>JAOWCC010001501.1:38224091-39424091 GCA_030867875.1 Actinernus sp. WN-2022
AAAAAACCACTCAATATGCTTCAAAATGATCTCAAACAATCTCCTGGTAGCTTCAGAACATCAATGGATTAAGTTGGAGAAAGGATTGAAGTAAAAATCAACATAATTCAAAAATGGTCAAATGTGGATAAAAATGTTGGATTTCTGACAAAAATAAAAAAACCACTCAATATGCTTCAAAATGATCTCAAACAATCTCCTGGTAGCTTCAGAACATCAATGGATTAAGTTGGAGAAAGGATTGAAGTAAAAATCAACATAATTCAAAAATGGTCAAATCTGGATTTTTTAGCCAGTGTCTATGTATCCTTCATAACACATACCTGAATATCTTCCTGTCTCCACACATCAGAAGCAGTGTCTATCTTGTTTAGATGAGTTACGTTGTCCGGTCCCAGGAACTCCATGGCCAGTAGGTACATATCCTGTCGAGATATCGATATCGTTTAGAAGTTTATTCTGCATTTAAACTGCAGCTAACGTTTATTTTTTTATCATAAATATCGATTCTACATCAAGCTTTGAGTACTTCTGTGAAGAAAGTTTTGGTTTACAGAGAATACTCTATGTTCTACGTTTGTTTGAAATCGTGAAAATGTGACCTTTCCTGACCCATGACCGCGTAAGCAAAAGCCTGGGTCGATCCCTGGGTGACGTCATCTCATTAATGCATTATTCTCCATGGCGTCTTTCTATCACAACAACATCGATTTATAGAGAATATACACTGTTTGCGAGTTGTAGTTAAGAAAAAAGTCATTTTAGTCAACATGTTAAGTATTTATTCAAATTATTGCAAAGTCGACTTAATTATATGACGTCTACCCAGGGATCGACCCAGGCTTTTACTTACGCGGTCGTGGGTCAGGAAAGGTCACATTTTCACGATTTCATACAAGCGTAGAACATAAAGTATTCACTTTAAACCAAAACTTTCTTCACGGAAGTACTCAAAGCTTGATGTAGTACCGATATTTATGATAACAAAATAAACGATAGGTGCACTTTAAGGTACCGACCATTATGATAATTAGTATAGACCGGTTAGGCTAAAAATCTTGGATTTCTGACAAAAATAAAAAATAAACTATATATTCTTCAAAATGATGTCAAACAATCTCCTGGTAGCTTCAGAACATCAATGGATTAAGTTGGAGAAAGAATTGAAGTAAAAATCAACATAAAACAAAAATGGTGAAATCTGGATTTTTTTAGCCAGACCGGGTAGGCAAAAAATGTTGAATTTCTGACAAAAATAAAAAAACCACTCAATATGCTTCAAAATGATCTCAAACAATCTCCTGGTAGCTTCAGAACATCAATGGATTAAGTTGGAGAAAGAATTGAAGTAAAAATCAACATAATTCAAAAATGGTCAAATCTGGATTTTTTTAGCCAGACCGGGTAGGCAAAAAATGTTGAATTTCTGACAAAAATAAAAAAAAACCTATATATTCTTCAAAATGATGTCAAACAATCTCCTGGTAGCTTCAGAACATCAATGGATTAAGTTGAAGAAAGAATTGAAGTAAAAATCAACATAAAACAAAAATGGTCAAATCTGGATTTTTTTAGCCAGACCGGGAAGGCAAAAAATGTTGAATTTCTGACAAAAATAAAAAAACCACTCAATATGCTTCAAAATGATCTCAAACAATCTCCTGGTAGCTTCAGAACATCAATGGATTAAGTTGGAGAAAGGATTGAAGTAAAAATCAACATAATTCAAAAATGGTCAAATGTGGATAAAAATGTTGGATTTCTGACAAAAGCAAAAATCAACTCAATATGCTTCAAAATGATGTCAAACAATCTCCTGGTAGCTTCAGAACATCAATGGATTAAGTTGGAGAAAGGATTGAAGTAAAAATCAACATAATTCAAAAATGGTCAAATCTGGATTTTTTAGCCAGTGTCTATGTATCCTTCATAACACATACCTGAATATCTTCCTGTCTCCACACATCAGAAGCAGTGTCTATCTTGTTTAGATGAGTTACGTTGTCCGGTCCCAGGAACTCCATGGCCAGTAGGTACATATCCTGTCGAGATATCGATATCGTTTAGAAGTTTATTCTGCATTTAAACTGCAGCTAACGTTTATTTTTTTATCATAAATATCGATTCTACATCAAGCTTTGAGTACTTCTGTGAAGAAAGTTTTGGTTTACAGAGAATACTCTATGTTCTACGTTTGTTTGAAATCGTGAAAATGTGACCTTTCCTGACCCATGACCGCGTAAGCAAAAGCCTGGGTCGATCCCTGGGTGACGTCATCTCATTAATGCATTATTCTCCATGGCGTCTTTCTATCACAACAACATCGATTTATAGAGAATATACACTGTTTGCGAGTTGTTAGTTAAGAAAAAAGTCATTTTAGTCAACATGTTAAGTATTTATTCAAATTATTGCAAAGTCGACTTAATTATATGACGTCTACCCAGGGATCGACCCAGGCTTGTACTTACGCGGTCGTGGGTCAGGAAAGGTCACATTTTCACGATTTCATACAAGCGTAGAACATAAAGTATTCACTTTAAACCAAAACTTTCTTCACGGAAGTACTCAAAGCTTGATGTAGTACCGATATTTATGATAACAAAATAAACGATAGGTGCACTTTAAGGTACCGACCATTATGATAATTAGTAGAGACCGGTTAGGCAAAAAATCTTGGATTTCTGACAAAAATAAAAAAAACTCAATATGCTTCAAAATGATCTCAAACAATCTCCTGGTAGCTTCAGAACATCAATGGATTAAGTTGGAGAAAGGATTGAAGTAAAAATCAACATAATTCAAAAATGGTCAAATCTGGATTTTTTTAGCCAGACCGGGTAGGCAAAAAATGTTGAATTTCTGACAAAAATAAAAAAAACACTATATATTCTTCAAAATGATGTCAAACAATCTCCTGGTAGCTTCAGAACATCAATGGATTAAGTTGGAGAAAGAATTGAAGTAAAAATCAACATAAAACAAAAATGGTCAAATCTGGATTTTTTTAGCCAGACCGGGTAGGCAAAAAATGTTGAATTTCTGACAAAAATAAAAAAACCACTCAATATGCTTCAAAATGATGTCAAACAATCTCCTGGTAGCTTCAGAACATCAATGGATTAAGTTGGAGAAAGAATTGAAGTAAAAATCAACATAAAACAAAAATGGTCAAATCTGGATTTTTTTAGCCAGACCGGGTAGGCAAAAAATGTTGAATTTCTGACAAAAATAAAAAAAACACTCAATATGCTTCAAAATGATCTCAAACAATCTCCTGGTAGCTTCAGAACATCAATGGATTAAGTTGGAGAAAGGATTGAAGTAAAAATCAACATAATTCAAAAATGGTCAAATCTGGATTTTTTTAGCCAGACCGGGTAGGCAAAAAATTTTGAATTTCTGACAAAAATAAAAAAAACACTATATATTATTCAAAATGATGTCAAACAATCTCCTGGTAGCTTCAGAACATCAATGGATTAAGTTGGAGAAAGAATTGAAGTAAAAATCAACATAAAACAAAAATGGTCAAATCTGGATTTTTTTAGCCAGACCGGGTAGGCAAAAAATGTTGAATTTCTGACAAAAATAAAAAAACCACTCAATATGCTTCAAAATGATCTCAAACAATCTCCTGGTAGCTTCAGAACATCAATGGATTAAGTTGGAGAAAGAATTGAAGTAAAAATCAACATAATTCAAAAATGGTCAAATCTGGATTTTTTTAGCCAGACCGGGTAGGCAAAAAATGTTGAATTTCTGACAAAAATAAAAAAAACACTATATATTCTTCAAAATGATGTCAAACAATCTCCTGGTAGCTTCAGAACATCAATGGATTAAGTTGGAGAAAGAATTGAAGTAAAAATCAACATAAAACAAAAATGGTCAAATCTGGATTTTTTTTAGCCAGACCGGGTAGGCAAAAAATGTTGAATTTCTGACAAAAATAAAAAAAACACTATATATTCTTCAAAATGATGTCAAACAATCTCCTGGTAGCTTCAGAACATCAATGGATTAAGTTGGAGAAAGGATTGAAGTAAAAATCAACATAATTCAAAAATGGTCAAATGTGGATAAAAATGTTGGATTTCTGACAAAAGCAAAAAACAACTCAATATGCTTCAAAATGATCTCAAACAATCTCCTGGTAGCTTCAGAACATCAATGGATTAAGTTGGAGAAAGAATTGAAGTAAAAATCAACATAATTCAAAAATGGTCAAATCTGGATTTTTTAGCCAGTGTCTATGTATCCTTCATAACACATACCTGAATATCTTCCTGTCTCCACACATCAGAAGCAGTGTCTATCTTGTTTAGATGAGTTACGTTGTCCGGTCCCAGGAACTCCATGGCCAGTAGGTACATATCCTGTCGAGATATCGATATCGTTTAGAAGTTTATTCTGCATTTAAACTGCAGCTAACGTTTATTTTTTTATCATAAATATCGATTCTACATCAAGCTTTGAGTACTTCTGTGAAGAAAGTTTTGGTTTACAGAGAATACTCTATGTTCTACGTTTGTTTGAAATCGTGAAAATGTGACCTTTCCTGACCCATGACCGCGTAAGCAAAAGCCTGGGTCGATCCCTGGGTGACGTCATCTCATTAATGCATTATTCTCCATGGCGTCTTTCTATCACAACAACATCGATTTATAGAGAATATACACTGTTTGCGAGTTGTAGTTAAGAAAAAAGTCATTTTAGTCAACATGTTAAGTATTTATTCAAATTATTGCAAAGTCGACTTAATTATATGACGTCTACCCAGGGATCGACCCAGGCTTTTACTTACGCGGTCGTGGGTCAGGAAAGGTCACATTTTCACGATTTCATACAAGCGTAGAACATAAAGTATTCACTTTAAACCAAAACTTTCTTCACGGAAGTACTCAAAGCTTGATGTAGTACCGATATTTATGATAACAAAATAAACGATAGGTGCACTTTAAGGTACCGACCATTATGATAATTAGTATAGACCGGTTAGGCTAAAAATCTTGGATTTCTGACAAAAATAAAAAATAAACTATATATTCTTCAAAATGATGTCAAACAATCTCCTGGTAGCTTCAGAACATCAATGGATTAAGTTGGAGAAAGAATTGAAGTAAAAATCAACATAAAACAAAAATGGTCAAATCTGGATTTTTTTAGCCAGACCGGGTAGGCAAAAAATGTTGAATTTCTGACAAAAATAAAAAAACCACTCAATATGCTTCAAAATGATCTCAAACAATCTCCTGGTAGCTTCAGAACATCAATGGATTAAGTTGGAGAAAGAATTGAAGTAAAAATCAACATAATTCAAAAATGGTCAAATCTGGATTTTTTTAGCCAGACCGGGTAGGCAAAAAATGTTGAATTTCTGACAAAAATAAAAAAAAACCTATATATTCTTCAAAATGATGTCAAACAATCTCCTGGTAGCTTCAGAACATCAATGGATTAAGTTGAAGAAAGAATTGAAGTAAAAATCAACATAAAACAAAAATGGTCAAATCTGGATTTTTTTAGCCAGACCGGGAAGGCAAAAAATGTTGAATTTCTGACAAAAATAAAAAAACCACTCAATATGCTTCAAAATGATCTCAAACAATCTCCTGGTAGCTTCAGAACATCAATGGATTAAGTTGGAGAAAGGATTGAAGTAAAAATCAACATAATTCAAAAATGGTCAAATGTGGATAAAAATGTTGGATTTCTGACAAAAGCAAAAATCAACTCAATATGCTTCAAAATGATGTCAAACAATCTCCTGGTAGCTTCAGAACATCAATGGATTAAGTTGGAGAAAGGATTGAAGTAAAAATCAACATAATTCAAAAATGGTCAAATCTGGATTTTTTAGCCAGTGTCTATGTATCCTTCATAACACATACCTGAATATCTTCCTGTCTCCACACATCAGAAGCAGTGTCTATCTTGTTTAGATGAGTTACGTTGTCCGGTCCCAGGAACTCCATGGCCAGTAGGTACATATCCTGTCGAGATATCGATATCGTTTAGAAGTTTATTCTGCATTTAAACTGCAGCTAACGTTTATTTTTTTATCATAAATATCGATTCTACATCAAGCTTTGAGTACTTCTGTGAAGAAAGTTTTGGTTTACAGAGAATACTCTATGTTCTACGTTTGTTTGAAATCGTGAAAATGTGACCTTTCCTGACCCATGACCGCGTAAGCAAAAGCCTGGGTCGATCCCTGGGTGACGTCATCTCATTAATGCATTATTCTCCATGGCGTCTTTCTATCACAACAACATCGATTTATAGAGAATATACACTGTTTGCGAGTTGTTAGTTAAGAAAAAAGTCATTTTAGTCAACATGTTAAGTATTTATTCAAATTATTGCAAAGTCGACTTAATTATATGACGTCTACCCAGGGATCGACCCAGGCTTGTACTTACGCGGTCGTGGGTCAGGAAAGGTCACATTTTCACGATTTCATACAAGCGTAGAACATAAAGTATTCACTTTAAACCAAAACTTTCTTCACGGAAGTACTCAAAGCTTGATGTAGTACCGATATTTATGATAACAAAATAAACGATAGGTGCACTTTAAGGTACCGACCATTATGATAATTAGTAGAGACCGGTTAGGCAAAAAATCTTGGATTTCTGACAAAAATAAAAAAAACACTCAATATGCTTCAAAATGATCTCAAACAATCTCCTGGCAGCTTCAGAACATCAATGGATTAAGTTGGAGAAAGGATTGAAGTAAAAATCAACATAATTCAAAAATGGTCAAATCTGGATTTTTTTAGCCAGACCGGGTAGGCAAAAAATGTTGAATTTCTGACAAAAATAAAAAAAACACTATATATTCTTCAAAATGATGTCAAACAATCTCCTGGTAGCTTCAGAACATCAATGGATTAAGTTGGAGAAAGAATTGAAGTAAATATCAACATAAAACAAAAATGGTCAAATCTGGATTTTTTTAGCCAGACCGGGTAGGCAAAAAATGTTGAATTTCTGACAAAAATAAAAAAACCACTCAATATGCTTCAAAATGATGTCAAACAATCTCCTGGTAGCTTCAGAACATCAATGGATTAAGTTGGAGAAAGAATTGAAGTAAAAATCAACATAAAACAAAAATGGTCAAATCTGGATTTTTTAGCCAGTGTCTATGTATCCTTCATAACACATACCTGAATATCTTCCTGTCTCCACACATCAGAAGCAGTGTCTATCTTGTTTAGATGAGTTACGTTGTCCGGTCCCAGGAACTCCATGGCCAGTAGGTACATATCCTGTCGAGATATCGATATCGTTTAGAAGTTTATTCTGCATTTAAACTGCAGCTAACGTTTATTTTTTTATCATAAATATCGATTCTACATCAAGCTTTGAGTACTTCTGTGAAGAAAGTTTTGGTTTACAGAGAATACTCTATGTTCTACGTTTGTTTGAAATCGTGAAAATGTGACCTTTCCTGACCCATGACCGCGTAAGCAAAAGCCTGGGTCGATCCCTGGGTGACGTCATCTCATTAATGCATTATTCTCCATGGCGTCTTTCTATCACAACAACATCGATTTATAGAGAATATACACTGTTTGCGAGTTGTTAGTTAAGAAAAAAGTCATTTTAGTCAACATGTTAAGTATTTATTCAAATTATTGCAAAGTCGACTTAATTATATGACGTCTACCCAGGGATCGACCCAGGCTTTTACTTACGCGGTCGTGGGTCAGGAAAGGTCACATTTTCACGATTTCATACAAGCGTAGAACATAAAGTATTCACTTTAAACCAAAACTTTCTTCACGGAAGTACTCAAAGCTTGATGTAGTACCGATATTTATGATAACAAAATAAACGTTAGGTGCACTTTAAGGTACCGACCTTTATGATAATTAGTAGAGACCGGTTAGGCAAAAAATCTTGGATTTCTGACAAAAATAAAAAAAAACACTATATATTCTTCAAAATGATGTCAAACAATCTCCTGGTAGCTTCAGAACATCAATGGATTAAGTTGGAGAAAGAATTGAAGTAAAAATCAACATAATTCAAAAATGGTCAAATCTGGATTTTTTAGCCAGTGTCTATGTATCCTTCATAACACATACCTGAATATCTTCCTGTCTCCACACATCAGAAGCAGTGTCTATCTTGTTTAGATGAGTTACGTTGTCCGGTCCCAGGAACTCCATGGCCAGTAGGTACATATCCTGTCGAGATATCGATATCGTTTAGAAGTTTATTCTGCATTTAAACTGCAGCTAACGTTTATTTTTTTATCATAAATATCGATTCTACATCAAGCTTTGAGTACTTCTGTGAAGAAAGTTTTGGTTTACAGAGAATACTCTATGTTCTACGTTTGTTTGAAATCGTGAAAATGTGACCTTTCCTGACCCATGACCGCGTAAGCAAAAGCCTGGGTCGATCCCTGGGTGACGTCATCTCATTAATGCATTATTCTCCATGGCGTCTTTCTATCACAACAACATCGATTTATAGAGAATATACACTGTTTGCGAGTTGTTAGTTAAGAAAAAAGTCATTTTAGTCAACATGTTAAGTATTTATTCAAATTATTGCAAAGTCGACTTAATTATATGACGTCTACCCAGGGATCGACCCAGGCTTTTACTTACGCGGTCGTGGGTCAGGAAAGGTCACATTTTCACGATTTCATACAAGCGTAGAACATAAAGTATTCACTTTAAACCAAAACTTTCTTCACGGAAGTACTCAAAGCTTGATGTAGTACCGATATTTATGATAACAAAATAAACGATAGGTGCACTTTAAGGTACCGACCATTATGATAATTAGTAGAGACCGGTTAGGCAAAAAATGTTGAATTTCTGACAAAAATAAAAAAACCACTCAATATGCTTCAAAATGATGTCAAACAATCTCCTGGTAGCTTCAGAACATCAATGGATTAAGTTGGAGAAAGAATTGAAGTAAAAATCAACATAAAACAAAAATGGTCAAATCTGGATTTTTTTAGCCAGACCGGGTAGGCAAAAAATTTTGAATTTCTGACAAAAATAAAAAAAACACTATATATTCTTCAAAATGATGTCAAACAATCTCCTGGTAGCTTCAGAACATCAATGGATTAAGTTGGAGAAAGAATTGAAGTAAAAATCAACATAAAACAAAAATGGTCAAATCTGGATTTTTTTAGCCAGACCGGGTAGGCAAAAAATGTTGAATTTCTGACAAAAATAAAAAAAACACTCAATATGCTTCAAAATGATCTCAAACAATCTCCTGGTAGCTTCAGAACATCAATGGATTAAGTTGGAGAAAGGATTGAAGTAAAAATCAACATAATTCAAAAATGGTCAAATCTGGATTTTTTTTAGCCAGACCGGGTAGGCAAAAAATGTTGAATTTCTGACAAAAATAAAAAAAACACTATATATTCTTCAAAATGATGTCAAACAATCTCCTGGTAGCTTCAGAACATCAATGGATTAAGTTGGAGAAAGAATTGAAGTAAAAATCAACATAAAACAAAAATGGTCAAATCTGGATTTTTTTAGCCAGACCAGGTAGGCAAAAAATGTTGAATTTCTGACAAAAATAAAAAAACCACTCAATATGCTTCAAAATGATCTCAAACAATCTCCTGGTAGCTTCAGAACATCAATGGATTAAGTTGGAGAAAGAATTGAAGTAAAAATCAACATAATTCAAAAATGGTCAAATCTGGATTTTTTTTAGCCAGACCGGGTAGGCAAAAAATGTTGAATTTCTGACAAAATAAAAAAAACACTATATATTCTTCAAAATGATGTCAAACAATCTCCTGGTAGCTTCAGAACATCAATGGATTAAGTTGGAGAAAGAATTGAAGTAAAAATCAACATAAAACAAAAATGGTCAAATCTGGATTTTTTTTAGCCAGACCGGGTAGGCAAAAAATGTTGAATTTCTGACAAAAATAAAAAAAACACTATATATTCTTCAAAATGATGTCAAACAATCTCCTGGTAGCTTCAGAACATCAATGGATTAAGTTGGAGAAAGAATTGAAGTAAAAATCAACATAAAACAAAAATGGTCAAATCTGGATTTTTTTAGCCAGACCGGGTAGGCAAAAAATGTTGAATTTCTGACAAAAATAAAAAAACCACTCAATATGCTTAAAAATGATCTCAAACAATCTCCTGGTAGCTTCAGAACATCAATGGATTAAGTTGGAGAAAGGATTGAAGTAAAAATCAACATAATTCAAAAATGGTCAAATCTGGATTTTTTTAGCCAGGCCGGGTAGGCAAAAAATGTTGAATTTCTGACAAAAATTAAAAAACCACTCAATATGCTTCAAAATGATCTCAAACAATCTCCTGGTAGCTTCAGAACATCAATGGATTAAGTTGGAGAAAGAATTTAAGTAAAAATCAACATAATTCAAAAATGGTCAAATCTGGATTTTTTTAGCCAGACCGGGTAGGCAAAAAATGTTGGATTTCTGACAAAAGCAAAAATCAACTCAATATGCTTCAAAATGATGTCAAACAATCTCCTGGTAGCTTCAGAACATCAATGGATTAAGTTGGAGAAAGGATTGAAGTAAAAATCAACATAATTCAAAAATGGTCAAATGTGGATAAAAATGTTGGATTTCTGACAAAAGCAAAAATCAACTCAATATGCTTCAAAATGATGTCAAACAATCTCCTGGTAGCTTCAGAACATCAATGGATTAAGTTGGAGAAAGGATTGAAGTAAAAATCAACATAATTCAAAAATGGTCAAATGTGGATTTTTTTAGCCAGACCGGGTAGGCAAAAAATGTTGAATTTCTGACAAAAATAAAAAAACACTATATATTCTTCAAAATGATCTCAAACAATCTCCTGGTAGCTTCAGAACATCAATGGATTAAGTTGGAGAAAGAATTGAAGTAAAAATCAACATAATTCAAAAATGGTCAAATCTGGATTTTTTTAGCCAGACCGGGTAGGCAAAAAATGTTGAATTTCTGACAAAAATAAAAAAAACACTATACATTCTTCAAAATGATGTCAAACAATCTCCTGGTAGCTTCAGAACATCAATGGATTAAGTTGGAGAAAGAATTGAAGTAAAAATCAACATAAAACAAAAATGGTCAAATCTGGATTTTTTTAGCCAGACCGGGTAGGCAAAAAATGTTGAATTTCTGACAAAAATAAAAAAAAAAACTATATATTCTTCAAAATGATCTCAAACAATCTCCTGGTAGCTTCAGAACATCAATGGATTAAGTTGGAGAAAGAATTGAAGTAAAAATCAACATAATTCAAAAATGGTCAAATCTGGATTTTTTTAGCCAGACCGGGTAGGCAAAAAATGTTGGATTTCTGACAAAAGCAAAAATCAACTCAATATGCTTCAAAATGATGTCAAACAATCTCCTGGTAGCTTCAGAACATCAATGGATTAAGTTGGAGAAAGGATTGAAGTAAAAATCAACATAATTCAAAAATGGTCAAATGTGGATAAAAATGTTGGATTTCTGACAAAAGCAAAAAACAACTCAATATGCTTCAAAATGATCTCAAACAATCTCCTGGTAGCTTCAGAACATCAATGGATTAAGTTGGAGAAAGAATTGAAGTAAAAATCAACATAATTCAAAAATGGTCAAATCTGGATTTTTTAGCCAGTGTCTATGTATCCTTCATAACACATACCTGAATATCTTCCTGTCTCCACACATCAGAAGCAGTGTCTATCTTGTTTAGATGAGTTACGTTGTCCGGTCCCAGGAACTCCATGGCCAGTAGGTACATATCCTGTCGAGATATCGATATCGTTTAGAAGTTTATTCTGCATTTAAACTGCAGCTAACGTTTATTTTTTTATCATAAATATCGATTCTACATCAAGCTTTGAGTACTTCTGTGAAGAAAGTTTTGGTTTACAGAGAATACTCTATGTTCTACGTTTGTTTGAAATCGTGAAAATGTGACCTTTCCTGACCCATGACCGCGTAAGCAAAAGCCTGGGTCGATCCCTGGGTGACGTCATCTCATTAATGCATTATTCTCCATGGCGTCTTTCTATCACAACAACATCGATTTATAGAGAATATACACTGTTTGCGAGTTGTAGTTAAGAAAAAAGTCATTTTAGTCAACATGTTAAGTATTTATTCAAATTATTGCAAAGTCGACTTAATTATATGACGTCTACCCAGGGATCGACCCAGGCTTTTACTTACGCGGTCGTGGGTCAGGAAAGGTCACATTTTCACGATTTCATACAAGCGTAGAACATAAAGTATTCACTTTAAACCAAAACTTTCTTCACGGAAGTACTCAAAGCTTGATGTAGTACCGATATTTATGATAACAAAATAAACGATAGGTGCACTTTAAGGTACCGACCATTATGATAATTAGTATAGACCGGTTAGGCTAAAAATCTTGGATTTCTGACAAAAATAAAAAATAAACTATATATTCTTCAAAATGATGTCAAACAATCTCCTGGTAGCTTCAGAACATCAATGGATTAAGTTGGAGAAAGAATTGAAGTAAAAATCAACATAAAACAAAAATGGTCAAATCTGGATTTTTTTAGCCAGACCGGGTAGGCAAAAAATGTTGAATTTCTGACAAAAATAAAAAAACCACTCAATATGCTTCAAAATGATCTCAAACAATCTCCTGGTAGCTTCAGAACATCAATGGATTAAGTTGGAGAAAGAATTGAAGTAAAAATCAACATAATTCAAAAATGGTCAAATCTGGATTTTTTTAGCCAGACCGGGTAGGCAAAAAATGTTGAATTTCTGACAAAAATAAAAAAAAACCTATATATTCTTCAAAATGATGTCAAACAATCTCCTGGTAGCTTCAGAACATCAATGGATTAAGTTGAAGAAAGAATTGAAGTAAAAATCAACATAAAACAAAAATGGTCAAATCTGGATTTTTTTAGCCAGACCGGGAAGGCAAAAAATGTTGAATTTCTGACAAAAATAAAAAAACCACTCAATATGCTTCAAAATGATCTCAAACAATCTCCTGGTAGCTTCAGAACATCAATGGATTAAGTTGGAGAAAGGATTGAAGTAAAAATCAACATAATTCAAAAATGGTCAAATGTGGATAAAAATGTTGGATTTCTGACAAAAGCAAAAATCAACTCAATATGCTTCAAAATGATGTCAAACAATCTCCTGGTAGCTTCAGAACATCAATGGATTAAGTTGGAGAAAGGATTGAAGTAAAAATCAACATAATTCAAAAATGGTCAAATCTGGATTTTTTAGCCAGTGTCTATGTATCCTTCATAACACATACCTGAATATCTTCCTGTCTCCACACATCAGAAGCAGTGTCTATCTTGTTTAGATGAGTTACGTTGTCCGGTCCCAGGAACTCCATGGCCAGTAGGTACATATCCTGTCGAGATATCGATATCGTTTAGAAGTTTATTCTGCATTTAAACTGCAGCTAACGTTTATTTTTTTATCATAAATATCGATTCTACATCAAGCTTTGAGTACTTCTGTGAAGAAAGTTTTGGTTTACAGAGAATACTCTATGTTCTACGTTTGTTTGAAATCGTGAAAATGTGACCTTTCCTGACCCATGACCGCGTAAGCAAAAGCCTGGGTCGATCCCTGGGTGACGTCATCTCATTAATGCATTATTCTCCATGGCGTCTTTCTATCACAACAACATCGATTTATAGAGAATATACACTGTTTGCGAGTTGTTAGTTAAGAAAAAAGTCATTTTAGTCAACATGTTAAGTATTTATTCAAATTATTGCAAAGTCGACTTAATTATATGACGTCTACCCAGGGATCGACCCAGGCTTGTACTTACGCGGTCGTGGGTCAGGAAAGGTCACATTTTCACGATTTCATACAAGCGTAGAACATAAAGTATTCACTTTAAACCAAAACTTTCTTCACGGAAGTACTCAAAGCTTGATGTAGTACCGATATTTATGATAACAAAATAAACGATAGGTGCACTTTAAGGTACCGACCATTATGATAATTAGTAGAGACCGGTTAGGCAAAAAATCTTGGATTTCTGACAAAAATAAAAAAAACTCAATATGCTTCAAAATGATCTCAAACAATCTCCTGGTAGCTTCAGAACATCAATGGATTAAGTTGGAGAAAGGATTGAAGTAAAAATCAACATAATTCAAAAATGGTCAAATCTGGATTTTTTTAGCCAGACCGGGTAGGCAAAAAATGTTGAATTTCTGACAAAAATAAAAAAAACACTATATATTCTTCAAAATGATGTCAAACAATCTCCTGGTAGCTTCAGAACATCAATGGATTAAGTTGGAGAAAGAATTGAAGTAAAAATCAACATAAAACAAAAATGGTCAAATCTGGATTTTTTTAGCCAGACCGGGTAGGCAAAAAATGTTGAATTTCTGACAAAAATAAAAAAACCACTCAATATGCTTCAAAATGATGTCAAACAATCTCCTGGTAGCTTCAGAACATCAATGGATTAAGTTGGAGAAAGAATTGAAGTAAAAATCAACATAAAACAAAAATGGTCAAATCTGGATTTTTTTAGCCAGACCGGGTAGGCAAAAAATGTTGAATTTCCGACAAAAATAAAAAAAACACTCAATATGCTTCAAAATGATCTCAAACAATCTCCTGGTAGCTTCAGAACATCAATGGATTAAGTTGGAGAAAGGATTGAAGTAAAAATCAACATAATTCAAAAATGGTCAAATCTGGATTTTTTTAGCCAGACCGGGTAGGCAAAAAATTTTGAATTTCTGACAAAAATAAAAAAAACACTATATATTATTCAAAATGATGTCAAACAATCTCCTGGTAGCTTCAGAACATCAATGGATTAAGTTGGAGAAAGAATTGAAGTAAAAATCAACATAAAACAAAAATGGTCAAATCTGGATTTTTTTAGCCAGACCGGGTAGGCAAAAAATGTTGAATTTCTGACAAAAATTAAAAAACCACTCAATATGCTTCAAAATGATCTCAAACAATCTCCTGGTAGCTTCAGAACATCAATGGATTAAGTTGGAGAAAGAATTGAAGTAAAAATCAACATAATTCAAAAATGGTCAAATCTGGATTTTTTTAGCCAGACCGGGTAGGCAAAAAATGTTGAATTTCTGACAAAAATAAAAAAAACACTATATATTCTTCAAAATGATGTCAAACAATCTCCTGGTAGCTTCAGAACATCAATGGATTAAGTTGGAGAAAGAATTGAAGTAAAAATCAACATAAAACAAAAATGGTCAAATCTGGATTTTTTTAGCCAGACCAGGTAGGCAAAAAATGTTGAATTTCTGACAAAAATAAAAAAACCACTCAATATGCTTCAAAATGATCTCAAACAATCTCCTGGTAGCTTCAGAACATCAATGGATTAAGTTGGAGAAAGAATTGAAGTAAAAATCAACATAATTCAAAAATGGTCAAATCTGGATTTTTTTTAGCCAGACCGGGTAGGCAAAAAATGTTGAATTTCTGACAAAAATAAAAAAAACACTATATATTCTTCAAAATGATGTCAAACAATCTCCTGGTAGCTTCAGAACATCAATGGATTAAGTTGGAGAAAGAATTGAAGTAAAAATCAACATAAAACAAAAATGGTCAAATCTGGATTTTTTTTAGCCAGACCGGGTAGGCAAAAAATGTTGAATTTCTGACAAAAATAAAAAAAACACTATATATTCTTCAAAATGATGTCAAACAATCTCCTGGTAGCTTCAGAACATCAATGGATTAAGTTGGAGAAAGGATTGAAGTAAAAATCAACATAATTCAAAAATGGTCAAATGTGGATAAAAATGTTGGATTTCTGACAAAAGCAAAAAACAACTCAATATGCTTCAAAATGATCTCAAACAATCTCCTGGTAGCTTCAGAACATCAATGGATTAAGTTGGAGAAAGAATTGAAGTAAAAATCAACATAATTCAAAAATGGTCAAATCTGGATTTTTTAGCCAGTGTCTATGTATCCTTCATAACACATACCTGAATATCTTCCTGTCTCCACACATCAGAAGCAGTGTCTATCTTGTTTAGATGAGTTACGTTGTCCGGTCCCAGGAACTCCATGGCCAGTAGGTACATATCCTGTCGAGATATCGATATCGTTTAGAAGTTTATTCTGCATTTAAACTGCAGCTAACGTTTATTTTTTTATCATAAATATCGATTCTACATCAAGCTTTGAGTACTTCTGTGAAGAAAGTTTTGGTTTACAGAGAATACTCTATGTTCTACGTTTGTTTGAAATCGTGAAAATGTGACCTTTCCTGACCCATGACCGCGTAAGCAAAAGCCTGGGTCGATCCCTGGGTGACGTCATCTCATTAATGCATTATTCTCCATGGCGTCTTTCTATCACAACAACATCGATTTATAGAGAATATACACTGTTTGCGAGTTGTAGTTAAGAAAAAAGTCATTTTAGTCAACATGTTAAGTATTTATTCAAATTATTGCAAAGTCGACTTAATTATATGACGTCTACCCAGGGATCGACCCAGGCTTTTACTTACGCGGTCGTGGGTCAGGAAAGGTCACATTTTCACGATTTCATACAAGCGTAGAACATAAAGTATTCACTTTAAACCAAAACTTTCTTCACGGAAGTACTCAAAGCTTGATGTAGTACCGATATTTATGATAACAAAATAAACGATAGGTGCACTTTAAGGTACCGACCATTATGATAATTAGTATAGACCGGTTAGGCTAAAAATCTTGGATTTCTGACAAAAATAAAAAATAAACTATATATTCTTCAAAATGATGTCAAACAATCTCCTGGTAGCTTCAGAACATCAATGGATTAAGTTGGAGAAAGAATTGAAGTAAAAATCAACATAAAACAAAAATGGTCAAATCTGGATTTTTTTAGCCAGACCGGGTAGGCAAAAAATGTTGAATTTCTGACAAAAATAAAAAAACCACTCAATATGCTTCAAAATGATCTCAAACAATCTCCTGGTAGCTTCAGAACATCAATGGATTAAGTTGGAGAAAGAATTGAAGTAAAAATCAACATAATTCAAAAATGGTCAAATCTGGATTTTTTTAGCCAGACCGGGTAGGCAAAAAATGTTGAATTTCTGACAAAAATAAAAAAAAACCTATATATTCTTCAAAATGATGTCAAACAATCTCCTGGTAGCTTCAGAACATCAATGGATTAAGTTGAAGAAAGAATTGAAGTAAAAATCAACATAAAACAAAAATGGTCAAATCTGGATTTTTTTAGCCAGACCGGGAAGGCAAAAAATGTTGAATTTCTGACAAAAATAAAAAAACCACTCAATATGCTTCAAAATGATCTCAAACAATCTCCTGGTAGCTTCAGAACATCAATGGATTAAGTTGGAGAAAGGATTGAAGTAAAAATCAACATAATTCAAAAATGGTCAAATGTGGATAAAAATGTTGGATTTCTGACAAAAGCAAAAATCAACTCAATATGCTTCAAAATGATGTCAAACAATCTCCTGGTAGCTTCAGAACATCAATGGATTAAGTTGGAGAAAGGATTGAAGTAAAAATCAACATAATTCAAAAATGGTCAAATCTGGATTTTTTAGCCAGTGTCTATGTATCCTTCATAACACATACCTGAATATCTTCCTGTCTCCACACATCAGAAGCAGTGTCTATCTTGTTTAGATGAGTTACGTTGTCCGGTCCCAGGAACTCCATGGCCAGTAGGTACATATCCTGTCGAGATATCGATATCGTTTAGAAGTTTATTCTGCATTTAAACTGCAGCTAACGTTTATTTTTTTATCATAAATATCGATTCTACATCAAGCTTTGAGTACTTCTGTGAAGAAAGTTTTGGTTTACAGAGAATACTCTATGTTCTACGTTTGTTTGAAATCGTGAAAATGTGACCTTTCCTGACCCATGACCGCGTAAGCAAAAGCCTGGGTCGATCCCTGGGTGACGTCATCTCATTAATGCATTATTCTCCATGGCGTCTTTCTATCACAACAACATCGATTTATAGAGAATATACACTGTTTGCGAGTTGTTAGTTAAGAAAAAAGTCATTTTAGTCAACATGTTAAGTATTTATTCAAATTATTGCAAAGTCGACTTAATTATATGACGTCTACCCAGGGATCGACCCAGGCTTGTACTTACGCGGTCGTGGGTCAGGAAAGGTCACATTTTCACGATTTCATACAAGCGTAGAACATAAAGTATTCACTTTAAACCAAAACTTTCTTCACGGAAGTACTCAAAGCTTGATGTAGTACCGATATTTATGATAACAAAATAAACGATAGGTGCACTTAAGGTACCGACCATTATGATAATTAGTAGAGGACCGGTTAGGCAAAAAATCTTGGATTTCTGACAAAAATAAAAAAAAACACTCAATATGCTTCAAAATGATCTCAAACAATCTCCTGGTAGCTTCAGAACATCAATGGATTAAGTTGGAGAAAGGATTGAAGTAAAAATCAACATAATTCAAAAATGGTCAAATCTGGATTTTTTTAGCCAGACCGGGTAGGCAAAAAATGTTGAATTTCTGACAAAAATAAAAAAACACTATATATTCTTCAAAATGATGTCAAACAATCTCCTGGTAGCTTCAGAACATCAATGGATTAAGTTGGAGAAAGAATTGAAGTAAAAATCAACATAAAACAAAAATGGTCAAATCTGGATTTTTTTAGCCAGACCGGGTAGGCAAAAAATGTTGAATTTCTGACAAAAATAAAAAAACCACTCAATATGCTTCAAAATGATGTCAAACAATCTCCTGGTAGCTTCAGAACATCAATGGATTAAGTTGGAGAAAGAATTGAAGTAAAAATCAACATAAAACAAAAATGGTCAAATCTGGATTTTTTAGCCAGACCGGGTAGGCAAAAAATGTTGAATTTCTGACAAAAATAAAAAAAAACACTCAATATGCTTCAAAATGATCTCAAACAATCTCCTGGTAGCTTCAGAACATCAATGGATTAAGTTGGAGAAAGAATTGAAGTAAAAATCAACATAAAACAAAAATGGTCAAATCTGGATTTTTTAGCCAGTGTCTATGTATCCTTCATAACACATACCTGAATATCTTCCTGTCTCCACACATCAGAAGCAGTGTCTATCTTGTTTAGATGAGTTACGTTGTCCGGTCCCAGGAACTCCATGGCCAGTAGGTACATATCCTGTCGAGATATCGATATCGTTTAGAAGTTTATTCTGCATTTAAACTGCAGCTAACGTTTATTTTTTTATCATAAATATCGATTCTACATCAAGCTTTGAGTACTTCTGTGAAGAAAGTTTTGGTTTACAGAGAATACTCTATGTTCTACGTTTGTTTGAAATCGTGAAAATGTGACCTTTCCTGACCCATGGACCGCGTAAGCAAAAGCCTGGGTCGATCCCTGGGTGACGTCAATCTCATTAATGCATTATTCTCCATGGCGGTCTTTCTATCACAACAACATCGATTTATAGAGAATATACACTGTTTGCGAGTTGTTAGTTAAGAAAAAAGTCATTTTAGTCAACATGTTAAGTATTTATTCAAATTATTGCAAAGTCGACTTAATTATATGACGTCTACCCAGGGATCGACCCAGGCTTTTCCTTACGCGGTCGTGGGTCAGGAAAGGTCACATTTTCACGATTTCATACAAGCGTAGAACATAAAGTATTCACTTTAAACCAAAACTTTCTTCACGGAAGTACTCAAAGCTTGATGTAGTACCGATATTTATGATAACAAAATAAACGATAGGTGCACTTTAAGGTACCGACCATTATGATAATTAGTAGAGACCGGTTAGGCAAAAAATCTTCGATTTCTGACAAAAATAAAAAAAACACTATATATTCTTCAAAATGATGTCAAACAATCTCCTGGTAGCTTCAGAACATCAATGGATTAAGTTGGAGAAAGGATTGAAGTAAAAATCAACATAATTCAAAAATGGTCAAATGTGGATAAAAATGTTGGATTTCTGACAAAAGCAAAAATCAACTCAATATGCTTCAAAATGATGTCAAACAATCTCCTGGTAGCTTCAGAACATCAATGGATTAAGTTGGAGAAAGAATTCAAGTAAAAATCAACATAAACAAAAATGGTCAAATCTGGATTTTTTTTTAGCCAGACCGGGTAGGCAAAAAATGTTGAATTTCTGACAAAAATAAAAAAAACACTCAATATGCTTCAAAATGATGTCAAACAATCTCCTGGTAGCTTCAGAACATCAATGGATTAAGTTGGAGAAAGAATTGAAGTAAAAATCAACATAATTCAAAATGGTCAAATCTGGATTTTTTAGCCAGTGTCTATGTATCCTTCATAACACATACCTGAATATCTTCCTGTCTCCACACATCAGAAGCAGTGTCTATCTTGTTTAGATGAGTTACGTTGTCCGGTCCCAGGAACTCCATGGCCAGTAGGTACATATCCTGTCGAGATATCGATATCGTTTAGAAGTTTATTCTGCATTTAAACTGCAGCTAACGTTTATTTTTTATCATAAATATCGATTCTACATCAAGCTTTGAGTACTTCTGTGAAGAAAGTTTTGGTTTACAGAGAATACTCTATGTTCTACGTTTGTTTGAAATCGTGAAAATGTGACCTTTCCTGACCCATGACCGCGTAAGCAAAAGCCTGGGTCGATCCCTGGGTGACGTCATCTCATTAATGCATTATTCTCCATGGCGTCTTTCTATCACAACAACATCGATTTATAGAGAATATACACTGTTTGCGAGTTGTTAGTTAAGAAAAAAGTCATTTTAGTCAACATGTTAAGTATTTATTCAAATTATTGCAAAGTCGACTTAATTATATGACGTCTACCCAGGGATCGACCCAGGCTTTTACTTACGCGGTCGTGGGTCAGGAAAGGTCACATTTTCACGATTTCATACAAGCGTAGAACATAAAGTATTCACTTTAAACCAAAACTTTCTTCACGGAAGTACTCAAAGCTTGATGTAGTACCGATATTTATGATAACAAAATAAACGTTAGGTGCACTTTAAGGTACCGACCTTTATGATAATTAGTAGAGACCGGTTAGGCAAAAAATCTTGGATTTCTGACAAAAATAAAAAAAAACACTATATATTCTTCAAAATGATGTCAAACAATCTCCTGGTAGCTTCAGAACATCAATGGATTAAGTTGGAGAAAGAATTGAAGTAAAAATCAACATAATTCAAAAATGGTCAAATCTGGATTTTTTAGCCAGTGTCTATGTATCCTTCATAACACATACCTGAATATCTTCCTGTCTCCACACATCAGAAGCAGTGTCTATCTTGTTTAGATGAGTTACGTTGTCCGGTCCCAGGAACTCCATGGCCAGTAGGTACATATCCTGTCGAGATATCGATATCGTTTAGAAGTTTATTCTGCATTTAAACTGCAGCTAACGTTTATTTTTTTATCATAAATATCGATTCTACATCAAGCTTTGAGTACTTCTGTGAAGAAAGTTTTGGTTTACAGAGAATACTCTATGTTCTACGTTTGTTTGAAATCGTGAAAATGTGACCTTTCCTGACCCATGACCGCGTAAGCAAAAGCCTGGGTCGATCCCTGGGTGACGTCATCTCATTAATGCATTATTCTCCATGGCGTCTTTCTATCACAACAACATCGATTTATAGAGAATATACACTGTTTGCGAGTTGTTAGTTAAGAAAAAAGTCATTTTAGTCAACATGTTAAGTATTTATTCAAATTATTGCAAAGTCGACTTAATTATATGACGTCTACCCAGGGATCGACCCAGGCTTTTACTTACGCGGTCGTGGGTCAGGAAAGGTCACATTTTCACGATTTCATACAAGCGTAGAACATAAAGTATTCACTTTAAACCAAAACTTTCTTCACGGAAGTACTCAAAGCTTGATGTAGTACCGATATTTATGATAACAAAATAAACGATAGGTGCACTTTAAGGTACCGACCATTATGATAATTAGTAGAGACCGGTTAGGCAAAAAATGTTGAATTTCTGACAAAAATAAAAAAACCACTCAATATGCTTCAAAATGATGTCAAACAATCTCCTGGTAGCTTCAGAACATCAATGGATTAAGTTGGAGAAAGAATTGAAGTAAAAATCAACATAAAACAAAAATGGTCAAATCTGGATTTTTTTAGCCAGACCGGGTAGGCAAAAATTTTGAATTTCTGACAAAAATAAAAAAAACACTATATATTCTTCAAAATGATGTCAAACAATCTCCTGGTAGCTTCAGAACATCAATGGATTAAGTTGGAGAAAGAATTGAAGTAAAAATCAACATAAAACAAAAATGGTCAAATCTGGATTTTTTTAGCCAGACCGGGTAGGCAAAAAATGTTGAATTTCTGACAAAAATAAAAAAAACACTCAATATGCTTCAAAATGATCTCAAACAATCTCCTGGTAGCTTCAGAACATCAATGGATTAAGTTGGAGAAAGGATTGAAGTAAAAATCAACATAATTCAAAAATGGTCAAATCTGGATTTTTTTTAGCCAGACCGGGTAGGCAAAAAATGTTGAATTTCTGACAAAAATAAAAAAAACACTATATATTCTTCAAAATGATGTCAAACAATCTCCTGGTAGCTTCAGAACATCAATGGATTAAGTTGGAGAAAGAATTGAAGTAAAAATCAACATAAAACAAAAATGGTCAAATCTGGATTTTTTTAGCCAGACCAGGTAGGCAAAAAATGTTGAATTTCTGACAAAAATAAAAAAACCACTCAATATGCTTCAAAATGATCTCAAACAATCTCCTGGTAGCTTCAGAACATCAATGGATTAAGTTGGAGAAAGAATTGAAGTAAAAATCAACATAATTCAAAAATGGTCAAATCTGGATTTTTTTTAGCCAGACCGGGTAGGCAAAAAATGTTGAATTTCTGACAAAAATAAAAAAAACACTATATATTCTTCAAAATGATGTCAAACAATCTCCTGGTAGCTTCAGAACATCAATGGATTAAGTTGGAGAAAGAATTGAAGTAAAAATCAACATAAAACAAAAATGGTCAAATCTGGATTTTTTTTAGCCAGACCGGGTAGGCAAAAAATGTTGAATTTCTGACAAAAATAAAAAAAACACTATATATTCTTCAAAATGATGTCAAACAATCTCCTGGTAGCTTCAGAACATCAATGGATTAAGTTGGAGAAAGAATTGAAGTAAAAATCAACATAAAACAAAAATGGTCAAATCTGGATTTTTTTAGCCAGACCGGGTAGGCAAAAAATGTTGAATTTCTGACAAAAATAAAAAAACCACTCAATATGCTTCAAAATGATGTCAAACAATCTCCTGGTAGCTTCAGAACATCAATGGATTAAGTTGGAGAAAGAATTGAAGTAAAAATCAACATAAAACAAAAATGGTCAAATCTGGATTTTTTTAGCCAGACCGGGTAGGCAAAAAATGTTGAATTTCTGACAAAAATAAAAAAAACACTCAATATGCTTCAAAATGATCTCAAACAATCTCCTGGTAGCTTCAGAACATCAATGGATTAAGTTGGAGAAAGAATTGAAGTAAAAATCAACATAAAACAAAAATGGTCAAATCTGGATTTTTTAGCCAGTGTCTATGTATCCTTCATAACACATACCTGAATATCTTCCTGTCTCCACACATCAGAAGCAGTGTCTATCTTGTTTAGATGAGTTACGTTGTCCGGTCCCAGGAACTCCATGGCCAGTAGGTACATATCCTGTCGAGATATCGATATCGTTTAGAAGTTTATTCTGCATTTAAACTGCAGCTAACGTTTATTTTTTTATCATAAATATCGATTCTACATCAAGCTTTGAGTACTTCTGTGAAGAAAGTTTTGGTTTACAGAGAATACTCTATGTTCTACGTTTGTTTGAAATCGTGAAAATGTGACCTTTCCTGACCCATGACCGCGTAAGCAAAAGCCTGGGTCGATCCCTGGGTGACGTCATCTCATTAATGCATTATTCTCCATGGCGTCTTTCTATCACAACAACATCGATTTATAGAGAATATACACTGTTTGCGAGTTGTTAGTTAAGAAAAAAGTCATTTTAGTCAACATGTTAAGTATTTATTCAAATTATTGCAAAGTCGACTTAATTATATGACGTCTACCCAGGGATCGACCCAGGCTTTTACTTACGCGGTCGTGGGTCAGGAAAGGTCACATTTTCACGATTTCATACAAGCGTAGAACATAAAGTATTCACTTTAAACCAAAACTTTCTTCACGGAAGTACTCAAAGCTTGATGTAGTACCGATATTTATGATAACAAAATAAACGATAGGTGCACTTTAAGGTACCGACCATTATGATAATTAGTAGAGACCGGTTAGGCAAAAAATCTTCGATTTCTGACAAAAATAAAAAAAACACTATATATTCTTCAAAATGATGTCAAACAATCTCCTGGTAGCTTCAGAACATCAATGGATTAAGTTGGAGAAAGGATTGAAGTAAAAATCAACATAATTCAAAAATGGTCAAATGTGGATAAAAATGTTGGATTTCTGACAAAAGCAAAAATCAACTCAATATGCTTCAAAATGATGTCAAACAATCTCCTGGTAGCTTCAGAACATCAATGGATTAAGTTGGAGAAAGAATTCAAGTAAAAATCAACATAAAACAAAAATGGTCAAATCTGGATTTTTTTTAGCCAGACCGGGTAGGCAAAAAATGTTGAATTTCTGACAAAAATAAAAAAAACACTCAATATGCTTCAAAATGATGTCAAACAATCTCCTGGTAGCTTCAGAACATCAATGGATTAAGTTGGAGAAAGAATTGAAGTAAAAATCAACATAATTCAAAAATGGTCAAATCTGGATTTTTTAGCCAGTGTCTATGTATCCTTCATAACACATACCTGAATATCTTCCTGTCTCCACACATCAGAAGCAGTGTCTATCTTGTTTAGATGAGTTACGTTGTCCGGTCCCAGGAACTCCATGGCCAGTAGGTACATATCCTGTCGAGATATCGATATCGTTTAGAAGTTTATTCTGCATTTAAACTGCAGCTAACGTTTATTTTTTTATCATAAATATCGATTCTACATCAAGCTTTGAGTACTTCTGTGAAGAAAGTTTTGGTTTACAGAGAATACTCTATGTTCTACGTTTGTTTGAAATCGTGAAAATGTGACCTTTCCTGACCCATGACCGCGTAAGCAAAAGCCTGGGTCGATCCCTGGGTGACGTCATCTCATTAATGCATTATTCTCCATGGCGTCTTTCTATCACAACAACATCGATTTATAGAGAATATACACTGTTTGCGAGTTGTTAGTTAAGAAAAAAGTCATTTTAGTCAACATGTTAAGTATTTATTCAAATTATTGCAAAGTCGACTTAATTATATGACGTCTACCCAGGGATCGACCCAGGCTTTTACTTACGCGGTCGTGGGTCAGGAAAGGTCACATTTTCACGATTTCATACAAGCGTAGAACATAAAGTATTCACTTTAAACCAAAACTTTCTTCACGGAAGTACTCAAAGCTTGATGTAGTACCGATATTTATGATAACAAAATAAACGTTAGGTGCACTTTAAGGTACCGACCTTTATGATAATTAGTAGAGACCGGTTAGGCAAAAAATCTTGGATTTCTGACAAAAATAAAAAAAAACACTATATATTCTTCAAAATGATGTCAAACAATCTCCTGGTAGCTTCAGAACATCAATGGATTAAGTTGGAGAAAGAATTGAAGTAAAAATCAACATAATTCAAAAATGGTCAAATCTGGATTTTTTAGCCAGTGTCTATGTATCCTTCATAACACATACCTGAATATCTTCCTGTCTCCACACATCAGAAGCAGTGTCTATCTTGTTTAGATGAGTTACGTTGTCCGGTCCCAGGAACTCCATGGCCAGTAGGTACATATCCTGTCGAGATATCGATATCGTTTAGAAGTTTATTCTGCATTTAAACTGCAGCTAACGTTTATTTTTTTATCATAAATATCGATTCTACATCAAGCTTTGAGTACTTCTGTGAAGAAAGTTTTGGTTTACAGAGAATACTCTATGTTCTACGTTTGTTTGAAATCGTGAAAATGTGACCTTTCCTGACCCATGACCGCGTAAGCAAAAGCCTGGGTCGATCCCTGGGTGACGTCATCTCATTAATGCATTATTCTCCATGGCGTCTTTCTATCACAACAACATCGATTTATAGAGAATATACACTGTTTGCGAGTTGTTAGTTAAGAAAAAAGTCATTTTAGTCAACATGTTAAGTATTTATTCAAATTATTGCAAAGTCGACTTAATTATATGACGTCTACCCAGGGATCGACCCAGGCTTTTACTTACGCGGTCGTGGGTCAGGAAAGGTCACATTTTCACGATTTCATACAAGCGTAGAACATAAAGTATTCACTTTAAACCAAAACTTTCTTCACGGAAGTACTCAAAGCTTGATGTAGTACCGATATTTATGATAACAAAATAAACGATAGGTGCACTTTAAGGTACCGACCATTATGATAATTAGTAGAGACCGGTTAGGCAAAAAATGTTGAATTTCTGACAAAAATAAAAAAACCACTCAATATGCTTCAAAATGATGTCAAACAATCTCCTGGTAGCTTCAGAACATCAATGGATTAAGTTGGAGAAAGAATTGAAGTAAAAATCAACATAAAACAAAAATGGTCAAATCTGGATTTTTTTAGCCAGACCGGGTAGGCAAAAAATTTTGAATTTCTGACAAAAATAAAAAAAACACTATATATTCTTCAAAATGATGTCAAACAATCTCCTGGTAGCTTCAGAACATCAATGGATTAAGTTGGAGAAAGAATTGAAGTAAAAATCAACATAAAACAAAAATGGTCAAATCTGGATTTTTTTAGCCAGACCGGGTAGGCAAAAAATGTTGAATTTCTGACAAAAATAAAAAAAACACTCAATATGCTTCAAAATGATCTCAAACAATCTCCTGGTAGCTTCAGAACATCAATGGATTAAGTTGGAGAAAGGATTGAAGTAAAAATCAACATAATTCAAAAATGGTCAAATCTGGATTTTTTTAGCCAGGCCGGGTAGGCAAAAAATGTTGAATTTCTGACAAAAATTAAAAAACCACTCAATATGCTTCAAAATGATCTCAAACAATCTCCTGGTAGCTTCAGAACATCAATGGATTAAGTTGGAGAAAGAATTTAAGTAAAAATCAACATAATTCAAAAATGGTCAAATCTGGATTTTTTTAGCCAGACCGGGTAGGCAAAAAATGTTGAATTTCTGACAAAAATAAAACAAAACCTATATATTCTTCAAAATGATGTCAAACAATCTCCTGGTAGCTTCAGAACATCAATGGATTAAGTTGGAGAAAGGATTGAAGTAAAAATCAACATAATTCAAAAATGGTCAAATGTGGATAAAAATGTTGGATTTCTGACAAAAGCAAAAATCAACTCAATATGCTTCAAAATGATGTCAAACAATCTCCTGGTAGCTTCAGAACATCAATGGATTAAGTTGGAGAAAGAATTCAAGTAAAAATCAACATAAAACAAAAATGGTCAAATCTGGATTTTTTTTAGCCAGACCGGGTAGGCAAAAAATGTTGAATTTCTGACAAAAATAAAAAAAACACTCAATATGCTTCAAAATGATGTCAAACAATCTCCTGGTAGCTTCAGAACATCAATGGATTAAGTTGGAGAAAGAATTGAAGTAAAAATCAACATAATTCAAAAATGGTCAAATCTGGATTTTTTAGCCAGTGTCTATGTATCCTTCATAACACATACCTGAATATCTTCC
This sequence comes from Actinernus sp. WN-2022, assembly GCA_030867875.1. Lineage (NCBI taxonomy): Eukaryota > Metazoa > Cnidaria > Anthozoa > Actiniaria > Actinernidae > Actinernus > Actinernus sp. WN-2022. Next base: position 38,251,885 of record JAOWCC010001501.1, read on the forward strand.
TGTCTCCACACATCAGAAGCAGTGTCTATCTTGTTTAGATGAGTTACGTTGTCCGGTCCCAGGAACTCCATGGCCAGTAGGTACATATCCTGTCGAGATATCGATATCGTTTAGAAGTTTATTCTGCATTTAAACTGCAGCTAACGTTTATTTTTTTATCATAAATATCGATTCTACATCAAGCTTTGAGTACTTCTGTGAAGAAAGTTTTGGTTTACAGAGAATACTCTATGTTCTACGTTTGTTTGAAATCGTGAAAATGTGACCTTTCCTGACCCATGACCGCGTAAGCAAAAGCCTGGGTCGATCCCTGGGTGACGTCATCTCATTAATGCATTATTCTCCATGGCGTCTTTCTATCACAACAACATCGATTTATAGAGAATATACACTGTTTGCGAGTTGTTAGTTAAGAAAAAAGTCATTTTAGTCAACATGTTAAGTATTTATTCAAATTATTGCAAAGTCGACTTAATTATATGACGTCTACCCAGGGATCGACCCAGGCTTTTACTTACGCGGTCGTGGGTCAGGAAAGGTCACATTTTCACGATTTCATACAAGCGTAGAACATAAAGTATTCACTTTAAACCAAAACTTTCTTCACGGAAGTACTCAAAGCTTGATGTAGTACCGATATTTATGATAACAAAATAAACGATAGGTGCACTTTAAGGTACCGACCATTATGATAATTAGTAGAGACCGGTTAGGCAAAAAATCTTCGATTTCTGACAAAAATAAAAAAAACACTATATATTCTTCAAAATGATGTCAAACAATCTCCTGGTAGCTTCAGAACATCAATGGATTAAGTTGGAGAAAGGATTGAAGTAAAAATCAACATAATTCAAAAATGGTCAAATGTGGATAAAAATGTTGGATTTCTGACAAAAGCAAAAATCAACTCAATATGCTTCAAAATGATGTCAAACAATCTCCTGGTAGCTTCAGAACATCAATGGATTAAGTTGGAGAAAGAATTCAAGTAAAAATCAACATAAAACAAAAATGGTCAAATCTGGATTTTTTTTTAGCCAGACCGGGTAGGCAAAAAATGTTGAATTTCTGACAAAAATAAAAAAACCACTCAATATGCTTCAAAATGATGTCAAACAATCTCCTGGTAGCTTCAGAACATCAATGGATTAAGTTGGAGAAAGAATTGAAGTAAAAATCAACATAATTCAAAAATGGTCAAATCTGGATTTTTTAGCCAGTGTCTATGTATCCTTCATAACACATACCTGAATATCTTCCTGTCTCCACACATCAGAAGCAGTGTCTATCTTGTTTAGATGAGTTACGTTGTCCGGTCCCAGGAACTCCATGGCCAGTAGGTACATATCCTGTCGAGATATCGATATCGTTTAGAAGTTTATTCTGCATTTAAACTGCAGCTAACGTTTATTTTTTTATCATAAATATCGATTCTACATCAAGCTTTGAGTACTTCTGTGAAGAAAGTTTTGGTTTACAGAGAATACTCTATGTTCTACGTTTGTTTGAAATCGTGAAAATGTGACCTTTCCTGACCCATGACCGCGTAAGCAAAAGCCTGGGTCGATCCCTGGGTGACGTCATCTCATTAATGCATTATTCTCCATGGCGTCTTTCTATCACAACAACATCGATTTATAGAGAATATACACTGTTTGCGAGTTGTTAGTTAAGAAAAAAGTCATTTTAGTCAACATGTTAAGTATTTATTCAAATTATTGCAAAGTCGACTTAATTATATGACGTCTACCCAGGGATCGACCCAGGCTTTTACTTACGCGGTCGTGGGTCAGGAAAGGTCACATTTTCACGATTTCATACAAGCGTAGAACATAAAGTATTCACTTTAAACCAAAACTTTCTTCACGGAAGTACTCAAAGCTTGATGTAGTACCGATATTTATGATAACAAAATAAACGTTAGGTGCACTTTAAGGTACCGACCTTTATGATAATTAGTAGAGACCGGTTAGGCAAAAAATCTTGGATTTCTGACAAAAATAAAAAAAAACACTATATATTCTTCAAAATGATGTCAAACAATCTCCTGGTAGCTTCAGAACATCAATGGATTAAGTTGGAGAAAGAATTGAAGTAAAAATCAACATAATTCAAAAATGGTCAAATCTGGATTTTTTAGCCAGTGTCTATGTATCCTTCATAACACATACCTGAATATCTTCCTGTCTCCACACATCAGAAGCAGTGTCTATCTTGTTTAGATGAGTTACGTTGTCCGGTCCCAGGAACTCCATGGCCAGTAGGTACATATCCTGTCGAGATATCGATATCGTTTAGAAGTTTATTCTGCATTTAAACTGCAGCTAACGTTTATTTTTTTATCATAAATATCGATTCTACATCAAGCTTTGAGTACTTCTGTGAAGAAAGTTTTGGTTTACAGAGAATACTCTATGTTCTACGTTTGTTTGAAATCGTGAAAATGTGACCTTTCCTGACCCATGACCGCGTAAGCAAAAGCCTGGGTCGATCCCTGGGTGACGTCATCTCATTAATGCATTATTCTCCATGGCGTCTTTCTATCACAACAACATCGATTTATAGAGAATATACACTGTTTGCGAGTTGTTAGTTAAGAAAAAAGTCATTTTAGTCAACATGTTAAGTATTTATTCAAATTATTGCAAAGTCGACTTAATTATATGACGTCTACCCAGGGATCGACCCAGGCTTTTACTTACGCGGTCGTGGGTCAGGAAAGGTCACATTTTCACGATTTCATACAAGCGTAGAACATAAAGTATTCACTTTAAACCAAAACTTTCTTCACGGAAGTACTCAAAGCTTGATGTAGTACCGATATTTATGATAACAAAATAAACGATAGGTGCACTTTAAGGTACCGACCATTATGATAATTAGTAGAGACCGGTTAGGCAAAAAATCTTCGATTTCTGACAAAAATAAAAAAAACACTATATATTCTTCAAAATGATGTCAAACAATCTCCTGGTAGCTTCAGAACATCAATGGATTAAGTTGGAGAAAGGATTGAAGTAAAAATCAACATAATTCAAAAATGGTCAAATGTGGATAAAAATGTTGGATTTCTGACAAAAGCAAAAATCAACTCAATATGCTTCAAAATGATGTCAAACAATCTCCTGGTAGCTTCAGAACATCAATGGATTAAGTTGGAGAAAGAATTCAAGTAAAAATCAACATAAAACAAAAATGGTCAAATCTGGATTTTTTTTTAGCCAGACCGGGTAGGCAAAAAATGTTGAATTTCTGACAAAAATAAAAAAACCACTCAATATGCTTCAAAATGATGTCAAACAATCTCCTGGTAGCTTCAGAACATCAATGGATTAAGTTGGAGAAAGAATTGAAGTAAAAATCAACATAATTCAAAAATGGTCAAATCTGGATTTTTTAGCCAGTGTCTATGTATCCTTCATAACACATACCTGAATATCTTCCTGTCTCCACACATCAGAAGCAGTGTCTATCTTGTTTAGATGAGTTACGTTGTCCGGTCCCAGGAACTCCATGGCCAGTAGGTACATATCCTGTCGAGATATCGATATCGTTTAGAAGTTTATTCTGCATTTAAACTGCAGCTAACGTTTATTTTTTTATCATAAATATCGATTCTACATCAAGCTTTGAGTACTTCTGTGAAGAAAGTTTTGGTTTACAGAGAATACTCTATGTTCTACGTTTGTTTGAAATCGTGAAAATGTGACCTTTCCTGACCCATGACCGCGTAAGCAAAAGCCTGGGTCGATCCCTGGGTGACGTCATCTCATTAATGCATTATTCTCCATGGCGTCTTTCTATCACAACAACATCGATTTATAGAGAATATACACTGTTTGCGAGTTGTTAGTTAAGAAAAAAGTCATTTTAGTCAACATGTTAAGTATTTATTCAAATTATTGCAAAGTCGACTTAATTATATGACGTCTACCCAGGGATCGACCCAGGCTTTTACTTACGCGGTCGTGGGTCAGGAAAGGTCACATTTTCACGATTTCATACAAGCGTAGAACATAAAGTATTCACTTTAAACCAAAACTTTCTTCACGGAAGTACTCAAAGCTTGATGTAGTACCGATATTTATGATAACAAAATAAACGTTAGGTGCACTTTAAGGTACCGACCTTTATGATAATTAGTAGAGACCGGTTAGGCAAAAAATCTTGGATTTCTGACAAAAATAAAAAAAAACACTTTATATTCTTCAAAATGATGTCAAACAATCTCCTGGTAGCTTCAGAACATCAATGGATTAAGTTGGAGAAAGAATTGAAGTAAAAATCAACATAATTCAAAAATGGTCAAATCTGGATTTTTTAGCCAGTGTCTATGTATCCTTCATAACACATACCTGAATATCTTCCTGTCTCCACACATCAGAAGCAGTGTCTATCTTGTTTAGATGAGTTACGTTGTCCGGTCCCAGGAACTCCATGGCCAGTAGGTACATATCCTGTCGAGATATCGATATCGTTTAGAAGTTTATTCTGCATTTAAACTGCAGCTAACGTTTATTTTTTTATCATAAATATCGATTCTACATCAAGCTTTGAGTACTTCTGTGAAGAAAGTTTTGGTTTACAGAGAATACTCTATGTTCTACGTTTGTTTGAAATCGTGAAAATGTGACCTTTCCTGACCCATGACCGCGTAAGCAAAAGCCTGGGTCGATCCCTGGGTGACGTCATCTCATTAATGCATTATTCTCCATGGCGTCTTTCTATCACAACAACATCGATTTATAGAGAATATACACTGTTTGCGAGTTGTTAGTTAAGAAAAAAGTCATTTTAGTCAACATGTTAAGTATTTATTCAAATTATTGCAAAGTCGACTTAATTATATGACGTCTACCCAGGGATCGACCCAGGCTTTTACTTACGCGGTCGTGGGTCAGGAAAGGTCACATTTTCACGATTTCATACAAGCGTAGAACATAAAGTATTCACTTTAAACCAAAACTTTCTTCACGGAAGTACTCAAAGCTTGATGTAGTACCGATATTTATGATAACAAAATAAACGATAGGTGCACTTTAAGGTACCGACCATTATGATAATTAGTAGAGACCGGTTAGGCAAAAAATCTTGGATTTCTGACAAAAATAAAAAAAAACACTATATATTCTTCAAAATGATGTCAAACAATCTCCTGGTAGCTTCAGAACATCAATGGATTAAGTTGGAGAAAGAATTGAAGTAAAAATCAACATAATTCAAAAATGGTCAAATCTGGATTTTTTTTAGCCAGACCGGGTAGGCAAAAAATGTTGAATTTCTGACAAAAATAAAAAAAACACTATATATTCTTCAAAATGATGTCAAACAATCTCCTGGTAGCTTCAGAACATCAATGGATTAAGTTGGAGAAAGAATTGAAGTAAAAATCAACATAAAACAAAAATGGTCAAATCTGGATTTTTTTAGCCAGACCGGGTAGGCAAAAAATGTTGAATTTCTGACAAAAATAAAAAAACCACTCAATATGCTTCAAAATGATCTCAAACAATCTCCTGGTAGCTTCAGAACATCAATGGATTAAGTTGGAGAAAGAATTCAAGTAAAAATCAACATAATTCAAAAATGGTCAAATCTGGATTTTTTTAGCCAGGCCGGGTAGGCAAAAAATGTTGAATTTCTGACAAAAATAAAAAAAACACTCAATATGCTTCAAAATGATGTCAAACAATCTCCTGGTAGCTTCAGAACATCAATGGATTAAGTTGGAGAAAGGATTGAAGTAAAAATCAACATAATTCAAAAATGGTCAAATTAGGATAAAAATGTTGGATTTCTGACAAAAGCAAAAAACAACTCAATATGCTTCAAAATGATCTCAAACAATCTCCTGGTAGCTTCAGAACATCAATGGATTAAGTTGGAGAAAGGATTGAAGTAAAAATCAACATAATTCAAAAATGGTCAAATCTGGATTTTTTTTTAGCCAGACCGGGTAGGCAAAAAATGTTGAATTTCTGACAAAAATAAAAAAAACACTCAATATGCTTCAAAATGATCTCAAACAATCTCCTGGTAGCTTCAGAACATCAATGGATTAAGTTGGAGAAAGGATTGAAGTAAAAATCAACATAATTCAAAAATGGTCAAATCAAGATTTTTTAGCCAGACCGGGTAGGCAAAAAATCTTGGATTTCTGACAAAAATAAAAAAACCACTATATGTTCTTCAAAATGATGTCAAACAATCTCCTGGTAGCTTCAGAACATCAATGGATTAAGTTGGAGAAAGAATTGAAGTAAAAATCAACATAATTCAAAAATGGTCAAATCTGGATTTTTTAGCCAGTGTCTATGTATCCTTCATAACACATACCTGAATATCTTCCTGTCTCCACACATCAGAAGCAGTGTCTATCTTGTTTAGATGAGTTACGTTGTCCGGTCCCAGGAACTCCATGGCCAGTAGGTACATATCCTGTCGAGATATCGATATCGTTTAGAAGTTTATTCTGCATTTAAACTGCAGCTAACGTTTATTTTTTTATCATAAATATCGATTCTACATCAAGCTTTGAGTACTTCTGTGAAGAAAGTTTTGGTTTACAGAGAATACTCTATGTTCTACGTTTGTTTGAAATCGTGAAAATGTGACCTTTCCTGACCCATGACCGCGTAAGCAAAAGCCTGGGTCGATCCCTGGGTGACGTCATCTCATTAATGCATTATTCTCCATGGCGTCTTTCTATCACAACAACATCGATTTATAGAGAATATACACTGTTTGCGAGTTGTTAGTTAAGAAAAAAGTCATTTTAGTCAACATGTTAAGTATTTATTCAAATTATTGCAAAGTCGACTTAATTATATGACGTCTACCCAGGGATCGACCCAGGCTTTTACTTACGCGGTCGTGGGTCAGGAAAGGTCACATTTTCACGATTTCATACAAGCGTAGAACATAAAGTATTCACTTTAAACCAAAACTTTCTTCACGGAAGTACTCAAAGCTTGATGTAGTACCGATATTTATGATAACAAAATAAACGTTAGGTGCACTTTAAGGTACCGACCTTTATGATAATTAGTAGAGACCGGTTAGGCAAAAAATCTTGGATTTCTGACAAAAATAAAAAAAAACACTATATATTCTTCAAAATGATGTCAAACAATCTCCTGGTAGCTTCAGAACATCAATGGATTAAGTTGGAGAAAGAATTGAAGTAAAAATCAACATAATTCAAAAATGGTCAAATCTGGATTTTTTAGCCAGTGTCTATGTATCCTTCATAACACATACCTGAATATCTTCCTGTCTCCACACATCAGAAGCAGTGTCTATCTTGTTTAGATGAGTTACGTTGTCCGGTCCCAGGAACTCCATGGCCAGTAGGTACATATCCTGTCGAGATATCGATATCGTTTAGAAGTTTATTCTGCATTTAAACTGCAGCTAACGTTTATTTTTTTATCATAAATATCGATTCTACATCAAGCTTTGAGTACTTCTGTGAAGAAAGTTTTGGTTTACAGAGAATACTCTATGTTCTACGTTTGTTTGAAATCGTGAAAATGTGACCTTTCCTGACCCATGACCGCGTAAGCAAAAGCCTGGGTCGATCCCTGGGTGACGTCATCTCATTAATGCATTATTCTCCATGGCGTCTTTCTATCACAACAACATCGATTTATAGAGAATATACACTGTTTGCGAGTTGTTAGTTAAGAAAAAAGTCATTTTAGTCAACATGTTAAGTATTTATTCAAATTATTGCAAAGTCGACTTAATTATATGACGTCTACCCAGGGATCGACCCAGGCTTTTACTTACGCGGTCGTGGGTCAGGAAAGGTCACATTTTCACGATTTCATACAAGCGTAGAACATAAAGTATTCACTTTAAACCAAAACTTTCTTCACGGAAGTACTCAAAGCTTGATGTAGTACCGATATTTATGATAACAAAATAAACGATAGGTGCACTTTAAGGTACCGACCATTATGATAATTAGTAGAGACCGGTTAGGCAAAAAATCTTCGATTTCTGACAAAAATAAAAAAAACACTATATATTCTTCAAAATGATGTCAAACAATCTCCTGGTAGCTTCAGAACATCAATGGATTAAGTTGGAGAAAGGATTGAAGTAAAAATCAACATAATTCAAAAATGGTCAAATGTGGATAAAAATGTTGGATTTCTGACAAAAGCAAAAATCAACTCAATATGCTTCAAAATGATGTCAAACAATCTCCTGGTAGCTTCAGAACATCAATGGATTAAGTTGGAGAAAGAATTCAAGTAAAAATCAACATAAAACAAAAATGGTCAAATCTGGATTTTTTTTTAGCCAGACCGGGTAGGCAAAAAATGTTGAATTTCTGACAAAAATAAAAAAACCACTCAATATGCTTCAAAATGATGTCAAACAATCTCCTGGTAGCTTCAGAACATCAATGGATTAAGTTGGAGAAAGAATTGAAGTAAAAATCAACATAATTCAAAAATGGTCAAATCTGGATTTTTTAGCCAGTGTCTATGTATCCTTCATAACACATACCTGAATATCTTCCTGTCTCCACACATCAGAAGCAGTGTCTATCTTGTTTAGATGAGTTACGTTGTCCGGTCCCAGGAACTCCATGGCCAGTAGGTACATATCCTGTCGAGATATCGATATCGTTTAGAAGTTTATTCTGCATTTAAACTGCAGCTAACGTTTATTTTTTTATCATAAATATCGATTCTACATCAAGCTTTGAGTACTTCTGTGAAGAAAGTTTTGGTTTACAGAGAATACTCTATGTTCTACGTTTGTTTGAAATCGTGAAAATGTGACCTTTCCTGACCCATGACCGCGTAAGCAAAAGCCTGGGTCGATCCCTGGGTGACGTCATCTCATTAATGCATTATTCTCCATGGCGTCTTTCTATCACAACAACATCGATTTATAGAGAATATACACTGTTTGCGAGTTGTTAGTTAAGAAAAAAGTCATTTTAGTCAACATGTTAAGTATTTATTCAAATTATTGCAAAGTCGACTTAATTATATGACGTCTACCCAGGGATCGACCCAGGCTTTTACTTACGCGGTCGTGGGTCAGGAAAGGTCACATTTTCACGATTTCATACAAGCGTAGAACATAAAGTATTCACTTTAAACCAAAACTTTCTTCACGGAAGTACTCAAAGCTTGATGTAGTACCGATATTTATGATAACAAAATAAACGTTAGGTGCACTTTAAGGTACCGACCTTTATGATAATTAGTAGAGACCGGTTAGGCAAAAAATCTTGGATTTCTGACAAAAATAAAAAAAAACACTATATATTCTTCAAAATGATGTCAAACAATCTCCTGGTAGCTTCAGAACATCAATGGATTAAGTTGGAGAAAGAATTGAAGTAAAAATCAACATAATTCAAAAATGGTCAAATCTGGATTTTTTAGCCAGTGTCTATGTATCCTTCATAACACATACCTGAATATCTTCCTGTCTCCACACATCAGAAGCAGTGTCTATCTTGTTTAGATGAGTTACGTTGTCCGGTCCCAGGAACTCCATGGCCAGTAGGTACATATCCTGTCGAGATATCGATATCGTTTAGAAGTTTATTCTGCATTTAAACTGCAGCTAACGTTTATTTTTTTATCATAAATATCGATTCTACATCAAGCTTTGAGTACTTCTGTGAAGAAAGTTTTGGTTTACAGAGAATACTCTATGTTCTACGTTTGTTTGAAATCGTGAAAATGTGACCTTTCCTGACCCATGACCGCGTAAGCAAAAGCCTGGGTCGATCCCTGGGTGACGTCATCTCATTAATGCATTATTCTCCATGGCGTCTTTCTATCACAACAACATCGATTTATAGAGAATATACACTGTTTGCGAGTTGTTAGTTAAGAAAAAAGTCATTTTAGTCAACATGTTAAGTATTTATTCAAATTATTGCAAAGTCGACTTAATTATATGACGTCTACCCAGGGATCGACCCAGGCTTTTACTTACGCGGTCGTGGGTCAGGAAAGGTCACATTTTCACGATTTCATACAAGCGTAGAACATAAAGTATTCACTTTAAACCAAAACTTTCTTCACGGAAGTACTCAAAGCTTGATGTAGTACCGATATTTATGATAACAAAATAAACGTTAGGTGCACTTTAAGGTACCGACCTTTATGATAATTAGTAGAGACCGGTTAGGCAAAAAATCTTGGATTTCTGACAAAAATAAAAAAAAACACTATATATTCTTCAAAATGATGTCAAACAATCTCCTGGTAGCTTCAGAACATCAATGGATTAAGTTGGAGAAAGAATTGAAGTAAAAATCAACATAATTCAAAAATGGTCAAATCTGGATTTTTTAGCCAGTGTCTATGTATCCTTCATAACACATACCTGAATATCTTCCTGTCTCCACACATCAGAAGCAGTGTCTATCTTGTTTAGATGAGTTACGTTGTCCGGTCCCAGGAACTCCATGGCCAGTAGGTACATATCCTGTCGAGATATCGATATCGTTTAGAAGTTTATTCTGCATTTAAACTGCAGCTAACGTTTATTTTTTTATCATAAATATCGATTCTACATCAAGCTTTGAGTACTTCTGTGAAGAAAGTTTTGGTTTACAGAGAATACTCTATGTTCTACGTTTGTTTGAAATCGTGAAAATGTGACCTTTCCTGACCCATGACCGCGTAAGCAAAAGCCTGGGTCGATCCCTGGGTGACGTCATCTCATTAATGCATTATTCTCCATGGCGTCTTTCTATCACAACAACATCGATTTATAGAGAATATACACTGTTTGCGAGTTGTTAGTTAAGAAAAAAGTCATTTTAGTCAACATGTTAAGTATTTATTCAAATTATTGCAAAGTCGACTTAATTATATGACGTCTACCCAGGGATCGACCCAGGCTTTTACTTACGCGGTCGTGGGTCAGGAAAGGTCACATTTTCACGATTTCATACAAGCGTAGAACATAAAGTATTCACTTTAAACCAAAACTTTCTTCACGGAAGTACTCAAAGCTTGATGTAGTACCGATATTTATGATAACAAAATAAACGATAGGTGCACTTTAAGGTACCGACCATTATGATAATTAGTAGAGACCGGTTAGGCAAAAAATCTTCGATTTCTGACAAAAATAAAAAAAACACTATATATTCTTCAAAATGATGTCAAACAATCTCCTGGTAGCTTCAGAACATCAATGGATTAAGTTGGAGAAAGGATTGAAGTAAAAATCAACATAATTCAAAAATGGTCAAATGTGGATAAAAATGTTGGATTTCTGACAAAAGCAAAAATCAACTCAATATGCTTCAAAATGATGTCAAACAATCTCCTGGTAGCTTCAGAACATCAATGGATTAAGTTGGAGAAAGAATTCAAGTAAAAATCAACATAAAACAAAAATGGTCAAATCTGGATTTTTTTTTAGCCAGACCGGGTAGGCAAAAAATGTTGAATTTCTGACAAAAATAAAAAAACCACTCAATATGCTTCAAAATGATGTCAAACAATCTCCTGGTAGCTTCAGAACATCAATGGATTAAGTTGGAGAAAGAATTGAAGTAAAAATCAACATAATTCAAAAATGGTCAAATCTGGATTTTTTAGCCAGTGTCTATGTATCCTTCATAACACATACCTGAATATCTTCCTGTCTCCACACATCAGAAGCAGTGTCTATCTTGTTTAGATGAGTTACGTTGTCCGGTCCCAGGAACTCCATGGCCAGTAGGTACATATCCTGTCGAGATATCGATATCGTTTAGAAGTTTATTCTGCATTTAAACTGCAGCTAACGTTTATTTTTTTATCATAAATATCGATTCTACATCAAGCTTTGAGTACTTCTGTGAAGAAAGTTTTGGTTTACAGAGAATACTCTATGTTCTACGTTTGTTTGAAATCGTGAAAATGTGACCTTTCCTGACCCATGACCGCGTAAGCAAAAGCCTGGGTCGATCCCTGGGTGACGTCATCTCATTAATGCATTATTCTCCATGGCGTCTTTCTATCACAACAACATCGATTTATAGAGAATATACACTGTTTGCGAGTTGTTAGTTAAGAAAAAAGTCATTTTAGTCAACATGTTAAGTATTTATTCAAATTATTGCAAAGTCGACTTAATTATATGACGTCTACCCAGGGATCGACCCAGGCTTTTACTTACGCGGTCGTGGGTCAGGAAAGGTCACATTTTCACGATTTCATACAAGCGTAGAACATAAAGTATTCACTTTAAACCAAAACTTTCTTCACGGAAGTACTCAAAGCTTGATGTAGTACCGATATTTATGATAACAAAATAAACGTTAGGTGCACTTTAAGGTACCGACCTTTATGATAATTAGTAGAGACCGGTTAGGCAAAAAATCTTGGATTTCTGACAAAAATAAAAAAAAACACTATATATTCTTCAAAATGATGTCAAACAATCTCCTGGTAGCTTCAGAACATCAATGGATTAAGTTGGAGAAAGAATTGAAGTAAAAATCAACATAATTCAAAAATGGTCAAATCTGGATTTTTTAGCCAGTGTCTATGTATCCTTCATAACACATACCTGAATATCTTCCTGTCTCCACACATCAGAAGCAGTGTCTATCTTGTTTAGATGAGTTACGTTGTCCGGTCCCAGGAACTCCATGGCCAGTAGGTACATATCCTGTCGAGATATCGATATCGTTTAGAAGTTTATTCTGCATTTAAACTGCAGCTAACGTTTATTTTTTTATCATAAATATCGATTCTACATCAAGCTTTGAGTACTTCTGTGAAGAAAGTTTTGGTTTACAGAGAATACTCTATGTTCTACGTTTGTTTGAAATCGTGAAAATGTGACCTTTCCTGACCCATGACCGCGTAAGCAAAAGCCTGGGTCGATCCCTGGGTGACGTCATCTCATTAATGCATTATTCTCCATGGCGTCTTTCTATCACAACAACATCGATTTATAGAGAATATACACTGTTTGCGAGTTGTTAGTTAAGAAAAAAGTCATTTTAGTCAACATGTTAAGTATTTATTCAAATTATTGCAAAGTCGACTTAATTATATGACGTCTACCCAGGGATCGACCCAGGCTTTTACTTACGCGGTCGTGGGTCAGGAAAGGTCACATTTTCACGATTTCATACAAGCGTAGAACATAAAGTATTCACTTTAAACCAAAACTTTCTTCACGGAAGTACTCAAAGCTTGATGTAGTACCGATATTTATGATAACAAAATAAACGTTAGGTGCACTTTAAGGTACCGACCTTTATGATAATTAGTAGAGACCGGTTAGGCAAAAAATCTTCGATTTCTGACAAAAATAAAAAAAACACTATATATCTTCAAAATGATGTCAAACAATCTCCTGGTAGCTTCAGAACATCAATGGATTAAGTTGGAGAAAGGATTGAAGTAAAAATCAACATAATTCAAAAATGGTCAAATGTGGATAAAAATGTTGGATTTCTGACAAAAGCAAAAATCAACTCAATATGCTTCAAAATGATGTCAAACAATCTCCTGGTAGCTTCAGAACATCAATGGATTAAGTTGGAGAAAGAATTGAAGTAAAAATCAACATAAAACAAAAATGGTCAAATCTGGATTTTTTTAGCCAGACCGGGTAGGCAAAAAATGTTGAATTTCTGACAAAAATAAAAACACCACTCAATATGCTTCAAAATGATCTCAAACAATCTCCTGGTAGCTTCAGAACATCAATGGATTAAGTTGGAGAAAGGATTGAAGTAAAAATCAACATAATTCAAAAATGGTCAAATCTGGATTTTTTAGCCAGTGTCTATGTATCCTTCATAACACATACCTGAATATCTTCCTGTCTCCACACATCAGAAGCAGTGTCTATCTTGTTTAGATGAGTTACGTTGTCCGGTCCCAGGAACTCCATGGCCAGTAGGTACATATCCTGTCGAGATATCGATATCGTTTAGAAGTTTATTCTGCATTTAAACTGCAGCTAACGTTTATTTTTTTATCATAAATATCGATTCTACATCAAGCTTTGAGTACTTCTGTGAAGAAAGTTTTGGTTTACAGAGAATACTCTATGTTCTACGTTTGTTTGAAATCGTGAAAATGTGACCTTTCCTGACCCATGACCGCGTAAGCAAAAGCCTGGGTCGATCCCTGGGTGACGTCATCTCATTAATGCATTATTCTCCATGGCGTCTTTCTATCACAACAACATCGATTTATAGAGAATATACACTGTTTGCGAGTTGTTAGTTAAGAAAAAAGTCATTTTAGTCAACATGTTAAGTATTTATTCAAATTATTGCAAAGTCGACTTAATTATATGACGTCTACCCAGGGATCGACCCAGGCTTTTACTTACGCGGTCGTGGGTCAGGAAAGGTCACATTTTCACGATTTCATACAAGCGTAGAACATAAAGTATTCACTTTAAACCAAAACTTTCTTCACGGAAGTACTCAAAGCTTGATGTAGTACCGATATTTTATGATAACAAAATAAACGTTAGGTGCACTTTAAGGTACCGACCTTTATGATAATTAGTAGAGACCGGTTAGGCAAAAAATCTTGGATTTCTGACAAAAATAAAAAAAAACACTATATATTCTTCAAAATGATGTCAAACAATCTCCTGGTAGCTTCAGAACATCAATGGATTAAGTTGGAGAAAGAATTGAAGTAAAAATCAACATAATTCAAAAATGGTCAAATCTGGATTTTTTAGCCAGTGTCTATGTATCCTTCATAACACATACCTGAATATCTTCCTGTCTCCACACATCAGAAGCAGTGTCTATCTTGTTTAGATGAGTTACGTTGTCCGGTCCCAGGAACTCCATGGCCAGTAGGTACATATCCTGTCGAGATATCGATATCGTTTAGAAGTTTATTCTGCATTTAAACTGCAGCTAACGTTTATTTTTTTATCATAAATATCGATTCTACATCAAGCTTTGAGTACTTCTGTGAAGAAAGTTTTGGTTTACAGAGAATACTCTATGTTCTACGTTTGTTTGAAATCGTGAAAATGTGACCTTTCCTGACCCATGACCGCGTAAGCAAAAGCCTGGGTCGATCCCTGGGTGACGTCATCTCATTAATGCATTATTCTCCATGGCGTCTTTCTATCACAACAACATCGATTTATAGAGAATATACACTGTTTGCGAGTTGTTAGTTAAGAAAAAAGTCATTTTAGTCAACATGTTAAGTATTTATTCAAATTATTGCAAAGTCGACTTAATTATATGACGTCTACCCAGGGATCGACCCAGGCTTTTACTTACGCGGTCGTGGGTCAGGAAAGGTCACATTTTCACGATTTCATACAAGCGTAGAACATAAAGTATTCACTTTAAACCAAAACATTCTTCACGGAAGTACTCAAAGCTTGATGTAGTACCGATATTTATGATAACAAAATAAACGATAGGTGCACTTTAAGGTACCGACCATTATGATAATTAGTAGAGACCGGTTAGGCAAAAAATCTTCGATTTCTGACAAAAATAAAAAAAACACTATATATTCTTCAAAATGATGTCAAACAATCTCCTGGTAGCTTCAGAACATCAATGGATTAAGTTGGAGAAAGGATTGAAGTAAAAATCAACATAATTCAAAAATGGTCAAATGTGGATAAAAATGTTGGATTTCTGACAAAAGCAAAAATCAACTCAATATGCTTCAAAATGATGTCAAACAATCTCCTGGTAGCTTCAGAACATCAATGGATTAAGTTGGAGAAAGAATTCAAGTAAAAATCAACATAAAACAAAAATGGTCAAATCTGGATTTTTTTTTAGCCAGACCGGGTAGGCAAAAATGTTGAATTTCTGACAAAAATAAAAAAACCACTCAATATGCTTCAAAATGATGTCAAACAATCTCCTGGTAGCTTCAGAACATCAATGGATTAAGTTGGAGAAAGAATTGAAGTAAAAATCAACATAATTCAAAAATGGTCAAATCTGGATTTTTTAGCCAGTGTCTATGTATCCTTCATAACACATACCTGAATATCTTCCTGTCTCCACACATCAGAAGCAGTGTCTATCTTGTTTAGATGAGTTACGTTGTCCGGTCCCAGGAACTCCATGGCCAGTAGGTACATATCCTGTCGAGATATCGATATCGTTTAGAAGTTTATTCTGCATTTAAACTGCAGCTAACGTTTATTTTTTTATCATAAATATCGATTCTACATCAAGCTTTGAGTACTTCTGTGAAGAAAGTTTTGGTTTACAGAGAATACTCTATGTTCTACGTTTGTTTGAAATCGTGAAAATGTGACCTTTCCTGACCCATGACCGCGTAAGCAAAAGCCTGGGTCGATCCCTGGGTGACGTCATCTCATTAATGCATTATTCTCCATGGCGTCTTTCTATCACAACAACATCGATTTATAGAGAATATACACTGTTTGCGAGTTGTTAGTTAAGAAAAAAGTCATTTTAGTCAACATGTTAAGTATTTATTCAAATTATTGCAAAGTCGACTTAATTATATGACGTCTACCCAGGGATTGACCCAGGCTTTTACTTACGCGGTCGTGGGTCAGGAAAGGTCACATTTTCACGATTTCATACAAGCGTAGAACATAAAGTATTCACTTTAAACCAAAACTTTCTTCACGGAAGTACTCAAAGCTTGATGTAGTACCGATATTTATGATAACAAAATAAACGATAGGTGCACTTTAAGGTACCGACCATTATGATAATTAGTAGAGACCGGTTAGGCAAAAAATCTTCGATTTCTGACAAAAATAAAAAAAACACTATATATTCTTCAAAATGATGTCAAACAATCTCCTGGTAGCTTCAGAACATCAATGGATTAAGTTGGAGAAAGAATTGAAGTAAAAATCAACATAAAACAAAAATGGTCAAATCTGGATTTTTTTAGCCAGACCGGGTAGGCAAAAAATGTTGAATTTCTGACAAAAATAAAAAAACCACTCAATATGCTTCAAAATGATCTCAAACAATCTCCTGGTAGCTTCAGAACATCAATGGATTAAGTTGGAGAAAGAATTGAAGTAAAAATCAACATAATTCAAAAATGGTCAAATCTGGATTTTTTTAGCCAGACCGGGTAGGCAAAAAATGTTGAATTTCTGACAAAAATAAAAAAAAACCTATATATTCTTCAAAATGATGTCAAACAATCTCCTGGTAGCTTCAGAACATCAATGGATTAAGTTGAAGAAAGAATTGAAGTAAAAATCAACATAAAACAAAAATGGTCAAATCTGGATTTTTTTAGCCAGACCGGGTAGGCAAAAAATGTTGAATTTCTGACAAAAATAAAAAAACCACTCAATATGCTTCAAAATGATCTCAAACAATCTCCTGGTAGCTTCAGAACATCAATGGATTAAGTTGGAGAAAGGATTGAAGTAAAAATCAACATAATTCAAAAATGGTCAAATCTGGATTTTTTTTAGCCAGACCGGTTAGGCAAAAAATGTTGAATTTCTGACAAAAATAAAAAAAACACTCAATATGCTTCAAAATGATCTCAAACAATCTCCTGGTAGCTTCAGAACATCAATGGATTAAGTTGGAGAAAGAATTGAAGTAAAAATCAACATAATTCAAAAATGGTCAAATCTGGATTTTTTTAGCCAGACCGGGTAGGCAAAAAATGTTGAATTTCTGACAAAAATAAAAAAACCACTCAATATGCTTCAAAATGATGTCAAACAATCTCCTGGTAGCTTCAGAACATCAATGGATTAAGTTGGAGAAAGGATTCAAGTAAAAATCAACATAATTCAAAAATGGTCAAATCAAGATTTTTTTAGCCAGACCGGGTAGGCAAAAAATGTTGAATTTCTGACAAAAATAAAAAAACCACTCAATATGCTTCAAAATGATCTCAAACAATCTCCTGGTAGCTTCAGAACATCAATGGATTAAGTTGGAGAAAGGATTGAAGTAAAAATCAACATAATTCAAAAATGGTCAAATCTGGATTTTTTAGCCAGTGTCTATGTATCCTTCATAACACATACCTGAATATCTTCCTGTCTCCACACATCAGAAGCAGTGTCTATCTTGTTTAGATGAGTTACGTTGTCCGGTCCCAGGAACTCCATGGCCAGTAGGTACATATCCTGTCGAGATATCGATATCGTTTAGAAGTTTATTCTGCATTTAAACTGCAGCTAACGTTTATTTTTTTATCATAAATATCGATTCTACATCAAGCTTTGAGTACTTCTGTGAAGAAAGTTTTGGTTTACAGAGAATACTCTATGTTCTACGTTTGTTTGAAATCGTGAAAATGTGACCTTTCCTGACCCATGACCGCGTAAGCAAAAGCCTGGGTCGATCCCTGGGTGACGTCATCTCATTAATGCATTATTCTCCATGGCGTCTTTCTATCACAACAACATCGATTTATAGAGAATATACACTGTTTGCGAGTTGTTAGTTAAGAAAAAAGTCATTTTAGTCAACATGTTAAGTATTTATTCAAATTATTGCAAAGTCGACTTAATTATATGACGTCTACCCAGGGATCGACCCAGGCTTTTACTTACGCGGTCGTGGGTCAGGAAAGGTCACATTTTCACGATTTCATACAAGCGTAGAACATAAAGTATTCACTTTAAACCAAAACTTTCTTCACGGAAGTACTCAAAGCTTGATGTAGTACCGATATTTATGATAACAAAATAAACGTTAGGTGCACTTTAAGGTACCGACCTTTATGATAATTAGTAGAGACCGGTTAGGCAAAAAATCTTGGATTTCTGACAAAAATAAAAAAAAACACTATATATTCTTCAAAATGATGTCAAACAATCTCCTGGTAGCTTCAGAACATCAATGGATTAAGTTGGAGAAAGAATTGAAGTAAAAATCAACATAATTCAAAAATGGTCAAATCTGGATTTTTTAGCCAGTGTCTATGTATCCTTCATAACACATACCTGAATATCTTCCTATCTCCACACATCAGAAGCAGTGTCTATCTTGTTTAGATGAGTTACGTTGTCCGGTCCCAGGAACTCCATGGCCAGTAGGTACATATCCTGTCGAGATATCGATATCGTTTAGAAGTTTATTCTGCATTTAAACTGCAGCTAACGTTTATTTTTTTATCATAAATATCGATTCTACATCAAGCTTTGAGTACTTCTGTGAAGAAAGTTTTGGTTTACAGAGAATACTCTATGTTCTACGTTTGTTTGAAATCGTGAAAATGTGACCTTTCCTGACCCATGACCGCGTAAGCAAAAGCCTGGGTCGATCCCTGGGTGACGTCATCTCATTAATGCATTATTCTCCATGGCGTCTTTCTATCACAACAACATCGATTTATAGAGAATATACACTGTTTGCGAGTTGTTAGTTAAGAAAAAAGTCATTTTAGTCAACATGTTAAGTATTTATTCAAATTATTGCAAAGTCGACTTAATTATATGACGTCTACCCAGGGATCGACCCAGGCTTTTACTTACGCGGTCGTGGGTCAGGAAAGGTCACATTTTCACGATTTCATACAAGCGTAGAACATAAAGTATTCACTTTAAACCAAAACTTTCTTCACGGAAGTACTCAAAGCTTGATGTAGTACCGATATTTATGATAACAAAATAAACGATAGGTGCACTTTAAGGTACCGACCATTATGATAATTAGTAGAGACCGGTTAGGCAAAAAATCTTCGATTTCTGACAAAAATAAAAAAAACACTATATATTCTTCAAAATGATGTCAAACAATCTCCTGGTAGCTTCAGAACATCAATGGATTAAGTTGGAGAAAGGATTGAAGTAAAAATCAACATAATTCAAAAATGGTCAAATGTGGATAAAAATGTTGGATTTCTGACAAAAGCAAAAATCAACTCAATATGCTTCAAAATGATGTCAAACAATCTCCTGGTAGCTTCAGAACATCAATGGATTAAGTTGGAGAAAGAATTCAAGTAAAAATCAACATAAAACAAAAATGGTCAAATCTGGATTTTTTTTTAGCCAGACCGGGTAGGCAAAAAATGTTGAATTTCTGACAAAAATAAAAAAACCACTCAATATGCTTCAAAATGATGTCAAACAATCTCCTGGTAGCTTCAGAACATCAATGGATTAAGTTGGAGAAAGAATTGAAGTAAAAATCAACATAATTCAAAAATGGTCAAATCTGGATTTTTTAGCCAGTGTCTATGTATCCTTCATAACACATACCTGAATATCTTCCTGTCTCCACACATCAGAAGCAGTGTCTATCTTGTTTAGATGAGTTACGTTGTCCGGTCCCAGGAACTCCATGGCCAGTAGGTACATATCCTGTCGAGATATCGATATCGTTTAGAAGTTTATTCTGCATTTAAACTGCAGCTAACGTTTATTTTTTTATCATAAATATCGATTCTACATCAAGCTTTGAGTACTTCTGTGAAGAAAGTTTTGGTTTACAGAGAATACTCTATGTTCTACGTTTGTTTGAAATCGTGAAAATGTGACCTTTCCTGACCCATGACCGCGTAAGCAAAAGCCAGGGTCGATCCCTGGGTGACGTCATCTCATTAATGCATTATTCTCCATGGCGTCTTTCTATCACAACAACATCGATTTATAGAGAATATACACTGTTTGCGAGTTGTTAGTTAAGAAAAAAGTCATTTTAGTCAACATGTTAAGTATTTATTCAAATTATTGCAAAGTCGACTTAATTATATGACGTCTACCCAGGGATCGACCCAGGCTTTTACTTACGCGGTCGTGGGTCAGGAAAGGTCACATTTTCACGATTTCATACAAGCGTAGAACATAAAGTATTCACTTTAAACCAAAACTTTCTTCACGGAAGTACTCAAAGCTTGATGTAGTACCGATATTTATGATAACAAAATAAACGTTAGGTGCACTTTAAGGTACCGACCTTTATGATAATTAGTAGAGACCGGTTAGGCAAAAAATCTTGGATTTCTGACAAAAATAAAAAAAAACACTATATATTCTTCAAAATGATGTCAAACAATCTCCTGGTAGCTTCAGAACATCAATGGATTAAGTTGGAGAAAGAATTGAAGTAAAAATCAACATAATTCAAAAATGGTCAAATCTGGATTTTTTAGCCAGTGTCTATGTATCCTTCATAACACATACCTGAATATCTTCCTGTCTCCACACATCAGAAGCAGTGTCTATCTTGTTTAGATGAGTTACGTTGTCCGGTCCCAGGAACTCCATGGCCAGTAGGTACATATCCTGTCGAGATATCGATATCGTTTAGAAGTTTATTCTGCATTTAAACTGCAGCTAACGTTTATTTTTTTATCATAAATATCGATTCTACATCAAGCTTTGAGTACTTCTGTTTAGAAAGTTTTGGTTTACAGAGAATACTCTATGTTCTACGTTTGTTTGAAATCGTGAAAATGTGACCTTTCCTGACCCATGACCGCGTAAGCAAAAGCCTGGGTCGATCCCTGGGTGACGTCATCTCATTAATGCATTATTCTCCATGGCGTCTTTCTATCACAACAACATCGATTTATAGAGAATATACACTGTTTGCGAGTTGTTAGTTAAGAAAAAAGTCATTTTAGTCAACATGTTAAGTATTTATTCAAATTATTGCAAAGTCGACTTAATTATATGACGTCTACCCAGGGATCGACCCAGGCTTTTACTTACGCGGTCGTGGGTCAGGAAAGGTCACATTTTCACGATTTCATACAAGCGTAGAACATAAAGTATTCACTTTAAACCAAAACTTTCTTCACGGAAGTACTCAAAGCTTGATGTAGTACCGATATTTATGATAACAAAATAAACGATAGGTGCACTTTAAGGTACCGACCATTATGATAATTAGTAGAGACCGGTTAGGCAAAAAATCTTCGATTTCTGACAAAAATAAAAAAAACACTATATATTCTTCAAAATGATGTCAAACAATCTCCTGGTAGCTTCAGAACATCAATGGATTAAGTTGGAGAAAGGATTGAAGTAAAAATCAACATAATTCAAAAATGGTCAAATGTGGATAAAAATGTTGGATTTCTGACAAAAGCAAAAATCAACTCAATATGCTTCAAAATGATGTCAAACAATCTCCTGGTAGCTTCAGAACATCAATGGATTAAGTTGGAGAAAGAATTCAAGTAAAAATCAACATAAAACAAAAATGGTCAAATCTGGATTTTTTTTTAGCCAGACCGGGTAGGCAAAAAATGTTGAATTTCTGACAAAAATAAAAAAACCACTCAATATGCTTCAAAATGATGTCAAACAATCTCCTGGTAGCTTCAGAACATCAATGGATTAAGTTGGAGAAAGAATTGAAGTAAAAATCAACATAATTCAAAAATGGTCAAATCTGGATTTTTTAGCCAGTGTCTATGTATCCTTCATAACACATACCTGAATATCTTCCTGTCTCCACACATCAGAAGCAGTGTCTATCTTGTTTAGATGAGTTACGTTGTCCGGTCCCAGGAACTCCATGGCCAGTAGGTACATATCCTGTCGAGATATCGATATCGTTTAGAAGTTTATTCTGCATTTAAACTGCAGCTAACGTTTATTTTTTTATCATAAATATCGATTCTACATCAAGCTTTGAGTACTTCTGTGAAGAAAGTTTTGGTTTACAGAGAATACTCTATGTTCTACGTTTGTTTGAAATCGTGAAAATGTGACCTTTCCTGACCCATGACCGCGTAAGCAAAAGCCTGGGTCGATCCCTGGGTGACGTCATCTCATTAATGCATTATTCTCCATGGCGTCTTTCTATCACAACAACATCGATTTATAGAGAATATACACTGTTTGCGAGTTGTTAGTTAAGAAAAAAGTCATTTTAGTCAACATGTTAAGTATTTATTCAAATTATTGCAAAGTCGACTTAATTATATGACGTCTACCCAGGGATCGACCCAGGCTTTTACTTACGCGGTCGTGGGTCAGGAAAGGTCACATTTTCACGATTTCATACAAGCGTAGAACATAAAGTATTCACTTTAAACCAAAACTTTCTTCACGGAAGTACTCAAAGCTTGATGTAGTACCGATATTTATGATAACAAAATAAACGTTAGGTGCACTTTAAGGTACCGACCTTTATGATAATTAGTAGAGACCGGTTAGGCAAAAAATCTTGGATTTCTGACAAAAATAAAAAAAAACACTATATATTCTTCAAAATGATGTCAAACAATCTCCTGGTAGCTTCAGAACATCAATGGATTAAGTTGGAGAAAGAATTGAAGTAAAAATCAACATAATTCAAAAATGGTCAAATCTGGATTTTTTAGCCAGTGTCTATGTATCCTTCATAACACATACCTGAATATCTTCCTGTCTCCACACATCAGAAGCAGTGTCTATCTTGTTTAGATGAGTTACGTTGTCCGGTCCCAGGAACTCCATGGCCAGTAGGTACATATCCTGTCGAGATATCGATATCGTTTAGAAGTTTATTCTGCATTTAAACTGCAGCTAACGTTTATTTTTTTATCATAAATATCGATTCTACATCAAGCTTTGAGTACTTCTGTTTAGAAAGTTTTGGTTTACAGAGAATACTCTATGTTCTACGTTTGTTTGAAATCGTGAAAATGTGACCTTTCCTGACCCATGACCGCGTAAGCAAAAGCCTGGGTCGATCCCTGGGTGACGTCATCTCATTAATGCATTATTCTCCATGGCGTCTTTCTATCACAACAACATCGATTTATAGAGAATATACACTGTTTGCGAGTTGTTAGTTAAGAAAAAAGTCATTTTAGTCAACATGTTAAGTATTTATTCAAATTATTGCAAAGTCGACTTAATTATATGACGTCTACCCAGGGATCGACCCAGGCTTTTACTTACGCGGTCGTGGGTCAGGAAAGGTCACATTTTCACGATTTCATACAAGCGTAGAACATAAAGTATTCACTTTAAACCAAAACTTTCTTCACGGAAGTACTCAAAGCTTGATGTAGTACCGATATTTATGATAACAAAATAAACGATAGGTGCACTTTAAGGTACCGACCATTATGATAATTAGTAGAGACCGGTTAGGCAAAAAATCTTCGATTTCTGACAAAAATTAAAAAAACACTATATATTCTTCAAAATGATGTCAAACAATCTCCTGGTAGCTTCAGAACATCAATGGATTAAGTTGGAGAAAGGATTGAAGTAAAAATCAACATAATTCAAAAATGGTCAAATGTGGATAAAAATGTTGGATTTCTGACAAAAGCAAAAATCAACTCAATATGCTTCAAAATGATGTCAAACAATCTCCTGGTAGCTTCAGAACATCAATGGATTAAGTTGGAGAAAGAATTCAAGTAAAAATCAACATAAAACAAAAATGGTCAAATCTGGATTTTTTTTTAGCCAGACCGGGTAGGCAAAAAATGTTGAATTTCTGACAAAAATAAAAAAACCACTCAATATGCTTCAAAATGATGTCAAACAATCTCCTGGTAGCTTCAGAACATCAATGGATTAAGTTGGAGAAAGAATTGAAGTAAAAATCAACATAATTCAAAAATGGTCAAATCTGGATTTTTTAGCCAGTGTCTATGTATCCTTCATAACACATACCTGAATATCTTCCTGTCTCCACACATCAGAAGCAGTGTCTATCTTGTTTAGATGAGTTACGTTGTCCGGTCCCAGGAACTCCATGGCCAGTAGGTACATATCCTGTCGAGATATCGATATCGTTTAGAAGTTTATTCTGCATTTAAACTGCAGCTAACGTTTATTTTTTTATCATAAATATCGATTCTACATCAAGCTTTGAGTACTTCTGTGAAGAAAGTTTTGGTTTACAGAGAATACTCTATGTTCTACGTTTGTTTGAAATCGTGAAAATGTGACCTTTCCTGACCCATGACCGCGTAAGCAAAAGCCTGGGTCGATCCCTGGGTGACGTCATCTCATTAATGCATTATTCTCCATGGCGTCTTTCTATCACAACAACATCGATTTATAGAGAATATACACTGTTTGCGAGTTGTTAGTTAAGAAAAAAGTCATTTTAGTCAACATGTTAAGTATTTATTCAAATTATTGCAAAGTCGACTTAATTATATGACGTCTACCCAGGGATCGACCCAGGCTTTTACTTACGCGGTCGTGGGTCAGGAAAGGTCACATTTTCACGATTTCATACAAGCGTAGAACATAAAGTATTCACTTTAAACCAAAACTTTCTTCACGGAAGTACTCAAAGCTTGATGTAGTACCGATATTTATGATAACAAAATAAACGTTAGGTGCACTTTAAGGTACCGACCTTTATGATAATTAGTAGAGACCGGTTAGGCAAAAAATCTTGGATTTCTGACAAAAATAAAAAAAAACACTATATATTCTTCAAAATGATGTCAAACAATCTCCTGGTAGCTTCAGAACATCAATGGATTAAGTTGGAGAAAGAATTGAAGTAAAAATCAACATAATTCAAAAATGGTCAAATCTGGATTTTTTAGCCAGTGTCTATGTATCCTTCATAACACATACCTGAATATCTTCCTGTCTCCACACATCAGAAGCAGTGTCTATCTTGTTTAGATGAGTTACGTTGTCCGGTCCCAGGAACTCCATGGCCAGTAGGTACATATCCTGTCGAGATATCGATATCGTTTAGAAGTTTATTCTGCATTTAAACTGCAGCTAACGTTTATTTTTTTATCATAAATATCGATTCTACATCAAGCTTTGAGTACTTCTGTGAAGAAAGTTTTGGTTTACAGAGAATACTCTATGTTCTACGTTTGTTTGAAATCGTGAAAATGTGACCTTTCCTGACCCATGACCGCGTAAGCAAAAGCCTGGGTCGATCCCTGGGTGACGTCATCTCATTAATGCATTATTCTCCATGGCGTCTTTCTATCACAACAACATCGATTTATAGAGAATATACACTGTTTGCGAGTTGTTAGTTAAGAAAAAAGTCATTTTAGTCAACATGTTAAGTATTTATTCAAATTATTGCAAAGTCGACTTAATTATATGACGTCTACCCAGGGATCGACCCAGGCTTTTACTTACGCGGTCGTGGGTCAGGAAAGGTCACATTTTCACGATTTCATACAGGGGTAGAACATAAAGTATTCACTTTAAACCAAAACTTTCTTCACGGAAGTACTCAAAGCTTGATGTAGTACCGATATTTATGATAACAAAATAAACGATAGGTGCACTTTAAGGTACCGACCATTATGATAATTAGTAGAGACCGGTTAGGCAAAAAATCTTGGATTTCTGACAAAAATAAAAAAAAACACTATATATTCTTCAAAATGATGTCAAACAATCTCCTGGTAGCTTCAGAACATCAATGGATTAAGTTGGAGAAAGAATTGAAGTAAAAATCAACATAATTCAAAAATGGTCAAATCTGGATTTTTTTTAGCCAGACCGGGTAGGCAAAAAATGTTGAATTTCTGACAAAAATAAAAAAAACACTATATATTCTTCAAAATGATGTCAAACAATCTCCTGGTAGCTTCAGAACATCAATGGATTAAGTTGGAGAAAGAATTGAAGTAAAAATCAACATAAAACAAAAATGGTCAAATCTGGATTTTTTTAGCCAGACCGGGTAGGCAAAAAATGTTGAATTTCTGACAAAAATAAAAAAACCACTCAATATGCTTCAAAATGATCTCAAACAATCTCCTGGTAGCTTCAGAACATCAATGGATTAAGTTGGAGAAAGAATTGAAGTAAAAATCAACATAATTCAAAAATGGTCAAATCTGGATTTTTTAGCCAGTGTCTATGTATCCTTCATAACACATACCTGAATATCTTCCTGTCTCCACACATCAGAAGCAGTGTCTATCTTGTTTAGATGAGTTACGTTGTCCGGTCCCAGGAACTCCATGGCCAGTAGGTACATATCCTGTCGAGATATCGATATCGTTTAGAAGTTTATTCTGCATTTAAACTGCAGCTAACGTTTATTTTTTTATCATAAATATCGATTCTACATCAAGCTTTGAGTACTTCTGTGAAGAAAGTTTTGGTTTACAGAGAATACTCTATGTTCTACGTTTGTTTGAAATCGTGAAAATGTGACCTTTCCTGACCCATGACCGCGTAAGCAAAAGCCTGGGTCGATCCCTGGGTGACGTCATCTCATTAATGCATTATTCTCCATGGCGTCTTTCTATCACAACAACATCGATTTATAGAGAATATACACTGTTTGCGAGTTGTTAGTTAAGAAAAAAGTCATTTTAGTCAACATGTTAAGTATTTATTCAAATTATTGCAAAGTCGACTTAATTATATGACGTCTACCCAGGGATCGACCCAGGCTTTTACTTACGCGGTCGTGGGTCAGGAAAGGTCACATTTTCACGATTTCATACAAGCGTAGAACATAAAGTATTCACTTTAAACCAAAACTTTCTTCACGGAAGTACTCAAAGCTTGATGTAGTACCGATATTTATGATAACAAAATAAACGATAGGTGCACTTTAAGGTACCGACCATTATGATAATTAGTAGAGACCGGTTAGGCAAAAAATCTTGGATTTCTGACAAAAATAAAAAAAAACACTATATATTCTTCAAAATGA
The DNA here is from genome assembly GCA_030867875.1 of Actinernus sp. WN-2022. Classification (NCBI taxonomy): domain Eukaryota; kingdom Metazoa; phylum Cnidaria; class Anthozoa; order Actiniaria; family Actinernidae; genus Actinernus; species Actinernus sp. WN-2022. Next base: position 38,279,429 of record JAOWCC010001501.1, read on the forward strand.
TGTCAAACAATCTCCTGGTAGCTTCAGAACATCAATGGATTAAGTTGGAGAAAGAATTGAAGTAAAAATCAACATAATTCAAAAATGGTCAAATCTGGATTTTTTTTAGCCAGACCGGGTAGGCAAAAAATGTTGAATTTCTGACAAAAATAAAAAAAACACTATATATTCTTCAAAATGATGTCAAACAATCTCCTGGTAGCTTCAGAACATCAATGGATTAAGTTGGAGAAAGAATTGAAGTAAAAATCAACATAAAACAAAAATGGTCAAATCTGGATTTTTTTTAGCCAGACCGGGTAGGCAAAAAATGTTGAATTTCTGACAAAAATAAAAAAACCACTCAATATGCTTCAAAATGATCTCAAACAATCTCCTGGTAGCTTCAGAACATCAATGGATTAAGTTGGAGAAAGAATTCAAGTAAAAATCAACATAATTCAAAAATGGTCAAATCTGGATTTTTTTAGCCAGGCCGGGTAGGCAAAAAATGTTGAATTTCTGACAAAAATAAAAAAAACACTCAATATGCTTCAAAATGATGTCAAACAATCTCCTGGTAGCTTCAGAACATCAATGGATTAAGTTGGAGAAAGGATTGAAGTAAAAATCAACATAATTCAAAAATGGTCAAATTAGGATAAAAATGTTGGATTTCTGACAAAAGCAAAAAACAACTCAATATGCTTCAAAATGATCTCAAACAATCTCCTGGTAGCTTCAGAACATCAATGGATTAAGTTGGAGAAAGGATTGAAGTAAAAATCAACATAATTCAAAAATGGTCAAATCTGGATTTTTTTTTAGCCAGACCGGGTAGGCAAAAAATGTTGAATTTCTGACAAAAATAAAAAAAACACTCAATATGCTTCAAAATGATCTCAAACAATCTCCTGGTAGCTTCAGAACATCAATGGATTAAGTTGGAGAAAGGATTGAAGTAAAAATCAACATAATTCAAAAATGGTCAAATTAAGATTTTTTAGCCAGACCGGGTAGGCAAAAAATCTTGGATTTCTGACAAAAATAAAAAAACCACTATATGTTCTTCAAAATGATGTCAAACAATCTCCTGGTAGCTTCAGAACATCAATGGATTAAGTTGGAGAAAGAATTGAAGTAAAAATCAACATAATTCAAAAATGGTCAAATCTGGATTTTTTAGCCAGTGTCTATGTATCCTTCATAACACATACCTGAATATCTTCCTGTCTCCACACATCAGAAGCAGTGTCTATCTTGTTTAGATGAGTTACGTTGTCCGGTCCCAGGAACTCCATGGCCAGTAGGTACATATCCTGTCGAGATATCGATATCGTTTAGAAGTTTATTCTGCATTTAAACTGCAGCTAACGTTTATTTTTTTATCATAAATATCGATTCTACATCAAGCTTTGAGTACTTCTGTGAAGAAAGTTTTGGTTTACAGAGAATACTCTATGTTCTACGTTTGTTTGAAATCGTGAAAATGTGACCTTTCCTGACCCATGACCGCGTAAGCAAAAGCCTGGGTCGATCCCTGGGTGACGTCATCTCATTAATGCATTATTCTCCATGGCGTCTTTCTATCACAACAACATCGATTTATAGAGAATATACACTGTTTGCGAGTTGTTAGTTAAGAAAAAAGTCATTTTAGTCAACATGTTAAGTATTTATTCAAATTATTGCAAAGTCGACTTAATTATATGACGTCTACCCAGGGATCGACCCAGGCTTTTACTTACGCGGTCGTGGGTCAGGAAAGGTCACATTTTCACGATTTCATACAAGCGTAGAACATAAAGTATTCACTTTAAACCAAAACTTTCTTCACGGAAGTACTCAAAGCTTGATGTAGTACCGATATTTATGATAACAAAATAAACGTTAGGTGCACTTTAAGGTACCGACCTTTATGATAATTAGTAGAGACCGGTTAGGCAAAAAATCTTGGATTTCCGACAAAAATAAAAAAAAACACTATATATTCTTCAAAATGATGTCAAACAATCTCCTGGTAGCTTCAGAACATCAATGGATTAAGTTGGAGAAAGAATTGAAGTAAAAATCAACATAATTCAAAAATGGCCAAATCTGGATTTTTTAGCCAGTGTCTATGTATCCTTCATAACACATACCTGAATATCTTCCTGTCTCCACACATCAGAAGCAGTGTCTATCTTGTTTAGATGAGTTACGTTGTCCGGTCCCAGGAACTCCATGGCCAGTAGGTACATATCCTGTCGAGATATCGATATCGTTTAGAAGTTTATTCTGCATTTAAACTGCAGCTAACGTTTATTTTTTTATCATAAATATCGATTCTACATCAAGCTTTGAGTACTTCTGTGAAGAAAGTTTTGGTTTACAGAGAATACTCTATGTTCTACGTTTGTTTGAAATCGTGAAAATGTGACCTTTCCTGACCCATGACGGCGTAAGCAAAAGCCTGGGTCGATCCCTGGGTGACGTCATCTCATTAATGCATTATTCTCCATGGCGTCTTTCTATCACAACAACATCGATTTATAGAGAATATACACTGTTTGCGAGTTGTTAGTTAAGAAAAAAGTCATTTTAGTCAACATGTTAAGTATTTATTCAAATTATTGCAAAGTCGACTTAATTATATGACGTCTACCCAGGGATCGACCCAGGCTTTTACTTACGCGGTCGTGGGTCAGGAAAGGTCACATTTTCACGATTTCATACAAGCGTAGAACATAAAGTATTCACTTTAAACCAAAACTTTCTTCACGGAAGTACTCAAAGCTTGATGTAGTACCGATATTTATGATAACAAAATAAACGATAGGTGCACTTTAAGGTACCGACCATTATGATAATTAGTAGAGACCGGTTAGGCAAAAAATCTTCGATTTCTGACAAAAATAAAAAAAACACTATATATTCTTCAAAATGATGTCAAACAATCTCCTGGTAGCTTCAGAACATCAATGGATTAAGTTGGAGAAAGGATTGAAGTAAAAATCAACATAATTCAAAAATGGTCAAATGTGGATAAAAATGTTGGATTTCTGACAAAAGCAAAAATCAACTCAATATGCTTCAAAATGATGTCAAACAATCTCCTGGTAGCTTCAGAACATCAATGGATTAAGTTGGAGAAAGAATTCAAGTAAAAATCAACATAAAACAAAAATGGTCAAATCTGGATTTTTTTTTAGCCAGACCGGGTAGGCAAAAAATGTTGAATTTCTGACAAAAATAAAAAAACCACTCAATATGCTTCAAAATGATGTCAAACAATCTCCTGGTAGCTTCAGAACATCAATGGATTAAGTTGGAGAAAGAATTGAAGTAAAAATCAACATAATTCAAAAATGGTCAAATCTGGATTTTTTAGCCAGTGTCTATGTATCCTTCATAACACATACCTGAATATCTTCCTGTCTCCACACATCAGAAGCAGTGTCTATCTTGTTTAGATGAGTTACGTTGTCCGGTCCCAGGAACTCCATGGCCAGTAGGTACATATCCTGTCGAGATATCGATATCGTTTAGAAGTTTATTCTGCATTTAAACTGCAGCTAACGTTTATTTTTTTATCATAAATATCGATTCTACATCAAGCTTTGAGTACTTCTGTGAAGAAAGTTTTGGTTTACAGAGAATACTCTATGTTCTACGTTTGTTTGAAATCGTGAAAATGTGACCTTTCCTGACCCATGACCGCGTAAGCAAAAGCCTGGGTCGATCCCTGGGTGACGTCATCTCATTAATGCATTATTCTCCATGGCGTCTTTCTATCACAACAACATCGATTTATAGAGAATATACACTGTTTGCGAGTTGTTAGTTAAGAAAAAAGTCATTTTAGTCAACATGTTAAGTATTTATTCAAATTATTGCAAAGTCGACTTAATTATATGACGTCTACCCAGGGATCGACCCAGGCTTTTACTTACGCGGTCGTGGGTCAGGAAAGGTCACATTTTCACGATTTCATACAAGCGTAGAACATAAAGTATTCACTTTAAACCAAAACTTTCTTCACGGAAGTACTCAAAGCTTGATGTAGTACCGATATTTATGATAACAAAATAAACGTTAGGTGCACTTTAAGGTACCGACCTTTATGATAATTAGTAGAGACCGGTTAGGCAAAAAATCTTGGATTTCTGACAAAAATAAAAAAAAACACTATATATTCTTCAAAATGATGTCAAACAATCTCCTGGTAGCTTCAGAACATCAATGGATTAAGTTGGAGAAAGAATTGAAGTAAAAATCAACATAATTCAAAAATGGTCAAATCTGGATTTTTTAGCCAGTGTCTATGTATCCTTCATAACACATACCTGAATATCTTCCTGTCTCCACACATCAGAAGCAGTGTCTATCTTGTTTAGATGAGTTACGTTGTCCGGTCCCAGGAACTCCATGGCCAGTAGGTACATATCCTGTCGAGATATCGATATCGTTTAGAAGTTTATTCTGCATTTAAACTGCAGCTAACGTTTATTTTTTTATCATAAATATCGATTCTACATCAAGCTTTGAGTACTTCTGTGAAGAAAGTTTTGGTTTACAGAGAATACTCTATGTTCTACGTTTGTTTGAAATCGTGAAAATGTGACCTTTCCTGACCCATGACCGCGTAAGCAAAAGCCTGGGTCGATCCCTGGGTGACGTCATCTCATTAATGCATTATTCTCCATGGCGTCTTTCTATCACAACAACATCGATTTATAGAGAATATACACTGTTTGCGAGTTGTTAGTTAAGAAAAAAGTCATTTTAGTCAACATGTTAAGTATTTATTCAAATTATTGCAAAGTCGACTTAATTATATGACGTCTACCCAGGGATCGACCCAGGCTTTTACTTACGCGGTCGTGGTTCAGGAAAGGTCACATTTTCACGATTTCATACAAGCGTAGAACATAAAGTATTCACTTTAAACCAAAACTTTCTTCACGGAAGTACTCAAAGCTTGATGTAGTACCGATATTTATGATAACAAAATAAACGATAGGTGCACTTTAAGGTACCGACCATTATGATAATTAGTAGAGACCGGTTAGGCAAAAAATCTTCGATTTCTGACAAAAATAAAAAAAACACTATATATTCTTCAAAATGATGTCAAACAATCTCCTGGTAGCTTCAGAACATCAATGGATTAAGTTGGAGAAAGAATTCAAGTAAAAATCAACATAATTCAAAAATGGTCAAATCTGGATTTTTTTTAGCCAGACCGGGTAGGCAAAAAATGTTGAATTTCTGACAAAAATAAAAAAAACACTATATATTCTTCAAAATGATGTCAAACAATCTCCTGGTAGCTTCAGAACATCAATGGATTAAGTTGGAGAAAGAATTGAAGTAAAAATCAACATAAAACAAAAATGGTCAAATCTGGATTTTTTTAGCCAGACCGGGTAGGCAAAAAATGTTGAATTTCTGACAAAAATAAAAAAACCACTCAATATGCTTCAAAATGATCTCAAACAATCTCCTGGTAGCTTCAGAACATCAATGGATTAAGTTGGAGAAAGAATTCAAGTAAAAATCAACATAATTCAAAAATGGTCAAATCTGGATTTTTTTAGCCAGGCCGGGTAGGCAAAAAATGTTGAATTTCTGACAAAAATAAAAAAAACACTCAATATGCTTCAAAATGATGTCAAACAATCTCCTGGTAGCTTCAGAACATCAATGGATTAAGTTGGAGAAAGGATTGAAGTAAAAATCAACATAATTCAAAAATGGTCAAATTAGGATAAAAATGTTGGATTTCTGACAAAAGCAAAAAACAACTCAATATGCTTCAAAATGATCTCAAACAATCTCCTGGTAGCTTCAGAACATCAATGGATTAAGTTGGAGAAAGGATTGAAGTAAAAATCAACATAATTCAAAAATGGTCAAATCAAGATTTTTTAGCCAGACCGGGTAGGCAAAAAATCTTGGATTTCTGACAAAAATAAAAAAAACACTATATGTTCTTCAAAATGATGTCAAACAATCTCCTGGTAGCTTCAGAACATCAATGGATTAAGTTGGAGAAAGAATTGAAGTAAAAATCAACATAATTCAAAAATGGTCAAATCTGGATTTTTTTAGCCAGACCGGGTAGGCAAAAAATGTTGAATTTCTGACAAAAATAAAAAAACCACTCAATATGCTTCAAAATGATCTCAAACAATCTCCTGGTAGCTTCAGAACATCAATGGATTAAGTTGGAGAAAGGATTGAAGTAAAAATCAACATAATTCAAAAATGGTCAAATGTGGATAAAAATGTTGGATTTCTGACAAAAGCAAAAATCAACTCAATATGCTTCAAAATGATGTCAAACAATCTCCTGGTAGCTTCAGAACATCAATGGATTAAGTTGGAGAAAGAATTCAAGTAAAAATCAACATAAAACAAAAATGGTCAAATCTGGATTTTTTTTAGCCAGACCGGGTAGGCAAAAAATGTTGAATTTCTGACAAAAATAAAAAAACACTCAATATGCTTCAAAATGATGTCAAACAATCTCCTGGTAGCTTCAGAACATCAATGGATTAAGTTGGAGAAAGAATTGAAGTAAAAATCAACATAATTCAAAAATGGTCAAATCTGGATTTTTTAGCCAGTGTCTATGTATCCTTCATAACACATACCTGAATATCTTCCTGTCTCCACACATCAGAAGCAGTGTCTATCTTGTTTAGATGAGTTACGTTGTCCGGTCCCAGGAACTCCATGGCCAGTAGGTACATATCCTGTCGAGATATCGATATCGTTTAGAAGTTTATTCTGCATTTAAACTGCAGCTAACTTTTATTTTTTTATCATAAATATCGATTCTACATCAAGCTTTGAGTACTTCTGTGAAGAAAGTTTTGGTTTACAGAGAATACTCTATGTTCTACGTTTGTTTGAAATCGTGAAAATGTGACCTTTCCTGACCCATGACCGCGTAAGCAAAAGCCTGGGTCGATCCCTGGGTGACGTCATCTCATTAATGCATTATTCTCCATGGCGTCTTTCTATCACAACAACATCGATTTATAGAGAATATACACTGTTTGCGAGTTGTTAGTTAAGAAAAAAGTCATTTTAGTCAACATGTTAAGTATTTATTCAAATTATTGCAAAGTCGACTTAATTATATGACGTCTACCCAGGGATCGACCCAGGCTTTTACTTACGCGGTCGTGGGTCAGGAAAGGTCACATTTTCACGATTTCATACAAGCGTAGAACATAAAGTATTCACTTTAAACCAAAACTTTCTTCACGGAAGTACTCAAAGCTTGATGTAGTACCGATATTTATGATAACAAAATAAACGTTAGGTGCACTTTAAGGTACCGACCTTTATGATAATTAGTAGAGACCGGTTAGGCAAAAAATCTTGGATTTCTGACAAAAATAAAAAAAAACACTATATATTCTTCAAAATGATGTCAAACAATCTCCTGGTAGCTTCAGAACATCAATGGATTAAGTTGGAGAAAGAATTGAAGTAAAAATCAACATAATTCAAAAATGGTCAAATCTGGATTTTTTAGCCAGTGTCTATGTATCCTTCATAACACATACCTGAATATCTTCCTGTCTCCACACATCAGAAGCAGTGTCTATCTTGTTTAGATGAGTTACGTTGTCCGGTCCCAGGAACTCCATGGCCAGTAGGTACATATCCTGTCGAGATATCGATATCGTTTAGAAGTTTATTCTGCATTTAAACTGCAGCTAACGTTTATTTTTTTATCATAAATATCGATTCTACATCAAGCTTTGAGTACTTCTGTGAAGAAAGTTTTGGTTTACAGAGAATACTCTATGTTCTACGTTTGTTTGAAATCGTGAAAATGTGACCTTTCCTGACCCATGACGGCGTAAGCAAAAGCCTGGGTCGATCCCTGGGTGACGTCATCTCATTAATGCATTATTCTCCATGGCGTCTTTCTATCACAACAACATCGATTTATAGAGAATATACACTGTTTGCGAGTTGTTAGTTAAGAAAAAAGTCATTTTAGTCAACATGTTAAGTATTTATTCAAATTATTGCAAAGTCGACTTAATTATATGACGTCTACCCAGGGATCGACCCAGGCTTTTACTTACGCGGTCGTGGGTCAGGAAAGGTCACATTTTCACGATTTCATACAAGCGTAGAACATAAAGTATTCACTTTAAACCAAAACTTTCTTCACGGAAGTACTCAAAGCTTGATGTAGTACCGATATTTATGATAACAAAATAAACGATAGGTGCACTTTAAGGTACCGACCATTATGATAATTAGTAGAGACCGGTTAGGCAAAAAATCTTCGATTTCTGACAAAAATAAAAAAAACACTATATATTCTTCAAAATGATGTCAAACAATCTCCTGGTAGCTTCAGAACATCAATGGATTAAGTTGGAGAAAGGATTGAAGTAAAAATCAACATAATTCAAAAATGGTCAAATGTGGATAAAAATGTTGGATTTCTGACAAAAGCAAAAATCAACTCAATATGCTTCAAAATGATGTCAAACAATCTCCTGGTAGCTTCAGAACATCAATGGATTAAGTTGGAGAAAGAATTCAAGTAAAAATCAACATAAAACAAAAATGGTCAAATCTGGATTTTTTTTTAGCCAGACCGGGTAGGCAAAAAATGTTGAATTTCTGACAAAAATAAAAAAACCACTCAATATGCTTCAAAATGATGTCAAACAATCTCCTGGTAGCTTCAGAACATCAATGGATTAAGTTGGAGAAAGAATTGAAGTAAAAATCAACATAATTCAAAAATGGTCAAATCTGGATTTTTTAGCCAGTGTCTATGTATCCTTCATAACACATACCTGAATATCTTCCTGTCTCCACACATCAGAAGCAGTGTCTATCTTGTTTAGATGAGTTACGTTGTCCGGTCCCAGGAACTCCATGGCCAGTAGGTACATATCCTGTCGAGATATCGATATCGTTTAGAAGTTTATTCTGCATTTAAACTGCAGCTAACGTTTATTTTTTTATCATAAATATCGATTCTACATCAAGCTTTGAGTACTTCTGTGAAGAAAGTTTTGGTTTACAGAGAATACTCTATGTTCTACGTTTGTTTGAAATCGTGAAAATGTGACCTTTCCTGACCCATGACGGCGTAAGCAAAAGCCTGGGTCGATCCCTGGGTGACGTCATCTCATTAATGCATTATTCTCCATGGCGTCTTTCTATCACAACAACATCGATTTATAGAGAATATACACTGTTTGCGAGTTGTTAGTTAAGAAAAAAGTCATTTTAGTCAACATGTTAAGTATTTATTCAAATTATTGCAAAGTCGACTTAATTATATGACGTCTACCCAGGGATCGACCCAGGCTTTTACTTACGCGGTCGTGGGTCAGGAAAGGTCACATTTTCACGATTTCATACAAGCGTAGAACATAAAGTATTCACTTTAAACCAAAACTTTCTTCACGGAAGTACTCAAAGCTTGATGTAGTACCGATATTTATGATAACAAAATAAACGATAGGTGCACTTTAAGGTACCGACCATTATGATAATTAGTAGAGACCGGTTAGGCAAAAAATCTTCGATTTCTGACAAAAATAAAAAAAACACTATATATTCTTCAAAATGATGTCAAACAATCTCCTGGTAGCTTCAGAACATCAATGGATTAAGTTGGAGAAAGGATTGAAGTAAAAATCAACATAATTCAAAAATGGTCAAATGTGGATAAAAATGTTGGATTTCTGACAAAAGCAAAAATCAACTCAATATGCTTCAAAATGATGTCAAACAATCTCCTGGTAGCTTCAGAACATCAATGGATTAAGTTGGAGAAAGAATTCAAGTAAAAATCAACATAAAACAAAAATGGTCAAATCTGGATTTTTTTTTAGCCAGACCGGGTAGGCAAAAAATGTTGAATTTCTGACAAAAATAAAAAAACCACTCAATATGCTTCAAAATGATGTCAAACAATCTCCTGGTAGCTTCAGAACATCAATGGATTAAGTTGGAGAAAGAATTGAAGTAAAAATCAACATAATTCAAAAATGGTCAAATCTGGATTTTTTAGCCAGTGTCTATGTATCCTTCATAACACATACCTGAATATCTTCCTGTCTCCACACATCAGAAGCAGTGTCTATCTTGTTTAGATGAGTTACGTTGTCCGGTCCCAGGAACTCCATGGCCAGTAGGTACATATCCTGTCGAGATATCGATATCGTTTAGAAGTTTATTCTGCATTTAAACTGCAGCTAACGTTTATTTTTTTATCATAAATATCGATTCTACATCAAGCTTTGAGTACTTCTGTGAAGAAAGTTTTGGTTTACAGAGAATACTCTATGTTCTACGTTTGTTTGAAATCGTGAAAATGTGACCTTTCCTGACCCATGACCGCGTAAGCAAAAGCCTGGGTCGATCCCTGGGTGACGTCATCTCATTAATGCATTATTCTCCATGGCGTCTTTCTATCACAACAACATCGATTTATAGAGAATATACACTGTTTGCGAGTTGTTAGTTAAGAAAAAAGTCATTTTAGTCAACATGTTAAGTATTTATTCAAATTATTGCAAAGTCGACTTAATTATATGACGTCTACCCAGGGATCGACCCAGGCTTTTACTTACGCGGTCGTGGGTCAGGAAAGGTCACATTTTCACGATTTCATACAAGCGTAGAACATAAAGTATTCACTTTAAACCAAAACTTTCTTCACGGAAGTACTCAAAGCTTGATGTAGTACCGATATTTATGATAACAAAATAAACGTTAGGTGCACTTTAAGGTACCGACCTTTATGATAATTAGTAGAGACCGGTTAGGCAAAAAATCTTGGATTTCTGACAAAAATAAAAAAAAACACTATATATTCTTCAAAATGATGTCAAACAATCTCCTGGTAGCTTCAGAACATCAATGGATTAAGTTGGAGAAAGAATTGAAGTAAAAATCAACATAATTCAAAAATGGTCAAATCTGGATTTTTTAGCCAGTGTCTATGTATCCTTCATAACACATACCTGAATATCTTCCTGTCTCCACACATCAGAAGCAGTGTCTATCTTGTTTAGATGAGTTACGTTGTCCGGTCCCAGGAACTCCATGGCCAGTAGGTACATATCCTGTCGAGATATCGATATCGTTTAGAAGTTTATTCTGCATTTAAACTGCAGCTAACGTTTATTTTTTTATCATAAATATCGATTCTACATCAAGCTTTGAGTACTTCTGTGAAGAAAGTTTTGGTTTACAGAGAATACTCTATGTTCTACGTTTGTTTGAAATCGTGAAAATGTGACCTTTCCTGACCCATGACCGCGTAAGCAAAAGCCTGGGTCGATCCCTGGGTGACGTCATCTCATTAATGCATTATTCTCCATGGCGTCTTTCTATCACAACAACATCGATTTATAGAGAATATACACTGTTTGCGAGTTGTTAGTTAAGAAAAAAGTCATTTTAGTCAACATGTTAAGTATTTATTCAAATTATTGCAAAGTCGACTTAATTATATGACGTCTACCCAGGGATCGACCCAGGCTTTTACTTACGCGGTCGTGGTTCAGGAAAGGTCACATTTTCACGATTTCATACAAGCGTAGAACATAAAGTATTCACTTTAAACCAAAACTTTCTTCACGGAAGTACTCAAAGCTTGATGTAGTACCGATATTTATGATAACAAAATAAACGATAGGTGCACTTTAAGGTACCGACCATTATGATAATTAGTAGAGACCGGTTAGGCAAAAAATCTTCGATTTCTGACAAAAATAAAAAAAACACTATATATTCTTCAAAATGATGTCAAACAATCTCCTGGTAGCTTCAGAACATCAATGGATTAAGTTGGAGAAAGAATTCAAGTAAAAATCAACATAATTCAAAAATGGTCAAATCTGGATTTTTTTTAGCCAGACCGGGTAGGCAAAAAATGTTGAATTTCTGACAAAAATAAAAAAAACACTATATATTCTTCAAAATGATGTCAAACAATCTCCTGGTAGCTTCAGAACATCAATGGATTAAGTTGGAGAAAGAATTGAAGTAAAAATCAACATAAAACAAAAATGGTCAAATCTGGATTTTTTTAGCCAGACCGGGTAGGCAAAAAATGTTGAATTTCTGACAAAAATAAAAAAACCACTCAATATGCTTCAAAATGATCTCAAACAATCTCCTGGTAGCTTCAGAACATCAATGGATTAAGTTGGAGAAAGAATTCAAGTAAAAATCAACATAATTCAAAAATGGTCAAATCTGGATTTTTTTAGCCAGGCCGGGTAGGCAAAAAATGTTGAATTTCTGACAAAAATAAAAAAAACACTCAATATGCTTCAAAATGATGTCAAACAATCTCCTGGTAGCTTCAGAACATCAATGGATTAAGTTGGAGAAAGGATTGAAGTAAAAATCAACATAATTCAAAAATGGTCAAATTAGGATAAAAATGTTGGATTTCTGACAAAAGCAAAAAACAACTCAATATGCTTCAAAATGATCTCAAACAATCTCCTGGTAGCTTCAGAACATCAATGGATTAAGTTGGAGAAAGGATTGAAGTAAAAATCAACATAATTCAAAAATGGTCAAATCAAGATTTTTTAGCCAGACCGGGTAGGCAAAAAATCTTGGATTTCTGACAAAAATAAAAAAAACACTATATGTTCTTCAAAATGATGTCAAACAATCTCCTGGTAGCTTCAGAACATCAATGGATTAAGTTGGAGAAAGAATTGAAGTAAAAATCAACATAATTCAAAAATGGTCAAATCTGGATTTTTTTAGCCAGACCGGGTAGGCAAAAAATGTTGAATTTCTGACAAAAATAAAAAAACCACTCAATATGCTTCAAAATGATCTCAAACAATCTCCTGGTAGCTTCAGAACATCAATGGATTAAGTTGGAGAAAGGATTGAAGTAAAAATCAACATAATTCAAAAATGGTCAAATGTGGATAAAAATGTTGGATTTCTGACAAAAGCAAAAATCAACTCAATATGCTTCAAAATGATCTCAAACAATCTCCTGGTAGCTTCAGAACATCAATGGATTAAGTTGGAGAAAGAATTGAAGTAAAAATCAACATAATTCAAAAATGGTCAAATCTGGATTTTTTAGCCAGTGTCTATGTATCCTTCATAACACATACCTGAATATCTTCCTGTCTCCACACATCAGAAGCAGTGTCTATCTTGTTTAGATGAGTTACGTTGTCCGGTCCCAGGAACTCCATGGCCAGTAGGTACATATCCTGTCGAGATATCGATATCGTTTAGAAGTTTATTCTGCATTTAAACTGCAGCTAACGTTTATTTTTTTATCATAAATATCGATTCTACATCAAGCTTTGAGTACTTCTGTGAAGAAAGTTTTGGTTTACAGAGAATACTCTATGTTCTACGTTTGTTTGAAATCGTGAAAATGTGACCTTTCCTGACCCATGACCGCGTAAGCAAAAGCCTGGGTCGATCCCTGGGTGACGTCATCTCATTAATGCATTATTCTCCATGGCGTCTTTCTATCACAACAACATCGATTTATAGAGAATATACACTGTTTGCGAGTTGTTAGTTAAGAAAAAAGTCATTTTAGTCAACATGTTAAGTATTTATTCAAATTATTGCAAAGTCGACTTAATTATATGACGTCTACCCAGGGATCGACCCAGGCTTTTACTTACGCGGTCGTGGGTCAGGAAAGGTCACATTTTCACGATTTCATACAAGCGTAGAACATAAAGTATTCACTTTAAACCAAAACTTTCTTCACGGAAGTACTCAAAGCTTGATGTAGTACCGATATTTATGATAACAAAATAAACGTTAGGTGCACTTTAAGGTACCGACCTTTATGATAATTAGTAGAGACCGGTTAGGCAAAAAATCTTGGATTTCTGACAAAAATAAAAAAAAACACTATATATTCTTCAAAATGATGTCAAACAATCTCCTGGTAGCTTCAGAACATCAATGGATTAAGTTGGAGAAAGAATTGAAGTAAAAATCAACATAATTCAAAAATGGTCAAATCTGGATTTTTTAGCCAGTGTCTATGTATCCTTCATAACACATACCTGAATATCTTCCTGTCTCCACACATCAGAAGCAGTGTCTATCTTGTTTAGATGAGTTACGTTGTCCGGTCCCAGGAACTCCATGGCCAGTAGGTACATATCCTGTCGAGATATCGATATCGTTTAGAAGTTTATTCTGCATTTAAACTGCAGCTAACGTTTATTTTTTTATCATAAATATCGATTCTACATCAAGCTTTGAGTACTTCTGTGAAGAAAGTTTTGGTTTACAGAGAATACTCTATGTTCTACGTTTGTTTGAAATCGTGAAAATGTGACCTTTCCTGACCCATGACCGCGTAAGCAAAAGCCTGGGTCGATCCCTGGGTGACGTCATCTCATTAATGCATTATTCTCCATGGCGTCTTTCTATCACAACAACATCGATTTATAGAGAATATACACTGTTTGCGAGTTGTTAGTTAAGAAAAAAGTCATTTTAGTCAACATGTTAAGTATTTATTCAAATTATTGCAAAGTCGACTTAATTATATGACGTCTACCCAGGGATCGACCCAGGCTTTTACTTACGCGGTCGTGGGTCAGGAAAGGTCACATTTTCACGATTTCATACAAGCGTAGAACATAAAGTATTCACTTTAAACCAAAACTTTCTTCACGGAAGTACTCAAAGCTTGATGTAGTACCGATATTTATGATAACAAAATAAACGATAGGTGCACTTTAAGGTACCGACCATTATGATAATTAGTAGAGACCGGTTAGGCAAAAAATCTTCGATTTCTGACAAAAATAAAAAAAACACTATATATTCTTCAAAATGATGTCAAACAATCTCCTGGTAGCTTCAGAACATCAATGGATTAAGTTGGAGAAAGAATTCAAGTAAAAATCAACATAATTCAAAAATGGTCAAATCTGGATTTTTTTTTAGCCAGACCGGGTAGGCAAAAAATGTTGAATTTCTGACAAAAATAAAAAAAACACTATATATTCTTCAAAATGATGTCAAACAATCTCCTGGTAGCTTCAGAACATCAATGGATTAAGTTGGAGAAAGAATTGAAGTAAAAATCAACATAAAACAAAAATGGTCAAATCTGGATTTTTTTAGCCAGACCGGGTAGGCAAAAAATGTTGAATTTCTGACAAAAATAAAAAAACCACTCAATATGCTTCAAAATGATCTCAAACAATCTCCTGGTAGCTTCAGAACATCAATGGATTAAGTTGGAGAAAGAATTCAAGTAAAAATCAACATAATTCAAAAATGGTCAAATCTGGATTTTTTTAGCCAGGCCGGGTAGGCAAAAAATGTTGAATTTCTGACAAAAATAAAAAAAACACTCAATATGCTTCAAAATGATGTCAAACAATCTCCTGGTAGCTTCAGAACATCAATGGATTAAGTTGGAGAAAGGATTGAAGTAAAAATCAACATAATTCAAAAATGGTCAAATTAGGATAAAAATGTTGGATTTCTGACAAAAGCAAAAAACAACTCAATATGCTTCAAAATGATCTCAAACAATCTCCTGGTAGCTTCAGAACATCAATGGATTAAGTTGGAGAAAGGATTGAAGTAAAAATCAACATAATTCAAAAATGGTCAAATCTGGATTTTTTTTTAGCCAGACCGGGTAGGCAAAAAAATTTTGAATTTCTGACAAAAATAAAAAAAACACTCAATATGCTTCAAAATGATCTCAAACAATCTCCTGGTAGCTTCAGAACATCAATGGATTAAGTTGGAGAAAGGATTGAAGTAAAAATCAACATAATTCAAAAATGGTCAAATCAAGATTTTTTAACCAGACCGGGTAGGCAAAAAATCTTGGATTTCTGACAAAAATAAAAAAAACACTATATGTTCTTCAAAATGATGTCAAACAATCTCCTGGTAGCTTCAGAACATCAATGGATTAAGTTGGAGAAAGAATTGAAGTAAAAATCAACATAATTCAAAAATGGTCAAATCTGGATTTTTTTAGCCAGACCGGGTAGGCAAAAAATGTTGAATTTCTGAAAAAAATAAAAAAAACACTATATATTCTTCAAAATGATGTCAAACAATCTCCTGGTAGCTTCAGAACATCAATGGATTAAGTTGGAGAAAGAATTGAAGTAAAAATCAACATAAAACAAAAATGGTCAAATCTGGATTTTTTTAGCCAGACCGGGTAGGCAAAAAATGTTGAATTTCTGACAAAAATAAAAAAACCACTCAATATGCTTCAAAATGATCTCAAACAATCTCCTGGTAGCTTCAGAACATCAATGGATTAAGTTGGAGAAAGGATTGAAGTAAAAATCAACATAATTCAAAAATGGTCAAATCTGGATTTTTTTAGCCAGACCGGGTAGGCAAAAAATGTTGAATTTCTGACAAAAATAAAAAAAACACTATATATTCTTCAAAATGATCTCTAACAATCTCCTGGTAGCTTCAGAACATCAATGGATTAAGTTGGAGAAAGAATTGAAGTAAAAATCAACATAAAACAAAAATGGTCAAATCTGGATTTTTTTAGCCAGACCGGGTAGGCAAAAAATGTTGAATTTCTGACAAAAATAAAAAAAACACTCAATATGCTTCAAAATGATCTCAAACAATCTCCTGGTAGCTTCAGAACATCAATGGATTAAGTTGGAGAAAGGATTGAAGTAAAAATCAACATAATTCAAAAATGGTCAAATCAAGATTTTTTTAGCCAGACCGGGTAGGCAAAAAATGTTGAATTTCTGACAAAAAATTAAAAACCACAAAATATGCTTCAAAATTATCTCAAACAATCTCCTGGTAGCTTCAGAACATCAATGGATTAAGTTGGAGAAAGGATTGAAGTAAAAATCAACATAACTCAAAAATGGTCAAATCTGGATTTTTTAGCCAGACCGGGAAGGCAAAATATCTTGGATGTCTGACAAAAAATTAAAAACCACACAATATGCTTCAAAATGATCTCAAACAATCTCCTGGTAGCTTCAGAAAATCAATGGATTAAGTTGGAGAAAGGATTGAAGTAAAAATCAACATAATTCAAAAATGGTCAATCTTCAGTTGGATTTCTGACAAAAACTAAAAACCACTCAATATGCTTCAATATGATCTCAAACAATCTCCTGGTAGATTCCAGACATGAATGGATTAAGTTGGAGAAAGGATTGAAGTAAACATCAACATAACTCAAAAATGGTCAAATCTGGATTTTTTTAGCCAGACCGGGTAGGCAAAAAATCTTGGATTTCTGACAAAAATAAAAAAACACTCTATATGCTTCAAAAATGATCTCAAACAATCTCCTGGTAGCTTCAGAACATCAATGGATTAAGTTGGAGAAAGAATTGAAGTAAAAATCAACATAATTCAAAAATGGTCAAATCTGCCAAAAAAGCTTCAGTTGGATTTCTGACAAAAACTAAAAACCACTCAATATGCTTCAATATGATCTCAAACAATCTCCTGGTAGATTCTAGACATGAATGGATTAAGTTGGAGAAAGAATTGAAGAATTTATAATTGAAGAAAAATTGTATTCAATATTCTCGAACACTTGGTTGCTTATGATTTACATCAAACCATCTGACAGTAGAAATTCTGTCAATGCTTAAAAAATCTTCTTTTTGAATCAGAGAATTTTAGGTACATACCATTTTTAAAGGGATAGAGACTGGCATGTTTATTTTATTGACAAATACTGACATGAGCTGACTTTTCAATGAACAAACAATAATGAATACTGCATGAGGCCAAAGGCCAAATGCAGTATGAAGAAATTTTGAGTTCATTGTACAGTCAGCAAGTACCTGTATTTGTCTTTGTAAACTCATTAATAATTCATAAGAGTGCTTACCCATCCAAAAGCAATTTTAAGTCACATGGGAAGCTCTGTAAAGCACCATACAGTATCAGTTACAGAATACTAAGCTAGTTAGTAAATTTGATACAACACTGATAAATACTGACAACATCAGTGTAGTTTTACAAATATACAACACTGATTAAAAATATAGCATCATTGGCTGTATCACAGATACTCCTGTATCACTGATATAAATACTGATATTTTAATAATAAGCCTACTGAGGGAGGTGCTACATCTGCTCACTGACCTCTCCTACCCAAGTTTGAACTGTCATGGTAAAACTTCCATCTTGATGCATAATACAGACATATCTTATCAATGTGGGACCTTCTTTTGTGCTGTCATTAGCCAATCACCTGCTTAGACTTTGTACTGTACACAAAGTTGGAATATTATATGCTATAATATAATAGGAACTTGCACTAAGTGGTTACATGACCTGTCATTAAAATGTTGGTGCTAGTAAAATGCCACAAATGGAAAGAGCAAATGAAAATTAGTAACCAAGGCAAGTTTCGGGTTCATACACTATATCATCCTTAAAGCTAAAGCAAAGAAACATTTTCTGAACAAGTTCTTACAAACCCTAGCTGCCGGCTTCGAAAGATTATTGAAAACCCCTTGGAAACTGTGCAAAATATCCATATAGCTAAGGTGTATTTTAAGACTCGTTCTATGAATGATTTGGGGTTGGAATGGTTAGGTTTTTAAAATTTCAGTGTTGTAACACTTAAACTTAAAAGTTTTTAGAAGGTTTGTATGAGAATTTGGGAAAATGCAAATTATTAATGAACCAAGTGGCAGGGTATTCAGCAGTTACTCCCAAACCCTTCTTGCATTTAATTATATTTCATTTAGCTAGCAATCACATGTTTTGTATTTTTAAAGTTACCTTCTTTCTGCCTTTGGTTGTCCTCTAACTTCTCCTTTTCAATGCCAAGGGACTATAAAATTCCACTCGCTCTGGCCTCGGCCTTCTTCCTCCTCAGCCGATACTTTTCAGACACCATATTGTATCTATCCTGAGCAGACTTTTAGTCATACAATCCTTGAACAGCAGATATTTCAATCCACTTCTAAGCTTCTCGGCAATGATCAGCCATACTTGTGCCCTTTAATTTGTTTTTTTTGATTTTGAAAGGATTTTCAACTATCACGTCCTTCATCAAGGTGTTGTCATGTTTGGCTGTCCACTCCATGGGACCTCTATCATGTATAGAAAAGTACATTTGTTTAGAACTATAGGTACATTTTTTTTAAAGTTTTCATAGCTCAACTTTCCGACAACCTAATATTAACTATCTGCCTTAATTCGCAATTTATTTGTGTATCCTTTCAGTTTAAGTTATATTATTATATATTGTAAACTGATTTAGTGTTTAAACCACAGGCTTACAATCCTCAAAATTGGTTTTGAGCTTCCTGTGGCTACATCAGTTTTCTAACATATTTTGCCTTTGTTTACCTCAAATTTGCAGGATGCATGCAGGTATAAGCGTTAATTCTAAATATGTACTTGACTATAACCTGTAGCATCTTTAAAATGCATCAGACATCAGGAAGACACACAGAAATGGTACATTTGTAAATATAATAAGTAAAGTTTATTTTGACACATTAAGTTTAAACATTTCAACTATGCACCTATCAACAGCCATCCCCTAGGCGGGACCCCGGGCAGAGGAGGGGACTGTCAAAATCCTTTGCAAACATTGTGATTTATTCTCCCACATATACCTCTATACAAGGGAAGATTACCAGTAAAAGATAGGAATTCCCCCTCCCCCTGGGACACAATATATTCAGGTTAATTTATAATTATTTTTTTGACGAGGAGTCAAGAACACTGGCACAAAATGTTGCTTAATATATGGAAGACTAATGTTTCTAGAACACTCAGCTATAATTATCTAAAGTGCCTAGGAAGCATGAAATAAGATGCAAATGGTCCAACTCACTCAGACCTCCATGTTTACAATCAGCTATCACAATCATGAGATATCTTAGTCTTGATGTGGCCTCTCTTTCAGCCGCTCCGTAGACTGGAGATAGCTTTGCATACCTTTGACATCTCTCCCCATGCCACAGGGACTTCTAACTTATGCACTTGTCAATGTTTAGCCCCAGGGGAGGGGGGACAGGCATACCCAGAGAGATTTGACATTTCACCTCATTTTCATGTCAAATTGCCTGCTCAGGGGACAACTAAGCATTGGTGTCAAATGCCCTTCCTCCCAGGGAAAAGATGCAGTGGTGACACTGTCAATATGAACTCAAGTTGTCAAACTGCCCCTCCCTCGGGATCCCAAATTATGTCAAATTCCCCACCCATGTAAGAGGGAATGGAATCAAACTCCCTGGGTATGCCCGTCCCCCCTGGGGCTAAACATTGACAAGTGCATTAATACACATAGCCCTGTGCTTCTTCTCACGAAAACAAAAGAACACTCAGAGCTCAGAGTTAACAGTTGCTCAGCTCAGGTTGAAAGAAAACATTAGGCAACTGTGAAAGGAGGCTACTTTGTGACGTTTATACAAAGTCCCCTGTATTCTCCATGAGCGGCGGGTGTAAAGTACAGGTCAGGTCACAGGTCAGGTCATTTCTTTTTTATAACTGTGAACTAGCTCGTCCAATGGTTAGGGTTAGGTTTGTGGTTAGAATTAGAATTTTTATTCATTTGACTCATCAACACTTAGTATATTTACAAGTACTAATTTATGAATGGAAAGAAAAATAAAGAAAATTACAGTATAAACATATATATACATATAACGAAAATGACATTTATAGATGTGACATAATGGAAAAGTACATGTAGTAGTTAAGTTGTAATAAAAAAGTAGTTGTAACTTAAATCAGGATAATAATTACAAAAATAATAATATAGATGTAATTAGTAGTATTTAATGATAACAGGAGAGATGAGTACAGGACATCCTAATAGCACAAGACTAATCTAGAGGATGCCCCGTATTTGCTAGGTTGGTACACTCTATAACTTCATTATAACAGTAGGTCAGCCACAATATTAAAACATGTAGTGGCAATATACGAAGGCAAAAATTAAATAATACTAGATTCAGAGCAGAGAATTGAGAAAAGGAAAGAAAAAGAAAGCATAGGGTTAGTATTAACAGCCTGACCTGTGACCTGTACTTTACACCCGCCGCTACGCGAGGGGTTTCTGGAAAACCCGAGTAGCGAATACTCAATAGCGCGAATAGTGCGAATAGTAAATATAAGTTAAATATTAATACTTACAGAACATAAGTCTTCAACAAGTACGAACCTAGACGAACCACTGTCAACACTCGCCATTTTGTTTTCCTCGTGTAACTCAGTTCCATGGATGGGTTACCTGTGGCACTCGAAAGAGAGGCTGATTACAGGCGCATGAACCGAACGTACTTGTGAAATTCATTAATAATTCATAAGGGTACTAGCCAATCCCATGTGCTGAAGGACACCACATGATCGCCTCTGTATACCTCGGTACAAACCTGATTAATAAAACATCAGGTTCTGCATCGAGATAGACCCCATGGCCATGGTCCGCGATACAGATTGTATCAGGTACAGAATACTAGCTAAGCTAGTGAGGGAAGTCTCGCGACCGATTACCGACTACCCCCTATCCCGGGACGGGTGAACTGCTATGTTATTATGTACACACCATCTATTCCATGTGGGGCCTGTTTTTCTTCAAGCTAAGCTCTGCTCTCTTATTGCATACACATTGTCTCTTCGATGTGCGATATGTTTTTGTGAGAAACTAATTCATCCCACATCGATACCAAGGTGGGAGAAATCAAAGGTTAAAATTTTATGTCGTGCATATCGATGGTTTTTAGTTTAATCTATTCATTTCACAAGCAAGAAGCGGCTCTCCATTGTAAATGCCCATAAGATCTCCCGCTCATATTTTATCTACTACTTAGAAGGCAGCTTTGCCGAAATGTTGGAGAAAATAATAAAACGGCAAACGTTTTCTACACACGTCATCGTGCATCCGGCGGTTTAGGTCACCGATCACCAAATACCTCGTGGTGTAGACATTTCTTTTAGTTCTTTATTCTTTCTTTCGCCGGTTTATTTCGGATAGCGTGTTTTCAGCTTGCCATACATTTGTCTGTAAATTTTCCGGCGGACTTTGACTCGTTGTTACAGACAAATGTATGGTAAACTGAAAACACGATTGCACGCTTTCCAGCGCAGCTACATCCTTCAAATTTCGATCAGTTAATCTTTTACCTGGTATTTTAAGTTTGCAGATAGTGAACACTGTTTCCACCCCTTTAAAAATGTCGGAATTAACCGCGAACTCTCTGAATTTCTAACGGGACCTGAAACAACCATAGGAGCTAATCAAAGCCAGGACCCGGCTAATCCACAGATGAAATTGGAATTTAGCGTGTTGGTGTTGGTGGAGAGAGGAAAACCGGAGAACCCGGAGAAAAACCCTCGGAGCAGGGGCAAACTCTCATATGGTGCAGCGTCCGGGAATCGAACCCGGGCCACAGTGCAGAGGTGAGAGGCGAAGCGTTTAACCACTGCGCCACTCCGGCTCCCCTCAACAGGGGGCCTTCACCTCTCAAAACCTTGCATTTTATTGGACCCCATTTGGACTGTACTGACAAAGAATTCCATTGTTTTAGGGTTATGGTTTGTATTGTTTCAGGGTTATAGGCTTTGTTTGGATAGCCAGTACTATTCCAGGTCCCAAGGAGGTGAAGGCCGCCCGAGTTTCTCTCGTCAGGTTCGTCCAGGTTCGTATTCGTTGAAGGACTTATGTTCTGTAAGTATTAATATTTAACTTATATTTACTATTCGCCACTATTCGCACTATTCGGGTTTTCCAGAAACCCCTCCGTGAGGTAAGGTTCAAAGCTAAGATACAAATCCCCCATATTTTCCCGTCCCACCGCGAAAGAGTCTTCAGCAAATCCCCCATAAAGTCCCCATGAATTATAATCAGTGTCAGCCCGGGGTCAGGGGATGGCCGCTGATTAGCGATGTTTAATTTCGTGTTGATAAACATTGCAATGTCCAAACATGATTTGTAAAGCCCGCTTTGTGTTAGGAACCAATGGATCTCTGGTTGGCACATTAATGACAATAGATGACGACACACGAAACATCGCTTAATATTCATCCTGCAAATGTGATGTAAACAAGGCAAAATGCGTTTGAAAACTGACGTTGGTATTAATGCATCAGTCAATTCCAGCAATGCCCATCCCCTCCCCGGGACAACCCCCGGGCATTAGTCATTTTCGTTATTTTTCCCCAAATTCCCCACGGTGGGGACAAGCAAGGTGTTCAAATGCCCCACAGTGGAGCCAAAGAAGTAAGGAAAATGCCCCACCCCCGGGCACATCCATAACGATATACTGCCCAAGTTTAATTCCATGCAAATGCACAAGGCGCAGAGAAGTGCTACTTCTCTATCTATTCATTGATAGTTTCCGTTACGGTTTTGTAGATCCGCCATCTTGTTTTGTATTTGTATTTATACTCACTGCTGTATCAGTGATTATGCTATTGAGCTGCCTGGAACAAAATGGTATTAATTTACATAGTTTATATTTCATTCCTATAAATAATCATTCGCACCGCGGTTAACGTTATACAATAAGCGCTTATTAAAACCACATGACAGACTTTTATAATAATAGTGTGACTTCTGTTCGTCCGGTGGACAGCAGCAAACAGTGTATATTTGTAAACAAACTACTTGATATCGTTTCCAACTCGGACCAGCAGAGCTTGGGCCCCGAGTGCCTTCTGAATTAACATTTTAGCGTAGCGTAGAGTTAAGAATACAGGATTGCAGATCAGTGTTAGATGGGCGGTGAACGTACGAGAACTGCTATTTTCTAGCTATATTGTAAAAATTAAACATCCATAGGTTTCCCGGCTTTTTCGTGTCCTAGCGTATACAAATAACGTGGATAAGACGGTATAAACTGCAGGTTTCTAGGTTTAGAGAAATAGATAGAATCCACAGGCAGCTGGAATAATTACAACAACTCAGATTTATTGGTTTCTTTTACTTGATACAGTATGACGTCGTTACCACGAGACCTGCAGTCTCTTTCCCAGAATTATTTTCGGCAGTGTCAAAATTAATGCCCCACCATATGCCCCGTGGTAGAATAATGCCCGACCCCCGGGCCGATATAAGGTTACAAATGCGCCACTCCCGGGATCTCAAAGTATGCAAATGCCCCACCATATCCCGGGAGGGGGATGGGCATTGCTGGAATTGACTGATGCATAAGGTTTGATTCAAGTACTCGGAACCGGAAGTCACTTGCTAAAAGTACCGCTACAGTATTTATAGGTGAGAGCAGTTGTGTTAACCATGTGGGAGATCTGTGTGCTCGGACTGAGAGCCAATTTTTTTCCCGTCCGGCCCGACCTAACTCAGTCAATAGGTTTTTTTATCATATGACCATATTGTTTTGTAGATCAAACCGCCAAACAGCAAGAAAACAAATTTCAGGGCCGGACGGCTTTTTCCGGCCCACTCACGCCATACACGTCCGCCCTTCATCACGTGACTTTTGTAAATGGTTTTGAAAGCGCGCTCGGGTCATATGATAAGTGCGCTGATAGTGACGTAAAATCTTTGTGCGTTTTCATGTCTATAAAACGAAAGTGCTGAATGTCGGCCAGTTTATAAGCACAGTTTTTGGGAGTCTCCCTGCATGAATTGGAAGTTCTGTATTCGGACTTCTCAAACTCATGAATAATTAATAGCTTAACAGCCAATTAGGTCATCCGTTTTTGGTCAGGTGCATGTACCTTGATACACGATGCAACTCTATATGAAGATCTGAGGATGCATCTCGATCTCCAATGAAATGACAGATGAATATTGATCTCCAATGAAACGCCAGATCAAGGTTGCTCCGATTAGTTCAAAAACTGATCAAAACACTTGTATTTTAATACGTTTGCATTTTAATAAGCATTACATCACAGTAATGGCGAGAAGTACAGGAAAAGAAGGAAATAAAAATCCACGTCTAGAGTGCGACTCAAACCTTGCTTGCAACCGTCTGCTAGTGTTCTGTCTTGTCCACTAGTACACTATCATTCAGTCTGTTTGTTCATAGTTAATAGAGTGGAATGGTTATGAAACCCAGCGACCTTCTTTGTTATATGTCTTTGTTAGCTTTTTTCAACCGTGACCCTGCACAAAACACAATAGAAATTCCAATGTGTTAATCAATCAGCCAATAGAAACGTGCGAGTTCAGTCGTTCAGGAGACGCTATTGAACTATGACCCTGCACAATCTTTTGTCTTGCCCCCTTCCAATATAAATCGCAGCGCCTTTGTTTGCCCCTTTGAAGTTTGCCGGGTTTCATAACCATTCCACTCTATACATGCATCAGGAGTTCCGGACTTCCGGTTGGATCACACTGCATTCTGGGTAGGTGGGCTCAGAAAAGTGGGCATCAACTTCCAGAGCGGCCATATTGGATTTGAGCACAGTCAACTTTGAAACTTTATTAATCCCGTTCTAAAGCTTAAACATCGACTTAGAACTCCCAACTGAAGAATCTGTAAAGGTAAGATACTCCGTGTATTAGGTAGTAAGTTTTTGAACTTGCAAATGAGCAAAAATTGACTGCACTCAAATCCAATATGGCCGATCTAGAAGTTGATGCCCACTTTTCTGAGCCCACCTACCCAGAATGCAGTGTGATCCAACCGGAAGTCCGGAACTCCTGATGCATGTATTAACTATGGTACAAGTGAGCGGTGCCCCAAACAATAGTGTCTATTATGAGGTCAGAGAGGTGCCCGAACCCTAAAGACGAACTGCCTCCCTACAGACCATGCAGGTTATTTTTAGAATGTGTTTTCCGCGAGTTTGGTTCCGCTAGCCAATCACAAGCGCTTGCGTCATTTTAATTGAAAATAGCAAAGCCGACACAACGTAAATTTTAGAGGTTTATAACGATATTTCGGCTGGCCAAACCAGCCTTCTTCAGGTAATATGAAGAAATGTTATTACATTGGCGAACGTGACTAACTAGAAATATGGGTTACGAAATACAGGAAATAGATGACAAATGATTGACACTATAAATATAGAAATAACAAGATAATGAGGTTATATATATACCAGCTAGTATGACTCGTCACGGATGTTGAGATCAACCTTGACAACCTTACTGCTACTGAACGACAAGCTATAGACCAACTTAAGCAACGCCACGACATAATTATTAAACCCGCGGACAAAGGTTCCGGTACAGTAGTTATGGACAAAACTTGGTACATCAACGAATGTTACAGACAACTTAATGACACCAAATTTTACCGACAATTAAACGAAGACATAACGGCTAACATACAACAACGTATCACTGTATATGTTAACAGAATGCACAGTGACAATTTAATCAACGACAAAACCAAACAATACCTTATACAAACAGACGTTACCCCAGGACGCTTTTACATTTTACCTAAAATACACAAACCAGGCAATCCAGGACGCCCCATTGTATCATCTAACAGCCACCCTACTGAACGTATATCCCATTTTGTTGACTACCACCTTAAACCTTTTAGTTGCTAAACTACCCTCTTTTGTCAAAGACACTAATGACTTTCTCAACAAACTCCTTGCCATCGATAATTTACCCGCTAACACACTACTAGTTACCCTTGATGTCTCATCACTCTACACTAACATTCCACATAATGAAGGGATTAATGCATGTGATCACTTTTTACGTACTCGCCCCCATATAACCATTCCTACTGGCACACTATGTGACCTTATTCGCATGATTCTAACCATGAATAACTTTTCTTTTAACGATAACCACTACCTTCAGATTCACGGCACAGCCATGGGCACTAGAATGGCCCCTACTTTTGCCAATCTGTTTCTTGGTTTTTTCGAAGCCAACGCCCTGGTAAACGCTCCATCTCAACCACATACTTGGCTTCGATATATCGATGATATTTTTATGATCTGGACCGAAGGTCCAGACAACCTAAAAATATTCATCGATTATCTTAATGACATTCACCCTACCATCAAATTCACCAGCTCACACTCTTCTACTAACGTACCATTCCTTGATGTTAATGTTTCTTTAAACAATGGTAATATCGAGACTGATCTCTATTCTAAACCCACAGATAAGCACCAGCATCTACTTTATTCATCTTGCCATCCACAACATACCAAAAAAGCCATCCCTTTTAGCTTAGCCCTCCGTTTACGACGTATCTGTTCTACTGACGAAGCTTTTAAGCACCGCACTGCTGAGCTTATCACATACCTCATTAAACGAGGCTATAACCGTTCCTTTCTTGCTAGACAAATACAACGCGCTGCCGACATCCCTCACGCTTTTGCTCTACAAACCAAAGACACACACAATTCTAACCGTATACCTTTTGTTATTACTTATAACCCATCACTCCCTCATATTTCTGAAATAATTAAGAAGAACTACAGCCTGCTACACTCCTCTGTCCGCTGCAAGAAAGTCTTTCAACACTTGCCACTTGTAGCCTTCAGACGCACCTCTAACCTCCGTGATTTACTAGTTAAAGCTAAACTCCCTTCTAACTCGACTGATCCTCAGCTCCCACCTGGCTCTTTCCGCTGTGGAAAGAACTGTTCTACTTGCCCCTACATCTGTGACGGACAAACCACTTATACTTTCTTCTCTACCGGTGAAAGACGCTCTATCAGAACTAATTTGACGTGTAACACAAAAAATCTAATCTACATGATTCAATGCAACCGCTGCAATTTACAATACATAGGTGAGACAAAACGACGTCTGAAAGACAGATTTAACGAACATCGACGGACCGTAGACAAGTCTAATAACATATCTAAACCTACTACAGCTGCTGAACATTTTCTCTCGACACCTAATCACACTGCTAATGACATGCAACTAATCCCCATCGAAAAAATGTTCTCTAATAGAGATTCAATTCGTAAGGCCAGAGAAGCTACTCTCATTACACAAGCTAGAACACTCGTACCTTATGGTCTCAACATCCGTGACGAGTCATACTAGCTGGTATATATATAACCTCATTATCTTGTTATTTCTATATTTATAGTGTCAATCATTTGTCATCTATTTCCTGTATTTCGTAACCCATATTTCTAGTTAGTCACGTTCGCCAATGTAATAACATTTCTTCATATTACCTGAAGAAGGCTGGTTTGGCCAGCCGAAATATCGTTATAAACCTCTAAAATTTACGTTGTGTCGGCTTTGCTATTTTTAGTTTTATGTATTCAGCCGATTAGATCAATCACTGATCCAACGTACACCAGCAGGATCGTCGTCCTCGGTTGCTTGCATTCTATTTGTTATTTTAATTGAAATGATTAATGATGTTGCAGCCATGTTGGTTGACCAAACAAGAGAAGCTAACGAGGCATCTTTTGTTGACAACATTCCGCGATGGAAGCGAACAACGAGATGTGAAATATAAAAATAACCCGGTCTGTAAAAACGCTGCATCGAATATATGACCGATGGACGCTCCGGGTAATGAGCTCCTGGTATTACTTAATAATTTCGTCATAAAACTAAAAAATTTTTTTTACACATAATAATGCAAAGGGTGAGGTTTTCTAGCGCATGCGCAGTTTTAACTTATTAATATTCATTATCCTCCCTAGTAACTGATAATTTTTTCATTGCGCACTATTTCCTCCCCCTCCTCAATCTCATTTCCCCAGCTCATTCCAGACATATACTACTACTAGATCGATTTTTTTTTTACGTCTGTTTGACCAATCAGATCGTTCAACGGCGGTCCTTACTCGACCAATACGATCGCTGGAACAAACCCACAAACAACAAATATGCTGACAGACAGAGACAATAAATTTAATAGAGCAGATTTTGTATGAGTGGGACACAAAACGGCATGTCCGCAGCGTTACTGTGACCGCACTATAACTTACTGTACCGTAACTCTATAATTTGATTGGATCAGCAGGACAAAAACAATAGAGAAACCATTTCAAAGTCACATTATGCCATAGAGTAACCGTGCCGTCGTCAGTGGTTGTGTTTCCATGATATATGGTCACGAAATGGTTGAGGAGGATAGTATGGCTTTAGCTCCAGCAGTATCAAACGAAGAAGAACAATAATTGAGAGTAGCACTGGCAGAATAAGTAGCATGGGCCGACGGGTAGCTTGAGTAGCACCACTTGTGCTCCCGTGCTACCGAGGCTGCTCGTGTTGCTCGTGCTGCTCGTGCTGTTCGTGCTACTCAAGATACACGTGCTACTCAAGATACGTGCTACTTATTCTGCCAGTGCTATTCTCAATTCTCATTCTTCTTTGTTTGTAATGCTGTTGGTGGTGAAGCCAATATTATCCTTCTTAACCATTTCGTGACCGTATATCATGGAAACAGGACCCAATTTATTGAACATTGTAACAAGTTACAACTGCCTTGATAGACTGTCCTGAGTCAAGATCTACTGTTTCAAAATTATGACTGCTACCTAACAATAGTAGCTAGACTACCTGGTTTTCAAAGAAGCGCGCAGCCTCTAAGGTGCCGATTCCGTCATTTGAACATAACTCATGTCCACTTTTACCACTTTTAAATCTGTCACTGAGTCACTTTTAAATTAACAATAAAGAAAGGTTACTCTATCTATGAATGAAACATGTGTTCTATTTTCTGAATCCTTGGTTTAGAACACGTTTCTCGTATGTATGAATAGCAGCTGTCGAAATTGCATCCTAGCTGGCCCCACAGGTAGAAGGCACTTCAACTTTGAACTTGTTTAGGGTCAATCCTTCTTTAATATCATACCAGTCCTTAACATTCCCACCGACATTGCCACATGATTGTGCCATGGTTTGTATCTCCTCCTCCGTCAATGGTTTATCCCAGATATTCATATCTGAGATATCACCGGGAAAATTGTAGCCGGGGCCTCCAAAGTGTAGTGTACCTGCCTGCATACATACATACATATCTTTAATAGAAGTTCCCATAGGGGCTTTTCAACAACTATTTACAATGTAACAACGTTAACAGTAACAAAATAATGAAATAGTAAAATACAAATACTAACTATAATCAGGTGAGTTAAAACTATTGAAGTAGAAGTGCATTAAGTAATATGGTACATAGCACTACTCTAAAAGCGCTAACTTTAGTTGTTTCTTAAATTTAGCAAAATTAGGTTCCTTAACAATGCCTGCGCCAATAAAACGCGCAAAGCTGTTGGCATAGGGGTCAACACCATCTACGAATAGGTTAATCTCCCCAGAGCTTCCTTTGCGGGTTATGCAGAATAAATGCCAGTTTTTATCGGCAAACGAGATAGGAGTTTTTCTGCCATGACTAAAACAGAAAGGAGAAGGAAAAATTATATCGCTCAAAATGATTCAAGAGTCTAAAGTTAAAGAATGCCAATCAGGATTAATGCTTTGCGAGCCTGTGTTTATATTTGAACAATAGAAAACCGTTACAATCGCCATTTTCGTACTGTACGAAAATGGCGACTGTAACGGTTTTCTTATTGTTCAAATGTAAACACGGGCTCGCAAAGCATTATAGTCCTGATTGGCATTCTTTAAAAATCAGGCCTACGACAATAAAATAACACAACAGTTGTTGTCCGAGTTAGGTAAATCTACGGACCATATAGCCTTCTCCGCAGGCAAAATACCATAGCATTTATACGAAAATATTAAATAAATGATCAATTTGAAAGTCTTTCTGAAATTCCCGCCACGCGCCAGGAACCCATTGCGCGGTAAACTGAAGAGCAAACCTTAGGAATCAAGCTAAAATCGGACTGAGGGCGCTTTCCATTTACGCGAACTGACTGGTTTGATCGGCCAGTTCTTAAATGGAACGCGTCAGTTCTAGGAACTGCCTGGACCAGTTCTCAGAACTGACACGTTCCATTTAAGAACTGGCCGA
The DNA here is from genome assembly GCA_030867875.1 of Actinernus sp. WN-2022. Classification (NCBI taxonomy): domain Eukaryota; kingdom Metazoa; phylum Cnidaria; class Anthozoa; order Actiniaria; family Actinernidae; genus Actinernus; species Actinernus sp. WN-2022. The sequence goes on from JAOWCC010001501.1 coordinate 38,310,264, forward strand.
TCAGACCACAGGCTTCCCAGACTCCATATACATTTACCGCTTATTAGTCTGTTGGGTTACCTGTGGTATATCATGCGATTACATATACATATATTATAATAACAGTTTTATGTACTGCTCGTGTGACAAAGAAAGAAATTTCCAGTTTAATAGTTCGAGTGCTTGAGATGCAGAAGAGCTTGAGGGGAAGTCGAGCAGCATTATTCTGAAGAACTTGAATAATAATAATAATAACGGCGATGGTGGCGGTGATGATGTGATGATCATGATAATGTGGTTATGATGGTGATGATGTGATGATCATGATGATGTGGTTATGACGGTGATGGTGGCGGTGATGATGTTGTGGTTATGATGATGATGGTGGCGGTGATGATGTTGTGGTTATGATGATGATGGTGGCGGTGATGATGATGATGTGGTTATGATGGTGATGACGGTGATGGTGGTGGAGATGATGATATGTTTCGTGTAAAAGACTTTCGGATTGTTGCTGCTGTTAGAATTCGAAGTGCTGATTTCATACTTACAATCCACGTGTTGAGACTGCGACAGAGAACAACATCTGAGGCTTGCCTTCGTGGAATAGTAAATCACAATAAAACGCTTCTTTACTTTCTCCCTTGTTCTTGTATTGAAAGAGATGGAATCTTGAATCGCTGGATACCAGATCACCTTTGACGCGTAACCAGGTGAAGATCGTGAAATCTGACATCATTGGTACATCGTGCACATTAGAGTCGGTCAGCTTCGTATCCGGCTTGAATGATATCTGGAATCTGGCTTTTGATTTAAAGAAAAAAGGCTACTTCACTGATACGAATTACGTTACTATTGTATGATTTATGAAGCGACCAATAAGCTTTGTCGTAGTAGCCTGAAAACTGACACGAAATATGTTACACTTTTTATGAAAGCAACATTCATTCACGATTACAATGACGGCAGGTTCTTGTGTACCCTGCGAGCAGAGCCTTCCTTTCTTTGGTTTTCTTATTAAATCTCCTTTCACTACTGAGAGCGAAGATAAGAATACTCTGCCGTATTCGTGCTTGAATCACATTGAGCATGTGTTGTCGGTTGCTTGGAAATAATCTCCTTCTCACTTTTAATCGGGCGTAAACTCGTGACCCGTAGTTGTCGTGAGGCAGAGCTGAGGTTGATCTGATTTTGAGAAGGAAGACCGACTTGACTCTTGAGTTAAGGTTACAACTGCTTCTTTGTTGGAGTAGTTGCTAACACTGGCCCTATCCTTCCAAAATGTGCATGCATACAGCATGCATGTACAAGAAAATACATGCATGCACGCTTGTAATGCATACAGTAGACTTTTATGCATACAAAGCATGCTAATTTGTACGCATGTATACTGAATATGCAACTGCATACAACCAAGAGTGCGTGCATGCATGAAAACGTAAGTGCATGCATATGTAGACTGAAAATACATGCATGCATGGATACCGAAAGACATATATAAAATACCTATTTGTTGCCTATTTTACATTTGCCAGATATCTTAATTAGACTAAATAAATAATTAACAAATATCTACATTGATAGCTATTTTAAAATTCTGCCACTCTATGCAGTTAGAGCTTAGGTAGTATTAATGATATACGCCATGTGTTCACTATTTGTCTATCGTTATCTCGAACAATATTTCAAAACAGGTTTTATTTCCTTTCTAGTAATAATAATAATAATAATAATAATAATTTAATTTGATATAGCGCTAGCTCCATTAATTGCCCAGAGCGCTTTACAATAGTAATAAAAATCTGCAGCTAAAACCTACTATAATACAAACTCTAAAAAAAAAAAACTACTATAATGAAACTAATAAACTACTAACCGATACAGTTAAAATATAGTTAATAACTTCTAAACAATGAGTCAAGATTTATAAGCTTCTATGAATAAATACGTTTTTAACTGTTTTTTAAAAATCTCCACTGAAACTGCACTCCTTATATCATAAGGCAGTTTGTTCCATAGCCTGGGAGCGGCTATTGAAAAGGCTCTGTCTCCATAAGTCTTTAAGTTAGATTTTGGCACGTGCAGAAGCTCTTGGGAATTCGACCGAAGCAAGCGTGTACACGTGCGATAATTGAGCAGTTCGACAATATAACTAGGTGCCAGGCCATTAAGGCCTTTATAGACTAAGAGTAGCATTTTAAAAGTGATACGGTATTGTACAGGCAGCCAATGGAGCTTACACATAGCAGGAGTAATATGATTAAATCTTCTCGTAAGCGTGACAATACGTGCAGCAGTATTCTGAATCAGTTGTAGTCTATGTACTAAATACTTAGGAAGGCCATAGAGTAGCGCGTTACAGTTGTCTAACTTAGAGCCAATAAATGCATGGACTAAAATTTCTGCACTGTCTTGAGTAAGATATTTTCTGATTTTACCAATATTCCTTAAATGATAATGAGAACTTTTACATGTCTTTTTCACATGTTGATCTAAATTCAGGCACTGATCTACAATAACCCCTAAGTTCCGTGCAGATGTCTTAGGATGGATCTCTTCAGCACCCACTTGGATAAATTTAAGGGCAGGCCTAGGACGGTACTTGGAACTGATAAGGACAAGTTCAGTTTTATCTTGGTTTAGCTTCAATCCGTTTCTCACCATCCAGCAGTCTATGTCCTTAACACAAAGTTCAAGATTTAATTTAGCCAAAGAGAGATCATCATGACAATCAGTCTTGAAAGATACATACAGTTGGGTGTCGTCAGCATAAAGATGGTACTGCAAGTTATGCTGCCTGATGATGTCAGCAATCGGTGAAGTGTAGAGAAGATACAATAAAGGACCTAATACGGATCCTTGGGGTACGCCACGATGTAATTGACGCTGTGTCGACTTTGAATCCTCAATCTGGACAAACTGCATTCGTGATGTAAGATATGATTTGAACCAAGCAAGCACATTGTCCTTCACACCAAACCGATGTGAGAGTCTTGACAACAGTATTGAATGGTCTACCGTGTCAAAGGCTGCTGATAGGTCGAGTAACAAAAGTATGACCGACTTATTATTATCAACAGCACGTAGGATATCATCCTGAACTCTCACTAAGGCTGTTTCAGTGGAATGGAGAGTCTTGTATGCAGATTGAAACGTCTCATTAAGATGGTATCTCATCACGTAGTCTGTCAGTTGAATGGCCGCAGACTTCTCAATCAGCTTAGAGATCATCTTTAGGTTGGAAATAGGGCGAAAGTTCACAAACTGCTGGAAGTCAGCATCATCTTTCTTCAAAGTAGGAGCCAGGACTGCAATCTTCAGCACATCAGGCATAGTACTAGTTGAGAGTGACAAGTTTATGATTCTAGTTATAGTGGGTAGTAGCGTATTGAAACAGCCCTTAAATACAGATGCAGGCAGAGGGTCGAGGCTACAGGACTTCGAGGATGGTTTTCTTGCCATCTCTCTAACTTGATCCTGGCTAACCTCACTGAAGTGGCAGAATTCTGTTTGACAAATTGACTCATCCAGTTCCAAGGTATATTCAGCACTAGTACTTTTCTCTACAAGCTCAAGGTGAATCGTATCTATCTTACTTGTGAAGAAGTTAGCGAATAAATTCGCCAAGACATTGTTATCATAAAAGGGCGGATATCGCTTTACAGTTGTTTTTTGAAGCAGTTTATTCACACTTTTGAATAGTCCCCCCTGATCAGATGAATGTTTGTTGATAACATCGGTATAGTATGCCGCCTTCAGTGAATCAATAAGGTTAATAAGAGTTTGTAAATCCCATAAAGCATGGCCACTCATTCTGTATCTAATACCTGTGTCTGCGCCGGCAAAGAGAGACTTGGGCTCATGGTCCCAAGGGACTTGGGCTCATGGTCCCAAGGGACTTGGGCTCATGGTCCCAAGGGACTTGGGCTCATGGTCCCAAGGGACTTGGGCTCATGGTCCCAAGGGACTGAAATTCCGGCTTAATGTTTACAAAAACTCTTCAACTCGTCAAATGTAATACTTGGGATTGTTTACTTGTCATCGTCATCGCTTAGGACAATCTGGCGCCATTTCATTTGAAAATCGTCAACATTTTGCGAAACATGGTTTTCGTCCCGTGTTGACTTGAACGCTGAACGGACGGTTTTCAAATTTAGTCGTCGTTCCTTGCCTTGCTGAACGGAAAGCTCCCATCGTTTGGAGTTCTAAAGACTTGTAAAGAGAGTTGGAATTCGCCTCCTTTCATGATAATTGTTGTGAAGCCTTGGTTCGTTCGTGAAGTGTTTATAAATGCTTCGCTGGAATAAAATCGGTGAGATAGCTTGGCTCGAACTTCGCCGTTTCCTAAATAATTATTTTTGAAGAGTCGACAAAGTAGCAGGTTCAGCTAAATTTCAGGTATGTTTTATTACCTTGTTTTGATTCTGGAAACGTTTTCAGGTGAGTTCGGGTTGTCCTCTGTCTTGGCTTTGGTGTGTTTTGGCTGGTGCTCATAAAAGTCGCAAAATAAACCCTTACTTTTCTTTCATTTTGTCCGTTTTATAAAACATTGCTTTTTAGCAAAAGGTTTTCGGCAATGTTATTTATCTTCTGTCGTTACTTTTTGTTATACCTTGAGTCAAACACGTCTTTTTTCACTAAACGTTTCGTGTGGAAACAATCTGAACCAACTACTCTTGAAAGTTCCTTGGCCTTTAAGCTCCCGCCAGGTTTTGAATATTTGTTTGCTTAAGTATATAGCAGCATGTTGGCTTTTCCAGTGTCGGTCATTTTTTTTTCGTCAATTGCCTCAAGGCAGGCGTTTTCTTTCTTCCTGCCCCGACTCGTTTACCTCCCCTTCCTCCAGAGACTTGATTCATCACAATTTCGAACAAAAAACGTAAAAATGAAATACTCTACATTTACAAAGAATGCTAAACAAAACTTTCCTGCAAAAAATATGTTTTAGAGGTTCGAAATAAGAGCGATGGAAATAGATTCCTGAAAGGTTCCTTCGTAGAGAGGTTTGATTTCGTACCGCCGGAGTCGGAAATCAAATTTTGCCTTTGGCCGTGCTATAGCCTGGTAACGAATGAGCGCTGACCCAGCCCCTTTCTTGGTGGAAAGGACGGCTGTAAGGGGTGGTTGGAGGCTGTTGTTATATGTTATTTCTTCCTGTATTTGGACAGGGAAAATTGAAGTTGAGTCAGGGAAAAGTCAGGGAATTTTGAAGTCTGATCTCTGTGGCAACCATGACAAGTCTTGTGTTCTTGTTTGACAATCCTGTCAAGTGTCCTGTGCCTTACTCTCTATACATGTAGATCAGACGTTTAATAGAAAACCTGATTACTGGAATAGACCGCATTCAGGAATTACAGACGCATTTACTCAACGTTAGTCTCGTTCTGATGTTAAATATTCACAAATACCAGCGAGAAGGTGGAGAAGTTCAAACTACAACAATATATAGAGTTGTGAACAACCCATCTTTTCGCTGGTATTTGTGAATATTTAACATCAGAACAAGACTAACGTTGAGTAAGAGTCTAGTCTTCGCATCCAGCCGTAATTCTTGAATGCGAAACGGTATATTAGTCGACTTTCTTTTTCTTTGTAAAGTATGTCTTATTATCAAACTCATTAATAATCCATGAAACAAAAACAAAGGAAATCAGTGAACGATTAGTGATCCGTATATCTGCTAGAGATTTCGTTTTGATTTACATAAACTTTTGCTTCGATTTTCTCGGCCAAAATAAGTTGTATCACCAAAATAACTGAAAACAAGACTATACGTCTAGACGTTTGAGAAGTCAGATACAGAATTCGTGTCCATGCTTTGTGGGATTTACAAACTCTCGCTTTCATCTCGAGTTTGTAAATCCCATAAAGCATGGCCACTCATTCTGTATCTATTACTTACAAATCTTTGAAATGACGTCATTTAAAGGGAACCTCGGCTGAAAAACAATGTTTGCTCTCAAGTGTTTGTTATGGATGCCTAAGTCTGTTTCTGTGTTTGTCTCCAGTAAATTGTACACTAGATGTCATTTATGCAACAATTTTCCTGTCGATAAAACTCATTTGAATTTCCTGCGCGCCGCCATCTTGAATTTTATGACGTCACAGTGTTGCCTTATTGTTAGAAAACAATAGCTCTTTTGTTATGCGACAATAGGGGCAACACTGTGACGTCATGATATCCAAGATGGCGGCGCGCAGGAAATTCAAATGAGTTTTATCGACAGGAAAATTGTTGCATAAATGACATCTAGTGTACAATTTACTGGAGACAAACACAGAAACAGACTTAGGCATCCATAACAAACACTTGAGAACAAACATTGTTTGTCAGCCGAGGTTCCCTTTAAGGAACAATATGCTAATGAGTTTAACATGAATTGAGTCATAACATTGAATTTGTTTATATTTTCCACTTCTTTTTAGGCTTTAGACATTTGATCTTTGCAATCAATTAATATAAAGTTATCGGAGCTGATATAGAAACAGCAAAGGAACTAGAATTAGTTATGATTCGAAAAAACCTTGCACCATGGGGAGCTCATCGAAGTCAGGACCCGGCTAATCCCGAGATCGAATTGGAATTTAGCGTATGACATCAATGAAATTTGATTCATAATAAACGAAAATGGCAGGCGTTAATTATGTTTCCATGTTGGTGATTTTGTTTTTCAGCCAGTTCAAACTTTAAATCAATGGTAACTGACTAGCGCTTACAAGCATTTTAACAAGAGTCATAAGACTAAGAGTTTATAAGTAATATTAAATTAGCAGACGGAATTAATAGAGCGTAATTGGTACGAGTGGGGAGGTTATGGCAACGACTTTAATATACAGCACGGTTACCGTACGACATGCTGCGACACCGAAATGGCTTCCCTACTGCTTTTGTCTTTCTCATCCAATCAAGTTACAGAGTTACGGTACAGTACGGTTACGGTACGGTTACGGTAAGGGTAGAGCAGATTTCGTATGAGTGGGACAAACTACGGCATGTCCGTAACCGTACTGTACCGTATTTCTGTAATTTGATTGGATCAGCAGGCCAAAAACAATGGGAAACCATTTCAACGTCACGGCATGCCGGTACAGTAACCGTGCTGTAGTCAGTGCTGTAGTTTGTCCCACTCATACGAAATGTGCTCTATGGACATGCCGTGTTTTTGTCCCACTCATACGAAATCCGCTCTATTCAGTGCAGTGTTGCAGTATAATAGTTAACCTTCCATCCACAGTTTTCTTGAACTTTGTTTAGCGCAGCCAGGTGTCCCACCGCGAGATCCACAACATGAATGTAATCCCTCACTCCTGACGACAAACGAAATGAGCAATGTTTAGCAAATAGATGACATTTTAACCGTGCATCTGTCCTCTAATATATGCGCAGATGACGTCACAACGTGAAGAGAACAACGTGCACCACGAGACTAGTTGTGACGTCGTCTGTGCGTATATAAGAGACGCACGACAAAATGTCTGATACAATAATCACAGGCTAACCATCCTCCCATTTTGTGTATTTTGTATATTTTAGCGCGTGCTCATAATATAGCTCGGGTTTCCTGTGGCTCAGGATTGTTTATATATAGCTCGGGCTTCCTGTGGCTCATCTCGCCAACTACATAAAAATGAACAAACCTGAGTCACATGAAACCCGAGCTGTATTATGAGCGCGCGCTAAATCAACACATATACAGCAGAATCAATTCAAAAGGTATTTTATTTCACAATTTGCTAAGAAATGATGGATTATTAAAACATCAGTGACAATTACACAAAATGGGATGGTTAGTCTGTGCAATAATTAGCTGTCCCAATAAAATACGAGCATGCGCGTGACCTTGTGACGTCATCTGTGCATGTTTTTGAGAGACTGGCGTGCGTGTTATATTGACATACAGACGAACGAAAAATAATGAATACTGCACGAGGTCGAAGGCCAAATATATGAACAAATTTTGAGTTCATCGTACAGTCAGCAAGTGCCTGTATTTATCATTATCAAACTCATTAATAACTCATGAAGCAAAAACAAAGGAAATTAATAAAACATCAGGTGTCATTAATGCAACAAGAGATTTCGTCCTGATTTACATAAACTTTGGCTTCGATTTTCTCGACTAAAATAAGTCGTATCGCCAAAATAACTGAAAACATGACTCTACATCTAGACGTTTGATAAGTGCGATAAAGAATTCACGTCTGATCTTTATGGGATTTAAAAACTCTCGCTTTCAGCTCGAGTTTGTAAATCCCATAAAGATTGTCCGCTCATTCTTTATCTAGTACATAAAACACAAACATAAAGTCTCTAACCCTTTTAATAGAGCGAATTTCACATGAGTGTCGAAAGACCAAACACAGCCAGCCAATCATAGGAGCAAGTAATCACATGTAACTCATAAATGGCTTCCCTGTGAGCCAATAACAAACAATAGCAAAACCAATTTGCGTTTGGTTTTACTTTGGAATCTGATTGGTTGGTTTATTTTCTCAGCCAATATGAGAGCTTAGTAAACACAAAACCAAAACACTTCCGACAGTCACGTGAAAACTGCTCTATTCCAACTGAACTGTGGTCACCAATAAAGCACTGTCATTAACCAATCACCTGCTTGGATTTTGTACTCTGCACGAAGTTGGAATATTAAACTCTAATAAATCATGTCTATCGACCAAGTATTTAAATAGCAGTAAATTTCCTAAAAGTGTGCAAGTTGCAGTACAGTCTAAAATATCCAGGGAACATTTCTCAAGATTGCATTAAACATACCTGTTCCATCAGGCGTGTCGTAGTCCTTGCCGAACACACTAAGATGCGCTCGTTTACCTACAGCAACTTGAGTGATGAATGGAACAAGGTTGTTGGGGATTCCCTGTTAGAAAATATTAAGTTGATATATGAAGTCAGCATTAACGATATATTATGTGTAACTTTTTTTAGTTAATCAAAGTTACGCTGGTTAGTTCTTATATCCGTTGTTACACCTGTACGACCACACCGCATGGCAAAACGTTATGCTCTGCTGACCGAAAGAACGAAGGCTCTGGAGTTCAAATACAAGTTTCCGAGGGCTGACACTTTTTAAGTTAATGTTCTAATACGGTAAACTCCCAGTGAATTACAAATAAAGAAAACTTTCAGTTTGGGCGGGAAACTGGTGGGACACACACCAGCTGGGCTCAGTCATCAAAAGCGCATGCGGTGTGGATCGCACGACGCACTTTTTGTCTCGCCCCATTCTCCCGTACTCCGATCTTCCACAAAGTACTCTGCTACACCAACAGGCTAAAAATACCAAGAGGAGAAGCTAGCAGGCTTTTTATCAATGAAACTGCAAGGCTGGAGGTTTCTATCGGCTGATAGTTGGTAAGGGCTAATTGTTTCAGTATAGCCAAGCTACAGTTCTTTCCAACTTAGCTGTCGATTCATATATAGAGAAAAACCTGTGAAAAACTTTGGAAAATAAGCAAATATAATGTTCTAGTTGACTTTTAACTTTGCGCGCTCATTCTCTGGAAATTTCCGTCTATCAATCGATAGACGATACCTGTGTAGCCAATCAGATTTCAAATTGAAGATCACATGTTTATGGCTCCCGCCTCAATGGTTAGCTCAGTTGGTAGAGCATGGCTTAGAGTGTGGGAGGTCACAGGTTCACTGGTTAGCTCAGTTGGTAGAACACCGTCTAGATCAGTGCAGGAGGTCACTGGTTCCCTGGTTAGCTCAGTTGGTAGAGCACGGTCTAGAGTGCGGGAGGTCACGGGTTCACTAGTTACATGTAGCTCAGTTGGTAGAGCACGTTCTGGAAGGAGACAAGGTCAACAACTTATACGTCCCTTCCCAAGGACGCGGCCACAGGGTTTCGAACCCAGGACCTCCCACATTCTACTTCTAATCAATATAAGGGGGACGTGAAATAACTCATGTTGTGCTATTTCGGGAAATAGTAGGGGATTGTCTCCTGACACAACAGCCTGGAATTCTGGAGATACTAACAAACAGTCTTGATTGTAAACTGCACAGCAGCACTGCCCCATAATAGCAGGCCATATATCAAGCTATATAAATGAAAATGTTACCTTTTTTATTACTCCAAGGGGAAAATAATTATTATAAACAATTGATGCTTGGATCATTCCTCTTGCATTTAAGGAAGTAAGAATTAATCATCGTCATTCTAAATACCTTGGGATCTTCTCCTATTTTGCCTGATTTGTGTGCTCCAACTGGGTTGAAATATCGCAAAGATACATACACGTTCCAGTCCTGAATAAAAATACAAAAAGGAAAGCATGGTCTCAATTAGAGTTAATGCACCTACGAATGTCAAGCCCGAGGGAGGGGCTGTGGGCAAGGGGTGAGGATTTGATTTTTTTTTGCCCCAAAAAACGTTGAAATCCACAGTCTTGGGACAATACCTTTGGTCAAAAGTATCAAAATTCCCCACTTCACTGCACTTTACCTACTTTACTTTACCTACAAATAACCCCACCCTGGGGCGCGCACACTATATTAAGACCCTCCCCCTCTGGGTAGCCAAGCCTGTCTGCCTTATTACCAAGAGCTCTGAAAGTCATTCAACCTTGCCAGTGTTCTTCAGAAGCTCCAATGGCCAGCATTTTCTTAACTTGTGTTTGGCATATATAATGTGTTGGTACAGGCAACTAATGTCTAGAGAACACTGCCTTGCACTGGTGTTGGCTAGAGCGGAGTTTGTATGAGTAAATATAATGTGTTGGTATAGGCTCAACTGAGCAATATCTAGAGAACACTCCAGTCTGTCTGCCTTGCACTAGTGTTGGCTAGAATGGAGTTTGTATGAGTATAGATAATGTGTTGGTACAGGCAACTGAGAAATGTTTAGAGAACACTGCCTTGCACTATAGTGTTAGCTAGAATGGAGTTTGTATGAGTATAGATAATGTGTTGGTACAGGCAACTGAGAAAGTTGTCTAGAGAACACTGCATTGCACTATATTGTTGGCTTAAGAATGGAGTTTGTATGAGTATACAGTCATGTAGATAATGTGTTGGTACAGGCAACTGAGAAATGTCTGGAGAACACTGCCTTGCACTAGTGTTGGCTAGAATGGAGTTCGTATGAGTATAGATAATGATTGTGTTGGTACAGGAAACTGAGAAATGTCTAGAGAACACTGCCTTGCACTAGTGTTGGCTAGAGCGTCTATCGTATGAGCGCGCAAGTTACATCTGGCTCTGAGATTTAAAGGTGCTGTGGATACTCCCATATAAAAGCTATAGGGTTATGCATGTGCCACTTGATGCATGTGCGTGTGGACTATTTAATTGGCACATGGGGATGAGCCAGCTCTAAGCCCCTGTTTACATGAAGCAGATTGAGTGGTCAATCTAATCAAAACTCAAACCGACTAAGATTTTTGGATCAACCCTGTAGTCTCTCTTTATAGTATTTACATGAAGCAGATTGAAATTGTGTCACTCCAATCGACTTCAAATTTCAAGTCAATCCTAAAGTCGAGCTGCTTGACTTGAGTTTGCAGTCTGATCAAATTTAAAATGCTTGATTACCTTCATGAAAACACTTCAATAGGATTTGGTTTTAGATCGGATTGACCACTCAAACTGCTCCATGTAATTATAAACAGGGGCTAAGTTTGAGATAGGGCTAACTTGTTCTGTTTGCTTTTTGAATGCAATGTTTTGGCATTTGCTTCTCTTATGTTCGCCTGGTACTTACTGCAGAAAGCATATCTCATAAAAAGGCTGTGCTCCACCAGAACTGATAATATAAATGTGAAGCTGAGAGTGATATGTGTCAGCTTCTGTTTAAACAAGCTCCTGTTATTCCTGTTATTCTTGCAATTTGCTTAACCGCAATTTAACCCTTTAGTCTTAGATGGGGTAAGAAAATTAGATTTATTAGGTCTGAGAAGGGGTACAGTAGGTCTCAAAGATCCACTCAGCCATTATGTGGCAGGGGTCCTACATGTAGGTCCCAGCAAAGCATTCCCATCCAAAAGTCTTGTGCATATGTGGGATGGTTAAAATCAAAGCAAATATACAAAAACGACTAACTGTTTAGATATTATAGTCTTCAAGGAAAATATTGCACATCATTTCAATCAAGCATTAAGGGAGGAAACTCATGTAACTCAAACTGTGATGTAAAACCAAATGCAAATTACACACAGCCAGCCAATCACAGGAGCTAGTAATTACCAGTAGCATGGAAAAGGCTTACCTGTGAGCCAATTGCAAACCACAGTAAAACCAAAACCAAAGTGTGTTTTGGTTTTACTTGGTTGATTGATTTTCTCAGCCAATAGGATAGCTTAGTAAATGCAAAACCAAAACATTTTCCACACTCAAGTGAAAACAGCTCTAACCACCACCAATCGAACATTGACTCCATAATTGACTCTATACGCAATTATGTCTGATTAAAGATAAAGATGCATAACACTATGACATAGCCCCTTTGCAGTGTGACTTAACTGTAAGCAGGATCACTTAGACAACGAGAACTAAACAATCATATTACATTACTACACTGTACAGTGACTACTGTAACCAGGGCTACTTAGACAATGACAATTAAACACATTACAACTACAGTGTGACTACTGTACCAGGGCCACTTAGACAACAAGAACTAAACACATTGCAATATATGAAATAAAGCATTTCAAAATACAAATCCTAGCATACATGTACCCATGAGATTTTCTTTATTCAAATGACTGACTTCAGAACTACATTTTAGTCCACCAAATTCGCCTTTTACCGGATTGAAGCTTGAGCAAGTTGAATTGCTATTGTCTTGTACTCGACACTGATTGGCTCAAGTAACCGTAAGTTGGGATGCTTTGTTTTCGTTCTGCAATGTGATTGGTTCTCATTGTCTAAGTGGCTTCGATTACAGTAGTCACAAAATCTCGAACCATGCCTAAATGCCAACCTTCTCAGCATAACACAAGTCTTTGAACATTTCTTCAATAAAGTACTTTGTCTTGCCATAAGGGTTGGTGCAGCCACCCACAGGATGTTCCTCTGTTAGTGGAAGAAATTGTGGCACTCCATACACTGTTGCAGATGACGAAAAGACAAAATTATGGACTCCATGCTCCATCATGCACTGGAATAAAAATGAGAAAAATACCAAAGTTGCCTTTTAGACACTTGACAGGCAATGCTGAAACTAGGCAATACAATGCAGTACATACATTTGTACATGTACATGTACATGTAATAGCTAGCACAGTGCAATGCAATACTGGTCATAAAGTATAGGGGAGGGGGGTTAGGATCAGGGGTGGGTCATGCTTCAAAGTGGTCCCAAAATGCAAGAAATGTCATTTCCAAAATTTTCAGGAGAATGAGAGATAATTTCAGGTAAACAAGTGGTTTACAGCCTATGTTTAGCTTTGAAAGAAGTTGCAACACATTTCAAATTTTCCCCTCTAGGATGATAGACAGACATTTTTTATTTGGAGTCTTACACAGAGAGTATATAGACTAACGTCCAAATAACCTTAAATTAATTGAATAATAATTACAATAATTACCTCGGAGTTTAAAGGGTTGTTTTTTGTATTCATACACATGGTGTGGTGCTATCTTATCTTGGCCTGGATTTTGACGCTATTTCTATATAGCATACATTCAAATATGTATTTTGCTGTTTCTTTCTGTATAGCTGGTTGTTTGATTGGAGGGTTAATAAGAAATACAAATATATCATTGTCAGTCATTCAGTTCATCTTATTTATTTTTTTATATCTTTGTATGCATTGCAGGATAGTTTCTCTATATCAGAGTCACTTAATTTAAGCCAGAATTTAATGCGCGCTCCTACATTTTCCTTGCATTCGTAACGGATATCTCCCTAATTCTACCGTGCATGCATTATTAACTTGAAGTTTTGTTGACCCCTAGGAGCCATTTACAGAATTCAATATGCACAGCTTCAATCGGATCTTTTTCTAATGACCCTTTTATGCTACCATAGAGTAGAATTAGACTTATCAGGGCGTCAAATAGTTTGATGGTTAATTTAAGGTCTTTTCTGAAGTACAATGTATATACACCCATTTCTTTCCTCAATTTGTAAAGTGCTTTTAGGGCAACCTTTTTCAATTCTTGTTTAGCAAGTGTAAAGTTCCCAAAGGCGCTTAGTTGTAGACCTAAGTATTTATATGACTTAACATTTTGGAGTTTAATATTATCATAATAAAATGTGTAATTGTTCATATTTTTGCCATTGTTGTTAATGATAACTATTTTTGTTTTGTCTAAGTTGACCTTTAGATCTGATTCTTCGCAAAATGAACTTAGCTTATTCAGGTATGTTTGTATAGACCTTTTGCTGTTTTAGAGAAAATTACTAAATCGTCCACGTATAGGAGGCAGCTAAAATAGGGGTTTATCATTTAGCTGTATGTTGTTTGTGTTAATCAAATTCAGTTCATCAGGTAGATCGTTTAGATAAAGATTAAACAGAGTAGGTGATAACATACATCCCTCTTTTACTCCTGTGTAACAAGTAAAGGTTGGTGTTATTGACTAGTCTATTTTGACTGCTGATTTATCATTTGAGTACATTGATTCAATTCAATTCAATTCAATTTTATTGATATCAGTAATGTGAGAAATTTTCCATTTACTCCTGTATTCTTAAGTTTTTCAAATAGTTTTTGTCTCGGTATTCGATCAAAGGCTTTCTTGAAGTCTATGAAACTTTGGTTTGGATTTTACATATTTTATCAATGAGAGTTTTGAGGATGAAAATACTATCAGTTGTACATGTATTGTGATTTATTTCTAAAACCGCCTTGTTCTGGTTTTATTATCCCTTTTTCAACCAAGTAATTATGACGATGTGAGCACTTTGCCTAATGCTGATAGTAATGTTATTCCCCTATAGTTTTCAGCCTTTGAGGGGTCATCTTTTTTATGTATTGAAACGATCAGACCAAGATTTCATAACAAAGGGTATTGTCCTGTATTTAGGATTTTATTGAATAAAACTAATAAGTGACTTTTCATATCTTCTTTTCCTATCTTTATGAGTTCATTTAATATATTATCAGCACCAGGCGTTTTATTTCCTTTTAGTTGATTAATTGCAATATCAATTTCTTTTTCGGATATAGGGTAGTTAAGAGGACCTAGTTCATCATTACTTACATCTGGATTCATTTCTTCGCAATACGTGGCAGCATTCTGATCTCTGAAATGCTCATCAAATTCTGTCGTATTGATATTTTACGTTTCCCTTTTTTGCTTCGGCATTTGATGAAATGTTTAAATTTACTTACATTCAGGTCAGAATCGATGTCTGCATGTGTTTCTATAACTCAAAAAATGTCATGCTTATTAATTATACTTACAAAGTCGTCCGTCTCCAGTTTATTACCGAGTACTCTACTGTTATATCCATTTATGTTCCAGAATCCTATTCGTAATACCTCTGGCATAATGGCAACTTAGTGAATATCTAGTTTCGGAGAAAGACCTTTGATTCGCTCTAAACCAATTGGCCAGGATATTTAATGCCTCTAAGTGGCTGGTAATTTCTTTCACGAGGATAGCCATATCGTCGGCTCTCAATATTATTTTTCTTGCCTTTCCCAATGCTGCATGGTGGCTGTCCGGCTCGTATCTGTTATGGACCTGACACTGTCATATCGCCGGTTTCAATATCTACCGTGTTTGTTTTCTGTTGAACGTTCTCTTCGGTTGTCTTTCCTTGTTCGCAGGCCAAGGTTGTACTTAAGATTTGACACTAGCTTCTTTGTGCCAATTCTATTGTTCAGATGCACGTCATCATAGTACACCTCTTAATTAACGCTCCCATCCGCATTACATGGGACACGTCTATTGTCAATAAATTGAACTTTCCCTTGGCAAAGTCTCTCAAGTCGACTGTTTATTTCATCTATTGTTCTGTTTAATTTTCATTCTCGATCCTCTTGGGACGTAATTGCAACTGTATTAGGCTATTTTTGTTGGACAATTGTTATGCAAGTTTCAACGTTTGCAGTTATTTCATTGATTTCTTTGTATTCTACATCATTTATTCCGCAGTGAATGATAACAAAATCGTAGATATTATAATCCTCCAAATTCTGTATATGATCAACCATTTCGTATGTTCCACCAGCTACACACTGTTTATTCACGTAACGTTGTGGTGTAAATTTACTTTGTTGGATCCCGCGGTACATTGAGTCGCTAAGCATTAAGCCATTTCTCATGTTATTTTGTTCTTGGGATGGTTCTCTTTGTATAGGCCTTGGCCTTTCCTTGGCTAAATAGGCTTTCCAGGTTGTGTTGTTCTTCGTGGACATTTTCATAACTGTTGGATGTTATTATACTGTAACTTAATCACTGTTCAGTTTGCAGTTCAGGTTCTGCCGGTTCGTGAGTTCTTGTCTCACTTTCCATGGTTTCTCTTCTCAAACCCACATTTATCATCATTTCTTTGCAGTGACCAAAGACTGTTTTTATCGTTTTGACCACAGCGAGTCCCTAACCGATACTAGAATATTGGATTGAAACGTTAGTTTTGATGCGTGTGGGTTGCCTGTGGTTTCTTTGCCACATGAGAGTGGTTGTGAATTTATCGTAGTATGTTTGTTTTTATCCCAAAATTGTTCATTCGCAGCGTAAAATTCAGACAATAAAGTTATCTGGCTGTAAAATGAGCCACCTAATTGTGGGGCTTATTTGTTATTCTGTAGTCTGCATTAGATTTAAGACACCGGATAATGTTTTGAGCGAGATTGAAGCGTTTGAGTTCACCAATACCTGTTCGCTGATTTTCGCTGCTGATCGCCTTGCTAAAAAGTATGTAAAGTAGGGAAGACACAGCATTTAGAAAAATGTCTACACATTTAGCTGGTTCATTTTACAGCCAGATAACTTTATTGTCCGAATTTTAGGCTGCGAATGAACAATTTTGGGATAAAAACAAACTGAGACAACGATAAATTCATTACGGGTAACCACTCTCGCCTGTCAAAGAAACTAAAGTTTCAATCCAATCTTCCAATATTCTAGTATCGGTTAGGGACTCCCTGTGGTTTTGTCCTCATTTGAAAGCCATGATTGCGATTTCTGTAATATTTTTATACCATTGGCAAATTTGTTATTGAGCCTTAATGTTTGTCTTGTCCAGCTCGGTTCATAGTGCTTTCAAGTGATTTTTCTGTTGACATTCTAGGTCTTTAATTGCAATACATTGTTCGTTGACCTCCATATTTAAGTCTGCTAAATTCCTTTCTAATTTTTCTAATATGTCTTTCATGTTCGCTTTGAAGTCTAGATATTCTTGGTACATGTACCTTTCATCATGGCCGTCGCTTGGTGGTTCACTTTCCGGCTCGTCTTGGATGAGATTTAGACTTTGTTCTGAGCCTTGAATGTTCTCTTGCTCCGGATCTTGCTGCTTTAACAAGGCACATGAGCTTCTTCAGATACATGTAGGCCTCTTTCGACGCTCCCTGTACTTGTAACGTTTTCGTACTTGTGTAGAAGTTAACGGTCGCTTTTTCGAATTTTAACACTTCAGTTGACCTGTTTGTGCTAGTACTCAATAGTCATTCAGCTTTTCCTTCTTCTAACTCTTTGATCCAGTATTCTGTTAGTGATTTTAAGTCACTGTTCCATTTGAATTGCTTCTTACTAGAGATGTAAACTACATTGTACATGTATGAGAATAGTTTGGCAGGAGTCTCTATTCCTAAGGTTACTTTTGATCAATTGAAAACTTTCAGTTACCGATATTAACTAAATTTACATCTTGTAAACTACATGTACCAGTGGTAATTTTTCCAACTACCGTACATGTATAATCTCGAAAACTTGTTGACAAAAAATCATAAAATGATCCATTGTACCCTTACTTGTTTTGTACATAAATGATTCATTTATACAAATAGAAAAGATTACTCCACTCCTCTCACATTCATGCACTCAGCAACAACAAACAACATTGTAAGGGAGGGGTGGGTGGTTTAATTTATAGCCCAAAGAATCTGGTGGTGCATGAGAGCATGTTAATTATTACAAATTATCCGGTGTTTTGTTTGAAATTGTAAGTTAATTTTGTCATAATGATTGTATGTCGCTTTTATCAACCTGGGTTAGTTACCAGTACTTTATCAACCTGGGTTAGTTACCAGTACTTTATCAACCTGGGTTAGTTACCAGTACTTTATCAACCTGGGTTACCAGTACTTTATCAACCTGGGTTAGTTACCAGTACTTTATCAACCTGGGTTACCAGTACTTTATCAACCTGGGTTAGTTACCAGTACTTTATCAACCTGGGTTACCAGTACTTTATCAACCTGGGTTACCAGTACTTTATCAACCTGGGTTAGTTACCAGTACTTTTATCAACCTGGGTTACCAGTACTTTATCAACCTGGGTTAGTTACCAGTACTTTTATCAACCTGGGTTACCAGTACTTTATCAACCTGGGTTAGTTACCAGTACTTTTATCAACCTGGGTTACCAGTACTTTATCAACCTGGGTTACCAGTACTTTTATCAACCTGGGTTAGTTACCAGTACTTTATCAACCTGGGTTACCAGTACTTTTATCAACCTGGGTTAGTTACCAGTACTTTATCAACCTGGGTTACCAGTACTTTTATCAACCTGGGTTAGTTACCAGTACTTTATCAACCTGGGTTACCAGTACTTTTATCAACCTGGGTTAGTTACCAGTACTTTATCAACCTGGGTTAGTTACCAGTACTTTATCAACCTGGGTTAGTTACCAGTACTTTTATCAACCTGGGTTAGTTACCAGTACTTTATCAACCTGGGTTACCAGTACTTTTATCAACCTGGGTTAGTTACCAGTACTTTATCAACCTGGGTTACCAGTACTTTTATCAACCTGGGTTAGTTACCAGTACTTTATCAACCTGGGTTACCAGTACTTTTATCAACCTGGGTTAGTTACCAGTACTTTTATCAACCTGGGTTACCAGTACTTTTTTCAAGTTAGGATTGTTTTACTTTCAATTGAAAGGATGTGTGCAAAAAGGCCACAAGTCATTCTTGATCACATTCTAAATTCTCCCTTAGAAAACAAAGAAATTGTAGGAGAATATTAAGTATTGGTGTCAGAGTATGATTAAGTTAAAGTATTGACACAAAAGACTGACTTACATTTGTAACTAAATTAAGATACTGACATATATTATATATTATTTTAAATCTTGTACTAATGAAATATTTTATTTTATAATGCAGGGGCTGGTTTCACAGAAGTATAAACTGCTGGACCTACATGTATAGTATAACTGCTAATATCTGCTTTAACTTATGGTTTGACCAGATTGAACGTCTGACATTTGCAGTCTGAGTCCCAGCATTAATATTTATGCAACTGTCCCTGATTCTGAACTTCATATCTAAAGCAACTGAATGAATTTGAACAGTCTAAAGGATACAAAATGGATGCTAT
Organism: Actinernus sp. WN-2022; assembly: GCA_030867875.1. NCBI lineage: Eukaryota > Metazoa > Cnidaria > Anthozoa > Actiniaria > Actinernidae > Actinernus > Actinernus sp. WN-2022. The sequence goes on from JAOWCC010001501.1 coordinate 38,329,713, forward strand.
GCCCCACTTACGAACTGCAAACCCGCCGTGGGAAGAAAGCCGCCATGTTGGTTCAGCTCGACTTCGTGGCAAAGGCTACTTCGCCTCCAGAGTTAACCGCTATTCTAAGGCCCCGTTTACATGAACCCGGGATGGATGCCAACCCGGGTCAGGTCACCGCCAAGGGTTGATTTTATTTTTGCTTCACATGAACCCGGGTTGCCTGTCATTCGAGGCGGGTTGATCCAACCCTGGGCTGACCCGGGTCAGCTTTTATGTCTGCTCGGTCAGAGATCTGGTATCCAGTGCATTATTAATTTTTATTTAAAAAAAAAGCAAATGGCGGGGAAATTGGGGGTGGTGTTGCTCTCAGCCATTTTGTCCATGTTGTGTGCTTGTGCACAGATGCATGGCATTTTACTGATAATGCTGATGCAGCAGCAGAAACAACTTGAAGTGGCTCGCAGTCACGTTATTCATGATTTAAACAAAGCTGCCGCTAGGTTACGTCAGTTACGGAGACGGCAAGTGAGAAGAAAACGACGTCGCTGGGTAAATCCAGGTCGCACTGAACAGTGGTGGATCAATTTGTGGACTGGAGTATTAGGAGAGGAAGAATGGCATTTGAACTTGAGGATGAGTAGACAGCATTTCATGGAACTTTTCGAGAAAGTTCGGCCGTTTCTTGCGACGGATGCGCGTAATTTTCGATCAGACGCAATGAGTGTCGAGAAAAAAGTTGCTGTCACATTATACTATTTGAAAGATCAAGGTTCATATCGCATGACCTGTAATAATTTTGGTATCTCATTACCTGGCCTCTCAAAAACAGTGAAGGCTGTTTGTGCTATTATAATTATAATTAGTACGTTTGCGCATGCCCTATATTATCGACGCGAAAATCTCAGCCCGGGTTGACTTTTCGTCAACACTTTACATGAACCCGGGTCAGACCAACCCGTGTTTACATGAGTAAATTTCACAATTTTTGAATCCTCCAACCCGGGTCAACCCGGGTCTCGAAAGGGGTTACCCGGCAAGGGGGGTTGACCCGGGTTGGAAGTTAAAATCATGTAAACGTTTGCAGAAGATTGACCGAAGAAGGGTCAGCCCGGGTCAGCCCTGAGCGGTGACCTGACACGGGTTGGCATCCATCCCGGGTTCATGTAAACGGGGCCTAACTCTACTTCTAGCTTCCAACTGTTTTTGAGAGGCCAGGTAATGAGATACCAAAATTATTACAGGTCATGCGATATGAACCTTGATCTTTCAAATAGTATAATGTGACAGCAACTTTTTTCTCGACACTCATTGCGTCTGATCGAAAATTACGCGCATTCGTCGCAAGAAACGGCCGAACTTTCTCGAAAAGTTCCATGAAATGCTGTCTACTCATCCTCAAGTTCAAATGCCATTCTTCCTCTCCTAATACTCCAGTCCACAAATTGATCCACCACTGTTCAGTGCGACCTGGATTTACCCAGCGACGTCGTTTTCTTCTCACTTGCCGTCTCCGTAACTGACGTAACCTAGCGGCAGCTTTGTTTAAATCATGAATATCGTGACTGCGAGCCACTTCAAGTTGTTTCTGCTGCTGCATCAGCATTATCAGTAAAATGCCATGCATCTGTGCACAAGCACACAACATGGGCAAAATGGCTGAGAGCAACACCACCCCCAATTTCCCCGCCATTTGCTTTTTTTAAATAAAAATTAATAATGCACTGGATACCAGATCTCTGACCGAGATCTCTGACCGAGCAGACATAAAAGCTGACCCGGGTTAGCCCAGGGTTGGATCAACCCGCCTCGAATGACAGGCAACCCGGGTTCATGTGAAGCAAAAATAAAATCAACCCTTGGCGGTGACCTGACCCGGGTTGGCATCCATCCCGGGTTCATGAAAACGGGGCCTAATACGGCTAGTAATTAGCGGAGATGTCAGTATGAATCCTGGACCTGAAAAATGTGCAGTTTGTGCCAAAACAGTTGCTCGTAATCACCGGTTTGTAAGCTGCAACTCGTGTGACCTCCGGTGCCACATCAAATGTGGTAAAGTCAAGCCCAACGAATACAAACAAATGCAACTGGCAGACAACGTACTCTGGACCTGTCCTGTCTGTGTATTATCCAGACCTGCCTGCTTACTATCGGAGTTACCCTTCTATGATACTAGCATTTCAGATTCAGAGACAATGCTAAATAACAGTTCAACTGACCTAGATTAATGACACATACTATAAACCCGGAGGTTGTGGAGGCCAGAAAGAAAAACTTCAGAGATTTACTACTCCTTCACCTGAATATAAATGGTATCCAGAACAAGTTTGAGGAACTCAAATCCACAATCACTGAAGATCTGAAAGCACATGTTGCATTTGTAACTGAGACAAAGATAGACTCCTCCTATCCAAATAGCCAATTTAAAATAGACGGGTATAAAATCTACCGGAATGATCGGCGTAAAGGCGGTGGAGGCGTCATGGCCTTCATAGAGTCCTCCCTACCATCCAAGAAGCTTAAACTCCCAACCACCTACAAAACCCTGGAGCCCTTAGCTGTTGAGAGTAGAATCGGCAGCCATGATGTATTATTCCTGGGTATATATAGATCTCCCAAGGGTAAAGCACAAGACTACCTTCTCAAAGTTGAACAAGAACTAAATTCGATTTGTACTTGGGCAACTCTCCAGAAACAGTTTGTAATAGTCCTAGGTGACCTTATAGTCCGTGAGCCAAACCCCAAAATTTGGCCTATCGGTATCATCCGAGGTGAATAAGGCTCATATTGTATTTTGGAAAGAGCAGTCATTGGGGAGTTCAGAAATGCCTGATAGCAGTGTATTGGTGGCAGCTATAGGGCAGGGCAGGGTTTTTTGTGCAAGTCAAAAATGGAACTATGATATATTTGTGTGTGTGTCTGATTTAGGAATTACTGTGGCGTCTAAGGGTTATACAATGGATGGGAGAAAAAATACAAAATAAATTTTAAATTATTTAATAATATTCACGTGACTTTGTCACGTGACACTCGTCAAGAAAGCAGTAAAGCGCGGAAGAATCTCTCTTTTCATTGTTGGACGCGGGCGGTTTTCTAACGTCACTTCAGCCTTCAGGCTTAACAATCCCTGTTGATCAGACGACAGAGGTGACAGTCAACAAAGATACGCAGACCTCCGGTGGTAGCACTGGATTCAGTCTGAAAGCAGCAACCATCCAGCGTTATTACTTAACTGCAGAGTACCGAAGTTCTTTCTCGAAAAAGCTTAGACAGATGGTAGAGCACAGAAACACAGTCTCAACATACGGAGCTCCAAAGATCCAGAATAACGAAAGATGAGCAAGCTATTTCAATGGTGGTCGAACTTCTTGAAGGATGGGTAAACCCCTTTGCAGATGAACATTTCCACGGCAAAGGAAGCACCTCAAGAGATTGCCACTGATCTAAGGAATGCGTACGCGATCGGAGAGAAGTGCTATGTAACCTTCAAGGAGGAGAGACTGAAGAAGACTCCTCACGTTAAGAAGTTCCATGACCCTATCAAGACCAACAAGCTAAAGACGTTCACCGACATGAGCAAGAAGAAAAGTGACGACAAGCGGACGATCTCTAATTCTAAAGGCAGATAGGTCGTTGTTTGCTCGTATCATAGTGATGGCTCAGGCAAGAAACTTGCAGATGGATACGATTTTGGCCCATCCTCTGGGGCCATTGCCGTGGGCGCTGTACTCACCAGATGGCCTTCTTCGAAAGCCCAATAAGACTGCTCTAGCCTCATTACTTGAGGATGTCCAGGCCACTGATCGAGTCCCGGAGAATACTGCTGCTGTCATCGATGAAATGGCACTTGTCCAGAAGATCAAAGGAGATCAATTGACATTTGGGGACGTTGCTGCAAATATCCTAGCTATGACCTTGAGAGAGGGAGCGCAGAGCAAGAGGATAGATATTGTTTTTGTCACGTACAACGAACTTTCAATCAAGAACAGCGAACGCCTATTGAGAGGTGAAGAATCGGGACATCAGCTGCGCAGCATCACAAGTTCGCAGATCGTGCGTCAGTGGAGGAACTTTCACCAAAGGGAACAACAAGACAAGCCTCATCAAGTTTCTTGTCAATGAGTGGAAGAATTATATCAGCACAAGAAAGCTCGAAGGCAAGTTGCTTTATACTAAATATCGGCGAAACATGTTACAAGATTGCGCCACAGACCTTTGAGGAAGTCCCGTCCCTGATATGTCGCCAAGAAGAAGCAGATGGTCGTCTGATACTACATGCATCCCATGCCGCCAAGGAAGGTTACAGCTCGGTGCTGATATGCGCAGACGACACAGATGTTCTCGTTATGGCCTTGGCGTTTGTGGAGCAGATAAATATCCCTCTGCTGGTGAAGACAGGATCACGCACGCGAACCAAAGTAGTCGATGTCGTAAGGTTGCTGCATCTGTTGGACGCGATGTCTGCAAAGCACTCATCGGAATGCATGCATTTACTGGCTGCGATTCGGTGAGTGCATTTACAGGAAAGGGGAAATCGCAAGCACTGAAACTCATCAAGAACAACAGGGATTGCCGCGAAGCTGTTGATGAGCTTGGAGAGCAGTAGGATGTCACGCCACAACTAATTGACAAGTTGGAGACGTATACGTGCCTTCTCTATTCTAGCAAGACAAAGACCACAAAAGTGAACAATCTAAGGTACCAGCTCTTTTGTTCAAAGAGAGGTGAGATAGAAAGCCACCAGCTTCCTCCATGCAGAGACTGTCTGGTAAAGCATGTTCAACGAGCAAACTACCAGGCCGGAATTTGGAAACGCTGCTTGGAGCAGGATCCGCAAGTACCAAACCCAGTCGGTAGAGGGTGAAACATGGAAGACGAGGAATGAGTGCCGAAGCTTGATTTCGACTGGATGGATGGAAAACCTGCACCTCAAGGAATATTGGAACTGCTCGCTTACAATTTTGCTAGGAAGTGCGTGGAACCCATATGTGTTTGTATTTCGAACGGTTTAAAGTGCACTGAAATGTGCAAACTTCAAGAGTGCGAGAATCGTCCCTCCACATGCGATGATGAAGATAGTGGTACCGAGAACGAGGAGTTTTCTGATGACACAGATGATGATGATGATAGCGATAGTGATTATTAGCGCTTGGTAGTGAACTTTCGTCATGGATGTCAAGAGACTTTATAAGCACGAATCTTGATGAATGTTTCAAGGCAGAAACTTTAATCATATAAATTCGTTCACAGATGTTCTCATTTACAAGATTTTAAGCCAAGTCACAAGAACAATCAAAGAGGTTAATAGACTACCCCAGTTTTAAATATTAAATACGATATTATCATATTTTCATAGAAAATTAAAAGATATTGGACTAATACTGGTACTGAAAATACTTCCGTGCTATACATTCGCTCTCTAGAGGTTTTGTGGAATATAGTGGACTACTTCCGGTTTAGCTGGAACCACTTCCGGTTTGCGATGCAGGTCAGATTAAATGTTCGCGTATCTTTTAACAAACACAATGAACAAATATTTAATCTAACCAAGAATATCATATGCTACACACTTGGTAAATGTCAACTTAAAACTAACATATTAGAAGCATTTTAGTATAAGAAACATTTCACTTCCGGTTCAAGATTGCTGCCATTTTTAAATATCCCCATAACTTCCGAAAGCTGCCACTTATTTAATGCTATCAGGCCTTTTCTCATCTTAGCTCACCAAATCAAACATGTATTACATACTCAGCGAATATCAACATATTCCAAGCATTTTAGTATAAGAAACATTTCACTTCCGGTTCAAGATGGCGGCCATTTTTAAATATCCCCATAACTTCTTAAAGCTGCCACTGATGGAATGCTATCAGGCATTTTCTCACTTAAGGTGACCTAACCTTTCAGAAAAATAACATGAGCCTTATTCACCTCGGATGATACCGACCTGGCCCTCGGCTCACGGACTATTAACCTTGACAGACTCAAACCAAATGAAAGAGAAGGGAAAATACTAATAGATTTGGAAGAAATACATGGATTTTGTGACAGCCCCTTGGCATGTTGGAGATATATTTGATACACTAGATGATCAATACCACTATTGGAATTGTCTGTTGAATACTGTATTAGATGACCATGTTCCCTTAAAGAAGATGAGGGTGAGAGCAAAAGATGTAGCATATATGACAACAGAATGGAAAAATGCCATCAGAGCTAAGCGTAAATATGCTAGGAGATTTAACAAGGAACCAACACACGAGAATCGTGAGCTGAAGAATAAATGGAGAAATGAGCCAACAAGACTCAGACGTAAAGCCATAAAACAGTACTGGAATGAGATAGCTGATGCATTAAAGTCGAAACCAAGGGAATTCTATAAAACTTTTAAGCCATTCCTTAATACAAAGGGTAAAGGAACTGATAATAATGTAATAAATCTTAATCTAAATGATAGGATTGAGAAGGATCAACGGAAGGTTGCAGAACATTTTGCTAATTATTTTGCAAACATGGCAATGGATATTGGAGGAGAAGAAGTGCAAAACCAAACAGAAAACAACTATGTTAAGCATACAAGCGTACAAGGCATATGTTCCAACGTAAACAAAGTAGATATTAACCCATTCGAATTTAAAGATGTAACACCAGAGGATCGAGGTTCGAACAGCTCTCATGAAGCTTAATCCTTATAAAAGTACTGGACATGATCAGATTCCTAACAAAATTCTAAAAGAAGCAGCTGACGAACTCGCACCATCATTGACAAAGATCTACAATGAAAGCATAAGGCGAAGTTACTGGCCTTCTGAGTGGAAGAAAGGTGACTGGACACCAGTATTTAAAAAAGACGATCATCTGGAAGATAAGAATTACCGACCCATAACAGTCCTAATTACAGTCGACAAGATCTATGAACAGTTACTTAGTACTCAACTCACAGAACAGCTTGATCCTGATCTAAGTCATAATTTAACGGCTTATCGTAAACAACATAGCTGTGAGACAAGTCTGTTGAAACTTGTTGAAAACTGGAAATGGGCTGTTGATAAGAAGAAATTTGTTGGCGTACTATCAACTGATATGAGTAAAGCGTTCGATTCACTCCATCCACCATTATTAATTAGAAAGCTGAAGGCTTATGGATTATCAGATAATACACTGGAACTCTTTCGATCATATTTCAATCAACGTTTGAATAGAGTGAGGCTAGGATCATCTATCACCAGTACGTGGAAAGAAGTCAAACGAGGTTGTCCACAAGGTTCTACCCTAGGTCCCTTGATGTGGAACATCTTCCAGAATGATCTATCATATAACGTTAAAAATTGCAACCTCACTATGTATGCTGACGACCATCAGCTATACACAATAAACAACTCTATACAAGAGGTTGAAATAACACTTAATAGGGAAGGTGAGGACATATCTAGGTGGTACCAGGATAATTTATTGATGGGGAACTTCGATAAGTACCAGGCTCTAACTATTGGACCATCAAATAAGAACAAGGATATTGAAGTTGTTATTATGGATAGGAAAGTTAACACCTCGTCCGAACTTAAATTATTGGGCGTAATCATAGATGATCAGTTAAATTTTAAAACCCATATTAGTAATGTTTGTAAGAAATCTAGCAAACAAGTGGGTGTTATCATGCGTTTACGTAATATGATACCCACACAGGCTAAGCTACGATTATACATTTCAGCCATTCTCCCACACCTCACTTATTGTCATACTGTCTGGCATTTTTGCCGGGCATCAGACCGCAGAAAACTAGAGAGAGTGCAGGAACGAGCATTGCGTGCTGTCTACTGCAATAAGACAATGGACTACTTCACATTATTACAAACTGCTGGTCTTCCTACTCTTTATAATAGGAGATTACAAGACATTGGAATTTTAATGTATAAAGTCAAGAACAATTTATGTCCTAAGTATATTCAGGATTTATTCACAACTAGTAATAGTAACTATAGCCTAAGAAATGCAGATTTTACAATTCCCAGATTCAACACTGTATCATAATTATGGTAAACATACCATAAGCTACTTAGGAACTACATGTATGTTATGGTCAAAACTTAGCACCAGTGTCAGGACATTACCTAGACTTAAGAACTTTCGTAAATGTATTAGGAAAATTGACATCGCTGACCTCCTGACAGATAACTTTGACAATTGCTTTCTATGTTCAAACTAGATTGGTAATATACATTTAATACATATTAATTATCCCATTTTAGCACATATTAATTATTCCATTACTCCGTACATTTTATATAATATATAAGTTTAACTTATAGTTACAGACGTTTTCTTGCTTACATTGAATTCTCTATTATTGTATATAGGATCATAGCATTTTAATTAGTATAGCATATTTTACAATCTATATGATAATAGTTAGGATATTATATTATTTATTATTCTTATAGGTATAAATAGTGTCCCCAATTAGTAGACTGTATAGTCAGCTATGTTCATATTGACACTTAAATAAAGTTTATTATTATTATTATTATAATCTTCAGAATCTAGTCAAATGAACTTAGTCCAGGCTTCGTTAGCTACTGAAAAGTGCTTTCATCTACAAATGTAAATATTGATAGAATCTATAATTATAGTGATATTAACTTGGTGACTGTAACATATATATATACCCCCTCCCTCATTAACCACTGAGTCACTATCCTCTCCCAATGCCGAGGCCAAGGTTAAAGATCTTTGCTGTATTTAGATTACATTTTATTGTAGGTTATAATTAAACTATAGTATATACAGTGTAATGTAACTCCAAAGAGTACAAGTTTGTGCTTGTTGGACTGTACATGTACATTATTTAACTCTCACCTGTAGTAGATGTAACGTGCCAGTCAAGTTGTTGTGGTAGTAGTGCACTGGTATTTGTACTGATTCCCCAACAGCCTTCAAGCCAGTGAAATGCAAAACAGCATCAAACTTATGCTGGAAAAAGAAACAGAAAATTATCATCAAATGCAGGACATACATGTATTTATTTATAAGCTGTTGGCCTCGTCTCCTTCCACTTCTAATCAATATGAGGGGACTTAGAAGAACCTGACTGTTGTGCTACTTCATGAAAGAGTACCTGGTATTGTCTCCTGGCACAACAGCCTGGTATTCTGGTGGTACTAACACTCTTGATTGTATGGCAGCACTTTGTGCCACATTATAGCAGTCCATATCTTAAGTGCATTTGAATATATTTATAAATAAATTTACATATAATTTTTACCCTTAGTAGCTAGGTTCCCTTCATCACTAGTGCAACAGGTTTATGAAATGAATTTGTTGGAATTTATGCCCAAGGCCATCCCAATAAAAATAATGTTTCATTTACCATCACCTAACCAACCCAATTTTCTTGGGAAAAGTAAACAAAAAGAAAGATTGAAGAACAACCCATTTTTTTGGAAAAGTAAAAAGAAGATGGAAGAATAATGTCATAACTACATGTACATGTACACCACCTTTCCAAGTTCTCTATATTTTAGTTTCTTGCTTTTCTTTATATGTCGAAACTATACAATGATGAGCACGTGTCTGAGTCTGTGGTCTGCCATCTTGGATTTTCAAGGAGGCCTGGGGCGAGAGTTTTCACAAACGTCCGATCGAGCGTGATCGAGCTCTGAAGTTCAACATGAACTAGATGAGAATTATGATTCCAAGACCAATTAAAGCCTTTAATAACACTAGGAACCATTCAAGGAGTTAGCAGAGAAGATGACAGGCAACTGGACAGCTAGTTTTCTTTGGAAAGTAAAGAAGAGGAGTTTGAGTAGGAATCTTGCTGACACTCGTGTTCTGTGAATTGAATTGTTCAATATGGCTTTGTTTGTGGTCATTGCAAAAAACGTTTTCAGAAAACACTCACATATAAGCCGCACCCCCAACTTTGTGGTGATTTTTTGTTTCTTTCAAAATCTGAAAGTCAAAATAGGTGCGGCTTATACATTTGTACGTGATAAAATACAGTAAGTGTGTTACATGTATCATTACAATCACCAGACAGTAAAATACTCCTATTTCTTTAAATAAGTTAACACTATTCATTTACAAACTGTACATGTACGTGTAGTTCAACTTTATACATGTACAATGTATATACAATATAGTACATGTGTAGTCCAATTCAAAAATGTCATATTCTACTAGTCTAAGATGGTCTGACTATTATTTTACTAATCAAAGTTAATGTCACCTAAATTAGAGGTTAAGACCTCATCTCTAAAAACCTTACATTTTATTGGACTCCCTTTGGCCCACACTATAAATAAGTTATTTCTTAGCAGGGCTCGAAATTAAGAAAAAAAAGGAGGCGTAATTTTACACCCAGCTTAAAAATTTTAGGCGTAATTCTCCAAAATGTAGGCATAAATAATTGTGCATTCAAGTAGCTGAAATTTGTATGTCATAGGAAAAGGGTAAACAAATTTTTTTTAATGTTGCAAATCATTTGCTTTTTTTGTAATAAACATTCGACTTTAAACTCATTGAGTTCAATATCGCTTTTTTAAGCAAGACAGAGAAAGACAAAGGTGTGGCAGCCTTTTTTCCAGGCGGTCACGCAAAGTTCCGCAGGAAGCCATGCAAGTGTTTAAGTGTAACGCACATGTATGAGCTAGGCTGTTGAAACAGATCTATCGCTCCAGCTTTGAAACAATTAGAGCAAGTTTGAAACGCATAGTTTACTATGCGTTTCAAACAACAGACAAAAAAGTTTACACTAAACGCTTGCTTGCAAATGGTAGTAAATTAATGTTTTAAAAAAAACCAGATAGTTTTTGAGACTTAGAAATAAGACTTGTCTTTCGATAATTTTTACCTTTGTAAGAGGATCTCGGCATAATTTTACGCCTAAGTGGAAAACGTTAGGCGTAAAACGAAAAAATCTAGGCGTATTTACGCCCGTATCGGGCGCAATTTCGAGCCCTGCTTAGTGAATCAAAATTACAGAGTTGAGACTTAATATGTAACAAAAACTGCATCTCATGCAAATTAATGTAGGAATTCCATCACCTAAAGACCCTGTGTCCGAGCCCATGGTGCTTTGCGCACGCAAATAATTTTCGTAGGCTACGAAAGTCAGAAAGATCGTTGTTGTTGTTATAAGACTCTCGAATCTTTCGAAATCCATCCCTAGTTTGGGCCATCGTGTAATTATTCATAGGTATATATGCTTAACTGACTTTCTTTTATCTTAACTTTTGTATATAATATATACTTTTTTAAATGAAATTTAGTTCGAATATTTCTTTGAATCCCGGTCTAGAGTGGCGAGTAGAGGAATGCCGGAGAAAGGACCGAGACAGCGAGGCGAAGCGACTCGACAAATAATCCTTCAGCAGTTCAAATTTTACTTTCTCTAGGTCTACAAGAGAACACTTGTGGTTCGAAAGGACTACTACGTGAGTTTCCCGGTAATTTGCTGCACCAAGGGACCGGCAGGCTTCATTGGAAATACAAAGCAAAAAGCAACTACTTCTGGCATCAAGATCATTCGTAATTATAATTTCGCACGGCTAAGCTCCACTGAGGTGTTACGACTTATCTGTAACTGTATATGTTTTGCATTTTTATTAGCAGAGAAAGCAATGTCCTTTACCTTTTTTTTCATCCTACAGTACGCCCAGAAAGTCTTGCTACCAAAACTACGATCGCGGGTCAAACTCCAATCTGCCAAGTTCAGCTGTTACTTCGCTGTGAGTTTGACTCGAGTGCGAGTACGACATTTCATTTTGCACTCAAAATATATCATTCGCAATGAAAGTAGAGATCTTCAAATTAAATACAGCTAAGCAATACTGGAGACATGGAAACAAGGTAGCAAGAGTATGTGTTTGCTTGTATAGTTGTGAAAAGTCGCACTCGTAATCCGAATTAGAATCTAAAGACAGAACAATACTGGCTTTCTGCCAAGTACTGTTAAAATCATATTCGAAGCATCCGGGGGAAATTTGTGGGCTCGATTGGGTTTTTAATCCGGTAGAAATTATGAAATTCGTTATACAAAGTGTATGTGCACTTCTTTTATGAAACTTATAAACAATCGAGAGCATTTTAGTTTGCCTAAAAGTTGGCCTTTAATATATGCAGCCATTGATAAACAAACTAATCATAACATTGGCGCAAAGCACCATGGGCTCGGACACAGGGTCTTTAACTGGACTTCAGTGACTTCTGAGATGAAATTTGAGCTTTTGAATCTGACTAGATAGATTCTTAAAACATGCTCAAATTGCTGTCAAAAATAAATTAAAATTGATCAATAATTTATAAATAATACCTGCATAAGTACAGACTTCTTATGGTTTTATGTGAAAAATAATATGTATACATGTACTAAAGGTTAGTTGGCCCATTCCACCATTATGGACATTACACTCAGACATAATTTTTCTACTTATAATTGCTGCACTGCCCAGGACATGCATGATTTTGCTGTTTTTTTTGTTTAATACATTATACCTTGGAGTTCCCTCCCTTAATTGACAGGGAAAAAAAGAGTGCAGATATTAAGGTACATGTATCTGTGCCATTGACTTAAAGATACGTTACGGACTGTCATTACAACTAAAACAACCAGACTTTTTGTTCACATCTTTATTATAAAAGCCAGATTCCTGTGAATTTTGAGAAGTCTTAAAGACCCTGTGTCCGAGCCCATGGTGCTTTGCGCCAATGTTATGATTAGTTTGTTTATCAACGGCCACATAAATTAAAGGCCAGCTTTTAGGCGAACTAAAATGCTCTCGATTGTTTATAAGTTTCATAAAAAAAGTACACATGTACAAATGTATACACTTTGGATAACAAATTTCATAATTTCTACCGGATTAAAAACCCAAACGAGCCCACGAATTTTCCCTGGATGCTTCGAATATGATTTTAATAGTACTCGGCAGGAAGCCAGTTGTTCTGTCTTTAGATTATAATTTGATTTACGAGTGCGACTTTTCACAACTCTACAAGCAAACACATACTCTTGTTACCTTGTTTTTATGTCTCCAGTATTGCTTAGCTGTATTTGAAGATCTCAGTACTTTCCTTGCAAATGATATATTTTGAGTGCAAAATGAAATGTCGTACTCGCACTCGAGTCAAACTCACAGCGAAGTAACAGCTGAGCTCGGCAGATTGGAGTTTGACCCGCGATCGTAGTTTTGGTAGCAAGACTTTCTGGACGTACTGGAGGATGAAAAACAAGGTTAAGGACATTGCTTTCTCTGCTAATAAAAATGCAAAACATATACATGCAGATACAGATAAGTCGTAACACCTCAGTGGAGCTTAGCCATGCGAAATTATAATTACGAATGTTCTTGATGCCAGAAGTGGTTGCTTTGTGCTTTGTATTTCCAACTAAGCCTGCCGGTCCCTTAGTGCAGCAACTCGCCGGGAAACTCATGTAGTAGTCCTTTTGAACCACAAGTGTTCTCTTGTACATGTAGACCTAGAGAAAGTAAAATGTGGACTGCTGAAGGATTGATTATTTGTCGAGTCACTTCGCCTCGCTGTCTTGGTCCTTTCTCCGGTATTCCTCTACTCGCATTCGAAGAAATATTCGAACTAAAGTTTCATTTTAAAAAGTATATATACAAATGTTAAGATAAAAGAAAGTTAGTTAAGCATATATACCTATCAATAATTACGTACATGATGGCCCAAACTAGGGATGGATTTCGAAAGATTCGGGAGTCACATATAAACAGCAACTTTTCGTAACCTACGAAAATTATTTGCATGCGCAAAGTACAATGTGCTCGGACACAGGGTCTTTATAAAGAGAACAAGTATTTTTTGTGAATGGGCTAGTGGTCAAAGTTTTGTTCTACAGTGATAAATTTCCAAAAGGTTTATTTGATTGTATTGCTACTGCAAAAGTATAGCATTACGGACATTACAGTCTGTGAATTTGACACTACAGTTGCATGATTGTATCAATTCTCCTTGTCCATTTATTTTGGTTTATTTGTGTTCTCCAACAATATTATTTATTATAATATATCCTAAAGAAAGCTTCAAAATAAACTTTTGAGGTCAGTTCGACTAATTTGCTGTAAACGTTTTGAACAGTGACGACACAGTGGGCCATTTACCACACAAATACTTGAGGATAGCATGGTATTTTCTTGCTCGTGGAAGAACTATGTATAACCATCGAAGTAACAGGCCGACGACAACACTGCAATAAGCTTTGTGGTGGAATGGATCTATCCCATGTGTGGTGACATTTAGTTGCTCCAAAAAAGCAACTATGAAACGAACATTGTTTTCACTTAATTTTATGAAACAAGGTTTTAGTTATTGGCTTCTGTTGTTAGAACTGAATATCCTACCCTTCAAAACAGCAAAAGCTCAGTCAAACATGCAAAATTCATGCGACAAATTTCTCTCTCTCATTAGCATGTAAATTAGGCCTTTGACGTAAATACCTTTGCACACGCTTTTGTTTTCAAACTCTAAACAAAAGCGACTGCAAAGGTATTTATGTCACAATTGTGTCCCAGGCCCCTTATAATCTGTCGCACAAAAGGTGGTTATTTTGGGTCAGGAAAAAATATTTTTCCATTTGAAATTTTCATTTACATCAATTTTTGTGTAAAGTTATGTAATTTTAAATAATTTCCCCTTAATACTGTAAAAAAATAAATTTGGTTTGATTGACACTTTAAAGATCTTTTGATGAAGAAGGTTTAACAACAAGAATAACTTACATCAAAATGGCTCTTGCAAAAGCACTGACCAGTGCTTAGTCTCTTTTCGTTTTGAGTGGTGTTTAGTAGTACACCTTAACTCTCTTGAGTTAATAAAAAAATTTGTTTGAAAAATTTAATTTATGTAAATTTATGGAACCTTATGCAGATGTTCTTGCAGATAAGCCGCACCCCCAATTTCAAATGAAGATTTTGGGTAACAAGGTGCAGCTTATCCGTGCGTGAATATGGTAAGTGAAATAAAGTCTTCTGAATCCCATTTATTTCTCATTTTTTCTTGGACATAACAATATGTAATGCCCATAACACAACAGCTTGTAATGTCCGTAACGCTTTCCCCCCTATTTTTCTAAGTAAAGATATTATCTAAAACAAAATAATGAACACTGAAATGAAGCCTTTAGTGAACTAAAAAAGCAGCATGAATGATATGTGCAGCTGAGATAAATTTTTCCTGTAATATTTAGAGAAAAATAGGTGTTTTTGTTACGGACATTACATAATAGTTGTAACTGGAATTATCATAGTTCAGTAAATACTAAGCTTGAGGGCTCTTGATATACAATGTACTAATGCCAGTTTATTGGGCTACATGTACATGTATGTCTGGTCTCCATACTACTTTCACATGAAGTTTTAAGTTTGGTCCACCAGTTTTTTGGCTCTTTGTGCATTATGCAAAGCTGGACCCCCCACACAGTGGGCGTGGCTACAATTCAACCCGACTTGCCCATTTTGGATGGCTTGTGGTTTATATTCTTAAATGGCATGGTTTTTTTTCTATTATCACTGGTTTAAAAATTTACAGATTTACCACTTCTCATGTGGAATGAGCCAGTTGTGTCATGGTGGTCATATCATGAGAGGCATTTGTAATGATCTCCTTTTTTTGTGAAAAATATTAGATTTTGGAGAAAATCTAAAAACCACTGAATGTACTTGGAATGCACAGCTATTTTCAGCAATTTTGAAATGAACTGAGGAACCTTGCACATAGATGTATGTGGAGTGGTTAAAATGAAAGCAAAAATGACAAACAAATTGTATGAAGAGAATGACTACTGTATATATACATTTATAAAATAACCCAGAGGAAACTTGCGCGCTGATTGGCTGATAGCCGTGTTTGTATGAGAGTCCATAAACATGGAATTCGTCTTGCTGTGGCGATGGCACACGATTGTGAATGAAATCAAAATGGCAAAACGACAAAGAAGAATGTCTTCACCAAATGTTGACTTTCAAATGTTGAATTTTAATCAACAAAACTACAAAACTACAAAAATACAACCGACCGACATGAAGTTATCATTTATCAAAATTTGCTAACCATCTCGGCTGAGATATTTTTAGTCGCGGATTCAAGAAACAAAACCACTTCTCTTAACTTATTTTGTAAGGTAAAACTAAAACACATAAACGGCTAACGCGTCTAGTTTTTAAACAACCTCCTGATAGACGAATAGAGTGAGGAATTGAGATAGAGACTAGAATAGAAGAGAGGGAAAAGCAACACTCTTTCTATTTTTTTCCATGTCTTTTTTATCTCAAACTAAATGTACGCTTAATAAGTTCGATCAAGTCCGACATTTTGTCGGCGACGAAGTGACAAAATAATAAACCTGTATATAAGGCCAATTGTTATTATTTACCCTGATTGGTCTTGGTAATTCAGATAAGGTTTTTAGCTTTCTCTTTGCCATTTTATGAACTACTGCATGAAAAGAAAATCAGAATTTTGCAAACTCACGTGCGACATTTGTGAAGTTTGGCAACCAAATTTTCACAAAACAAAGTGAGCTTTTCCCTCTTACCTTGCACTTTTAGCCTCATCTCATTGGAAGAAGGTCCCAACAGCTAGATCTTTCCATTGAGTTTGGCGAAAATAAAAGTTCATTCAACTAAAACATGCTTCAAAGTTCAGACGGGGACAGCAATCATGTTTCCTCCTGCAAATTCAGCGACAAAAACATCCAGTTCAAGTCCTCTACTCCTTGAATGCCTTATGCCATATGGCTTAAATTTCCGGCAAAAATGTCTTGAATTCCGAGTTATTCTTTTCGGGAGATGTTGAAGCAGATATTTTCAAAACAGAGCCACACAAAGCTTGCCTTCGTTAGTTTATCTCTCAGTTCTGCCTCAGTTGGAGTTGGAGGATTTCCCGCGCTCTGCAAACTCATCGTCGGTCGATTTCTGACGACTGTTACTGTTAGGAGAATTGATTTTATGATCGTGCATACGTAAGATTTAATTCTCGTGTTTTCCTGTTCGTTATTTTATAAAAGCAATATAACACGCTTTCCATGTCTTTGTTCTCTTATATAAACACTCGGGATATGTTGGGAGAACAAAGAAAAACTTGAAAATCACTCGCCTAGCGGCTCGTGATTTTCAAGTTTTTCTTTGTTCTCCCAACATATCCCGCGTGTTTATATAAGAGAACAGACATGGAAAGCGTGTTATATTGCTTAAGTACAGGTGTAACACCTTAACATAGCCCCTTTAAAACCTAGCTTACATGTACATGTAGGTTTAGGCAGAAAGTACATGTAACAGTGAGAGTTAATTAATAATGAATGTTCCATGCCATTCTAACTTTTATTTAGTTTATTACATCATATACATGTAGCTACAGTACATGTATAGGTTTTACAAACTACATGTATACAGTTTTAATAACAAATGATTCTGATCTTCACTTGGCAGTCAACTTTTCCCTGATTAGCATTCATTGTTGGTGATGATACTAAGCCCCAAGGGTGATCAAAGGGAAGCAGGCAGATAATGAGTATTTTGTTGTTGATCAAAATGTATAGAAAAAAACAATTAGGATGTCACTTTTGGGGCTGAAAGGGTTAAAAACTTTGGTCCTTCACCTTTAATCCAAAGCCTGTAAAACCAATTAACCACAATAAGAATTACTATTTTAGATGAGTGTACTGTGGTGTACTGTATATTAAAAGTCCCGTGCGGTTTGCCAACCTGAAACTGACAAATATTTTTCTACATCCCACTTCTTTCTCTACCAAAATGACGGTTTTGTGGGTGATTGTGTTGAATAGGGTATTGACACAGGTAACCCAAGCTCTGTAAGTGGCTTTATTTACTAACATTTGTATGGATTTTTTTTGTCACTAATATTGAATAAAAAGCGACCATACTTACAGCATGTGTTTATTTGTCCATGGGATGTCTCTAGTTGCAATTTCAGCGTTTTTCGGCAAGTTTTGATCCCAGCAGTTCTGCTAACTGTATACCAAGGAATACAGTTAGCAGAACTGCTGTGGTCAAAACTTGCCGAAAAACGCTGAAATTGCAACTTAAGAGACATCCCATGGACAAATAAACACATGCTGTAAGTATTGTCACTTTTTATTCAATATTAGTGACTAAAAAAAATCCATACAAATGTTAGTAAATAAAGCCACTTACAGAGCTTGGGTTACCTGTGGTATTGAGAAGCACTCCTAGAATGATAAAATTCGAAAAGGGATTAACAAGACCCGGGACATGATCATGTGAGTTTTGTTGTTCCAAAAAGGTAAAATGTTTGAATTAATTATTACTAGTACAGTGACTCTCAATGAAGCTTAAAGTCCATCTCAACTCTTGAAGAAATTTCAGTTGCAATCATAAACTACACTTGACCTCTTGAAGATTTCATAAATAGTTTCTTCAAATATATCTTGGAAATGGAATATATAGTAATCAAGTACACGCAACTACAGGGCTCCAACTATTATCCCCTATAATATTTATAGGCTATTAGATAGCATAAACTTCCGCTCACCTAGTACTGCACAGATTTCTTCAGGAATTCATCTCTCTCCAGAACATTGAAATGCTGTTGAAATGACCTTTTAAACTCCAGCGGGGAAGGTACTTTATGTATGACTATTATAGTGTCTTGGTATTTGCTATGTTATTGTGTCCTTGTGTCTCTGTCCATAGACAACCATCCCTGTCAGTACCTGTCAATTGCTATCCATCCCTGTCCAAGCTATCCACCCTTGTCCATTGTTATCCATACATGTCCATTGCTATCCATCCCTGTCCATAGCTATCCATATCTGTCCATAGCTATCCAATTCCCTGTCCAATACTATCCATCCCTGTCCATGGCTATCCATCTCTATCCATTGCTATCCATCCCTGTCCAAGCTATCCACCCTTGTCCTTAGCTATCCATCTCTATCCATTGTATCTGTATCTGTATGTTTAATCGGTAAAGCTTGTTGCATTACAAAACCGATAGTGGCAGACAGTGCCTTTACATATATTACAAAATTACATTACATATATTTAGAAAATTACAGTGTCTATTTAAGACTTACATATAAATTCAGTCGATGATAAATAATAATGATATATATGATTAAGTCAGACAAGTAGGTATTACTAGTCATTTTTATGCATGTTGTTTAGGAAAGCCATAGTTTTTTTAGAAAATGTATCTATGTTAGGGGACATAACTAAATCCTCTGGAAGAGCATTCCAGATGGGAACAGTCCTGGGAAAAAAAGAGAATTTAAAAACATCGGTCCGAGTCGAAATATGTTTGTATTTTAAGTTGTGTTTACGGCGTGTGACGGACTTTGATGCAAGTGCGAGATATTCGTTAAGGTCAGTTGCGTTAAAACCATGAGAAGCCTTATACATAAAGTTCAAGCGGAGACATTCGCGACGCACTGAAAGTAAGGGCCATTCTAGATTTTTGAGCATAGCACCAACACTGGACTCTCTGGAGTAATCCCGGTGTACAAAACGCGCAGCTCTTCGTTGGATCTTCTCAAGTAAATTTGAATTCCGGTGTGTGTAAGGATCCCACGCTATGCAAGCATATTCCATAGTAGGTCGTACGAGGCTGAGATATAATTTGGATTTGACCTCGCGGGAACAATGATAGAAATTTCTAGAAAGAAAATCTAAAGTACATTGTACGACTACTCTTCTTAGATATGTTTGCGCAGTGATTGTTAAAACGCAAGTCGGATGAAAAGAAAACACCTAAATACTGCTGAAGGTTAGATTCCTTAAGTGCTGTCCCATTAAGAGAGTACGTGGTTTTAATTGGAGATTTGGAACGAGAAATGTGCATAGAAAAACATTTAGTGCTATTAAAATGCATTGCTATCCATCCCTGTCCATGCATTGCTATTCTTCCCTGCCCATTGCTATCCATCCCTGTCCATTGCTATCCATCCCTGTCCATGGCTATCCATCTCTATCCATTGCTATCCATCCCTATCCATTGCTATCCATACCTGTCCATAATGGCCTCTTGCTATTTGAAATGTACAACTGTTACTAAATATGGGTATAGACTTGGTTCTAGGCCACTCGGTTGCAGCACAGGCAGCCCAACCCAAAACGTTTATAAAATTGCTAAACACAACAATGCAGATGAACAGTGCAGATGGTTATAATGCTAAGAGGATTTCAAACAAAAGTGCCTTTCATCTTCAGTCTCATCAGGGACACACCATGATCTGAAGAAGGGTAGTCCAAAATAAAAATCATGGAACACAAAATATCAAAGAAAAAAAACCTGCCTTGCACAACCAGGGAACACTGAAAACAATTTATTTATGGGAGTACCCCTTTCTCTATCCCCTTCCTCTATAAAGGTGGGACATACGCTAGGGTCATGCAAAATGTCTCCTGGTGTGTGCTCACCTTAAAGAGTGTCTGGCTGCATTGATATATAGACTGGCCCGAGTGAAAGCCCAGTGGGCTCTTGTTTGCGTTTGCTGGTCAATTGCGATCGAAGTCCGCTCGATCGCAGATAAAGGTACATAGAGGCACACAAAGAATGGATGGAAGAGTGTCGGCAAAACGCTGTCGGCCTAGAGCTCGGCGCAAAGGATTACTTAAGGGCCGTCGAGAATCAGCATGAAACAAGCAATACAACAGCATCGGAAGGGGCTGAAAATTCGATAGGCGAATTCAGCCCTGGGGTTCTAAATGGAGTTAATGTTACTGGTCAAGCTGATAATGGTCGGGCTAGTGATAATGTGATATAAAGTGGTAAGCTGTAGTGATTAGTGTGCACGCCCTACGAGGGAAAGAGAAAAAATATCTGACCCAAGTGGGACTCGAACCCAACGACCTCCAGGGTACATGTCTGGCGCTCTACCAACTGAGCTATCAAGTCAGATGAGAGCAATCGTGGGTATAGGTGCGTTTTATGGGGTCACGGCGATTATATCAAATAGTGATAATGGCCAAGCTAATGAGAGCGCCGCGGCAGGTCAAGCTGACAATAATAACACGGCGTGTGGGTTTAGAATGGAAAAACCAAAGATGCCAAAGTTTTCAGGTGATGTTAGAGAATATATTACGTCCAGGTCGGACTTGAAGCATGTTGTGGAGTCAAGATACAGCAAAAGGGATTCCATTACGTTTTCGAGAACAAGCCTACAAGGGAAGCCATTGGATTTGGTAAAAGGGATTGGATCCGATTACGATGCCGCATGGGAATACTTGGATTCCATATATGGAGATCCCCGATTTGTCGCTGATACAATCTCACAGGATATCGCTAAGTTTAGGCCTCTTCGGGGCGAAGAAGATGCACGGTTTTGTGAGTTAGTTCATTTAGTAAAACGGAGTTGTAACACTCTTAAGGAAGTTGGCCGCCCACATGATATGGATAATAACCATATGCTGGCAATTATTGAGCAGAAAATGTGTACGGATGATCGCAAAGTGTGGTCTCGTGAGTTGGAAAGGGAAAAGACAGTAGCCACGCTGGAAACCTTAATGGTATGGATGATTGCTGAAATGAAATCGCGCATGAGGGCAACGGCGCCACTTAGAAATGTGAGCCAGGGTACAAGATCTGTCAGTCATATTACGGCAGCTGAGGCCAATAAACAGCCTAACTACAAGTGCTGGATGTGCCAAACGTCAATTCATTGGATGGATCAGTGTCAAAAGTTCGCATCAATAAGCCCAGATGCTCGATTAAAAGCAGTAAAGGAGAACCGCGCCTGTTTTTGCTGCTTGAAGCGAGCCGGAAAGGACCACAGAGCGGCAACGTGCTCTAGAAGAAGGCATGCAGTGCACGGAAAAATTCAATAACGAACAGTGTAAATTCTATCATCATCCTCTTTTGCACCCTGTAAATCAAGCTGGTACAACGTTACCAAACGCATTTAACGGCGTTGCATCGGTTGAAAGTAACCAAGAAGCTATGTTACCAGACCCTGAATCAGCCAATGAGCGCACGCGTTATGTCTGAAAAAGCGTTCACTACTTTCGTCACTCTCTCTATTATGTCTGTTTTTTATTAAATCTTAGTGTATATGTGAACAGTGTGAAATAAAACTTGAACTTGTAATAAAACCGTAAAGCCTAGAATAGACACAGGAGCCGTGCAATATTATTTTCATTTCTTTCTTGCAGCTAATAGACTATATGATTTTGTTTCACGAGTTTAAAGCAATCGGCCATTTGAATCATTCTAAGAAAGCGAGTAGTATAAGCCTGCTGCACTCTCGTAAAATAAATGCAAGCGCAAGAAAATAAAACAATAAGTGCTAATGATTCTGCTTATCATCGAGTGCTGGCATGAGTGAAATCTTAGATCGGAAAATTACTGTTCAATGTTTGTTATTCATTCTTCGTTGTTCAGTGGTATCAATATCGTTTGAAATAGGTGTACATCAAATCGGACTACAACAGTGCAATAAACAAATCGACTTAACGATCCAAGAAGTAAGTGTGTACGTGAAGTAAGAAATGCAAGAAGTAAGCTCCTTAATTCCTGTTTATCAAGAAATTCAAGAAAGACATTGTGTAAATAAACCAAACAATACAAACCAATTTCAGTTATAATCAGAGACATGCTATTGGCTGGAAGTCCATATTGACGACATCCGAGTGCCGAAGATTTGCGAGCTTAATCTGGGAGTTCCTTGTGTTGCTGGCTGCAAAGCTAGGAAGCCATTTACGCTGCAAAGAAGAAAAATAGGACGAAGAAGAGCGAGAAAAAGGAGATTTCACTGAAGAGGAAAAGAGGAACAACTTTAACATGAAGTCCATCATTCTTGTGTTAGTCGTTATCCTATCTGTTCCTGTTCCTGCTGGTATGTATTACTTTACAAACCAGTTTATACTTCTTTAAAGAACATAGCTGGAGTTAAGCTATACTAAAGCTAGCGTGATGTAAGGTTCTTTTATTTTCCCGTAAAATACATACTTACTGTCTATCTAAACACTAGAACAACGCTGAAAGGGTTGTCTTCCATGTAGACATTATTTTGCCCACAAGTTACTGTCAAACGGAATCAGAAATGGATTCAACCATCGTATACTTTCGGGCTAGTGTTTTATTTGACCACTCATTCGTATTTAACATAAGTGTTCCGTTATTGAAAAATAAGATCTAGCTCAAAGTCCGGCATCATGCATGGTTATGGTTGATACAAGTCAATAGAATTAGAAATACGCTGGAAATACACGTTGTCCGATTCAAAGCACAAAACAATGGCATGCATGCATTAGCATGAAAGTGTTAGCCGTCGGCTGGCGAAGCTTATATAGTGTCCATTTTATTTTTCAAATATAATTTCCTTAAATAATTACGGCATGAGATTTATAGATTTAGACGCTTCTTCCGCAACAACTGGCAAATCTATTAGCTCAAGTCTACTTTGAGCTGCGAGCTAACTTCTAGTACGCCTTGTGATGTTTGTGCAGGCCACTGATAACTCATATTAGGGTGCATTCATATGCATGTAGAACTATTCTGGATTAAGAATAGCCAGAATAGTACGTGTACATTGTAAGTGTTCATTTGGGAGCCATGCTTATCTTGGAATACTTGGAATTCATTCTGTGTATTCTACTCCTGCATGGATGCAGAATAACCAGAATATTCTTATTCCGTAATAAGAAAATACTGAATATCCCAAACGAACTGGCCCTTAGTAGTCAGAGTAGTTATGGATAAGTTTTCGGATGATTGTAAGATGCGAGATTCAAGTTAGCAAGACTTCGTAATTTGCTATACTTAGCTACCACTTTCAAGACTAAAGAAATGGAGATTAGCCTCGTCTAAAACGAATTGCGATATTATTTAATGTGATGCATTATATACTTGGATGGATACCAAACTCACCGAATTTTCTACCACGATCATGGTCCAAGCTTAAGCCGAACTCTTTACAGCCACGATCACGGGCCAAGCTTAAGCCGAACTCTTTACAACCACGATCACGGGCCAAGCTTAAACTTTCCGAACTCTATATAGCCCGGCACGATCACGGACCAAGCTTAACCTTTCCGAACTCTATACAGCCACGATCACGGGCCAAGCTTAAGCCGAACTCTTTACAGCCACGATCACGGGCCAAGCCGGCTTAAACTTTCCAAACTCTATATATACAGCCACGATAACGGGCAGATCTTACACAGCCACGAACACTAGTTTAACAGCTTTAATTACAGCCACGAACACTAGTATAACAGCCGGTAAATACAATACAATGATGATACAACTGAAACTATGCATGATAACTGGAGTACTACCACGACTAAAATATTCTACTCAAACAAAACAACTATATACTGTAATATACCTCTGTAGCTACTCGTTCGACCGGCGAATTCGCTTCTGCTCCCTTAATTGCATGCAAGCCCTTCTCCGACCGCCTGCTGCATTGCAGCCGGAGCCGGCACAGGGACTTGTTCTGCCATTTATAATATATAATAAATGGTTTATTTTACGTCGAAGATACAGGAAGCCGTTACCTGGTCTCCCAAGGCAGAGACTCATGTTTAAGTATTCCGACGAACTCCACGGTCGAATTGGAATTTAGCGGGTTGGTTTTTGAGGAGGGAGGAAAACCGGAAAACCAGGAGAAAACCCTCGGAGCAAGGGCGAGATACCAACAAACTCAACTCACATATGGCGCCGCGTTCGGGCCGATTCGAACCTGGGCCACAGAGGTGAGAGACGAAGCGCTTAACCACTGCGCAACCCGTGCTCCCATTTGAAATGTTCAGGTTCAAGTTCAGCCGGGGTTGATTCACCTTACCAGGACTACGCCGAGTTCTGTTTTCTTGGTTTTCCTTTTCTTGATAAGCATGAGCAACGATGCTTATAGCCACAAACTGGTTTTCACGTGCGGAATGTCGTTAATGATCTACATGTATCCTCGGCAGAATATACATATTACATATTCAAATGACTTTGCATAGTAATAGTAGTAGCCTACATGTATAAGTAGTAGTAGTAGTAGTTACTGTAGTAGTAATAATATTTTTGCCAGGCAGCCTTCTTTAGAATTATTCCCGACTTCAAAACAAGTAACCGTTTGAGTCTTTTTCTTTGTTACAGATAATAAATCGGAACAAGATGGTTGATCAAAATTATGAAATATTTGAAGTATTTTTTTGTATGTAAACATTTTAAATGCGTACGGAGTAACTTTAGGTCAGACCAGTAGTGGCACCCAGATGTTTCGTCGGAGCGCGCTACTGCTAGAGATAAACTGTACTTATACTCTTATCACCTTGAAACGAGCATAAAACATTTACTAGCTAAACTGCATTAAACACAAACAACAGATCAGGGATGGGCATCTCGTTTATTGATGCCCGACCTTCGATGATAAAGAAAGACCATGATGCAAGCTAAACATTTAAACTTCTAGAAACTGAAAGCAAAGAACAAGGTTGTCTTGACGTACGTATCCATCTTGTGATCAGTACGATTTACTTTGACCTAAACAATAGTGTAATGGTACTTGTAATAAAGTCTGTTTCAGCCATAAACACTGTGAAACGATCCTATAAATATCAGTCTTACTCTTCAGCAATGATATACAGCTCGACAGAACTGTTATCGCAAAATTTAACATCGCAGTAGTACAAACTGGCTAACTCAGTGAAACGCGTTGTATTGCGGTTTAGTGAAATCTGAAAAATTCGCGGTAACATTCATTTCTGAAGTAACAGGGCCCTTTCTTGGAGTTAGTTCAGATAATTTCCTTTTTTTTTTTTTTTTTTTTTTTTTTTACCGGCTTAAAAATATAACTGATATACTAATTTTGGAGCGCAAATGCTGGTAAAGCTGTACAATTTGTACGCCCAATTATTTCCGTAAAATAGAGACTCTTGTACTGAATATGGACAATTACATTGTTAGTAATAATCTTACAGCGCAACTGAAATCTCATATAGACGGTAGAGGAGAAATTTTGGATAGGCCCAAATTATTGAATTGTGTCAGCTTCCGCTTGAACAGCACGCAGGGTTGGCTGCTAACTTCCGTAACTGTGGATCCATAAAGCCATTAACCTTCAATGCAAATTAAACGCTTGTTCACCTTGTAAAAGGAGATAAAAAACAATAATATATTAGAACAGGCCCAGTGGCCGCAACGTGATGCACAAACCACATTTCTCTATAATAAGCAGGCTATTCAGTGTGTCATTCCAGTGAACATAAAGTTAATGAGCCAGTGCTGTTATACTGCCGTTCTGTCTAGACGGGCTTGTTATATAGCAGTAATGCTCCAACAGTAACCGAGATCGTGTGCTAAGTTTCAGAAACGAGCAATGATTTTATATTATATTAAACCAGTGTTCAAAGACTTTTCCATTCTAAACAGACAAAATCACAATAGCAAATTATGTCTACCGTATTCCGTAACTAGTAGAATTGATGCCTTTACACTGGCTAGCAGTCTAGATCGGCCAGTTAAAATAATTAGCGGTAATAAATGCTCCATCGAGCAATAAAAACACTGTATCGTATTGAGTTGTATTATTAAACTGCCATTCTCAACCTGAGACAAAATCAAAGTAAAATTAATGCCTTTTCACTGGCTAGCAGTCTAGACCAGTTAAGATACTGCCGTACTCTCTAGCAGTCTAGATCGGCCAGTTAAAATAATTAGCGGTAATAAAGTGCTCCATCGAGCAATAAAAACACTGTATCGTATTGAGTTGTATTGTTAAACTGCCATTCTCAACAGACAAAATCAATAGCAAAATGTCTACCGTAAACCGTAACTAGTAGAATTAATGCCTTTACACTGGCTAGCAGTCTAGACCAGTTAAGATACTGCCGTACTCTCTTGCAGTCTAGCCCGGGCCAGTTAAAATAATTAGCGGTAATAAAGTGCTCCATCGAGCAATAAAAACACTGTATCGTATTGAGTTGTATTGTTAAACTGCCATTCTCAACAGACAAAATCAATAGCAAAATGTCTACCGTAAACCGTAACTAGTATAATTAATGCCTTTACACTGGCTAGCAGTCTAGACCAGTTAAGATACTGCCGTACTCTCCTGCAGTCTAGCCCGGCCAGTTAAAATTATTAGCGGTAATAAATGCTCCATCGAGCAATAAAAACACTGTATCGTATTGAGTTGTATGATTAAACTGCCATTCTCGACAGACAAAATCAATAACAAATTGTCTAAATGTCACACCAGAAACTAATATATTGCCTTTACACTGGCAGTAGCAGACATGCTTTACGATTCTTTTCTGTACTGGGAAATATCGGTACCAACGTAACGAGCAGCTAGAATTCACCAGCCAAACTTGCGGCCACGGAATCAATGCCTAGCATATCTGTATTTAAGTACTTTGAATAAAATAGAGGAACTTTACCGTTTTTAAAACTAGCAAAACAGTCGATTGGGAGCAAGGTCCCGGCCAGTAAGACGTAGCTGCACGAAAATAAGAGTCTTTCACTCTCCAGTCTTAATAAACAACAACATAATCCGCATTCTTATTGAGAGTACGAGGTATCCATTCTGGCTCGATGTCAGCGTTATTTACTTTGGCACAATAGCATTTATCTAACACCTAATTTGTGCAAATGATCTTTCATGCTGCCAGAATAAACAAGTTTGAACTGCTTAATTGTCCATGAACCACTTGACAATAGTATCGGATAGTAAGTGTACAAAATGATACAGAGCAAAATTAACATATTCTTTATTTCCATCCAAGTGGAGCTTGGTTTCATTTCTAGCGAGTCCCAATTCTTATGCATTACCATCGATATAAAGGCAGCACAACCGACATCACTGACACGTATATGTACGTGCGTCTGTATGAACGATTCTAGTTGGTAGACGGACAGTATTCACAAATGATTTCGACTAATATGGTTCGTCGGTGTGTTACGCTTCTAGACGGTGAATTCTCATAAAAAGCGTCCAGGATTACAAAGGAATCCCACCTTGTCTAGCATTGATTACCGTCGTCTAGGTAAACGACTATCTTGATACTCAATATAATATACGCGAATATTGCAGTAACAGCTTCATAAGTTTCAGTAGTGAATATGTTAGGGCCAGTAGACAAAATAAATGGCAAAACAGTAAACTTCTAGTACTTCATAGCACCACCGAATGGCCAGGAAAAACCTAACACTTATTGATCTAGCGGGAAAATCTTAGTATGGTGATAACCCGATTTGACAAAAATTGCCGGTCGAATACAAAACATTGGCAAACACCCATACCATCATCTAGGTAAACAACTAATTTAAACGTTTTACTACGCGAATATTTCACTAGCAGTCTCATAAGTTAAGTGAATATGTAAGGACTTGAACTTGGACCAGTTGACAAGCCAAATGGCAAGACCGTAAACTTGTAGTATTTCGTAACAGCGCCGAATGACCAGGAAAAACCGAACACTTATTGATCTAGCGAGAAAATCTCAATATGGTGATAACCAGGTTTAATATCAGACGAATAAAGCCAATTTGACGAAAGATCTAACAGACGATCAAGCATAGGCTTGGCATCTACAAATAACAGGCATTCGGATATCTAAGGTTCTAATAAAAGCCTATTTTCAGCGTTTGACTGAATCGAAACATACAATGGATTTTACCACCGTAGGGGCGAAGCTGCATTCCACTACTGATTCAACAGCTAACAGAGCAATAGTAGCCTTCTGTACGAATTCACTGTTTTGAATTGCTAACTTATTGTTACTAAACCGCGCCAGGGCGGGAATAGTACAAAACGGAAAGTTGTATTGCTCAAAAACAGTTTTCTGAATGAATTGAGCTCCTATAAAGTGCTCCCAAAACCCAAACATGTGAACTAGTCTTCCTTAGACCTTTTTCAGATATCACAATTTCCGCTGTATTACGCGTAGTTACGCTCAAGCGTGCTCAGTTGTCAAAGAATTGGAAATTTCAGACGACAGATTATACTTAGCTTTTCCTAGCCTGTGCACAGTATCTTCGTACTTCTTGTCCACCACACTTTCAATTGGTTGTGGTCGTACTTGTCGAGGCACGGCTATTGGTTATTTGGACATGCTGCAAAATTCGCCAAGTGTCAAAGCTTCCCGCAGCTAGCTGAACACTTGTCCTTTGCCTGAAGACTCGTGGTGTAGCGAAAAGGTTGATACCGCGCTGAGAGACATCCTGTACTGTTTATTCCCTCTGATCCTCGCACGTGGCTCTCTTTTCTGCGACACGACGTAGCTTCTTTTCAGCATTAAAATCTTCGGCCAGCTCATCAGACTCTGTATTCTTCAGGAACTGTCCAGCCAGCAAAGCTTCCAAATTCGAAGAACCATGCAGTTGCTCTTTGAGGAGACTACGTGAGTTTCGGTTTCGCTTACCAGTTCTGGGTCCGACATCATAAATTTAGGTATCAAGGTAGAGAAACGCCTTCGAATGATTCTTACATATTAATCACTCCTCTTTATACACCCTCGACGCTATCCCAACGGGATTATGTAACTTATTTATATAACATAACAACATTCTGCATTAATTCCTACCCACTTGTGTACATTCCGTAACGCTAATAAATATTTTTTTTGTATGTAAACATTTTAAATGAGTACGGAATAACTTTAGGTCAGACCAGTGGCACCCAGATGTTTCATCGGAGCGTGCTACTGCTAGCGATATATTGTATTTGTTGTATGTACTAAAACTACTTCTGTTTTCTAGATAGGATTGAATCCATATCAGGGCATTTGTCTAATCCGTATTTAACCAGTTTTGAGAAGATAATATTATGGTCTTTTTTAAAATCAATAAAGATAACACCATTTAGGAGACCCTTATCAATGTTAATACACCAGCTATTTGTGGCTTCAAGCATCGCTGGCTTTTAGTTACGAGCTTATTGTCATCAAGGTATTTATAGATTTGGTTAAACACAATCTTTTCGAAGATTTTCGCGACAGCCGGAATAATCGAAACAGGGCGATAATTATTTAAGTCTGCTTTGGGCCCTTTCTTGTGAACGGGGGAAACTCTAGCTAGTTTCCACTCGCTTGGGAAGATCCCTGATGACAGCGATTGGTTATAAATGATTGTAAGGGAGGGTGCAATGACGTCTGCAGAAATTTTCAAGAGTTTGCAGGGTATTTTTTCCAGACCCGTCTCCATTTTTCCCATCCATTTTATCCGGCAATAGTCTGCCGACATTATTGACCTCCAGTTCTTTAAAAGAGAATGAATGTTCGGTAGGGGGTATAAACGTTAATGGTCGACGTTAGTTTTTGGTATTTCTCGGGCTAGATTAGGACCTATATATACACATGTATTTGTAAAATGCTTGTTGAAAGCCTCTGCAATAGTAAGTTATACATAGCTTATACATATTTTCATTATGTAACATACATTATGATTAAATGTATTTTCTTTTCTCGAAGATATTAGCATGTATTTGCTACTCTTCAATTCGTCGAGTTTAAATAAAGGTTATTGTTATTAGGTATTGTTCATAGTACGGCAACTAGGCCGCGACAAGATTCCAAGATGGCGGTGAAAACTGGTAGTTTTTTTCCTGCGATTAATGGGTCTTGTTTACTTCGTCAGATGATAAATACCGCAGTAGGGTATCGCGTATTGTTCATTATTTAATACAAAGTGACGTCACATATATCGCCACATATTACTCATTATAATCCGTACTCCGTCTAGTAAAGAATTAAGAGCTAAATGAAATGATTTTTGGGATCAAAATATAGAAGAAAACATCGATGTCTCGGTCGTGGCCTCGAACCCACGACCTTGCGAACTCTTAAAGTGCCTATAAACAATAAATGTTTATTTTAGATATCAATTCTAAATCAAATGAATAGCAGAATGGTAAAATATATTTTGCTTTGAATGCTGTGCCGCTGAGTTAAGGAGGTTTTAATATCCAAAATGCTAATTACATGACGTCACGGGAGGTATCTGCAATCACTTCTTAGTGGTTGTGAATGGGCGTTTCTACTGATATAATAAAACAAATTTCTAACATCATTTTATTTTAACCATGGGTATAATACTGATAATTTGAAAAAAATGTTTAATTGTAACAACAAATTTTGTATAATAATTGATGCCTCCCCTGACGTCATGTAATCAGTAGCATTTTGGATATTAAAACCTCCTTAACTCAGCGGCACAGCATTGAAAGCAAGATATATTGTGCCATTCTACTATTCACTTGATGTAGAATTGATATCTAAAATAAAAGAAATAAGGTTCATAGGCACTTTAAGATGAGTGCACGCGCTGTTCGGCTGAACTATCGCAACACAAATCGATTTGTAAGAAAGTGCTACAAATAATAGAGGTGGGACAGGCTGAGGGCAGTCGGACGGAGGCTCGTTATGTGTATGGTGCTTCACTCGCATGGGACTTCGGTCTGCCCAGGAGCTCCACTATTACTCATTAATTATTCATGAGGACAACTACCAACCAGAAGTCTCAATCTATAGGCATTATTGAATACAACAGCCAGAATCCTTTGCGCTGATTCTCTTGTTCTTCTAATTTGCACCATTGGCTTGGTATTCTCTCTTAATTAAAAAAAGAATTCGAAACGGTGTTCGAACTCAACTGACGTAATAGTGCAAGCCGGGAATAGCCCACTTTCGATAGAGAGAGTTTTCACTCAATCCCCTGAGATTCAAATGACAAAGGGCATGGCGGCCATGTTGGTGTACCTAACAAAAGAAGCTAACGAAGAATCTATTGTTAAAGGTACACCAACATGGCGGCTATGACATCACGTGCAAAGGGTCAATAGAGAGTTTTCACTCAATCCCCTGAGATTCAAATGACAAAGGGCATGGCGGCCATGTTGGTGTACCTAACAAAAGAAGCTAACGAAGAATCTATTGTTAAAGGTACACCAACATGGCGGCTATGACGTCACGTGAAAACCCTCTATAGATGGTTTTCACTCAATCCCCTGAGATTCAAATGACAAAGGGCATGGCGGCCATGTTGGTGTACCTAACAAAAGAAGCTAACGAAGAATCTATTGTTAAAGGTACACCAACATGGCGGCTATGACGTCACGTGCAAAGGGTCTAGAGAGGATTTTCACTCAATCCCCTGAGATTCAAATGACAAAGGGCATGGCGGCCATGTTGGTGAACCTAACAAAAGAAGCTAACGAAGAATCTATTGTTAAAGGTACACCAACATGGCGGCTATGACGTCACGTGAAAACCCTCTATAGATGGTTTTCACTCAATCCCCAGAGATTCAAATGACAAAGGGCATGGCGGCCATGTTGGTGAACCTAACAAAAGAAGCTAACGAAGAATCTATTGTTAAAGGTACACCAACATGGCGGCTATGACGTCACGTGAAAACCCTCTATAGATGGTTTTCACTCAATCCCCAGAGATTCAAATGACAAAGGGCATGGCGGCCATGTTGGTGTACCTAACAAAAGAAGGAAACGAAGAATCTATTGTTAAAGGTACACCAACATGGCGGCTATGACGTCACGTGCAAAGGGTGTATAGAGGGTTTTCACTCAATCCCAGAGATTCAAATGACAAAGGGCATGGCGGCCATGTTGGTGTACCTAACAAAAGAAGCTAACGAAGAATCTATTGTTAACGGTACACCAACATGGCGGCTATGACGTCACGTGAAACCCCTCTATAGATGGTTTTCACTCAATTCCCAGAGATTCAAATGACAAAGGGCATGGCGGCCATGTTGGTGTACCTAACAAAAGAAGCTAACGAAGAATCTATTGTTAACGGTACACCAACATGATAGAGTTTATATAGATATATAACATTAGTTAATTAAATATTTAATTGTAATTATCTATGAAAAGCCCCACGGGAGAGTGGATAATAAAAGTATGTATGTATGTAAGTAAATTCCCGTCTTGAAGCATACAGACTGTCTCTCCATTGTGGGACCTGTTTTTTGCATACTGATGAGCATGTTCGTGCATGATGCAAACTATAGCGCAGAATTCTAATTTTACGCTTTCCATCAAAATTTCACCCAAGGCCGTAAAAGACCAATCAAATCATGTTTAACATTCCATCTTTTCATTAAGTAATATAACACGTCTATATCCTCTTTTGTAAAATAACCCAGAGGAAACTCGCGCGCTGATTGGCTGAAAGCTGTGTTATATGAGAGTCGCTGGCATCTCGCTGTGGTGATGGTACGCGATTGTGAATCAAATCAAAATGGCAAACGACAAGGAAGAATCTCTTTCCAAACGTTGACTTTCAATATGATTGTAATCAGCAAAACAGATATATTTAACAAAAATACAACCAACCGTCGAAGTTAGCAAATTTGCTAACCATCCCGGCCGAGATATTTTTATTCCCGGATTCAAGAAACAAAATTCAAAACCACTTCTCTTGTAATTTATTTTGTACGGTAAATTTAAAACACATAATTAAACAACCTCCTGATAGACGAATAGAGTGAGAAATCGAGCTAGAGACTAGACTAGAAGAGAGGGAAAAGCAACAGTCTTTCGATTTTTTCCATGTCTTTTTATCTAATACTATATTAAAAAGTACGCTTTTGTTCAAGTCCGACATTTTGTCGGCGACGAAGTCACGAAATAATAAGTCTCACATAAGGCGAATTGTTATCATTAACCCTGCTTGTTCTTGCATAATTCAGATTAGGTTTTTAGCTTTCTACTTGCCATTTGTAGCCATTTTATTATACAACTACATGAATTTTGCAAACTCACGTGCGACAGTTGTGAAGTTGGGAAACCAAATCAAAACTTGTTGATTTTTCACAGAACAAAATGAGCTTTTCCCTCTTACCTTGCACTCTTAGCCTTATCTCATTGGAAGGAAAGTCCCAACAGCTAGATCTTTCCATTGACTTTGGCGAAAATAAAAGTTCACTCAAGTAAAAGCTGCTTCAAAGTCAACGGGGACGGGAATCATGTTTCCTCGTGTACATTCAGCGACAAAAACACCCAGTTCAAGTCCTCTACTCCTTGAATGCCTTATGCCTTAATTTCCGGCAAAAAAATGTCTTGAATTCCGAGTCATTATTTTCAGGGAATGCCGGTTGGAGCAGATATTTTCAAAATAGAGCCACACACTGATGGTGACACAGAGCATTGCCTTCGTTTCTCTCAATTCTGCCTTGGGGGATTTCCCGCGGTGTTCAAACTTTCTGACGACTGTTAGGAGAATTAATCTTCTTATCGTGCGTGCGTAAGATTTATCTCTCGTGTTTTTCCTGTTCGCTATTTTATAAAAGCAATATAACACGCTTTCCATGTCTTTGTTCTCTTATATAAACACGTGGGATATGTTGGGAGAACAAAGAAAACTTGTGCAAAATAACTGAGCTACAAGAAGTAAGAGTTTCATACCGAGAACCGAGGTTCTAAGCCCTAAACATCCCGAGGTATGAAACTGACTTATATCACATTTGGCGAGGTTTTCTCAAATAGAAAGGAGGTTTAAAACTGAGTTATAAACTTCCCTGTAACAGTTATAAACCTCAGATTTATGATTTAATTAGTCTATTGTTGAACGGGTTTATACCAGAGTTTCACCCCCATGAAGAACAAGGAAAACCGTGTCAAGTGTGATATAAAAGTGGTTTTGTTCCTTGAATCCGCAAATACAAATATCTCGTCCGGGATGGTTAACAAATTTGAATTCATGTCGGTTGTGAAGACGTTGTATTACTGATTAAAATCACATTGAAAGTCAATGTTTGGTGAAAACATTCTTCCTTGGCGTTTGTTATTTTGATTTCGTTCACAATCGCGTGCCAACACCACAGCGAGATGTCAGCGAATTTCCATGTTAATACCATAGAGGACAAATTAATCCCTAATTTCAACTTGAAATTTCACGCGTAATTTGTAATTTCACATGTGAAATTTCAAACGCCGTCTACGCTCGCTTAAAATATGTTTTTCTGGATCGTAATTTGCCCTCCATAATATTAATGGTAATCAAATAGTGAGTCGTGAAATTTGTCCCTAATTTCACTCGTCCCCATTTGATTACCTATACCTATAGACTCTCGTATAAACACAGCTTATACAGCCAATCAGCGCGCGAGTTTCCTTTGAATTATTTTATAATTAACAATGAACGTTTGGTTATTGTGCAAAATTCCAAGTTACGCCTCTTTTTCAACCGCATAAACCTTCTAATAGATGGTTTGCACTCAATCCCTAGAGATTCAAATGACAAAGGGCATGGCGGCCATGTTGGTATACAGAACAAAAGAAGCTAACGAAGAATCTATTGTTAACTGTACACCAACATGGCGGCTATGACGTCACGTACAAAGGGTCTATTAAGTAATGGTACGCGTAAGAACAGGAGCACTCAACGGCCAGGAATGCACAAAGGTGTTAATTGTTCTATTGTTGAAACTTGATATCTCATTGGTTAAACAGAAATAAACCTCCTAAAAATAGGAAAAAACTCTGATTTCACAATATATTTTTTAAGAAAATCATTGAAGCGGACAATATGTAACTATGTAAAAAGAGAGAAAGAAATCCTATGTGGGGAACATTGAAATATTTTATAATATCTCAGCTTTTGTTTTAGTGTCTTTCTATTGGCTGAATTTCTTTTGGAATCAAAAACATATACACAACGAGCGATTTCATGCATTTTAATTTGAGAACAATAATATCACTAGTCAAGAGATATCTTTAGAAAACATTGAACCATTTTCTATGTAGGATTAGTGAAATCACATTCATTGCCGCGGAACAATAGATCTTGCAACAGTTCTTATACGAACCATTACTTAAGTAAAGAAAGCAACTATATATGCGCAAGCAAAACCTTCAATCCTGAAACTTCGAAACTCTAAATACATGAAGTTTTTCTTCACCCCCAGCTCTCAGGTGCATTAAGGCCTGGGCCTCAAAGTGGCCTCATGAATGTCGACTACTTCTACTCCTCTGACACGCCCACTACACTACAGAAACGAGTGCTCAAATAAACCAGAGAAAATAACAATGACAAGTCTTGTGATCAATAACTGTATGCAGCAAAATACCAGAGAAGCGATACTCCCTGATGATCTATGAATACAGGTATTGTTGGAGAAGCAATTTCCAAAATTCGAGCTTCGTTTTTCATCAGGGGACTCCAAACACCTCGAAGCAATAAAAGCACTCCTCCTTCGGCGTCGTGCTTTCATTTTTCTCGGTGTTTGGATCCCCTAACGAAAAACTCGCGCTTGTTTTGGAAATAGTACATCGCAGATTATTTGTAAAAGCTACAACGATATCGAAAACAGGTTTTAATTACATGTGCCTAAACTATAGTTCTGGTTGGTTGCTAACTTACTAAAAGTTATACGATTAGAACTCGTCCGTGGAAAGCGGAAATGTGAGTACAAGATGTCTGACAGCGACTTTATTTTACGCTTTCCTGGGCCCCCTGTGGGATGACAGGATCACCGCTACGAATTCTAATCAGTATGTCGGCGAATGACGTGGGCAGGATTGCCATGACACTGACGACTTTTCCTTGCAAGCCAATCGGATAGCGCGCTTTTGGATTACGTGATGTCACGGCATCTATGACGGTATCGATGACTTTGTAGGTGTGGGGTGAAACCATTTTGTCGTAATAGGCGTCGAGCCCCTTGCGAACTGAAAGGAAACAGAGCAGTGGGCTTTTATCGCACGGCGACCATGTTCAGTCCCAGGAGAATAAAAACCTTTGTTTTCGTCCGGTATACTCGTTCTGAAACCAACCAGTGCGAGGCTACCGGAGCCAAAACTATTGTTTTATCCAAATTGGCCGAACTGCGATAACAGCCCATAGGCCTTTTGCAACAGATGGTCACGTGACCTGTTGGCCCATAGCAACGCCATATTGGGTTGCAAGCTAACCAGCTCTCCCTTGACAACCAACAGAACTTGACTGACCCGTGGTATTGTAGCTGGATTTCGAAGTGTTTTTCTTTCTTTCTTGCTAAAGTCATCTTGAAATAAGTCTTATACAGAACAAGAGTAAAGGTTTTTCTTTTCTTTCTGATCCAGTATTTCGACAAATATGCTGAGCAAAATAGAGCTTGGACGCTCAAACGAATTCACTCTGCATGGCATTTGCCAAACATGGCGACCGCTCAACAAGGTAAAGTAGTCATAATTAAACGAATAGTATTGTAATAGTTGAACAGATTCCTTCTTTGTTTTATACTATATTATATAAACCAGTAATTACGGGGTTAATTTCTCAGGTTTATAACTTCGGAGAGTACGTTGACGAACGGCATTGACGAAACATTGACGAACGGCACCAGTGTCAGTGATGCAATGGTCGATATGACCACAGGGTGGCCAAGCTCTGTATTTGAACTGTGAACTAGAAGAAGAACTGAATGAAAAATAAATACAATATTTAACTTTGAAGAACTTGTCTTGTGTTATCATTTGTCTTAAAGTGCCTATGAAGCTTATTATTTTATTTTAGATATCAATTCTATATCAAGTGAATATTAGAATGGTACAATATATCTTGCTTTGAATGCTGTGCCGCTGAGTTAAGGAGGTTTTTAAAATATCCAAAATGCTAATTACATGACGTTAGGGGAGGCATCAATTATTATACAATTTTTTTTGTTACAATTAAACAAATTTTTAAAATTATCAGTATTATACCCATGGTTGAAATAAAATGATGTTCAAAAACTCATGAATAATTAATGAGAATTTTGTCCAATCAGATGAAGCAAATCAGTCACGTGCATGCTCCTTTATACCTAATAAAATCTCATCATTCTAAAAGGCCCGCGGAGGGATTTGAATTCTGTCCCAGAGGGAAACGGGGTTAATGATTGAGATAATGGCATTTCTATTGATGTTTCAGCTTTCTCATTGAATTGCTAATTAGGATGAACGTTTTATATAAAGAATACTAATGAACATGAAATTTTATATAAAGTTTCATCCTAATTAAGAATTCACTGATAAAGACCCAAAGAAAGCAAAAAGTACATGGAACATAAGGTACCTAGATAATAAATTTTGCACTAAATTTACTAATATCAGCAGACTACCGAGATACACAAATAATATTATTAAAATGAAGTTATCCAACTAACATTACTTGTTTACCGAGCCACTGTTTAGTTCCAATTATGAAACCAAACTCAAAGCCGTAAAATAATAATAACGTGCATTAAACTTACATATTTTGTGCCGGAGTCAAATATTTAGAGTCTGCCGTCATATCAGTCACATCGCCTTCCAAGTCTTGAACTTTATCGAGGTAAACCACGACACCAAATCCTTCAAGTGCAGGTTCTTCTTGCATTGCGAAACGCCGCTTCAAACAACATAGTATGGTAATTTCTTCATGTCATTCCCTTGAGATGTCATTCCCTTGAGATGTTCACAGCACGTGTTTTATCAAGTCTAAA
The DNA here is from genome assembly GCA_030867875.1 of Actinernus sp. WN-2022. Lineage (NCBI taxonomy): Eukaryota > Metazoa > Cnidaria > Anthozoa > Actiniaria > Actinernidae > Actinernus > Actinernus sp. WN-2022. Next base: position 38,368,095 of record JAOWCC010001501.1, read on the forward strand.
AATTATCGGGCTTCGCCCTCGAATTTTTTACCTTGATAAAACACTGCTGTTCGTGTTTTAAACAGTACTTATAATTTGTTTTTCTTATATCAGTAGAAACGCCCATTCACAACCACTAAGAAGTGATTGCAGATGCCTCCCCTGACGTCATGTAATTAGCATTTTGGATATTAAAACCTCCTTAACTCAGCGGCACAGCATTCAAAGCAAAATATATTTTACCATTCTACTATTCACTTGATTTAGAATTGATATCTAAAATATAAATGTATCGTTCATGGGCACTTTAAGTAACCATATTGCAATTTTAGTGCTCTGGCACCTGTAATAGTATGTTTTCTAGGTAGCTCTTTTTCTTTAATAAAGAGGGAGTCAGTTTTTCTCAACCATATTTTTCTTATGGCTATGTTTGATGTGGTGACATGAAATATTAAACGTATTAAACACCTTGTAAGCTTTCTGTAGCAAAGACATCATCAACTCCAATGTTTCAAAAAGTGTCGACATGTTAGAAAATGATAAAGAACTTAAGAATTTAATTTAATTAAGCTTAATATGCTTCCTCTTAATTACTGGCTGGAATACTCTTTTTCTTTAAGTGCAAATCAGTCATCGTCAATCTGGATATCAATCAGTTATACTTCATACGGTCAAGGGTGTTCCAGCCGTGGCCAAACCGGACTTATCTTAATACTCAGTACACAAAAACCTCCTTTTTGCGTGACTCTTTTTTTTAATAGAATATTGTATTCCTGATACTATGAAAGCTGCTCAGTCTCTCACTTCCTTCAAACAGCAACTGAAATCATTTTATTTTATGCGCTTACAGAATGTTTTTGATGGCGACAATATTAGATCATATCTTGAGCCCAATATAAAGTAATTTGTCCCGAATGTTTCTGCGTCAGCCTTATGTTGGCGTGTCCATGTTGAGTAAATAATTAATGATAAGTAATACTTTTCCCTAAGATGCCGTTTTTCTTTCCTTGTCTCAATGTAATTATCTATATTATACAAATTAAGTCTAATTTATATTATTTAGTAATATTTAACTTAGTATTAATTAGTTATTAACGGTGTAATGGGGTTGGGTTTTCGTTCTTATTACTGAGGGTTTGGCTGGGTGTGCTAGCCTCGTAGGGGACTTTGTGTTCTATTGTTTTCTCACCTGCCTTTTGGCGAATCTTGAAATAAATAAATAAATAAGTAAATAAATAATAAAATAATATAAAGGAAAATATTTGGTTGAGAGAAACTGATCAGTTTTATAAAGTTGAGAATGCCTTTATATCACACAAACGAAGAAAAGGAGAAAGAGTATTCAGCGGAATAGTTGCCAAATGCCAGAAATTCGAGGTGAATTCGTTTGAGTCTGTTATGTGTTACCCTCATACTGTTATGTGTTACCCTCGTAAAATAAAGACTTATTATTATTATTATTGAATATTATCAAACCTGATATTTTTCTTTGCTTCAAAACTGGATATGTAACTCCCACAGGTTATTTTCAGGTAAGCTTTAATTACATTACATATAAATAACATGACTGCAGTGATCATTTGCATCTGCTGTACTTTTTACATGTACAACACCCACTTATTCAGTATCAAACTAAAATAATATTCTAAGATAATTTCTGCATCTCCACAAGTACAGTACATGTAGCTCGCCATAGCCTGTCCTTTTCTAAGTTAAGGCAAAGGAAACGAACATTTCAATAATACAACATGTTCCACCATTTATGAAATCAATATTTTGTAGCTGGACCTGAATTTAAAGTTAAACACAGGATTTTTTTTAGTACGAGCACCTAGAGTAAACAATATTCATCCCAATATTCTTTTGAGTCCTGAGAAAAATATTATTGTATTTGTCCGATTATCCACTAGCATTAAAACAAGCAATTGAAAGAGTTCACCATAGTCGGTTGTGTTTAGGCGGCCGCCATGTTTTGCCAAATGCCAGAAATTCGAGGTGAATTCGTTTGAGACTCCAAACTCTATTTTGCCCAACATATTTGACAAAATACCCGATCAAAAGTAAAGAAAAACCTTTACTATTGCTCTGTATAAGACTTAGTTAGAGAATAATTTAATAAGAAAGAAAGAAAAACGCTTCGAAGTACAATACCACGGGTCAGTCAAGCTCTGTTGGTTGTCAAGGGAGAGCTGGTTAGCTTGCAACCAGTATGGCGTTGCTATGGGCCAACAAGTCACGTGATCATCTGTTGCAAAATGCCTATTATATATTGAAATTAGTGACTTTCATGCAATCATTCACCAGAAATCCAATAAACAAAGACCATGTTGGGTAATCTAACAAAAGATGCCAAGAAGGAATAGTTTACGTCAACCAAGATGACGGTGATGACGTTGCGTGAAAGCGAAGAATAGCCCTCAGGGCAGATTCCATAGCGATCTCTTCATTTTTATCTATTACTTGGATTACTTGCGCGCATCCACGAGTTAAAACGGGCAAATGGGCTTTCTGTGGTAAACAGAGTAGAGTAGGGATTGGATTCGAAATCCCTTCTTCGTCGCTTTTACCACAGGAACCCATAGGAGCTACCTGTGGAGGAGATTAACGTTTCCTATTACACATGCAAATGTTCATGCTCGTATTAGCGTCGGTATCTAATATACCTACTTGAACCTTTGCAGATGTTGCATCTTTTATATACCCTCTATAGCTATGGTATTAACTAGTATATAGTACAAACCTCCATCTCTATACGCTTCTCCATATTCCTGCTTCATTTCGTCACTTATCCCATCCCATAATCCCATCAATTTTTTTTGTGTCATCTCGCTCCACAATGGCGTCCTGAAACCTTGGGGTTCAAGAATACTGACTTTGATTCCCCAGGGAGCCATTTCTCGTCGAAGGGCATCTGAGAACGCCTCTACGCCGTACTTGGTGATGTTGTATGGGGCTGCCTCGGGAACCGAAATGATGCCTAAGTAGGGAAAGAATTGAATATTAACTGATTCTTAATTAACATAAACTTGTATTGCTTATTGGTATAATTTCATGGAGATTCCAGCATGATCTGTTATAACCCATCAATTTTTTTTGATTGGTAGAATGCGTCACGTGAACAGATATGTTCTCTCCGCCAAACGACAAATATTTAACAATTATCCTGCAAGATCGCTCAGAATATTTAGTACATAAACCTCTTCTGGTGGCTGGTATATCGGCGGATAATGTCCGCGGCTGAGAGATGGTCCGAAAAAAGAACAGTTACCAAGAAGCGAAACTTCGAGGGTAATTGATATTTTGAGGACCATGCATCTCTCAGCCAAGAACATTATCCGCCGATATAACAGTAAGCTAGGAAGGGTTTATTTATTTAAAATCCTCCAATAAATTTTCTACACCGAAAATCAAACACTTCGCGGCGCGCGGGAAAACCCAATAGTTTCTTCATGGCATCTTGAAGCCTGACGAGCACGCTGATTGGTTATCGTTGATTTTATTTTGATCGTAATTGGATAAGAAAGTGATTCAGTGATCTTCAGAACGCGAACACATGACAGCTTTGCAGTGTCTTGACCTAAAAACATTCAGATTCAGTTATCAATCTATGAACTATGAAGTTTTCAAAATCCAAAAACGTTAAGTTCAAGTATTGATGGGTAAAGGAAATCGGATTTTATTCGTTTTTCGGCTTTTTAAAGTATAGTTTGCACCATGAAACCACGACTGGCACGAGAAGGAAAAGTTTGTGGAACACGAAGCCGGAGGATTGCCGTGAATTAATCCTACTACTAATTTGGCCTTGAAAAGTAGAGTTCTTCGAATTGACTGTGTGTGGAACTGCATTAGGACTTAAAGAATAGAGTGACATTTATGTGGTAATTGAACTGAGAGAGTAGAATTTCAATCAACACAGTGACAGGCGAAGGCAAACGATTCAAGACAAGTTGTTGTTAAATTTGTTGGGTTGTACGAACCGCGACGGAGCAGTAACGATGCTGTTCTCCTTTTCTTCAAGCTGAACATTAGACAGATAGTTTAACAAGGTTAGAATTAAGTGGGGAATAGTGAAAGTATAGCTTACTTTTTGAGTTGTGGGAATTTTCGTCTATTTCATACTTAAACGTAAAACGAATCTTGGCGTGTCAAATTGTTTTGTTTTCAAAGACATCAATTGCATATTTTGTAGACTTTTTGGCATTTATTGGGAGTGCATTTTGCACCAGTTATTTATATTTTCTAATCATGAGATTTTACTAAAAAAGGAAGAAAATTCTGCAATTTATTTTCCAACTGGGCGGATACCACCTTGAAGCTATGGAATATCACTGGGCAATATTACCTGACATCCGCCCTGTGAAAGTGTACCACCTGAACCATTTTGGCCAATGAGAGCACGCGAAAATTTATCGGTGGATTATAACGCCAGATACTTAGCCGACGAGGGCCGATAGGCCCGAGTTGGCTAAAATCAAGCGATATTCCGCAAGATCGCGCAGGATAATTGTTTTATTATTCAACTCATCGATAACAAGACGCAGTCTTTACCAAAATACTCGCAAAGAGTACATCTTTATTTCATAAAACGATTTTGGCGGGAACCTAGTGACGCGCGCGCCATGTCTGTACACAATTTTGGCGCCTTTTTCCGACTTTGAGCGAAGTAAACATTTTCAAACTCAAAGCGAGTTGATGGTTAGAAATCAGTTGGAAAAAGCCTGAAATGCTCTTTTATTCGGATTTAAAGTATCGTTTAGTTCATAAGACTCTTATTTAAAAGTACTAAGCTAGTTATTTGAAATGTTCAAGATTGCGACGATGACGTCATGTGAAAGCGAATAAACACTTATTGTAGAAGGAACGGCCTCTTTTGCACTGACTAAGGGTTCTATATCATTGATTGGCCACTACTGACAAAATGTGTCTACTTTAAAACGAGGTAACCGGTGAAGACATCAAAATGGTATTTTCAAATACCACGTGTATCTCTACGTTAGTGACGGGAGCACTTACCGGCAGTACTTGAGTAGTTTACAACTCGTCCCTTGGCTGTTTTCACTAATGGTAGGAATGTCTTGGTCACGTCAATCAAACCCCACAGGTTTACATCAGCCATTCGCTTGTAGTCGTCCATCTTGTACCATTCTAATGGACCAAGACTCATGTACCCAGCGTTGTTAACCAGGGCCCATAAACCTCGAGAAAGAACATATTAAATCATTTGAAAACGTTATTTTATGAAGTACTATTTCAAAGTCAAGTGATTGATTTAGACGTGGTTTCTAGATCCAAGTACCAGTAGCCCGTGACATTGTTTTTGTTCCTATGTCTAAAACAATCACGCGGCTTTGGAATGCATGGCTTTTCACACATCATAAGATATGGTTAAGATATGGGGAAAAGTTGATCAAGCGCTTCAAGAAGAGATGGAGCGAGTGCTGATCTGCTCCACACGAATTTTCCGCAAAAGGTCGGGAGCGCAGGCCGTTCCACAGCTCACCCCGGCGCTGATAAATATGAACTGAGCGTAGCAGGAGTGCTCGGTCTCGTATCTATTACTATCCCAAGGGGGTAGAGAACCCGTGGATATGTGCATCTCAGGTGTTATTTCTTATTTTACACTTCGCGTTTCATTTCGAGTGTTGCGAATACCAGAATGAGGAAAGAAGAGTTAAATAACATTGTTTCCGGGGTAAAACAAAGAAGAAAAAACAAATCGATGTCTCGGTCGTGGTCCACAACCTTGCAAAATGGGAACTCATTGATCGATTTCATTCGAACAAAAAGTGATACAAATAGTAGCGGTGGGGGTGGGGGAGGGGGACGAAAAGGTAGCACCTTTTCGATCGTTCGTTATCTGTAGGGTACAGTCAAAATTAACAACTTAACTCGCCAAGGCTTTAATCGACAATTTGTTTGAAGGGGAAACAAGTCAGATCGGAAAACTTTAGCACGTTTTCTGCGCCAGACTCAAAAGAAAACGGGTAAATTTGCGAAACCGAACAGAAAAAACAGTCCAAGCTCTATAAAATCGGATGTGTCCCCTCATTTGGATAGAATTTGGCCTTAGGCTACAAATTGTCTTTTTTGGACATTAATTTAAAAAAGGATAAAAGGAGTTGGAAGATGGAAGGGTATTCAGTACGAGTTAGCGAAAATCAAATAGATCTCACAATTTTGTTGAGGCAAAGACAAGAAACTTTGCGAAGGGCGAACAACAAGAAATTAAACCATTTCAAGGACGACAATAACGCTTTTTCTTCACTAGTTTTGTTCTCATTGGGAGAGTTTTTGGCTACTTTGGTTGGTAATCCAGAGGATACTGTCTAAAAGTACACACGAGTGACCACGAATGCCCAGAAGTGAAAAAATGAAATATAAAACGGGGGAAATGTGGCTGAGATTCAAATCAAAGACATTAGGGCGCTCTATGTCTCCCTCCAGCGACCAGGTTCCAAGATTCGTCGTATAATGAAATTTGTATGAGTACTCATTATTGAATAACATAAACTGATATAGGAAGCTTTCTTAAATATGCCTTTCTTTTCTGCCATGCGTTTTAGTTATAGCCAATAATTGGTACGGTCTATTGTTGCAGGTTTATCTGAAATCTGTGAAGAAAAAGGGAGGCGCAACTGAAACAGGATACAAAGACGACAAAATTTTAATGATCCAACTCTTGAAAGTGTACGTACGTCATGCAATATTGCCAGTGACTAGGCGTTGATAGTATGTGTCTCGGTGTTTTTCATATCAAAGTCATTGCGAACAAAAGCCTTCATATCTGTGCACTATCTACAGTCACTTTTTATATATTCTGTATTTGTCTTATATATATATATAATACTATAATATCCATTGTTTTGGGCTATTGTCTAGGCCAAAACAATAGGCCAAAACAATGGATATTGTAGTATTATATTATGTTCTGTTGGACAACCTTTTTGGCATTGACTGTATATATTCATTTAAATAGGTTTTGTAGGGGCACAAGCAACTTTCAATTGGTAACCCTCGTGGTTTTATGCTTGTGCTCCTCCGCATTAGCAAATATCTTTTGTCGCATGTCCTAAATGTAATGATTGTTTTGTGTTGTTGAAATAAAAACCTTGAACCATGAACCATATCGATAGACTGACTTCCGGTATCGACTCACACATTTCACTCGAAAATACATGGTTTTGGGAGCTATTTTGCCTTCTAAAATAAATAAAATGATTTATAACTTCTTCTTACCCTCGAGTCTAAGTTAAGTAATATCAAATCTACTATTACTAGCTATTTGGAGTGATTATATTAAGATTTTGATGGGTCAAATGTGAATTTCCTTACGCGGATTGAAGTGAATTTTTCCCGGGGGGGGGGGACTCTCCATAAAGTAGACGGGGGTGATCGTCCTATCCCTTAGGGTATAAAATTCTACCATCTGCTATCCCTTAGGGGTGTTCAAAGAGTCTGCTATCCCTTAGGGGGTCTCACGCTAATGGGGGTCTCAGCACTCTCAACAGTCACCAGAAAAGAGATGCGCTCGATGGCGGTGTCTTAAGGACCGTAATAAAATTCAGGAAAACTGAAAATGTGTTTGTTTTATTGCTATCTCTTAGGGTTAAAAATATCTTCGACCACACCCAATGTGCTATCTCTTAGGGGTAAATTTGCTGTTGACCACACCCAATGTGCTATCCCTTACGGTTAAAATTGATTTTGCCGACGATCACCCCCGTCTACTGTTATGGAGAGTCCCCCCCCCCCCCCGGGGAATTTTTACAACAAATATGGAGGATGGTAAGCCTAAGTTGGCGGAAAACTGGGTTTAGTTAGTTTAGACATGCGTATTCAAGCTTCTTACAATAAGATCCAACAAGAGAATAAATTTCCAGCATTTTGATTTATACAAAGTTGAGGTTTCTCGAGCTTAGAGTAAGTCAAATCGCTGTTAAAATTTCAAATCTTACTCTTTCTCTTGTGTTGACCTTTGGTATGGCGGTAGCTGCAATAGGAGAGATTTTCGAGAGTCAAAACGAAAGAAGAGAATTCTCCTTCGTATAGTTCCAGTATCAAAATGTAAGCCACATTATAAACTTGTAATACCACTGAAGTTGTTATCTCTCTCAAATAAAATCGCATTTACTTCAAAGCGATCACCAATACCAAATGTCCTCTTCTGTGTGCAATGATTTTGATAGGCAAAATTATGGCTATTTCAGTAGTTTTCCCGCAGATACAGACATCTTTAAGCGGAAGTTCAATTAGTGAGTCGTGAACTTTATAATTATCCATGAAGGTCGTAACCGGAGACCTCACGTGAATTGGCTGATGAACTTGTGTACGGGGGCCGAAACAGTTTTTAAAATTGCCTTGCGTGAAAGGAAAGATGGCTACTCCTGGTTATGGCTGCATGTTTCGGTTCAGATCTTATGTACATAAATTAACCGTGATCTTCATAAAGGTTAGCTGTAAGCCAAATTACCACTGCCTTTACTCTTAAGTTTTTAAAGTCTAAGGCCATCCCAATAAAATGTTTCGTTTACCATCGCCCGACCCACCGAATTTTTTGGAAAAGTAAAACAAAAAAATGTTGAACACCGACCTATTTTTTTTGGGGGGGGGAAGTAAAAAAAAAAGGATTAAAGAGTAATTTCATAACTTCACCTCTTTTGCGAATTGTCAATCCACAACTGGTAGAGGAAAAGGTACGACTTAGTAACCAGGCTTTACTTGGTTCCAGACCCCTAACGTCTGTTCTTTTCGTTTCTTTGTGTAATTTTTTTGGCCCGACCGACGTAGCCTGCTCTGCAGACGTATTTTTTTCACTCTCATAAATTCGAAGAAAAAAGTAACGTCTACTTACCCGAGCGATTAATTAGTTTCCAATATGCAAGCACGACGTCAGCACGTTTGTTTTATTTTTCTGCTCAATCAAAGCCATTGTTAGAATTTTAGTGAATTGGCGCGCCAGTGAACATTCTCCTATGATTGGTCAATGGCAAATGTATTGTCTGAACTCCTTTTAAATGCAACATTTACGTCACTTTCCAGGATATGGAAGATAAAATCTGATTGGTCCATAACACAATGAGGCGTGCATATTGGAAACTAATTAAGCGCTCGGGTAATCAGTTTAACAAAAATGTTTTGCGTTAAACAAAATAAAACGTTCGCGAACATCTTAATGACGTCATAATGACGTCATTTAACCATTTATAATAGGTTTTTCCATATTTTCAAGTACCCGTAAGATACTAAAATGTTATTGTTTTCAATTGTCCTCTCGTTGGGAACAAAGTAATCGAAAACCCGATTTCGATTGGTTAAGAGGAAGACAAGTTATTGAAATTTGAATTTTCGTAATTTCCCCGCTAGATTTTGGCGGGAAATAAACAGCTTAAAACCATTTATGAAACATATATCTTCAAATAACTTTTGGAGTCTTAAATATTATTACATGACACTCTAGAAACTTAAAGTGCAACTAACCCCTTTTGCAATTTTTATATATATGAATCTTTGAAAGGTTTTGAGTACTTCTGCGAATAATTTTTTGACTTACAGAGAATACTCTATGTTCTAGGCTTGTTTGAAGTGGTGAAAATGTGACCTTTCCTGACCCATGACCGCGTAAGAAAAAGCCTGGGTCGATTCTTGATCTTACGTCATCCAACTCATTCGACTTTGCAATAATTTGAAAACATATTTAGCATTTTGTCTAAAATAACTGTTTTCTTTACTAACAACTCGCAGACTGTGTATATTCTCTATATATCGATGTTGTTGTGATGGAAAGGCGCCATGGAGAATAATGTATTAATGAGGTGACGTAAGATCAAGAATCGACCCAGGCTTTTTCTTGCGCGGTCATGGGTCAGGAAAGGTCAAATTTTCACCATTTCAAACAAGCCTAGAACATAGAGTATTCCTGTAAGCCAAAAATTTCTTCGAAGGAGTACTCAAAACCTTTCAAAGATTCATATGTATAAAAATTGCAAAAGGGGGTAGTTGCACTTTAAAGAAGACGTTAGTACCTAAAATCGTATGTTTTTAGAAATGTAATTTTTAATGAATAAATACTTTCAAGCTTACATTGAAAAAAAAACGTCAACGGCACTATGACGTCATGAGTATTTGAAAACGCCCTCTAAATATAGGTGAGTGAGTATTATATCTGTATTTTTTTACCAATACCCTTCTAACGCACTAAGTAGTTGTAATATCGAGTTTTTTGTTTTTCTTTTACAGTAGAAAGCCCCATTTATGTAAAACACATTACCTCACAGATATGACGTCATGAAAATATTAAATCCTTAATAACTTGGGGAATATTAAAAATTGTGCCAAATAAATACGCATTACCATATCTTCGTTACATCGTACTTTACTTTAAACGACTATTTAAAGAGGAATTTAACCAAAAAAGGAGCTAACTCTTATAACGTCACAATAATGTCATTATCTAAAACTAATTTAACCAAAGCCTTAAATTTTACTTGCATAGTAAACTGAGAAAATGTTATTCAATTTCAGACAGAATTTAGAAAATTGTGCCATTTTATCTAATTTTGGTCTTCTTCTTCTTCTTCCAGTTTGGCTCACCTCCTTCACTAATTAACAATTATTCACCGAAGTGGAGGTGAATATAATATCCACCACTATTCACCTCCGCTTCGGTGAATAATTGTTTTAGTATATACCACACTGCAGGTGAATAGCCAGCACCAAATAATTATTTTATTTTCTGTCAAATGGACAAAAACTCGCTGCTTCGATCATATTCACTGTTTGAGTAGCCAATCAGAGCACGCGAAAAGTGATATTCACTGGTGTGGTACATACTAATTAACAATTATTCACTGAAGTCGAAGTGACTTTTGGTGAATATTTACCGAGACGAAGTCGAGGTAAATATTCACCAATAGTCACTAAGACTGAAGTGAATAATTGTTTTAGTATAATTTCATCAGTGAATATCAGAGAAATTAAAACTAGACAATAATAGTCTGATTTCCGATCCCTTTTATAAGTTTTATAAGCACGCGTGACAGGATAGTTTTGTGACAACATTTGCATAACACGTGTCGCTACGGTTCACTGCACAAACCGACTCGACACGAGACTTCCAAGGACTACAAGAATGGATTTGCTAAAGACAGAGAAATACCGAAAAGCAGTCCAAATCCACACTAGGATTCAAGTTGAAGCAGCAGTCTTCACTTTTGAGACCTCGAACCGTGTTACAAAGAGAGAGGAAATGCAGCGAAAATGAGTGGAAATGGGCAAAACTGAAAATCTGCCACGGCGAGTGAAAATTTATCGAAAGGAACCGCTTTTCAAAGGACAAATTTGCTGGAAACTACAATCTACAGTTTGTAGTTTTGTGGATTATAGCCAATATCACAGAATCAAAGACAATGGTAAATCAAGAGACAAATGATTTCTGTATGAGATAAAACTTGAAAACACACCGAGAGCGGCGAGGGAAGAGCATTAAACAGCAACCGGCTCCCTGAATGAAACTATAACTTTTTGTTTTTCTATCAAGAACCACGAGGAAAAGAACTCAAGTAAGTACACTCTTTTTTAAGTCGAACAGTTCCCAGATTTGTAGGCCAAGGTCTCGTCGTGTTATTTATTGTTCTAAGTAGACGTTATTTCCTTGTGAAAGTTTGTGATTCATGAAGACACGAGGACAGAATAAACTCAACACGAAACTCGTAAGTAAACTTTGTTTGTGAAGACTTATGGATTTAAAAAAGCTTCAAGTTTAGCCATACGTATTTAGTTGCTTCTTTGGTGGGTTTTGGAAAAGCTTTTTCTTTCATATTACTTATTTCTTCGTGAGAAACATCGGTAAATATGCGAGCGACCATTTTGGTAAATGCAAGTGTATGTTATATTCACCTCCAGGTGCTCTGGAGGTGAATATAGCGACGTATGACGTAATTCTCGACCAATCAGAGCACGGGGATCTCTATATTCACTGATGAAATTATACTAATGAAGATTATTGTGAGCGTTAATAGTATAAATAATAATTAATAATAAAAACTGGTCATGCTCGACCCTGGCGATTTCGGGGTCATTTATGCCCAACGTGATTAGTCATGAGATCGCCGTTTTATTTTGCCATTACATTTATTTCAAATTATCATAAATACCTAATGTAGTATTGTTCTTAATTTTTAATTCACTTATTCCTAATTCCTAATATTTATTTTCATTCATAGTAATTCTTTATATGAAAAATGTATCCCTTGTTCCCTTCTCTATTTCGCGAATAAATGTCGGAGTGGACTCGATAAACGCCGGGACTAGGGAGGCTGATTTTAAATGGCGAGGTCCCGTAGCCTCCGATGCAGCCACGTCTTGTGCGGTTCTCAAACTCATTAATATTTCATGAGCTATTTAGTCAATCAGAGGACTGCATTTGGTCAGGTGGATGAGTTCGGAAACCCTAGTGTTTCAACTGATTTTCATCCCTAGTGATGAAACTGTTCTTAATCATCATATTCATGAACCACTAACTACTTACATACTGATAAACAACAAGTTAGGATTGAAGAAGTAAAGAAACGATATACAAGTAGAAAGAAAAAGTGTTCCTCCACTGGAGTTCGAACCACAATCCTTCCAACTGCTTGTACTAACTCTTCACCACTAAACTACTGGTACGCTAGTTGAAATGACTGCTAGCAAAAATGAATAATAAGCCATCTATTGAATAATTATATACAACAGTCCGAACGGTAAACAATACTTGCTAATGATGTTTGAAAAGAAGCGTATGTAAATGTTCGGTTTAGCCATTCGCATGAGAATTAATTTCAAACACTCATTTGTTCGTGTTTCATCAGGGGATCCAAATATTTCGAAAACAATTGAAACCCGAGAGGCGTGGCCTCGAGGGTTTTATTGTTTTCGAAATATTTGGATCCCCTGATGAACAATACAATTCGTGTTTGAAAAAGTACTTCACCAACGTCTGAATCGGAGCCTAGGTCCGGTATTTAAACGAGTCCTGCATGTTTGGTATGTTAACGTACCATTTTTACATGCCCCATATAAAATTCATTATACTATGATCGCCTCGGATTCTTTTGTTCTCCGAGGCACATTTAAGCCACTAATTTAGTCAGGGCCATTGTCTTCTAAGTGTCCCTCATTACACATGCAGGGGAAATTTAGAAATATGCACGCTCCCGTGTGAAAAAAGGCACCCAAACTGACCTGTCTTCATCATAACCCGTTTAATGTACATCTACATCTACATTTATTTTGTCAGCAAAAACTATATACATAATGTACAGTTATCACGCTAACATTAAATAAAAAAAAGAAAATTAAAAATGCAAAATAATACAAAATGAGGGTTTCTATAATAATATTAATTTAAATAATGTCCAGTTAAATAAAAATAAAATATATTAAAATATATATATATATTTATTACATGGCAAGCCACTCTCAATGTCAAATCGAGTGTTTTGATTGGCTAATGCTCGGTCGGGATTTTGCCGTACGGACCGTTACCATGATAACGGTCACAAATTCGCATATTTTGGTCTATGCTCGGGAAATTGAAAACTCAAATCGAACCGGGTAAAACAGAGATAACTATGCACTTAGTGATGCAGTTTAAGAGCACAAACATCGTAATAATACCGTTTTTAAAAGAGAGAAAGCCGGTCCATCAAAAAAATTGACCTGTAAATAAATTACAAAGCTTACCTCCAAAACGAACTTGACCATTTGTTGTCAAACATTATCATTGATGTACGCAAAGTCAACCAGAAAAGGACAGGAAAGAACTAGTTGAAATACAATGCCATCCAAAGGTCTATGCTACAGAGACAAGATACAGGGCCTATTAGGTTCTACAGAAGTTTCAGAAGTCACCGTCTAGCAGAGTTCAATGTACGTATACAGAAGAACTATATTCTCTGGCCGTCGACTACAAGCGAGTCTCAACATGAAGTCTCCACTCGGTATAGAAACGAAATTAGAACATAGCTCAGTAATGTATCAGGTAATGCAGGAATCAAACACCCCAGCAGCGAAATAACTGAATAATCCGACTCAATAAAGATAAACCTGCTAACGCTGATCCTGAAAGCTTCGTGGCTCTGTTGAGTGTTGACACGAGAACTCGATCCGTCCAGTGGAAGTAGCGAGTAAAACTACAAGACAACAACTCTGCCAGCGACTATCACCAGAGCCAGAAGTCCATATTTCAACAAGTTTACTCATCTGCAGCCGGCTTTCTTTCGGCTTAAGAAATTTGTCTTGAATGTCAGCATCCCGTCCAGTTTACAAATTACAATCCCTCACTATAAACCAGGGAAGTCCTGATTCCATAGCCGGCAACCAGTTTTGCCGATCAGTAGCAAATATCAGAGATTGTCAGGTCCAGATTTTCCACTGATGTCCTCCCAGTCAAAGTTGTCCAGGATACAAACAAACAGCATAGAACTGTCATCGCCGAAAGTGATCCGACGAAGATCTTGAACTTTTTCGCCGACCACATGGCACTTGAGTCTTGACTTGAGCGAGCGGTTTGTTTTTCGAGTTGATTTAGTGGAAATATGTTCTTTTCTGAAAGCTTTTTCTTCGAATTCCACCTTTCATGCACTTTGAATTAGCAAAGTTTTCTAATTCTGAATTGATTCTGACATCTGACATTGTATTTCCATTCATCTTTTGTATTGATTTACGGAGAGCTGTCAAATAGACCCCGAAATAAATTCTGAACGGCTTCTACTTTGGTATGTAAATTTATGCAAATTAGGTATATCACGTTGTGTTACGGGCGCGAGTCACGCGAGTTACTTATTTTCTCATTCCTCGTTTATCACAAAGTGCCATATAATAAACTACTTATTAACCTCGCTCATTCGGTCTTTACGGGAAAATATCAGACCTCGGTCTTTTATGTACGGACCTCGCTATCGCTCAGTCCGTACTGTCAAGACCTCGGTCTGATATTTTCCCGTAAAGACCTCGCTCTCGGTCAATAAGAAGTTAATAATAATAACAATAAATAATAATAATAAAAATTCAATGTGGGATACTTACATGTGGGATACTTAAAACCATAAACATGACGTAATTAAAATTCATGCATGCTCTTTGAATATTTAGTCAACCGCGTAATTACATTGATTTTAGTGTTATTCTTCTCAAAAACAACATGCTTGTCCCCAGGGGGTGCCAGGGTCGTTCAATCAATGGCGCTCAGTCAAGCATTAAACAAAACGTTTTCGAAAGCAACTCAACTGCGACGTCTTTAGTTTAGGTAGAGAAAACTAAACGTCTCAGAGATTTGTTCCGTTCCTCGGCGATCATAGTATAACAAACTTATACCATGGCATTTCGAGGTATTAGTGATTTAAATTGCCCCTCGAGCCTCGGGCATATTTGTAAAAGTCCCTCGGCTCGCGGAGCAATTTAAATCACGAATACCCCTCATGCCATGGTATAACTTGTAAATATACGACGAATCTTGGAACCTGTTCGCTGGAAAAAGAAAAGGAACGCCCAAATTTCTTTGATTTGAATCTTAGCCGCTTTTTACCGTTTTAATTTTCATAATTTTTTTCACTTCTGGGCATTCGTGATCACTCGTGGTCATTCGTGTGTACTTTCAGACAGTTTGGTAGCCATCGAAATTTTATTTTAGCCGTGTTTATTTTGTCGACAACTTAGATCTATCTATCAAGAGCATTGGATCATTATGATTGCATTCCGTGACATTTGACTGTTAGACCGCTTGACAGGCGAACGTTCAAGAATGGCTTCTGCTGTATAAACGTTTTCGATTTCAATGCACAAAAACACGGCTAAATTAATTTTCAATGGCTACCAAAGGACCCAAAACTCTGATGCCGTGACCATGGAATCACTCAGCAATAAAGGTTGTGACTAAATAATAAACAAGGTCATATTAGTATTCATACGGATTCAATCTTTGAGCTTGGGTTACTGAATTAAATGGGTATTGAATACAATTACCTCTGTCTCGAGGAATGATTCGCTTCACTTCTTCGTAAGTTTCTTGTATCTGCTTCGAGTTGGTAACATCCATAAGCAAACCCACCACTCGCTCGCTACAAATAGCTTGCAAGTTCTCCTTTCCTTCACGAGTCAGACACGTGGCAAATACGTGAAATCCCATATGATCCAAGCGGATGGCAGTGTCCTTGCCGAAACCCGAGTCACAGCCCGTGATGAGAACATATTTCTTGTGAAATTCACCGACCTTGCCTTTTGGCAGAAGCAGTTTGAAGAAAATCCAAATGATAACAATGAAGGCAAACGTCGTAGAAATCAATGCAGACCAGGAAAGACCAAAGAGTATTTTGACCTCCATTCTGCAGAAATTAGCGTTTAGCACATAGTTTCTCTCAAGCAAATAGGTTTAATTGCCAAATATGTAAAGGTAAAAATGTACGATTATTTTGCCGAGAAATGGAAGGACCAGGTTCATCAGAGTGATCTGCAGAGCCACATTTATGGCGGGAAGTTACGTACTTTTCGTCAAGTTAAACCGAAAGTAGGTTTTGAAATATATCTTTCATCTATTACGAACTTCAAACACCGTCAGGCAGTAACTAAACTACGGGTGTCTGCACATAAGTTACCTGTTGAGTCTGGCCGATACGGAAATATTCCATATGAGTCACGGAAGTGTACTCTATGCGACTTGGGAGTGATTGGAGACGAATATCATTACCTTATGATTTGTTCGAATCCCAGTTTTATTAATGTTAGAAACGAATTTATGACTCAGTTATTAAGTATTAATTCCTCTTTCTCGCGTTTTAATAAGAGAGAATTATGTTTATACATAATGTCTATGAAGGATGATACAATTGTAAAAGTTGTTGGTAAATATTGTTACAGTTTGCTTACAGTATTTAATAATAGTAATTTGAGATAGTTATGAATGTTATTTCATTGTATTTCGATTTATATTTAGTTTTATAAGAATTCCTATGTACCATTTCTGGTGTTTATATGGAATAAAGTTTATCCATATCCCAACTTATTGCAGTGTGTCACGAAATAAAACAATACCTTTGACCGAAAGTTGATACTGGGGTCAATAGTCCGTTTACTACGTATACAACTACCAGAATCCGTTTCGAATAATTTTTCTTATTCAGACAATGGACTAAATTAGAGGTAAAAAAGAATTAGCTCAAAGGATTCTGGTAGTCGGTAGTCAACTGAGGTAATATTAATAGTGCAAACCACCTATTCAATAAAACTTTTACATGCATTCTAAAATCATTAATATCAGTTAATATTCAACTTCCTGAATTCTGATTGGTCAATAGCCGGTCAAGATATTTCCGTATCATGTTGACCACGATCGATACGACTTTCGGCTCCGGACCGGCATCGAACTTCGTGTAAGAACAAGTCGTAATGTACCGACAACGCGAGTTTCAAATGGGCCCACAAAATTAAAGCATGACAAATAAAACCGACTGTGAAAAGATACAAAAACAGAGCGCTGGGCTTATAAGTTCTCGGCATGGACGGATAAGTAATTACGAACATTCTTGGAGTGAGTTTTATTACCCTGATGAAATAAAGCGACGAATTTGTTTGCCAAGACAATGAAAATAAAGAGAAACACGAAAGTTTAATAGGACGAAGAGTTTGTGAAGTCAGTGAAAGTCCTAGCGGTGATCATGAAGCGAAAATTAAAGCTGTTTTGGAATGGAACTTACAAATCTACCACTGCCACAGTACCAGTGAGAAACAACAAAGAAAATTGTCCCTCTGCATGAACTGAAGCTCAGGTACCTGCAGTGTTCAGCACATGCTAACCTCGATGTCTAAGTTAACTCCAGAGTGAGTTAAATCCGAGACTGGAGAGTGGAGTAGTGGCCGCCAGCACAGATCAAGCAGCTTTCTTAATACCCATTTTCGAAGATTCATCTCAGACGTTAACCACTTCAGAAGCTGGAATATTGTCGTAAACTTGTATCAACAATTACAAAGATTGATCCTCGCCAATTCTTGACTTCAGAAATAACAAATTTAAATAAAGCCATCAAAGTCGACAATCTTTTGTTTGATTCTTCTCTTTCATTTCGCGAAACTAAAACGAAAAAGGCGGGAACTGATGCTCGTTCGCGCTCGCGCTCCCAATTCCGGAAATGGAAATACTGGTAAACGGAAGTGACCAAATATTATAAACAATACAAGTAAATGAGCCATATAATAAACCACTTATTAACCTTGCTTGCTTGGTCTGTACAGAGAAATATCAGACCTCGGTCTTTTCTGTACAAAAAGACCTCGATATTTCTCCGTACAGACCTCGCGCTCGGTTAATAAGCAGTTAATATTCGTCTCCATAAATACTACAAAATATGTGCATTTTTGGCCAGTTTTCAATTTAAATATGTAATACTTTGAGAAACCTTGAAGATGGCCATATTTTTTTTTTTATAGAATCCTTTCAGTCGGCTTTGTGAATATAAATGCGCAAACCTAGTGACGTCACGCATGTGATTAGCATATATTTAACGGCGTAAAAATTGTCGCCAGATTTTGGCAATTCCGCCTGACTTCGATACGAAATAAAATTATGCTCGTGCTCTCCAAATTGATTTTTAATTGCACAAAATGGCTAAGGGAAGTCTATAATTTAATAAAATAAAAACTGGATCGATTTTTTTCATTTCATATATAGGCACTTTAACAATGTTGTTTTAAAAGAAAGAATTAGACGGCTGATCCCTCAACCACAATAGTTGTTGAAAGATTGAAACTAGCTGCTACTGAACACGGAACTTCACTCAGACGTCAAGAAACAAAAAAAAATGTCCGAGATTGTTTGCTGTAAAACAGAGAATACACTTTGAAATATAATTGGTTGTGAATAAAGGTAAACTTACTCACTTACTGGAAGTAAAGTTGGATTCGAAGCGGCATAGTTTATTTAACGGGAGATGACAACTCTAAGAACGGCTGTCTGAGTAGTACCTTGTTTTTAGGATTGCTCTCCTGGAAATACCGACTTTTAAAGGTCTTCTCTCGAACATTACTAAAAGCTAATTAAGATATCCCGAAAATGTTGAGGAGCGCCCTATAAATTCCCGGAAAATAAACTCCCGGTTCCCGGATTTTTTCACATTCCCGGAAATTTGTTTGCACTTCTCCCGAAACAGCTCTTCTTAGAGTTTTCACCCCCTGTTATTTATATAATCATTAACCACTGTCAAATTCCTAGTTTTGACCTCAGGAGCGCGGTTCGGAATTATATATCAGTTCGAATGAAATGTTAGTCAAGGTGTACAGCTCGCTTCTTGATGGTACGTTATTCAACCCAAGATATAAAAAAAAAAAGGGAAATCACGTTCTTTAATTTGTTCCCACATGAGCTGCAACAGATTGGTCTTTGTGATTTGAGTACAGCGAATGGAAGAGTTCCGGTCTGTTTTGGTCCAAAAGCCGAACTACAACTCTCGCAGAGTTTTAGTGGTTTCCACCCTTTGACTTTGCGGAGGACTGCTTAGAAGAAAGGAATTGGGAGAGGACAGCTCTGGCAACAGATGCGTACAAAAGAATTATTGCTACAATCAATGTTCACTGTGCTAAAGAACAGGTCAATTTCAGGCTGATTAAAACCTTCCTTTCTAAGAGCTCTTAAGACGAAAATGCATTTGTTTGCTTCAATAAGGATAGGACCAGTCTCTAAAATATCTAACGCAATCTTCAGCTACATCAGCCGTGTCATTCCATACTGGAACAATAATTGAGGAATCATCAGCTTATTTGACTAATGCTGCGTCGGTGTTTGGTTTAACATTGAGATCGTTTAGGAAATTATTAAAAAGATAGGGTCCGCTTACACTCCCTTGAACTGTGCCCTTGTTGAATAACCAAGTGTTGTAAGTGTTCCAGTTGAATAACCTAGTGTTGTACGCTCTCCCTTGATATATTGAAACCAACTCCCAACGTTTAGCCTTCAGATGTAAAAAAAATATGTAATTGAATAAAATTATTCATTATTTGATTTACTAAAATGACTATTATCTAGCTATATTATTGTTTTACTTTCCGTGTATGTAGCCAGTAGTCACTACTCCCAAGTTTTAGTGGCCGGGTATTGAAAAGTTGCGCCTTCATTCGAGTAGATTGCCAGCCCTGGAACGCCCTGGAATATGGTTACACCCCATTTCGTCGTCGAATATTAATTATACTGCCTGGAATACTAGATTCAGACAACTCTTGTTTCTCCTTTGATATTTTTGGCTTTCGAAATCGCGCCATCTCAGGTTATGAGATGAACCTCACCCCGCAAGCTCAACTATATGCAAGAATACGCAAGTGATTTTGTTTTGAGCTAGAAATCACAGATGCAAACATTGTTGTTTTAAAGTATAAGGAAATTCTTCCGGATTATTATTCAGTGAAATAAATATTGCACTTAGAACACAAGAAGCCTCGATAAATTTATAGAAACGTTATTCTTTTTAAAGTAAAGCTAGACTTATTTTGGTTATATTGCGTTTGAATAGTTGTTTGCGTTTTAGAAGTAATTTACAAATTCGAGTCCGTGTTGTATCGGAGATGAAGCGGCTCGAATCTGTGTCTGACCGATACAACACGGCCCCTCATTAGCCCCTTTGAAGTTTGTCGGGTTTCATAACCATTCCTCTCTATTAACTATGGTCAGATACAGAATTCGTGTCCGTTCTTTGTCGGATTTTCTTTTTAAATCCGATAAAGCACGGCTACTCATTCTGTATCTATTTCTAGTAGAGCCTCTCTGGATACCAGCCTACGAGCTGAATGGGCCACCCTGTGAAAATAAAGTTTACTTACTTACGTATTACTTAGTACATGTTTCAGTTGATGTTAGCTTAATATTAATTTAGTTGTTTTAGGGGATATGGTACTGAATATAAAACCCGAGACAGACCTTGAATTTCAAATTTCGATATATGCTTCAGTTGTCACACTCAAAAGTATCAATACGAGGTGCCGAGTTACATTAAATTGATTTTAGGTCTATGTGGCCTATTCAGTCCTGCTCTCCCCTAAGACAATCAAATTCCGCTATCAGCTTTAAAGTGCCACTACGACGAAAATTTACCATTTCGATTTGCCACTTTTTCAGTGTCAATAGGTCAATCAGTGTTAGAAATATCCGAAATAGTAAAAAATATTCCCAAATGCGCATGTTAAACGACAAAATGTTAGGAGAGTTTACCGGTAAAATCTTGTCCGCCATTACTGGAAGCCGTTCTCGGTATTCAGCAGAAGTGATGTCATACACTTAACACGACAACCTCGTGGCGCCATAGTATGCATAAAAAAGTAGCCAACCTCGCAAAGATAAATATAACTTTCTTCTTTTGTACGTGAAAACGTATTTAGTAGAAATATGCCTCCAGGCGTTGTGTTCTGCAGGCGAGCGTTAAGTGTATGACATCACTTCCGCTGAATAAACTTTTGTTTAAAGCTGAACAAAGGGAACGGCCTCCAGTAATGGCGGACGTCTGGATTTAATATTCGGAGCTCAAAAAATAGGACCTGCTTCCTGTCGTCGTATCGAAAAACAAATAATATATCAACTCTACTTTATGAATATGCAAAAACTGAACATTGATATGTCAAAATATGATCGTAGTGGCACTTTAAGATTGCTGATTTTCCTCTCGATTTCAAAACCTGCATGAAACAATAGTATTGGGGCGTGGCAGTTTTTTTTAAACGCCGGAAAACAATGGCTAGGCCCGTTGTAGAATAACGATTACTGTTTTCCTGTAAGTACATCAATTTCCCAAAAAGTTCAAGTTGATATACTATAGGTAAATTCATTGCCTCGTTCAACTTCAAGTGTAGCCTGCGTTGCGGCTCTGGAGTATCGGAGCGCAGCGAGTGGAGATTAGGGGGATTGGGGCGAGAGAAAAATGAGGGGGGAGGGGGTGGGGAGGAGAGGAAGAGAGAGCCTGCCGACAACCCATGGTTATTTTGATATCCACCCACTAATTAAAATGCATAAAATTAGTAAATCATTCGACCAATTCATCCAATCATCATGCGGCGGAAGTGAAAACCATGTTTAATATCTGTCAAACTCACGTGTGGAATCTCAAGGAATCTCAACTCGCGCATAAAATTCAAAACAAAAAAATACGAACTTGGAGAATGTCAGCTGAAACTCCGAAAACCTGTAAATCTCAACGACTTTTTCAGGATATGTAATGTATGTTTTATTAAAGTAGCGTTTCGGAATTCAAATATTTCCACGGTGAGAATCTGTTCAAGCCTTCAGAAAGAAGACAGAGCCGAGGTAAAGAGAACTCGTTGCCGCTGAATATAAAGTCGCTACCAAATCGGAAAAGAACAATAACACCGGAACGAAGTTCTGCCGAAAGAAGCGCTAAAAGCCATCCCACGCAGCGTTACAAAATCATCAAAGCAGCTCGTATTTTCGGAAGCACAAACCTGTTCCTCGAACACAGAGCACCAGTGTGTGCGATTCGTTTACGACAATACAAGCAAGACGCTTGTGGAGTTCCGATGCAGGATTCTTCAGCTCATCGCGAAATTCACTCTCATTACTTCTTCTACAGAACTAAACAGCAATTTGAAGTTGCACTTCTGTAGTTCCTCGGGTTTTAGGTTTGAAAGTTCGGCAGCAGGATAACCTAAGGAACTTAACTGGTTCAATTGATCTTTCACAATAACCAAAACAACAACCCGTCTTTAATACTAGTGAATGCTTGGAATATCCTACTTTTTCCAAACCCAGTTGGGATTACAGCTAGAACATCTCTTCTAGACAAATATCTCTAATAGCCTTTCTCCTGTTCTTTCTTTAAATTAATCGCTGAGGGAATTCTTGTTATGTTTGTCACCATATTAATTGGTTTCTTCTCTCATCGCATGCCATGCATGAATAAAATTTAATGATTTCTGTCAATCACGCATTTTAGCCAATAGCAATACGCGGCCTTCTGAGGCCGAGAGTTATCAAAATAACCATGGGTTGCCGGAAGGCTCTCTCTTTCTCTCCTCCCCCCTCTCTTTTCTCTCTCGCCCCAATCCCCATAATCTCCGCTCGCTGCGCTCCGATACTCCAGAGCCGCAACGCAGGCTATACTTCAAGTGAAAATCGTTGCCCACAACATTTAGTTTTCCGTCATCAAAACAGCATTGTTACTCGGGTCAGGCCTTTGGCCGCCCAAGTCAAGTTTTGCAAGGGTTTATTATTATTTGTTGTCGTCGCCAGTTTGCTCAACACGTGACAGGGTCAACCAATCAGATTTTTTATTGCTCGGGCACTTAATTTATTTACATAACACAGTGAAAACAAGATGGCGGAGACCCGGGAGAGAGTCTGTCTCGGAGGAAATTTCTCTCAAATTTGGAGTCCAATCTCACAAATGTAAACAGCTTAACGTTTTATTTAACTTAATTCGTAGGAAAGCCTTCCAACAGATTCAAGTGGCGCCCACGTCGGAGATGAAGGACATTTTTTACCCAGAGATTTATTCGACACGACGAACACCACACAAGTGGCCAAAACGCGAGCGCAGTTTTGCTGAAAGCAAAGGTTTTTTCGATGGGAATGGCAAGATGTTGAGTTTTTCTCGGTGGACTTTGGATGGAAATTTCTCACATTTTAGGAAAGGATTAGGGGTTTAGGGGGGTTTCTTGGTGTTACAGATCATCACATGACGTAAAACAAAGACTGAAAACTATTGTCTTCTAAAGCAAAACAATACCCTGAAATACAAAGAACCCTAACCCCAGAAACAATGAATCAAACAATGAATCTGCTACACCAAGAAGCACCCGGATTTAGCTGGCGCTCCTAACGCACGTGGCCTGACGTGGTGAAATACTTTGAACCGACATTTGTAAGTAAAACACACACAAAACTTACCAGATTGCATTGTTGTTATTTAATATTCGTTTCTGTTAAAAGTAATGGCATCAAATATAGCAGTAAATGGCCCGATTCCTCAGCTGTTCCAGGCCAGCGTCGGCACTTTCACTTGGTCACTTCATGACATGAGTAAGAATTCGGGAACGGCGACTGCAGTGATCGAAAAAAAACGAGTGGAAATCACACGTTTCGTTATAAATTTCATCCTCCTTCAAGATGTTTAAAATGTACACTAGCACTAATATTTGAAAGGTGACGACTATACTCGAAAGAAACAGCATGCAAATCTAATTTGATTACCCTTTGTCGATTATCCTGTCGATAGATGACTTTATTTCATATTTAGAACGACATGTACAACGCTGGGGATAGGTGTATTTTATATACTGTGTTGAATTTTCATCATTACTTAAAAATAATCTAGCTAAATCAGTGCCTACTTTAACAAAATGTTGCTTAAACTGTTCAGCAATCTCACGTTTATTTGTATATATGTTTTATTATTTCTGACAACCCTTGTTGGGAATGTATGACCTTCTATTTTGCGTTTTATTAATGTGCCAGTCAATTTTCAAGTGGCTTTTAGATTATCTTTACACATTTGAAAATGTTTTACATAGTATTCCTTCTTCCTTTTTTTTTTATCCATTTCAGCATATTAGAGTAAGTCTTATATTTATTATAGCATTGTCAGAGTTGTTACTGACTTTAGAAAACCATTGGTTACCCAAGGCTTAGTTAATTGCTTTATTTTGCTTCTTGGAACAGGTTTAATTGGAGCATGTTTATCAACAATGGAAATATTTTAGACCTGCACTATCAAGAATATTGCTGTACTTTGAGACTGTATATATAGTAATCTGAAGTTGGTGTATTGAGCCTCAATTAAAATCACAATCAAGTTCATCGTACGGGTTCTATATTAGATTATATAAATCAATATCAATGTTTAGTTCGTATGCACATATACCATTCGTGCTATTAAATTCTCTATCATCACGAGACAAACTTGAGTATTACTTCCAACTTCGTAGCATCCGAATCTTCGGAATTACAGACGCGCATGTTTCTTGTGTTTTATCCAATCAGCACAACGTTCAGAATCTGAACGTTTGACACAAGTTCTTGAATAGGTTTGTGTCAGGCCTTCCTTTCTTTTTTCCCTCGCCCCATTCTCCCTCTCGTCCTCCCTGATTTATTTATATTTCAAAATATGGCGGCTTTTATACACGTCATTTATGAGAAAAGCAATGGCATCTGTACTGAATATCAGTTTGAAATCAAGATTCGTTTGCTAGAACAAGAGCAATTGACCGGAGATGAGTTCAGATGTGGCACATACTAGATTTTTTCAAGCTGCATGGGATAATTGTTTGTATATTACAAACCGGTTCACGAGTCTTGACAGATTATACACAAACGTTAATGTTTCACAGTGCTGTACGTTAGCCTCGAAATAAACGAGTTGAAGTCTGTTCATGTTCTTCAAGCGGCGTGATGTCTTCTCAGTACGGCCTACTGGCTAAGGAAAATCGCTGATTTTCCAACTCATACCTGCATGGTATTTGCTTCTTCCTTCACGTTCGATTATCCAAAACGAGCAATTGTTCTCAGTGGTGGTTTGCCCTCTATATGCCCTGATTTACTCCCACATAACAGAGCTAGAACAACGAGGAATCAAAGCATGCTCATTGGGAGATCCAAACATCAAACCCGACGAAGTAAATCGAGGAAAAGTTTCCTTTATCTTCACAAATTCCGACAACGGCATGTTTTATGTTTTGAATCACACACGACTTCACCACGTGAAAGTGACATGCAAATTAACCGCTGAGTCGAAACCAGTTTGACTAGACTTGTAAACAAAAAAGCGAGGCTATGAGCATGAGATTGAGGTTGGCTATTTGAGCGGCCAGAGGGGCTCAACGGTCGTCACGCAAAACAAAACTCCTTCGGGGAATCAAAACTCTTTCGATCGCGGCACATTACAGTATATTCGTACCTGAGCCCCTCTGGAACCAGGGTAGGTTTCACTATAAACAATGAACAAACTTAGGACTAATAAACTGCTGATCATTACCTTAGTGATTTCTCCGCTGAATTCTCCCTGTAGCCCGGATCCAGTAACATGAACCAGGGAAAATATCCTGGGAAAAAATTACCCCCAAAAGATAAGAAACCTCTGCTAGCTAGCACTTCTTACTGGCAGGCCACTTCCTAAGCGATTTTAGCGACTATTCATTCGTCCAGCTTAATTTTAACTCGGTCGCCAGCGGCTCTATTTCCCCCTAAATCATCAACATCCGGCAATAAATTTAAACAGAAAGACACATTACTATGTTCTGAAGAATCTGATGCAGATTTTAGGTCGTTATTTACTAAACCACAGCAAAATTCGCAGTGTGAGTTTGTCGACAATATAAGAAGAAATGTATGGGTTCGAAGCAACTTGAGAACGATGCGTTAAGTGTATGACGTCACATACGCTAAAAAATGACTAGGCATTCCTCGTCCACGGGAACGGATTCGAGTAATGGCGGACGTGATTTTGACGGTAAACTCTCTTTAAAATGTGTGGTCTAATTGGCCCCATTCAAACTTTTTTCACTGATTTGGATATTTCTGCCACTGTTTGTTCTTATGGAATACAAAAAAGTGGCAAAAGAAATGGTCAAATTTCGTCGTAGTGGCACTTTAAGCCAAGGGCTCAAACTTGCCCCACAATGCCATTCGGGAGAATTCTACGTACTGGTCGACGGTAGGTATGGCTGCTTCGGTAGGGTTTCCAATGAAATGTGCTCTAATTTTGGAGAAAAATGCGACTGTCAGAGAGCTTGAAGACATCATTAAGTCTGAGGATGGCTGAAAAGTACTTGGTTTGCTTTTAGTAGGCCTTGTGAGGGGATTTCACAGGGCTTTTCCGTTGTGTTTGTGATTTCAGACACAGGAAAAAATTCTTCAATGAAAGCCTTGAAATCCTGCAGTTGGCATTCTTTTACCCCTGCTCAACCTATTAGGATGTGTTTTTGTCACTTTAAAGCAACGGCTTGAGTCCAAATCACCGCTCTTGGCTGTAGGGGTAAAAGACTTATAAAAAAAACCCTACCGGAGTCCCAGAGGGGGGATCCCTTGTGGAATTTTTGTCCATTACCCAGCATGCAATTGGAGGTGGGTACAGGAGAACGTGGTGGAGAGAAATGCAGTGTCAACATCGGCGTGGTTCACAGTCGCTTGGTGTGTTTTGTGCAAAAAAACCTACTGGTTGGAAAGATTAAACAAGGTACTGTAACGACTGAGTGCTGATTTTGTGTTTGCTCTTGATTTCAAGTGCGAATGGAAAGGATGTTTTGAGCCGATTTTCAGCTCCTTAGAATTCGTGAAAATCGAAGAAACAAAAACGAACGCCAAAACAAATGAGCTTTTCTCCATAGTGAAAGAGTCAAGCGATCCCTGTTATAGCTTTGACTTTGAAGCCATTCATCCCTTCACATAATATCGCAACATCGTCTTTCCGGCATGTCTAGATGTGATGCAATATTTTTTTCTCATATAGGTCTCAGGGCACCTATATTTACAGGCTCGGACCCGAAATAGTTAAAACCTTGGAAACTTGAACTCCAGAGCCTTCGTTCTTTTGGCCAGCGGAGCATAACGTTTGCCGCGGTGTGATTTCCCATACAGTTTTAGTTGTTGTAATTCAGTCGGAAAAAGTCTGCTACGAAACGATCGCAAAGAATTTGCGAGTATGGTGGTGATTACACGAGACCGGTACGAACCCAGTCCGGTATGATACTGTTTATACAAGGCCGATATGAAAATACCGACGGAGTACATGAGTGAGACCGGGACGAAAATCCACTCAAGGCTTTAGCATTGGTTCTCGTGGGAAAAATCTTCAACCAGTCTGACTCAAGATCGATCTGATTCGGTTACATGGAGAATCTTACTTCAAACCGATCTGATCAAACTCGTACCGATACAGCAACTGGAATCAGTCAGATCGGTCAGAGAAATATTTTCTTCCCGGTCTCATGTAATTCGAGAATCGTAAGTCTTACAAGGGTTTATATGGAGCCCGAACTGAACTCGTACCGGTCTCGTCTAATTCGATAATCGTAAGTCTTACAAGGGTTTATATGGAGCCCGAACTGAACTCGTACCGGTCTCGTCTAATTCGAGAATCGTAAGTCTTACAAGGGTTTATATGGAGCCCGAACTGAACTCGTACCGGTCTCGTGTAATCCCGATTTACACGACAAGTATTTTGGGCACGGCACTCTTAAATTTGGGTCCGCGGGCCCATAAGTCTGGGACCGGCACTCTTGATTTTTGCCGTGTAAATGAAGACTGCCGAGCCCTAAATTATCGGCCCGCGAGTGCCGGTCCCAAAATGAATGTCGGTGTAAATGGGGCTGTAATCACCACCTAAGAGACACTGAATGGAAATGTTTCGTGACGTGAAGTTGCCGATTGTTGAAGACAGTTGACGCCGTTTGAAACTGATTTGCGACTGTACTGTGTGAGCAAAAAACACATGGACAGAAATATCTTCAGAAAAAAGTTGCGATCGTTCCATCGCAGACTATTTCGAACTGAATAAAAAAATGCAACCATAGAGTAAAAAAAACAGGCTTTAATTACATGTGTCTATATCAGAGTTATGATGGCTGATTAATTCTTAAAGGCTATACAATAAGAAGTCGTACCCGGAAAGCGAGATACGAGTACAGGATGCTTGTCAGCAACAGTTATTTTCCACTTTTCTGGGCTCCCTTCGGAATGTTAGGTTCCATACGCATGCTAAGAAACATGTCTTGGAATGACGTGGGCAGAGTTGCGAAGACAGTGATGAACTTTGCCTCCAAGCCAATCGGATAGCGAGTTTGTGGGTCACGTGATGTCACGGCATCTATGACAGTATCGATGACTTTGTAGGTGTGAGGTGATGCCATTTTGTTGTAATAGTCGTCGAGCGCCTTGCGAACTGAAAGGAAACAGAGCAAGTATTGACTTTCAACCCAACCACAGAGATTCGATAAACACAGTGGCGGCCATGTTGGTTGATCAAACAAGAGAAGCTAACGAGAGATATGTTGTTAACGTCAACCAAGATAGCCGCTATGATGCCACCCGAAAACG
Organism: Actinernus sp. WN-2022; assembly: GCA_030867875.1. Classification (NCBI taxonomy): domain Eukaryota; kingdom Metazoa; phylum Cnidaria; class Anthozoa; order Actiniaria; family Actinernidae; genus Actinernus; species Actinernus sp. WN-2022. The sequence continues at coordinate 38,397,127 of JAOWCC010001501.1, forward strand.
AACAAAAGGCCTCAGGGGAGATTCCTAGGGCTTTCTTGAATTTAATCTATTAGTTAATCCATGCATGGCTTGACGGTGGTAAATAAATTGCTGCTGGTTTGTATCCCGGGGGGGCGGAGGGGGGGGGGGGGGGGGGTGTAGACGGACGGGCGGGGATTAGCTGTTACCGGGAGATGGAGTTCTAACCGACTACTTTTATTAACGAATGTATAAACGACCTAAATCGTAGAGCTACTGTACTTTTTACATCCTCGCGCCATGTGCGTCTTCCTCGCTCATCTCTCACGTGACTCATTAGCCTCGATCCCACTACAGTCCACCCCTTCTTTAAGGGAGTAATCTTGATTACGATACAGTTATAATAAGAACAATGAAAACCATGTGATTAAGTTACATTAATAACTATGCTCTGCACTTTCCTAATTAAAACGAGTGTCAAATCTCCTCTGAGTCCACCACTTCTTTAAGGGAAAAGTAAATATAACGAGTGTTCACTTTGATAGTTCTGTAAACATGTGTTTGTCAAGCTTTAACATATAAGTTCCATCATGTGATCCTCCGGACATGGACAGGTAAGGACACTTGGAGAGCAGACTCCGTAGTTTTCCGCAACGGTTCAAGATATCTTGTGCTTCAGGAATCTTCTGGTAGACAACTTTGCACGCTTCTGATGCATAGGCCTTCGCATTGGAAACGCTATTGAGATACTTCCCAAAAACAAATGCTACCTTCACCATATCAGGATCAATCATTGCACGTTTCGTGATGGGTTGGGTTGCTGGTGTCAACTGTTTCTTTGTTAGATGGCTGATCATCATTACTTCTGAGGTCATTGTCTGCTGCATCTAACTGTCCCTCTGGAACAACAACAAGTTTCTCTATGTTGACTGCCTTAAGTTCCTCATTTGTGAATTTGTGTCTCAGCCTTAAAATATCCTGCCGATTATGTACATGGCCAATAACTATGTAAGGACCCTCAAACCTGCAAATGAACCTTGTCGCTGATCCTTTTTGTTGAGAACTTGGAGGTGGTCTTCTGACGTAGACTTGCTTTCCTTCAGCAACGTGAAGTTCTCTAGACGATTTGTCATAGTATTCTCTCTGTGTTCTCTTCATATCTGCCTTGATGTTGTTAAATTGCTTCTGCACTTCTAACATGCGTGACACAAGCTGCTTTGCATACGTGTTTCTTGGAAGTTTTTCTGAAGGCAATCCAAGAGCAATAACTTCAGGCGACGGTGCATTGCGTCCAAATAGACCTCTGTGAAACGGTTGTGACTGCTTATGAATACCCGGTGGTGATATTTCATTAAGGAGACATGTAAGACTGACATGTGGCTTTGACACTCCTGCTTGATCACCATGTGTTGTGAATCCATTTGTTGTTGCTGAGTAGCTTGTGAATCCCTTAAGTGGGTCTAAGGAGTACTGTACACTGAACTGCATGCTGGGGTGACGGAAGATGATAGAGGGTATCATGTGGTCAACTAATGCCTGAGTGGCATGAAGGTGGTTTTCTCCAAAGAGAATGGGCCAAACAAGACCTGGAACAACTAACATAGTAAAAACAGTCTCTGTTCCATTTTCCCATGTCATTCGAATGTCCATTATAGAAACAGCTTTCAAGTTGGAGTTGGGATCTGCTATCGTAACTGTTATTGGTTACTGAAGTGCTTGGTATTTCAGATCAACTCTCTGCGATGCTACCAGATCTGCATGCTCTTTTCTCACAAGTGACACTGAACAACAGCTATCCAGCGGTAATGGTAGCTTTCGGCCAGCAGATGAGACTGAGGTCCACAGAATATTACGCTCGTGTATAATATCTTCTTGCTTTGCTGAATAAGCTTCTGGGTTGGCTACAGCAGGTAATCCAAACAAATTGGCTTTACTGGGCTTTGGTTGTTGACCTGTATTTGAAGCTGGTGCTGTGGCCACAGAGGGCTTTGACTCAGTGAACTTCTCTTCATTTCGACCTTCAAATGTTTCTAATCGAGTGGACAAAACTACAAGCTGCTGTCTAAGAGAATTTAGCTCTTCTGATGGAATAGAGGTATTTGAACTTGAAGTGTGGTTTTCAGTATGTCGAATAATAATAATAATAATAATAATTTAATACTTATATTGCGCAATTTACATAAAATGATCAATTGCGCATAACATCTAGTAAGAATATAATAAAAATATGTTGTGAACTGAGTATCTTAATATATATATAGTTAGATAATTAGATAAATTAATATAACATTTAAGGCTCATATGCTAGATTAAAAAATGGGTCTTGAGATGACGCTTGAACTTATCTACATATTTATCTCACGAAGAGCACTTGGTAGTGAGTTCCACAGCTGTGGTGCAGCAGCCATGAATGACCTATCTCCTAGCGTCAACTTTGTCCTAACATTCGGTAAACTAATCATTAAACTATTCGAACATCTTAAGTTATAATGAGATTCCTTAACATTAATCAGTTCACATAGATATTCTGGTGCCATTCCGTAGATACACTTAAAAGTTAAGAGTAATACTTTAAAATTGATGCGCAGTCGAATTGGAAGCCAATGCAGCTCACGGAGGAGAGGAGTAATGTGGAGGACTAAGGAGGACGAAGATTCTTAAATGCGATGTCCATCCCTGGCTTCAGTCTTTAATCTGGGACGAACGTCTGCTTGCTTCCAGTTATCAGGGAACAGGCCAGATTCCAGGAATAGATTAATCATCCTGGTGAGTACAGGGAGGAGGACGTCCAGACATTCTAGTAGAAGTGGAGTAAGCATAGGATCCAAAGAGCTCGACTTTTTACTTGACATGGCAATCAGTAGCTTAACACTTTTATCACTTAACGTTTCGATCGCTTGAGTCAAGTGGTTGCTAAATAAAATAGGTGCTACGTCCACAGAATGATTGTGACTTGCATTAGAGTTAAGTTCCGAACGGATACAGTCAATCTTCTGTACATTGTCATTAGCAAGTACAGAGGTATCTTGATAGTCAGGAAATTTCAGATCAGTCTTCTGAATAAAAAAGTGTATTGGCAGCCTTAAATACTTTCCGTTGATCACAACTGTTTTCCAAGATGAATCTAGTGTAAAAATTACTTCGCGCACGAATCGCGCACGATTCATTACAAATGTTGCTTGATTTTTCTTAGCTTTGTACAGTGTAAAATCAAAAGGTAAATTCGTCCGTCTCCACTTTTTCTCCGCCTTTCTTCGTAGTCGCTTTGCAGATTTTACATCATCATTGAACCAAGGAACAGTAGGTCTGTTTATGACAGATTTAATAACCAATGGTGCGCGCGTTGCGATCAAGGGCGGATGACAAAGTATCGTTATAACAATTCACAAGTTCATTTAGTTCCAGCAAAGTTGTGTTCAGACAGAGATATGATTCAGATAATTCCTTCCCCAAGGTTTCCAGGTCAATAGATTTAGTTTTCTGGTATAGGAGACTTGTAATTTAGTCATGGATGCGTTGTCGACAAGCAGCTGACACAGAACGGACCTGTGATCCGAAAACAGGTGGCCGGCTCTTGGAGAGGAGTTAATAATATGGTCAGTCTGACGGGTTACTATAAGATCCAGAGTATGGCCACAGACATGGGTAGGAACTTTGACAGTTTAATAGCATCTGCATTATCATCAGCGTCGATATGAATGTTAAAGTCACCGGTGATCAGGAGAGGATCTGCATCAAGAATAACTGATTCCAGAAACTCGCCGAACTCAGCAAAAAATGTACTTGTCGTAATAGGGTGAGCATCAGAATATGGAGGTCTATAAAGTATAATAAATTATAATAAACTATAATTAAATGTAAGTGGTGAGATCCAGATTTAATGTTCCATTCAGAGTACTCAAAAGAGCGCAACTCGGTAGCAGCTAGCTTGCTAACAGATATATTGCTCCTGTGCCGCCACCTAAATGAACAGAACGAGGATGATCAAGAAGTTCATTATAAATTATAAAACGCGTGCCTTGAGTTTCTTTGATTTGGGGTATTTATTCTTAAGTGGTCAGAATCCAGAATGAACCGCTTACCCACTAGGAGCGATAAACATGGCAGCCAGAGAATTTCGTCCCAGACCTCCCCAACATGCGCGCCATGAGCCGACAGTCTGATTACCCAGACAACGCATTCTCCCCGTTGAATTAACAATTATCCTTAAATGGCAAACATGCTTGAAATAATGGCAAACACGCTTGAAATAATGATAATCGTTAATTCTACGACAAATCCTAACCCGAACCACAAACCAAACCCTAACCATCGGACGAGTTCACGGGTAAACGACGGGTTCTCATTCACCTAGAGCTAGGGTTCACATGTAATCAAGAAGAGAAGGTAGAGGAAAAATAATTTTCGAGCACTCCTACTAGCTACTCGGACTCGAAGTCGGTGCCCTTTGCGTGTACTGCAGCGTAGTGCAGACGTCATCACTACTACACTAAGCCGGTCTACCGCCGTTCGGAATGTAACAAATGTTTATCTTTATCCTTGACTGGTTTTAAGAATGTCATTAGAATTAACGATTATCATTATTTCAAGCGTGTTTTCCATTTAAGGTTAGTTTTAATTCAACGGGGAGGATGTGTTGACCCAGGAGGCACCGCGAGAATGAAAACTTTGCTTTTCAGACCTTCCCAAGAGGAAATGTGCCTATGTTCTATAATTATTGGAAAACAAGGCACCAAAACCTCTTGAGAACTATCACGTGGTCTGAAATGGTCTTAAGGCTTCTTGTACAGTTGTTGTCAGCCTTGCAAGTACCAATCCCGACAAGCAATTATATTCTTGATATGGACTCTGGTTTTTGATGCCAGAAACCTGGGGTAGTTTCCGCACTCGTTTTCATCACTAGATAAGCAACTGCACAGTAGGCCTTGTCAGACGCATCTCCGAATCCATGCAATGTACAAGAGATTACAGGCTCCTCCACACCGCGATGTACACAGCGAGGTATTAACACTTGTCGAGCATCCTTTAGTTGGCGAAGCCATGTCGCCAAGCGCTTCGAAATTCCTTTTGGTAACGGAGTGTCCCAATCGAGCTTAGCTACAGAAATCTCTTGTAATAGCGCTTTCATTGACAGGATGGTTGGACTCAGCAACCCAAGAGGCCCTCAGCTAGATCGGATAGGTGGTCGAGTTTAAATATAAACTCGTCTGACAGGCAGTTCAACCCAGGACCTTCCTTAACCTCCAGTTCCTCTAAATGGCCAATGCTAGTATTATCATAGGTTTCGTTGTCTTCGATGACAGGCCCCTCTCCGTTCTGACTCTCATTGCCTGCTACTCGGTCCTGTTGAATTAGGGTAAGGAGGTCTGGTGAATTCGATATCCACTTCCTTAGATTAAATCCGCCCGCCGCTAAACAATTTCTTAATTTTTGGTAGAGCAGAAACGCGCTCTCTAGATCCCTTTCTCCCGATACTAAGTCGTCCACATAGAACGAATTCAGCAGGTTCTGAACAAGCTCTGAGTCTTCGGTGTAACTCTTGATATGGTGACCCAGGGTAGCATTTAGCAGGAAGGTACTTGCATTTACACCAAACACAACTCGGCAACATCGATATATAACGAGTTGTGGGTCGTCTTCCGACAAATCTTCCGCCGACAAAAATCTCAAGACGTCCCTGTCTTCTTCTTGAACTGCAATGTTCAAACGCTTTTTCGATGTCTCCCACCAGCACTACTTTTCGCTCTCTAAACCTCAAAAGTATGTCAAATACTGTGGGAGTCGAGGCCGGTCCGGCATAAAGGCAATCATTTCGACTAGGGCTCTCTGGATTGGCTTTAGTCGACGCATCATACACTACACCTCCCCCACCTTCGGATACACCCCCGGCAACACCTTCTCAATCACTCCCTGTTTTAACTGTTCCTTAATTACTGTCTTGAAATTTACATTCTTCTCAAATGCTTCGTGAACCGAATCTTTGTCACGAATGCCTATTGAATCAAAGTCCCATAACCTGTGTAAGCTGTCATCGGGGCTCTCTATCTCTAAATCTGTCGGGGTGACAATTGATCCTATCTTCAACACATGTGTTGCCGAGAAATTGATACTCGAGAATTTTTCCTTGGGTAAGTTTTCGACCGGGCCGGAGATAACCCATCCCACTTTAGTAGAGATTGCCACAGGACCTCCATCCTCCCCCCGTATGGTCTGGCCGTCGAGAAATTGCCACAAATAATCTGCGCCAATCAGGAGGTCTACTTGCATCTGATTATTTGAGAGACCACAATCAGCAAATTCAACTTCGTGGAGATGAGGATAATTATCCTTGGACCATTTAATATCTTGACCTTGTAGGTCGCTGCATATTTTAGGCACAGAAAACGCATTCATCGTGATACTGAAACCAGTTTCCAGTTTACTTATGGATAACTCTACTAGATTGACAGCTTGCATTTCTTGTCTTTCATCCCCAAACGTAGTTAGCTTCTCACTTTTTATTGTTCCAAGTTTTAGTTTATCAACTACTGCTTGAGAAATGTATGACCTTTGCGCTCCTGTGTCAAAGATAGCCCTAATTTTCATTGTAGACATATTTTCTAACCCCGGCTTCGATGCAAGTACCTGCGCTGTCTGTAGAAACACCTGAGTGCCGGTGTTCACATGCATTGTAGTGCTGTTATTTTGGACTTGGTCATTTTTGCTCTTATCACGGCGTTTAATGGCGGCCAGCTTTTTCTCGCACACAGCTAAGTGATGACAGCGGCCTTGCTTTTTCGTGTGGGCTTTTCTCTCTCCGATATTGGTTACGACTTCGCATTCTGAGGCTCGGTGCTCTCCTCTGCAAAATAAGCAGCTCAATTCTCTATTTTCTCGGGTCAAAAGCGCGCTTGCTGTCGACCCAGTATTCCTTTGGTACTGCCCTTTACTTTCTGGTTTGAATTCTTGAGCGTGAGGTGAAAGGCCTTTGTTACTGGTCACGCGACAGCGTTCGCGTGCTTCTATTCCCAATTTAACAGCGTTCATAATCGAATCTAAATCCCACTTACTCTGTTGGCTTCTACTCAAAACCAGCCGGAGTTCCTCAGGGAGTTTGTCCATGAGTATCGGTACAAGTAATGCACCATATTGCTCAGCACCAATCCCGAGTGCCTTTAATCCCCTGACATGTGTTTCTACACTGTCTGTCGTACACACCCCTTACTCATCGTAACTACTGCTCTTAAGTTAAGCAAGGCATCCATGTGATAATTTATAATGATTTGCTTCTGGCCAAATCTCTCCAGCAGAATGTCAAGCGCTGCCCGGTAATTCGACACTTTGAGGGGTAAACCACAGATAGCCGCCTCTGCGCTGCCTTCGACCAAGCTTCTTAAATACGTAAAATTCTCGACATCAGATATGCCTTGGTTATCATGAACCGCTACATTAAAGTTATTCCACCATCCTTGCCAAATCTTGGGGTCACCCGTAAACCTATTTAAGGTTAGTTTTGAGAGTCTATGATTGTTTGTATGGGGAGCTGTGGGCTGAACACGAGAGCTTGCTTGTTTAGTTGGTGTTTCAATTGACACTGCAATTAGGTTATTCATCTTAACTAAAATTTCTCTCTTGGAAGGATAGGCGAAAATTATTCAAGTGACTTTGCTGTGCGCTTTACCTGGAGCCACCTATCATAGTATTATTTTAAATATTGGACAACATTTGCTTGTCATTGATTACAATTATGAAACTATTTGTTCTTTTTCATAAACGCTCGTACTTGAAGTTTCATATCTGAAGTTGAAGCAAAACTTCCTCAGAAGAGATTAAATGCATGGGGGCAATGCGCCTTGTCATTTAACTTGCATACTGTTTTCACTGATTATGCGAAAATTACTAAATTACGCGATCGGATGCGATTTGAGACCGATTGTGAAAATCACACCAGCGCATAATATCAGAAGCCCTGTTAGGGGAAAAGAGTATATTTCTTGTAACTAATTGTGCCAATGAAAAAAAAGCAATTATAGCAAAACTTATTTAACAGAACTTCTAAATTAGAAAAACGTTGTAAATTATTGGACAGACACACACAAATAAAATTTAATTTGTTAATCCGTTATTAGTCATTAGTACCAACCTCCTTCTCTATACTCTTCTCCGTAATCCTCTCTCATTTCGTCACTTATCCCATCCCATAATGCCATCAATTTCTTCTTTGTTAGCTCGCTCCACAACGGCGTCTTGAAACCCTGGGGTTCAAGAATGCTAACTTTGATTCCCCAGGGAGCCATCTCTCGTCGAAGAGCATCTGAAAATGCCTCTACACCGTACTTGGTGATACTGTATGGGGCACTACATGGACCCGCGAAGAGGCCTAAATGGGAATGAATATAATAATAATAAATAATATAATAATTAACTTTATTTCAACACGGTAAACGGCTCAGTAAAACTGATTTTCAGACATGCCGTGCATAGTAATAACAATAATAATACAGTGAAGTAATAATATAACAGTTAAGTAATATATAATATAATCTATATAATATAAAATGCACAGCTGAACTAATATACTAATACCTACATGTTAGTAATAATATACTAATAATATCCCTTCCCCGTAAAAACTTATATTATAAGAATAACTTGTGTTATCGTTTGAGGGCTCTTCTGAAGGTGGTCAAGCTGTCGAGTTCTCTTATTTCATTTGAAAGCTCATTCCAGGCAATGGTACCGCGATAGGAGAAGGAGCGTTTCATGAAATTGGTTTTTGGCTTAGGAGGTTGTAGGTCAAATTTGCTGCCTCTAAGATTGTAGCTATGCACATCTGAGGTCAGTGTAAATAGGTCCTGTAAATAGTCTGGTGCTATCTTGTGAAAGACCTTGAACATCATAATCCGTAATTGGAATTGTTGTCTTTTATTTAAATTTGGCCAGTCAAGTTTCTCAAGGAGGTCGTGAGACCTGACTGAGTAATCTGCCCTAGTAATTATACGAGCTGCTCTATTCTGCAGCTTTTGTAATTGATCAGCACGTGTTTTGGAGCAGTTCCCCCAGACGATGCTACAATAGTCAAAGTATGGCTGTACTAGTGAATTATAAACAGATATTAGTGTGTCTATATTATTTGTCAAGTTTCTTGTTTTATATAACATACGCAGGCCATTTGACACTTTTGAAATTACATGCTTAATTTGCTCATCCCAATTTAATGATTCATCAATGTGTATTCCTAAAAGTTTGATAGCCTCTTTTTGCTTAACAGCTTTGTTGTTTATAGAGAGATCCATGGATTTTGTCTTTTCTACTTTTGTCTGGAGCCTATTGTCATGTAATTTGTTTTTTTGGTATTACAACTAAGCTTGTTCGTCTTTAACCAATTATCTACAGCAGCTAAATCTTCGTTTAACATGTCCTGTACATCTCGGATGTCTTCGCCTGCCGTTGTGATATATGTATCATCAGCAAACATCCCAGGTATCGAGTGATTTAGGCACCTTGGAAAATCATTTACGTAAATAATAAACAACAGGGGACCTAATATGGACCCTTAAGGGATACCACAAGTTAATTGTTCTTCTTTAGATAAGACTCCATTTACATGACACCTCTGTTTCCTATTACTTAAATATGACTTAAATACTTGCAGAGCTCTACCGTTGATACCATAACAACTTAGTTTGCGCAATAAAATGTTGTGATCTACAGTATCAAATGCTTTCTTTAAGTCAATAAAGACATTTCCATTCAAACAACCATTGTCCATATTTTTAAGCCAAATATCTGTCGCAACAAGTATAGCTGTGCAGGTTGAATACGAGGTGCGAAAACCAGATTGAGAATCTGTTAACAGTTTGTTATATTTTAAGAAGGCTGAGAGTTGTGTGTGAACTATTCTTTCTGCAACTTTGGAAATTGCAGGGAGAATAGAAATAGGTCTATAATTATCGGGCAAATTTATTTGATCAGCTATTTCCTGGTTATTAGTGAATTTGGCCCCGGCAATAAACAATTCATTGATAACTGTTGTATTTGATTTTCGACCTAACGAGTTATTTATAACTTTCCATGTTTCTTTTATATTACCACTGTTTTCCTTAATGCCCTCATTGAAATATTTAGCTTTTGTTGCTTTAATGCATGCATTGACCTCATTTCTTGCCTGCTTGTAATCCCTCCAATGATGATCTGAATTATGCTTAATAGCTTGTTTCTTTAAATAATCACGCTGTCTCATTTTTTGTTTTAGCTCGGCAGTTATCCATGGTGAATATTTACTCCGCACTTTTCTTTGCCTAATTGGAGCGTGTTTATTTACGACCTCTAAGAATAGCGATTTCCAGATGTCCCACATTTCATTTGGGTCGTCCGGGAGGGTGGCAAAATGAAATGGAGTTTCTTTCAATTCTTCAACGAAGGCATTAATAATAATAATAATAATTTAAATATTTATACAGGACGCAAACCTCACCCTAAGGTGATTTTCAGGAAGGTCCTGTATTAGTGTAAAAACATAAAAATATAAAAATGTCTATGAATCTATAAAAGGTTAAAATCTAGTAATATAAGGTATTAATTAAAAAATAGCTATAAACATAATAACAACAATAACGTACTACTATATATAAGTAACTAGATAAATCGTTTAAATTGATCTAGATTTAGAATGTTTCTCGTGCTCTCAGATAGCAAATTCCAGTCCTGAATGGCATGAAAACAAAGGCGACGTTGGCCAAACGAGCTACGAGATTTAAGCTTATAGATGTCGTTCTTACTTCTGGTATTGTAGTCGTGCATGTCTCTCTTAAAAGTAAAAGTAAAATCCCAGTCTATAAAACCATTTAAGCATTTAAAAACAAATAAGATACGGTGCTTTCTGCGTCTCTCTGATAAGGAATCCCAGCCAAGTTCTTCCAAGGCCTCTGAAGCAGAAGAGTGCTTGGACTTATTTAAAATTAGCTTTGCTGCTCTGTTTTGAAGAAGTTGAAGGGATTTCATTAGAGTAGTATTGCTTTTGTCTCCCCAAACAATGTCGCCATAATCTAAGATTGGTAAGATCATTGTGTTGCTAAAAAGTTCTCTAACAGAAGCGGGAAGTAAGTACTTGATCCTGGTTAGTATCCCTAATCTTTGTTTAACCTTGCTGTTGGCGTAGTCGACATGGTCATTCCAGGTAAGGGTTTCATTTATGACGACGCCCAAGTACTTGAATGAATCTACTCTATCAAGATCTTTGTCGTAGATTTGTACACTAATCGTGTCAAGGGATTTCAACCTCTGTGAACTTCCAATAAGCATAAACTTAGATTTTGCGGTGTTCAAAGTTAGCTTGTGATTGTAAAGCCACTGTGCTACGTTCTTTAGGTCTTCATTAAGCATAGACTCTAAGTCCTTAACTGAATTCGAAGAACAGTACATGGCTGTATCGTCGGCAAATAATGTTACCGAAGTATGCCTAAGACAATTGGGCAAATCATTAATGTAAATAGAAAACAATAAGGGGCCAAGGATGGAACCTTGAGGAACCCCAACAGACACTTTCCGAATACTTGATGAAACTTGTCCGATAACTGTTTGCTGACGACGATTGCTTAGATAAGTTTGGAACCACGCCAAACTCGTTCCGCAGACTCCTAGAACTTTCAATTTGTGGAGTAAAACTGTGTGATCGACTGTGTCAAACGCCTTTTTTAAATCGATGTAGATCACACCATTTAACAAGCCATTGTCCATATTGGTGAGCATTTCGTCAGTAAATCGAGTTAGGGCAAGAGATGTGGATCTGCCGCGCCTAAAACCAAATTGATTGACAGTCAGTAGCTTATGAAGATCTAAGAAGCCATAAAGCTGTATGTGAACTGCTCGCTCGATAACCTTACTCACGGTCGGGAGAATGGATATTGGCCGATAGTTGTCCTTATCAGTCCTATCTCCCTGCTTGAATAGTGCGATAACCTTTGCACATTTCCACGACAAAGGAAATTGACCTAGCTTCAAGGACAAATTTATAATATAATTCAACGCAGGAGCAATAACGTCAGCAGAATCACGAAGAAGGCGGGCACTAATCTTGTCAAGACCGATAGCCTTATTAGTTTTCATATGACTTAATTGCTTCTTAATGAAGTCTACTGTCACAGGATTTAGCTGGAATTTGTGATTGGGTGGTTTAACTTCAGATGGCATAGTTTCTGCGCGACCAAATACTTTGGCTAAGCTTTTCCCGATACTCGTAAAGTGCTGGTTTAGGATCTCGGCGATATCGAGATAACTCGTGTAGAGCTTATCACCCATAGAAATAGAATTTACTTCCTTATGATTTGATGGCAATGTTCTTAGAATTCTCGATGAGTTTGCAGTAATGTTCTGACTTAAGCTGTTTTTCTTCACGATTAGCACAGTTTCTTAATTTACGGTACATTCTCCAATGATAACGAGAGTTGGACGCGTGGGCCTTTTTCCGTATTTCTAGAAGTTTCTCCGAGACCCAAGGTGATTGATTTCCTTTTGATCGTCTAGATTTAATTGGAGCGTGAGTGTCTGCACAGCCTTTATAAAGCTCTTCCCATAGGAATAACGCATCGTTTATATCTTCGACACCCTCTACCGTGCTCCAGGGAATTTGTGAAAGGTCACTTAAAAACGCGTCTTTGTCATACTTCTTGAATGAACGGTACTCAAAAGTCTTTGCTGGTAATTTCCTAACACCTCCTTTGATGACACAGAATACAGGACTGTGATCACTCATGCTTGAATCTAAAATATCACATTGCACTATTTTGTGGGTGTGGTTGACCAGAATCAAGTCTATTGTAGTGCTAGATGTTTCCGTGATTCTAGTCGGCTTGGACACAATTTGGCTTAGATTGTACCTAGATGCAAATTCGTCAAGTTTGCGGCGCATCAAATTTTTCTTGGTTGAATAATCAATATTGAAATCTCCCAAGATCACAGTTTCAAAATATTCCAAATTAAATTTGTCTAGAGTATTTCCTAAGTATGCAATAAAATTGTCCAAGCTCTGATCACCCGGTCTATATACACAGCTCACAACCATAGGTTTACAGAAAGGCCTTTTAATCTCAATCCAAAGGCATTCAAAGCCGTCTTCGGTAAATTGAGATTTGGAGGTAAACGGAATGCCATCCCGCACGTAGATTATAATTCCTCCTCCGCAGGTTTTTACTGAATCTCGTCTGTCTTTACGTATAAGCGAGTAACCTTGCACGTATACCTCACTATCGTTGACTTCAGGCGTAAGCCAAGTTTCTGAGAGAGTCAAAATATCAAAACAGTGTTTCTCAGTTAGTTCTCTTAAATTATCGAGCTTGTTCAGGAGGCGATTGACGTTTAAATGGGCGATTTTAAAACCACGTAATATACGGATATCGGGTAGCTCATTTATTCTTGACTGGGAGTCCTGTAGGGTTGTTCCAGAATCTGATTTCGTTGGAGTAGCAGATGACAAAGGGCATATACAACTAGTACAAGTCCAGTGGGTGGTAGGATCGATGAGATGGAGGTATTCAGTGTTCTTCATGCCAATGCATTTAACATGGTACCACTGATCACATTGGTCACATTGTATGGCTTTTTGATTTATCCTGCATCCTTTGCTGCAGAGTATACATGGATCTTTAACAGGTCCAGGATTAAGGCTGATATCACCAGCGAGTAATATGAGACAGGTGGCACATGACAAGAGCTAGGGAAGCTAGTGAACGGCAGGCAGGAAATATGGAAAATTCTTTATAAAAAAAACGGATGTCAATAGGGTGCAACAAAAAGACAACCAAAGACCTAGCCATCAGCAACACAGGGCTGGAAAACCTCAAACCGTGAGTAAGAAATGTTATAGATGTAATCAAACTGGGCACACACAACATGACGAACGGTGTCCTGCTAGGGGTAAAGAATGTCATAAATGCCATAAGATCGGGCACTTTTCAAGATGTTGTAAAACTCAAAGACTCAAACCCAAAGTCAACATCATTCTAATGACCGAAGAGGGAAAGGACGGTCGAATGTACACGATTGATACCCAGGATAATTTCGATGATGACTATGCTTTTACCATTGGAAATGATAAACAACCCAAGATACTAGTAGATATTGGGAGCGTGTCACTGTTGAAGAGGGGGTCAGTGGAAATAATGTATTCTCGAAATACAAGGGCTGTTTTGAGGGATTAGGAAAGCTGAAGAACTTTCAGTTGGATATACCCATTGACCGCAATGTGAAACCTGTGGCACAGCCTATGCATCGTGTTCCTTTTAGCCTAAGTGGCAAACTTGAGAACAAACTCAATGCACTTGAGGAATTGGATGTGATTGAGAAGGCAGAAGGACCGACACCCTGGATTTCACCTGTTGTAGTTGTACCTAAAGCAACTGGTGATATACGCCTCTGCGTGGACATGAGACAAGCAAATAGTGCTATCCTCAGGAAACGACACCCCATCCCAACAGTGGATGAAGTACTCCATGACCTAAAGCAGAGCACAATATTCAGTAAAATGGATATGAAGTGGGCATTTCACCAGGTTGAACTGAGTGAAGAATCGAGGCCAATCACAACATTTACAACTCACAAAGGGTTGTACCGATATAAACGTCTGATGTTTGGAGTAAGCTGTGTACCAGAAATGTACCAGCGAGTAATTCAGCAAGCATTAGAAGGATGTGAATGTACGACGAACATCCATGATTATATAACTGTACATGCTTCTACAAAAGAAGAACACGATAGACGACTTGAAAAAGTCCTCCATACAAAGGATACAAGAAAAGGGTTTGACACTAAACAAAGAAAAGTGTAAACTCTACATGTCAGAGCTAGAGTTTATGGGTCATACGCTATTAGTCACGTGGTATTGGGTCAACACAAACCAAAATTGAAGCAATTACGGAAGCACGAAGACCAAAGTCAGCGTCTGAGACCAGGAGTTTTCTCGGTCTTGTCAATGTTTGTGCTAGATTTATCCCAGACCTTGCAACTGTGTCAGAACCATTGAGGAAACTGACAAGGAGAGATGTACCATTTGTATGGGATAAAGAACAGTAACAATCATTCAATGAGCTGAAATGCAGGTTAACAAATGCAGAGACACTGGGTTATTGGATGCGAAGACATGCGTCATAACTGATGCTACCCCAGTAGGACTTGGGGCCATCTTGACACAGGAACAGAATGGGGAGGGGAGAGTTCTTTGTTATGCTAGCAGAAGTCTGACAGACGTCGAAAGACGTTACTCACAGACAGAAATAGAAGCCTTAGGCATAGTGTGGGCCTGTGAGAGATTCCATATGTATATTTGTATGGCACAGACTTTGAACTGTTAACTGATCACAAACCCTTAGAGGTTATCTACTCTAAGAAATCCAACCCTAGTGCGAGAATTAGCCGGTGGCCAGATCCATTGTCACGACTTACCAGAGTTAATGTGCAAGTGGAAAGTCAGAAGTTTGAAATAGAAGCTTATGTGAGGTGCATCTCCAAGAGCCATGCCAACAAGCATCTGCAACAGATGAAGAACTGACTAATGTGAGGAAATGTGCTAAGAATGGTCAGCGGCAGGATTTCCAAAACATGAGGTATCTCCTAGTCAGAAAAGAGTTGTCTGTCATTGGCAAGTCAATGCTACCAGTGGACTACCAGTGAGCATCACAACTGACAATGGACCACAGTTTATCAGTGAAGACTTTAAGAACTTCCTGACAGGAGAAGACATCAGGCAAAGGAGAACCACACCTCTGTGGCCTCAAGCCAATGGTGAAGTAGAGAGGCAAAATCGTTCTTTTCTAAAGAGGATCAAGATTACACAGATTGAGAAAAAGGATTGGAAGGAAGAACTAGCATCCTATTTAATGATGTACAGAACTACACCTCACAGCACAACAGGAATAAGCCCAGCAGAACTGTTATTTCACCGAAAGCTTCGCACTCGATTACCAGGAATCGAGGAACACCCAGTGGATGACCAAGAAGTACGCGATCATGACAGTGAAGCAAAGGAGAGAGGTAAACTGTATGCTGATGGAAAGCGCAAAGCATGTGAGTGATGTGAAACCTGTTGACACAGTGCTACTCAAGCAGAAGCCGAGAAACAAGTTGACACCAACTTTTGAGCCAAAACCATACCAGGTAGTATCAAATTGTAATTGAGTCACCAAGTGGTGTGATGTACAAGCGAAACACAATTCACATCAAGAAATTTCTAGAAAGAGAGATTGTGACTAATAACAAACCAGCTACAGAGCCTTATGTTTTAAGTGATTGTACTACTACGTCCCACCCACCTGTACCCCACTAGAGACTGATAACCAAGATAAACTTTCTCAAGAGAAGGTGGATGAGACAGGATTTTCTACAGGTGAAGTTAGCAGAGATACTGTTGTTAGGCAGAAGAGGACGAGGCGACCACCTGCAAGATTCAAAGACTTCGAGATGTCTCACAAGTAGTTGTACTTTTAGTTTGGTCCACAACAACTGAGTTTAGTGGACATAACTTGCCAGAAAAAAACATAACCTGTTTTGAATTTTAGTTATACCTATGGAACCGCTAACTTTACATTTACTAGGATAAAGTTTAGCAAAAAGAGGAGGGATTGTTGTGTCTGTATCTCAGCGGTATACTATTACTTACGCATGCGCTGTAGTGCCAAAAAAACACGAGTGTAAATCGTTGAGCAGGAGGCGGCCATTAAAACGTACGCGGTTGATTCAATTCCAGTTTAGTGTTTAATCCGATCCATCATATGGAAATATAACAACTGGCGACGAGGATATTAGATATTTGTGAACCTTGAATGTTATGGCTGCCGCGATAAACACAGATTTAGGAGGAATTCAATCATTTGATTGTCACGGTGATCCTACAACAGTCTGTGTACGTTGGAAGAAATTGAGACGCGCCAATTCCCAACGTCTTCCGCGCATTCAACATGGCGGCTTGCAGAAGGCTGGTTGGGTCACGTGATCAAATAATACTCCCAGATTGTGGGAGTATTTTTATACGTGATTTTGCGATCTAAATTAATATGGCGGCCAAGTATTTTATCAAGTAATACGAACCATAAGTATCCCAATCCGGAGGGAAAACCCGGATCGCTCAACAGCCAATCAGATCGCGCGATTGCCATGAATAAAACATGTTATTGTGGACGTTGTTGGCGTGTATAGTTGCTTCTTAGGCAACCTAAGGTAAGTTAAACTTTGCCTAGCCTAGACATCGCTGGTTGGACAAGACAACAAAGCTGGCACTTTTTGTCTCTCACTCAAACTGGCGAGCGTTTTGTACGCAAAAACTCTCAATTTCTGCACCGAATTGAGTGGAATAAAAGCTATTAACAGTCTCTTGGGTAAATATTATCCAAGTGTAGTACAACACAGAAACAGACATGGCGGTGGTGTTGCAATATTTATCCGTCACATGATTGACTTTATTCATTGTAAGGACCTCCAAATTGAAGATCTCGAACTTCTTTGTATAGAAATCAGGAAACCAAAGTCAAGCGTTTTCTTATCAGTACTTGGTACAGGCCTCCAAACTACCCGGTCGAGTTGTTTGATAAATTTGAAAATCTTCTTGAAAGAATAGAGTTAGAAAATATCGAATCGAATATTTTAGGCGACTTCAATTGTAACGTGTCATCCACAGCAACTACACAAACTTTAAGAGATTTCTAGAGCTGTCTTGGTATAAATGTCTTGGTATCGAAATCGATGAGCTTCTGTCTTGGCAGGATCACGTTGAAAAATTAAAGTCTAAAACAAAATTGTCAAAGGCCTAGGTGCTCTTAGAAAATTAAAACAATTCCTCCCACAACATTTATTGATCTCTGTTTACAATTCTCTCATTGTTTCTTACTTTGATTAGTGGAGTGCGGTATGGCCGGGGTAGTCTAGGCAAAGGGCTCTCAGATCATCTCCAAAAACTTCAAAATAGAGCAGTTAGAATAGAGGTAATCGGCTAATTCTGTTGCCACCCAATTCAGATCATGTGACGTAAAACACACATTACTCTGGAGAATTGACTGTTTGAAAATTAATTTTATTCAGATAGGCATGACTGCATTTTGATTAGAATGAAAAACGAACAATTCCCCAGAGTAGCATCTGTTTATGTCACATGATCTGAATTGGGTGGCAACAGAGTTAACCGACTACCTCTATTATCACTGGATCAAATTATGAAATTCGATCATGTGACATTCTATCTTCTCTCGGATGGCAAAATCTTGAACAGCGTCGAAATCGTCAGTTAAGGAGTATAATGTTTAAAACTACCATAATAAGGTACCTAAATATCTTACAGAATTATTTATTCCCATTACATCCATGCATCTGCATAATTTACGACGATCAGAAAACAGCCTCTTTATCCTTAGACCTAAAAGGGAAGCCCTAAAAAATTGCTTTTCATATAGCTTTTCATACAAAGGAACAAAACACCACTTACTAAACAAATCCACGAAGCCCCAGATTTTCCATTCAAAATCACACACTTTTGCTGCAGTTGTTTTTGTTGATTCCTCGGATTAGAGTTGGTTTCTTCTTGTTCAGTCGAGTGCCAAAACATATCATTTCTCGTGAAAAACGGAATAAAAGATATATAATTATCACATTCTTTGACTACTTTCAATTTTGTGAACATCCTGGTTTGTAATTTTAACATGATTTGTCTCTGTTCGCGATAATAAAAATAAACAAAATATTTACGCGCGGGGTTGCTGTACATCGTTGAATATTGAATTCCACAAAATATTAAACACTTCGTTAGCCAATCAGCGCGCGAGTTTGAGTCGTGCTATGGGATTCTATATATTATTGTTCAAACTTGAGCATTCTTGACTAATTTACGTAGGCCATATTAATGTTAAAGATTTCTGCCGTATTTTGGTTTTGAAAAAAATATATTGTATTTTAAACTAGTTATATTATTGCAACATCTCGCCATATTAGGATGACAAAGGGCATACCGCATTTAATCATCGCACGGTGCATGGTTTTCTCTTGTGCACTCTTGCAAGAACTCAATATCTTCAAGTTTAAAACTGAACCATAGCGGTACAATCAGTCATGCTCAAAAATCCAGCGCTACTTTGCCCATACTCTTAAAGCCTGTGCATCTGTTTTACACATACAGTAGACATATGTACCCATTGGTACCAATTTTCTTATTTGGCCTTAGTGACTAGAGCATTAAGTCTTACCAGCAATACTTGCGTAGTTCACAACTCGTCCCTTGGCTGTTTTCACTAATGGTAGGAATGTCTTGGTCACGTCAATCAAACCCCACAGGTTTACATCAGCCATTCGCTTGTAGTCGTCCAACTTGTACCATTCTAATGGACCGAGTCCCATGTACCCAGCGTTGTTAACCAGGGCCCATAAACCTGGGGAAGAATATATTACAATGTAAATTACGTGGAAACTTTGTTTTATGAACAGAGAGAACATAGTTTTCATATTAGACAAAAATATTGCGTACGAATTTCTCTCAGAGTCCACCTTTATTTGGTATTGTATGAATCATGATGAATGGATCTGAGTTTCAGAGGTTATCGGATAGATAAAATTTACACTACACCGAATTTTTGGCACGGCTCGGATAAAATTACATCTCCGTGCCTTTTTTATACCTTTTCTATGCCTTTCAACAAAGTGACAAAATAGAGATAGATTTGAGGCCCATTTACACTACCGTGACTTTTT
The DNA here is from genome assembly GCA_030867875.1 of Actinernus sp. WN-2022. NCBI lineage: Eukaryota > Metazoa > Cnidaria > Anthozoa > Actiniaria > Actinernidae > Actinernus > Actinernus sp. WN-2022. Next base: position 38,416,786 of record JAOWCC010001501.1, read on the forward strand.
GGCAGGGCTCGGATAAAAGCGGTACGGGTACCAAACAAATGAGTTCTCTCCTCGTTTACACTATCATTTTTTTGCCGTAACAAATAACCATTTGGTACGGGTGCCGAAATTTTGGTACTGATTATTTACTTTAGAACGCATGCGCTGTTCGTCCATCCAAGCTGGCGGATAAAGAAAGTTTGGAAGCCTTATTGCCAACAGCATCAACATCTAGACTTGATAAAGGTATAAAAAGGCGTTAGCGAAACCAGGGCCGAAAGAAAACGGGACTCGGATCGTTCACAAGGTTTTTGCATTTTCAAGGCTTCATTTCATGGTTTCTTCTTTCATTATTATGAGAAGTTCTCTAACATCGCTTTCTTTCCAAGCATGGCCGCACATTTTCTTGGCTGTGGCTGTGACTGCATTTGTCCGCCATCTTGAATTGTAAACTTCTGAGTGTGACCGCTTGCCAATACGATCGAAGGCCATAGAATAAAATTGCGTTTGGTCCGGGTGATCGTTTACACTACGAATTGTATCCGAGCCGAACCCATATTTTGATCCCCGTACCAATTTTACCCGTGCTCGGACTACCTATTTAAGGCCCATTTATACTACACCGAAGTTTTGGCACGGCTCGGATAAAATTGGTACGCGTACAAAAAAAAAGAGCTCGGCTCGGATAAATTTAGCAGTGTAAATGGTTTGCCGCCCCTAATTTTACCGGTGCCGAACCAACAATTTTACCCGTGCCTGGCCCTTCTAAATAGGTAGTCCGAGCACGGGTAAAATTGGTACGGGTACCAAAATATGGGTTCGGCTCGGATAAAATTCGTAGTGTAAACGATCACCCGGACCAAACGCAATTTACAATTTTACAATTCAAGATGGCGGACAAACGCAGTCACAGCCACAGCCAAGAAAATGTGCGGCCATGCTTGGGAAGAAAGTGATGTTAGAGAACCTCTTATAATAATGAAAGAAGAAACCATGAAATGAAGCATTGAAAATGCAAAAATACCGAAGGAGGAGAGATTAGCGTAGCCACTAACCTTGTGAACGATCCGAGTCCTGTTTTCTTTCGGCCCTGGTTTCGCTAACGCCTTTTTATACCTTTATCAAGTCTAGATGTTGATGCTGTTGGCAATAAGGCTTCCAAACTTTCTTTATCCGCCATCTTGGATGGACAAACAGCGCATGCGTTCTGAAGTAAATAATCAGTACCAAAATGTCGGCACACGTACCAAATGGTTATTTGTTACGGCTAAAAAATGATAGTGTAAACGAGGAGCGAACCCATATGTTTGGTATCCGTACCGCTTAATATATCCGAGCCGTGCCAAAAAGTCACTGTAGTGTAAATGGGCCTTTAGAAGGGCCAGGCACGGGTAAAATTGTTGGGTCGGAACCGGTAAAATTAGGCGCGGCAAACCATTTACACTGCTAAATTTATCCGAGCCGAACTCTTTTTTTTGGTACGCGTACCAATTTTATCCGAGCCGTACCAAAAATTCGGTGTAGTGTACATGGGCCTTTGGTTTGGTATTTATGCCACTCAGGCATCAAAGCTAAACCTGTCTTGTCACAGGCTCGATTTCACCTCAGAGGAGATGCGATTAATAGAGATATAAATAAATTAAATTGATTAATAGAGATAAATAGATGTAAACAGGAGCCTTGATGTAAATTGATTAATAGACGTAAATAATTACTCACTATTCCTGTATGTTGCTGTTCGTTTGTTCAAGTTTTCTTGTCTTACCATTAATTTCATATATAATTTACTACATTTGTGGGGTGCCAGACTCGATTATTGTTATTTAAGCTACTTCTGGCATCCCAGCACTCTATTTTAGTCAACATCTAATTCATTGTAAAATATCTCTATTTTAGTCAACATCTAATTCATTGTAAACTATCTCTATTTTAGTCAACATTTAATTCATTGTAAACTATCTCTATTTTAGTCAACATCTAATTCATTGTAAACTATCTCTATTTTAGTCAACATCTAATTCATTGTAAAATATCTCTATTTTAGTTTATAAATCGTTGTTGTTATGAATAGGAAACTAATTTCACGGTGAATGAATAATCGACAGTGAAGAAATCAAATGAAAAGCCAACGATATGCTTTTTTATAAACAACTTCAATGCTAATTCACCCTTCTCACACAGCGTCCATGTTGGATAGAAACAATAGATTTTGCGTGACAAGTAAAGCATATCGTGGAAGTGGGCTATTGGGTAAATTTTACTCAAACGTTTCTCCTGCTTGTGCATGCAAGACAAGACAAAACCTTTTAAACAATGAAACCGTGCTTTGTCTATAGGTTGCTCCCGTATTTATTATATATTCAGGATAGAAATGAATACTATAGACCGATTTAGCTTGCATATTTGTTGTCCCAATTAACATCATGTCACAGCTCTCCAAAGGTTCAGTGCTTTGTTTTGCAATTAGAGAAATGTGTACATTTCCTCTTGGGATACAGAAAAACAAGAAAACATTACTCAAGGGAAAAGTCAAGCTAAATCGGTCAATGACTGGCAGATAAGTGGACTTTTACTATGGTTGCGTTGTGTTACGTTGCGTTACGTTATATTATGCTAAATAGTGTAATAATTCAAAGCTCGAATTACTAAATAATACTGCAGATATAAAATGCAGTGTTTTACAGGGATATGGGAATGACACTGAATCTTTCAGCTTCGGAATATCGGATTGTTGTTTATACCGAACAAAGTAAAACTTTTAAGATTGCATTCCTGATATAACTTAGTACTGATTACAATAGTACCTCTGTCTGCAGGAATAAGACGCTTCACTTCATCGTAAGCTTCTTGTATCTGCTTCGAGTTTGTAACATTCATAAGCAAACCCACCACTCGCTCGCTACAAACAGCTTGCAAATTCTCCTTTCCTTCACGAGTCAGACACGTGGCAAACACATGAAATCCCATCTGATCCAAGCGGATGGCAGTGTCCTTCCCGAAGCCCGTGTCGCAACCCGTGATGAGAACGTATTTCTTGTGAAATTCACCGACCTTGCCTTTTGGTAGAAGCAGTTTGAAGAAAACCCAAATGATAACAATGAAGGCGAAAGTAGTAGAAATCAACACAGGCCAGGAGAGATCAGCGAGATGTTTGAATTCCATTCTGCAGAAATTGGCTGTTCATGTATCCGTCTAGGTTCACAGTAACGCCTGATTCTCAAGATGACCTTTTGTATGTATGGGAGAGTGACTCCCCTCCCCCCTCCCGGTGGGTACTCCGGGGTAAAAAGATCGGGGTGACCGTCGAAAGAGCTGAAAAAATACCCTAAAAATGGTTCATCCACAAAATGCAATACCCTAAAAAATACCTTATCACATGAAAAATACCTAAAAAGCCTAAGTACGGACATAATGGCTCCAGGTACGGATTATCAATTTATGAAGTAAAAGAACTAATATAATGCTTTGCCATTTATTGCGTTTGAGGTTTAGTTTACCACAAGTAAAATATGAAAAACATCTACGATATCATTCAAATATTGATCAAACTATTGAAAATAAAGCGAGACCAGCAAACGAGGAAACATTGTTATTATTGTTGCGGAAATATTTGTAGTCTGGGCGTTCTATTGGGGAAACCGCGATATATTTTAACGACGGAAGAATGGGGCGAGGACAAAAAAGGAAGTTGGGGGGAGGGGAGGAGAAGGGAAGGAACGCCTCCCGGCAAGAAAAACGCCTCTAGTTAATTATGCATGCCTGATCTGTCTAAAGTTTATACCAGTACAATTTTCGGTGGGTATTGTAGGCCTCAGAAAATGTACGTTTCCTCCGAAATTAACGGGGTTGTTATAAACCTCTAAATCACAAACGTAACTGATGAAGCGATTTGAATTAGTTTTCGTGTAACAAGTCTTCTATAATAATAATTGGGCCGCTAGCAATATTTAAATTAGGTTAACAATTTGATCCGGGGTTCGTTCATGGCATAATTTTCACATGAGATAAGAATCTGAAAACAGCACTTTACTTTCGAAATCTTAAATTTACATATATATAGAATCAGGCTCCATTGTAGTTCTTACGTATGCAACAGGAAGTTCGTAGTTATAATAGAAGTGCTTGAAATAATTTTATTTATGCATTTCAATATGATCGTCTAGATAATTAACTGAACTTTTTGCGTTCGACGAAGGAGAACGCATATTAATCTTGCAGTGGACTCCCTGTGGTCATGTGTGGGCTACCTGTGCTTTCCCAGGCGAAAGAAATCGAGATTCTTGTATGTCCGTCATCATGTATGTTTGTACTTTTTAGAATAAATTATCTCGGTCGGGGAAATGGTAACCACATGTACACGATGCTGGCATTCACCAAAATGGCCGCTCGTATGGTTTCTGTTTCGGCTCGCGATCGGTAAGTTACCTGCCTTATTTTCCTACAATCCAATGCAATGATGTTTCAAAGGTTCGCAAGTACAATTGAGCAAAGCCTGAGGAAAGTGTGTGGTACATCTGGAGGACTGACAAAGTCCAATATGATCTGTTTTGTACCTTGAACATTCAACTCGACCATAATTATTTATTTGTGCTCAACCCGAGTGAATCTGCGATCGAAAAATATGCTGTTGGCTTGCTCGCTGCATTGAATTGTGCTGTTCGCTTTGCCGATACCAAAACTCCAAATGATCAAGATGCTATAAATCATACCTGAAGAGAAATATATGGATATGAATATTTCAGTGTGAGTTGTGAAGAAGCTTTTTAAACACTACACATGTGTGCATCGTGGTGGTTTCATCGTGGTTATACAAATTAATACTGCATTCAGGGTATAACCACACTTGGATATGTCAAGGAACTTAAATATCAAAACAAGGTGAGGCAAATTTAAAGTACTCTTTATTGCTGTGTACCCTAATATAATCAGAAATAATTATGCAATAACAATGGACACTCAATACTCTGCAGCCTCCCTTGAAGAATAATTTGAATCCTCTGAAGGTGTAGTTCACACACATGCACATATATTTTATGTTCTACGCTGGAGTGTAATCACTGACGCTTAGTCAGTATTATGGAGACAGCCTTGGTCATGAAAACTGGGATACAGTTTATACACATCTGAATAGGGTTGATTGTGTTCTATACTAACTCATATGTACTATTTAAAACACTAATTGGAGTGGTATTACAAATGTTGAGAAAACAATTGAAACCCGAGAGGCGTTAGTTCTCATACAAAAAAATATGTCGAACGCACTTTGACTAATCTATGATTACTTCTAGTATAATTTGTAATTTCCCGTGCGTGTGATAGTAGGCCTTATGTTTTCTCCAAAGTCAGTCTGGTTATTAATATCAAAATCATAAACATAACTTCTATAATGTCAAGCGATTTCAACTATTGTTCTTGTTGTAAATCTATAGCCTTGAATTCCAATGACGTTGCCTAGAGCTGTCACTTGGTCTTATACTTAGCGGAATTTTAGAGGGAAACGACATTTCGTCATCAGTTTCCTTCACACGAACAGGGAGTTGGCAAATCAAACATTCTTCCAATCTTCCGTGGGTCAGAAAGCCGCTGCAGCTGCCAATCAGCTATCGGTCCAACGTTAACAGTAACACTACAGAGATCCCCACCCATACTCCGGTATATGCTGAAACTGAACTCTTCTACTTCAAACCAGTGTCATACAGCGAGTTACATAATATAATTATGTTGATGCCATCGAAATATTATAAAGCACCCGGACCGGATAAGATTTCCATTCGGGTCATCAAGGACTCCTTACTGCACATGTGACCTGCGTTAACTGACATCATTAACTGTTCCATGATAACTTCTACTTACCCTGAAGATTGGAAGCAAGCTGAGGTTATACCACTGTTAAAGGAGGGCGACCATGAAGATCCAACGAACAACCGGCCATTATCACTCTTACCAGTCGTTTCTAAAATCTATCACATGCACAGCACAAACGTGTTCACGTTCATCAAAGTGGAAACCGCCAGTACCACTCCACTGAGATACTCAATATCTATACTACAGATTCAGTATACTTAGTGCAATAAAAAGTGACCACACTTGTTCTACTGGAGCTGTCTAAGGCATTTGACAGTATTAACTATCGGATTCTACTACGCAAGCTTCTAGTCGCTTCCAAATGGTCCGAGTGTTATCTTTCCGGAATGAGACAAGCTAGCGCTATTCGTATTGGTCCCAGTGTCTTTAGCTCACTTCCATTGCGGAATGGTGTCCCACAGGAGCTATTTTGTCAACATTGTTGTTCAACATCTATATAAATGACCTCCCTTCCATCGTCCGTCATTGCTCACTTAAGTCGTACGTTGATGATTCTAAACTATTCATATTATTTCCAAGAGCTATGTTTTCTTACAATAGGGCAACACTGTGACGTCACAAGATCCAAGATGGCGGCGCATAGGAAATTTAAATGACTTTTGTGGACAGGAAAATCAGTCCATGCACAATATACATGAGACAAAAACAGCAACAGATTTAGGTATCCATAAGGAACATTTGAGACCAAACATTGTTTTTCAGTCGAGGTTCCCTTTAAGGTTTCACAGTAAAAATGACCGACAGCTCAAATTTTCCTCTATTTTCGGCTTGTAACTTTGACTGAGGACATCTCAGACAGCACGTAAGACACATTAAAGCAAAATCGTTCGAGAGGACATACTCATCAGGCCGCAGTCTATTGTCGTTTCCTATAGTTTTTCCGCGAATCATTACTTAATAGCAACATCTTAGGAAAAAATGTTGATAAAGGGATTTCTTTAAGTTTTATATCCGCAATATAAATAGTGTAAATGTGCATGGTAAAATTATATATTTATAAACCGCAAATTATCGGTGGCTTGAGAGTGGCCAATGAAAGTGTAAAGTCAAAATCCCAACTCAAAAGTGCAAAGTCGGAACTAAAAGTTGAATTTGATATTCCACTTTCGACTTCTCACTTGCAGCTTTCTTTCCTTTGCTTTACTGCTTTCCACTTTTAACTTACAAGTTTCCACTTTCAACTTACGAGTTTCGACTTTTCACTTTACCACCCCCTCCCCCTGTCATACATGGTTCGTGCTCGGGGAGCCGGATAATTACTCGGCCTGCCTGTGGCAGCACCGAGTCTTAAAATGCAAGTCGTTATTTTTTTTTATTCCGTGTAGCAAAATTTCTGCGCATGCGTTAAAGGTCAAATTCACACCAATCAGATTGCACTGTGCTGGTCACGCAACAATCGCCAGGTTAATTTATTTACATAATTTAATACAGTAAATCAAGATGGTGGAGGGCCCGCGAGGAACTTTCTCTCTCATTTGGAGTCCCATCTCTCAAATGTAAGCAGTTTAATGTTTTATTTAACTTCACTCGTGCGAAAGCCTTCCAACAGGCTCAGGATATTTCAACTGGCGCTATTGTCGGAGCCGAAGGACCGCGTTTTTTACCCAGATGGCCAGTGATTTTATATACGACACGTACGACGACCTGAAGCCAGTGAAGGGGCCAGGATCCGGAAAGCTAAAATTCGAAGAAATAGATATTGGAATCTATAAGCCATCGGCTCGCTGTTCTGCATTTGAAGGCACTTCAAGACCAATATTATGAGTCTCTTAAAAACTGTCAGAGATTTAAATTTACCGTAAGTTGGATCGACCACTTAAATGAGGCAGAGACACAGTCAGAAAGTATTGAGATCAAGTTATTTCGTTCCAGCAAGGATATTGACCTAGCGGAAACGGTACAAGCTGTCGAAGGATTTTACTTATAACCATCCACGTCTACTGAACAACAGGAATAGTTATGTGCCAAGGCATGGGCAAAGATTACAGATGAAAGTAGAGAACTTAATGAATGAAGAAACAGAGGTCATGCACGACATGCTTGAGAACATGTTCAACACTTTATGTTATACTAAGAAAACAAAACAAGTTACAGAGCCTGTAGTTTTGGATCAACATATCCTTGAAACTCCAAAAGCAACATACACATGAGTCAAATTCAAACTCACGAGGATTGTTAGTCCGCAATAAGAACTCTCTCGCTGATTTAATGACCTTGATTTGTAACATGGAGCCTGACCTAACTGCGTAATGATTCTTACTCTCGTCACATCAAATAATAAATAAATAAATTTAGTATTTATATTGCGCGTGTTCCATTGGCAGATGCTCACATGCGCATTACAAATGCCTATAGGCTTACGTATATACTAATCCTAACTAAGTAATGTGTATAGTATATCTAAATCTATCATAATTGAATATATACAGTATATAAATATAGACGTGTTGTATAAGAATGGTAATACGATACTATTGTTGAAATGCTTTGCCAAAAAGATAGGTTTTTAGCAACTTCTTAAAAGTCGAAACACTAGAAGCACTACGAATTTTAGCGGGCAGGACATTCCACAGTGTGGGTGCCGCTACCGCAAAAGAGCGGTCACCCAATGTGATCAATGTTCTCATTCTTGGTCGCTCTAGCAGAAGTTCTTTAGACGATCTAAAGTTATATCTTGAAGTAGTCTTACATTTGATAAGTTCAGTTATATATGCCGGAGCGAGTCCATTTATAGCTTTGTAGGTAATAAGTAAGATTTTAAAATCAATTCTATGTTTAACGGGTAGCCAGTGTAGTTTATATAAAATGGGAGTAATGTGATCGAACCTACTGATATTACAAATGAGTCTAGCCGCAGCATTCTGCACACGCTGAAGTTTGTGCAGCTGATTGGCTGGCAGGCCATAGAGAAGACTATTACAATAGTCTAGTCGACTAGTAACAAAGGCGTTAATTAAGATTCGCACAGTGTCAAAACTAAGAAATTTTCTAATTCTCCAAATGTTAAATAAGTGAAAGAAAGCTGATTTACAAGTCTTGTTAATGTGGGTGTCCATTTTCAGCTGCGCATCGAACCAGCAACCAAGGTTTTTTGCCTCACTAGAGGGTGCTGTGGTTACATCTCCGACGCGCAGTGAGTCAACGTTCACTTTTGCCAGCTGCTGTCTTGTCCCGATGATAACAAACTCTGTTTTGTCATCATTTAGTTTTAGCCTATCCGCTAGCATCCACTTCCTGATGTCTGCGATGCAGTTTTGCATGGCCTCAACAGCAGCAGATTGCTTGACACTTAAGTCCGGTTTGAATGAAATATACAGCTGTGTATCGTCAGCATATGTGTGGACGTCTGGTAGATGACGTTCCAGAATAGTAAACAGCTTGCTTGCGTAGATGACAAACAGGAGGGGGCCAAGGCAAGAACCTTGTGGAACACCGTACTTCATTTTAAACTTCCTGGATGTCCCCTCTTGTATAGATATGTATTGGTGTCTATTATGTAAATAAGACTTAAACCAGGAAAGGACTTGTCCTGAGATGCCAAAATCAGAATACAGACGGTCCAGTAATATGGGGTGATCGACAGTGTCGAAGGCGGCGCTTAGGTCCAGTAGTACTAGAAGAGTCACGTGTTGTTGATTCATGTTCATTAAGATATCGTTTTTTACACGAAGAAGTGCAGTTTCAGTGCTATGAAATTCGCGGTAAGCGGACTGAGCTTTGGGATAGAGTTTATGCAAAGTCAGGTGATCATGAGTTTGACTGAAAACTGCTCGTTCAGTGAGCTTAGAAACAAACGAAAGGTTACCAATAGGACGGAGGTTATTAAAAATAACCTCTGCTCTAGGTTTCTTCAGTCTTGGGTGGACTTCAGCCTGTTTCCAGTTGTCAGGGAAGCATCCAGAGTGTAAAGACAAGTTTGTCATCCTAGTAAGTACTGGAAGAAGAACATCTAAGCACTCAACCACGAGTGATTCAAAACACGAATCAAGAAACGAAACTCAGTCATTTGGAAGACAAATTAGTGCAGCAAGATATTATATACAAGACCGAAATCAAGATGCTGTCATCACGTATTATTGACCTAGAAGTTGAAAATGGCGAGTTGAAAGCGGATATAATAAAGCTGTGATCCGACTTTCAAACTTAAAAAAAAAATCAAGAATACGAAAAAGAAGACAATGAAAGACCAAGGTCTCCAGTGTTCCGAGACTACCCAAACTACTGAAGCTTATCAGTTTGTTCAAGAGCCATCTTTCTTACGTGACAATCCGATCCCTATTCATCAGAATACATTTTCTGTGCTAAATGACGAGAGTTTACAATCACCTGACCGACAACCCACTACTAAAGAAAGGGACCATGAAGTACAGTAGTACGGTTAATTCTCGGGTTCAAAACAATGAATATATGCCTGCTCAAATGCAGTGTGTTAAACGAATAAGTAGTGTTTAAATTAAAAGGTCAACATACGAGAAAAACACAAATATTAAATTACATATATACTAGGGGAGCAGAGAATGAAAGTCACCGCGCTACCGGCCACTCCTAAAGACTGCTAAATTCAGCTAATAATTCTTCCCTTTGGTTATTACTAAGAGGATTTCAAATGAAAGTGTATTTCATCTTCAATCTCATGTGGCCCGAGTGAAAGCCCAGATGGGCTCTTGTTGATTTACTACTGATGCTCGTGACAATTGAAGGGCTGTGGGCAAAAAGGGCGTAAGAACCACTTACGCCCTTTTGCACACATTCCTTCAATTTATATGTAATGGATGGACATTTTGCAGGAATGCAATGGTTGTACTAGATGCAAACACATCTTAATTCATATATTTAAAGGCACTTGTATGAGATCGGTAGTGTTATTAGCAAAACTTGTTTGTAAATGCTATTTTCCACCTCCAATCGATCTTTCTAAAACAGCGTTTTTAAAGATAGCTTGCCATCCAGCATCCGTTGTTGTCTATTTTGGTCAAAGTCTGTTTTAATAGAAATGGCTTCCGATTTGTTGCTTCTTGAAAATCGCTCTCGCTTTGGCGGAAACTTTACGTTCTTGGTTCGCCGAAATCGAAATCCTGTCATTCATACTGTAGAAAGATGTATTTGCTGTTCTTCCAACGGGCATGGGAAAGTCGCTTTTGACAGCTCACATTACCACGTGAACAAAACCGATTTGGCCAGGTTTATATTTTTAGCACATTTTACGCATGCCAATCTAATTGGATTATGTTCAAAGGAACCGTAAACAGTACTTGAATCTCCCAGAGGCTCGTCGCTTGGCGACTCGGGCTGATGTCTAGCTGGCGCTCGACGTCAGCTTATGGCATCCAGGGTACCATATTGAACTATTAAGCAGAATAAAGCACTACTTGACAACTAGAGTAAATTACTACGCAAATTCGTCATCGACATTCCAGCTCGCAAGGCTAACAACAAGTGGAGATATCAACCCTAATCCTGGACCGAGAAGCGAAGGAAACAGCACAACCAAATGTTCAGAATGATCAAGAACCATAGCTCGTAACCACAGAGCTTTATTGTGCAACACATGTAGAACCAACTTTCACATTAAATGTGCAAATGTGCTGCCTAAGCAATACCGACAAATGCTACCTTTAGCTAAAATAAACTGGAACTGCCCAACATGTATAATTGCCAGAAATAACGAGAGGACCTTGACTTCCCAAGAATTACCGTTTTACGGAATACTCGATTTCATCGAAGAACACCCGGCTGAAGTATAAGAGAATACGTCAAAACCTGATAACGAAAATTATCTAGAAAAGTTGGTTGAAAGTTTGGAGTCCTCCCCAAAAGACATAAGCGTGGCCCACTTGAACATTTGCAGTCTGAGAAATAAAATTGAAGAATTAAGGACCCTACAAAGGAACTGTATGTTTGATATAATTGGGATTACAGAAAGCCATCTCGACAGAACTGTTCCCGATTCACACCTACACATAGATGGACTCAAGTTACTACGCAAAGATAGAATTAATCGCAAGGGTGGCGGATGCGTGCTGTATTATGCAGAGCACGTACGAGTAATACATCGAAAGGACCTGAACATGACAGACTTAGAGGCAATTTGGATCGAACTGAAATCCCCTTCCAATACAGCTCTATTTTCAGTTGTTTACCGGCCTCCTGATAATGGCGAATTCAATATGACTCGAGAAGGCTTGGTTGAAAACATAAAACATATTTGCGCTTGGAGATCTTAACTGCGACTATACTAATATTATGAATGAGTTGTATGTAGAAACTCAATCAAACACGAATAATCTGCGACGTATTTTTGATATGTTCAATATGCAAAATGTGATTACCACAGCTACCAGAATAACACCAACAACGAGTACCTTTAGTTAATAGACCTCATCATAACCACCACGAAAGATCAGGAACCTTCCCCCTAGGGATCTCAGACCACCACCTGGTGTATGCTACATTACCTAAAATCATAAACACTAGGGACTACAAGCGCATAAATGTAAAGGACTTTCAAGCGGATATAGAATCGGCTCCCTTCCACATTGTTGGCCTGGAATAAAGTATTTGAAGAGATGTGTGATACGTATGCACCGCGTAAAGCAATTAAAGTGCGAAGCTACTCTTCACCCTGGATTAGCACTAAAAATGAACCGGCGATATAAATTATACAAGAAAGCAGTAGAAACAAAGGACCAGGAAATATGGGCTAAATACAAGAAGTTGAGAAATGAAATTATATCGGACATTCGAAGAGAAAATAGATGAGGTGAAGACAACTGCTGACTGCTGGAAATTGCTGGAAAAGACTACCAATCCTAAAATGCGTAAAGTAATTGGCCCTCTGAGACGCAATGACGGAAGTCTAGCAGTAGATGATGAAGAAAAAGCAAATTTAATGAATTCACACTTCACCACAGTAGGAGACAATCTAGTAAAAAATCTCCCTAAATGCCAAAAACATACAGATGAACAGAGTCTAGCAGAGATAGTCTAGCAGGCTAGAGTGAGACCGGGACGAAAAACCACTCAAGGCTTTGGTTGCCGTGGGAAAATCTTCAACCGGTCTGACTCAAGATCGGTCTGATTCGGTTACATGGAGAAAATCTTGTACCGGTCTTACTTCAAACCGGTCTGATCAAACTCGTACCGATACAGCAACTGGAATCATTCAGATCGGTCAGAGAAATGTCTCATGTAATTCGAGACTCTTAATTCTTGAAAGAGTTTATATGGAGCCCGAACTGAACTCGTACCGGTCTCGTGTAATCCCGATTTACACGACAAGTATTTTGGGCACGGCACTCTTAAACAGATTTGGGTCCGCTGGCCGATACATTTGGGACCGGCACGCTTGATTTTTGCCCTGTAAATGAAGACTGCCGAGCCCTAAATTATCGCCACTCTTGATTTTTGTCGTGTAAATCAAGAGTGCCGGTCCCAAAATTATCGGCCCGCGGGTCCACATTTAAGAGTGCCGGTCCCAAAATGAATGTCGGTGTAAATGGGGCTGTAATCACCACCTAAGAGGCACTGAATGGAAATGTTTCGTGACGTGAAGTTGCCGATTGTCGAAGACAGTTGACGCCGTTTGAAACTGATTTGCGACATGACTGTACTGTGTGAGCAAAAAAACATATGGACAGAAAAACCTTCAGAAAAAAGTTGCGATCGTTCCATCGCAGACTATTTCGAACTGAATTAAAAAATGCAACTATATAGTAAAAAAAATACATGTTTTAATTACATGTGTCTATATCAGAGCTCTGATTGGCTGATCAATTCTTAAAGGTTATACGATATAAAGTCGTACCCGGAAAGCGAGATACGAGTACAGGATGTTTGTCACCAACTGTTATTTTCCGTTTTTCTGGGCTCCCTTCGGAATGTTAGGTTCCATACGCATGCTGAGAAACATGTCTTGGAATGACGTGGGCAGAGATGCGAAGACAGTGACGATCTTTGCCTCCAAGCCAATCGGATAGCGAGTTTGTGGGTCACGTGATGTCACGGCATCTATGACAGTATCGATGACTTTGTAGGTGTGAGGTGAGGCCATTTTGTTGTAATAGTCGTCGAACGCCTTGCGAACTGAAAGGAAACAGAGAAAGTATTGACTTTCAACCCAACCACAGAAATTCGATAAACACAGTGGCGGCCACGTTGGTTGTTCTAAGAAGAGAAGCTAACGAGAGATATGTTGTTTACGTCAACCAAGATGGCGGCCATGTTGATTGATCTAAGAAGAGAAGCTAACGAGAGATGTGTTGTTTACGTCAACCAAGATGGCGGCCATGTTGGTTGATCTAAGAAGAGAAGCTAACGAGAGATGTGTTGTTTACGTCAACCAAGATGGCGGCCATGTTGGTTGATCATAAGAAGAGAAGCTAACGAGAGATATGTTGTTTACGTCAACCAAGATGGCGGCCATGTTGGTTGATCTAACAAGAGAAGCTAACGAGAGATGTGTTGTTTACGTCAACCAAGATGGCAGCCATGTTGATTTGAATCTTCTTGATTTTAATTTTTAATTTTCTTGATTTTAATCTATTAGTTAATCCGTGGCTTAACGGTGGTAAAGAAATTGCTCCTGGCTTGTACGAGTGACCCCTCCCTCCCTCCCCACGGGATATGATAACTGGGTATGTGCGGCCACAGGGTCCAGGTTTTAGGAGAAAAATAGTTCCAAAAGGCCCGGATTTCAACGTTATTGTGAAAACGAACCAGAAATTTCTCCCAATTTGATTATTCTGAATCGTAAGCAACCCGAAATTTGGCATAGTTTTACGAAAAATCCGTCTAGATGGTATCAACTCTATAAAAAACGGTAAATCATCGGGAAGTGATTTAGCCTTACAAGAATTTTTGAAAATAAGTAAAAATAAGGTATCAGAAATAATTACCTCGATTCAAAGAGATTCCCAAAGATCTGGGCGTCTGGTTATGTAAATTCAATTTATAAACATAGGGCCCCCCTAAGGGCAACTCGTGGATGATTGGTGAGCTATTTTGGCATATACTAAATAATAACGTGACCGATGACGTCATCGTTACGTCAACACCACTAAGTGAATCGTGGGGAAACAATAGCAAACATGTGCAAGTTTGAACTGTCTGGCATTAGAAATGAGGGAGATATGGGGGTATGTACTTAAAATCACGTGACCGATGACGTCATCATTGCGTCATCACCACTAAGTGTTTTGTGGGGACCCAATAACATGCCTGTCCAAGTTTGAACTGTCCGGCTGGCATTAGAAATGAGGAAGATATGGCATGTACTTGCTCGATATTACTAGAACACGTGTAAGTAGATTGTTTTTATAATTTTTAGTTTATTATTATCATTGATATTGTAAGCCGGCATAGAGCGATGTCTGATGCTCCTAAAACATGTGTATGTATGTATTATTATTATTATTATTATTATTATTATTATTATTACTAGTAGACACCGCTAACGATAATCCAACATGCGTGTTAGATGTTAGCGACGTCATAGCGCATCTTGGGTAGTGCCATGCAACTTGCATGGTAGTGATCATGGGTGTATGGTAATTTTCCACCTACTAAGGCTCAACTGGAATTTTGGAGCACTTCTCGTGGAAATAAGTGGCCTAAACATCTGCGAAAAAAGTTTCTCCTTGAAATGATTGTTATTTTCCATCCAAGTGCATTGAATGTCATCACAAGCTCGCGAACCGACAGCCTTCCGCAGTTCATGCCGCATGGCAGTTGTCGCGTCGAGTACAGAAACCATGGTTTTAACTCTGCCACATCACTTAATCCATTGTGATTTGAAGCTGCAACCTCATTCTAGCCACTTCTAAATGTATTAACAGGAAAGGCATAGGATTTTCCACCCCTCAGTTTTGCAAGGTTCGCATTTCTTACCCCAAATGTTGTGTTCGTCGTGTTTACTACCAAAACCATTATTTTTAAGCTGCAACTTCATTCTAGCCACTTCTAATGGGGGAGGGTCCATTATTAACAGGAAAGACATAGGATTTTCCACCCCTCCCCTCTCAGTTTTGCAAGGTTCGCATTTCTTACCCCAAATTTGCAACCTATATGTTGTGTTCATCGTGTTTACTACCAAAACTATGATTTTAACGCTGCAACTTTATTTAATCCAGTTCTGGACTCGGAAATAGAAAATGACACTGTCCCAGCATGCCTTGCGGCCAAAACGGAAAGGGCGATGGATTTTTACGGGTAGAAAGCAACATCGTAGAGACATGAGGTTTTCACCAAAATGTTACCCATAGTAAACTGCAGGGGTTCCTATTAGTTTGGTTGACATTAAAGTTCAGGGGGAGAAATGACAGCCAAAACAAAAATTCAAAACGGCTTAACCCCCTGAACTTCATTTGCGCGAGTAATAACGCAAAAAAATCATCTAGTTGGGCGAAAATACGTAAGATAGGCTAGTTTTTGTGTCTTTCACTATTCGCTACATACCAAACATTAATTATTTAATTAATTAATTAATTAATTAATTAATTAATTATTTATTTAATGATTGTATTATTTCTATGATTATCGTTAGGAATTATTATTATTAGACTTCGATTATTTATATGATGAATGTAAGGACTGTAATGCGCATTTGAGTATTTATATAAGAAATGCGCAATATAAGTAATAAATATTATTATTATTACTTAAAATCACACCACTAAGTGATTGTTAGGGGCCCACTACCATGTCTGTCCAGGTTTGAAGTGTCTAGCATTGGAAGGGCACCGTCAATACTCGAAACCTTGGACGCGTACCATAAATATTCGTCAATATATCTTCGGTAAATCAAACGTCATTCGGAAAGCCAAAGCGAGTCCTCGATCCACAGCAAAAAAGGATGAATAAATTAGCTCGCACCACCTAACCCCTATAGCTCGTTCTGCGCTTGCGCGCATCCACGAGTTAAAGAGGTCCAAGCTTAGAGCCTGGGAACTACAGGAGAATTACAATCTTATCCCATCTAGGGAAGCTCTTTACGTCCTTATTAAACAAAAGATTAACAGTATTTTTGGATAAAATGATATACTACATCAAGAACAAGCAGGCTTTAGGAAATTTCATCGACCTAGTGATAACCTGAGGGCATTAGCCCTTATCGATAAATATGTAAAAGAACAAATGTAAAAATAGAGGACGTTTTATTTACATGATTTGTTGATTTTAGCAAAGCTTTTGATAGTATATCAAGTGAACAGCTTTATGAAAAAATTGGCACAATCGGTGTCACAGGTAATTTTCTGTCGATTATGAAAGAAATGTACAGCCAAGACTCAGCGCATGTATAAAATTAAATACCAATATTTCCGAGGAATTCGACTGCTATATAATGGCGTAAAACAGAGCTGTATGTTATCACCTACACTTTTTAACATTTATTTAAGTGACCTCCCGGAAATGCTAAACGAAGATATTGCTTCTCCTAAATTAAATAACAGAACGATCAGCTGCCTTTTATACGCAGATGACCTGGTGACACCATTCGAAAAATGGTGTCACCAAGCTTTGGTTGTTAGGAAATGCTGGCACTAAAATAAGCACTGCCACTTCAGAGAGCATGCAAAAATGAGTACATTTGTAAAATTTAAGGAGCATAGCACCAAGTGTTGCGAAGTTACCGAGGTTCCAAATAAGAGAGTTTTGTATGAGATTCAGGACGTCATGACTGACTAGCCTCGTTTTCGTGTTTCTTGAGAGTTTCAAACGCTGATTGCTTTGTAAGGATATATTCTTCCATTATCAAAGTGCTACATGTTGCTAACACGAAATCGCTCTTTCACATAGGCTAGTTTATTCTTCAGAAAATATTGAATATCAAAATTATGCAAATTAGCGGCAGCCATTTTTCGAATGGGTCTATAGGGCTGCAAAATAATACTCAGAACTTGATAGTTTAAATTATAATGAAACTAACAGTTTACAATAAATGAAAGCAAGACTTAATCAAAGTACTAACCTTAATCCAAATGGAAGGAAATTGGATCGTTTCTGCTTCTATGCAGATAACATCCTAATACTTACAATACTTACAATTATTTATAGGTCTTCATATCAAAATCATTGCACACAGAAGAGGACATTTGGTATTGGTGATCGCTTTGAAGTAAATGCGATTTTATTTGAGAGAGATAATACAAGTTTATAATGTGACTTACTTGTTGATATTGTAACTATACAAAGGAGAATTCTCCAGCTACTGCAGCTCCCCCATACCAAAGGTCAACACAAGAAAAATAATAGTACGAAATAGAACTTTAGAAGCGATTGCAATACTCTAAAATTGAGAAACCTCGACTTTCTATACATCAAAATGCTGGAATTCTATGACCTTTTGTCAAATTTGAATCCATAGGTAAGAAGTCAGTTCAAGCATGCGTATTCAAGCTAAACCCAGGGTTCCTCTGCTTGGTGATTCCTAAGCCAGTAACGCCTTGTAAAAAATCACTCCAACCAAAGGGTTTTAACCGATTTTAGCTATTTCTAAACTGAAAGGAACCATCCACCCCTAAAAACTGTAGTAATTGTTACCACGGAATTTTCAACTGACCTTCAATACTTCGGGCCCAAAGTTTATAGTCGGCCATTTTGAATGCATTGTCGGTTTTTCTTACGGAGATGCCGGGAAGTTTGTTTGATGGAACACAAATATAAAGGTTTGTATGGGAACCTAACGAACTTCGTTTACCAGCCAGACATATGGTAGAATTTTGAATAAAATTGACCTACCTTGCCAGTTGGGTGGATTTAAGCTGATTTCAGCTGCCTAAAAAGAGGGAACAAGGGCACCCAACGAGTACTTTTTGAAATTCGTTTGAAACCAGTTGTCTGCAGCTTATCTAGCCATTTTAAGGCGCCTACTATGTCTTTTGACGTATTCTAGAAAGCTATTAGCTGTTCGGATTTTCTTACTAGTTGTAAATCGCGTCAACCGAAAATAATATGGCAAAATATTCCCTGCCTACGAATTTGTTAGTAGTCTAGAACAGAAACAAGAATTTTCTAGCCCAAGTAACTTCATGTTGCAAAGTTTTGTGGAGGTACGACTGAATTTTTTAGGGATTCTTTTTTCCTTTAGGCAATTCTTAGGGAATGAAAATGTGTGGTTCTGACTCTATTGATCAGACGAATTGGGACGTACGAATATTTTAGGGGAAACATTTTAGTCTCCCTTTTCTTCTATAGTTTTCTAGGGATTGAAAACAAATTTTCTAGCCAGTATTTCAGAAAACAATTTTCAAGGGACAATGTTTTCAAATCCGAAAGTTTTAGGCTAACTTACTCTCCCGAAAAGCCTTTTAACCGAAAACTTCGTTGGGTGCCCTTGAGGGAAGGCTGCATAGTTGACAATGACAACACTAGCCTCCTGAGCGATAAATCCCACTTCAAAACCCCACAAAAACACTGCTAGGCTTCTCAGTCGGTTTTACAGCGAACCCGAACGAACGCGTGGTCCCGTAGTATCAAGTGATTAGCCATGGCGGTTAGGAGTTTAAATGGTGGACTTCGAGAATGAAAATGTAATCGTGTGTGCTTGATAATGCAGGAATAGGTTAACAGTGGCATTCTATGGAAGCGACAACCTTTAGTCCGGGAATTCGTAGAGATTTGGTGATCTCTGAATCTTTTTGAAGTTGTCAAGATCGAGTTCTCTCTTTTTAGGTAGTGGGGACTCCGGAAAATATGGGCTGAAATCAGTTTAAATCCACCCAACAAGGCGAGAAACATCACGCAAGATATCACAGCGGCAAGGTAGGTCAAATCTATTAAAAAATGCTACAATATCTCTGGCTTGTAAAGGAAGTTCGTTACGTTCCCATACAAACCCTCAGTACATTTTTAACATTTTATGATATGAGCTTGGGGTGCCTGTGGGTGGAAATACGCTTCTGAAATTTCTCGCTTGGAAGGATAGGCGAAAAATTTTCAAGTGACTTTGCTGTGCGCTTTGTCTGGAGCCACCTATCATAGTTTTTTTTAAATATTGGACAACATTTGCTTGTCACTGATTACAATTATGAAACTATTTGTTCTTGTTCATAAACACTCGTACCTGAAGTTGCATATCTGAAGTTGAAGCAAAACTTCCTCAGAAGAGATTGGCAATATCGGAACTTCGATACTTTTATATGCATGGGTGCAATGTGCCTTATAATGTCATTTATTGCGTAAACTTTAACTTGCCGTCTTTAAATCACTCCGGAATTCTTCTACTTTTATTCCCTCATTAACTAGCAACATTTCCAAGGATCCTCACTCCTTTAATCGCAAGAGAAAGAAAGGTTTTCTGGTAAAACTGTACGAGTAGTCCGTGTTCGCCATCTTGGAATTTCATAAAAGAATGCCAAGTGCCAATTCCCTCGCGTTCAAAATTGCGAAGAACGCCGGGTTGTTTGATTCGCAGCTAAATCGTCACAATCGTGCATCGTGCACAATCGTGCACAATCGTGCACAATCGAGCACAATCGAGCTTAATCATGTTTAAATATTCTGGAAATTCTAACATATTATAGGACTGGTCCTAAGAGAGCTTTTGCTTTATTTATTTAAACTTGCATACTTTCTTCACTGCCATTATGCGAAAATTGCTAAATTACTACCCTGAGGGCAGAGGTTTCTCATCTCTCTGCCTTTCCTGTCGCCGAAAGAAACCTCTGCCACGAAACGATTGCTTTTCGCGTTGAACATGCGCCACGGTATCTGGATTGCCATTGGCCGAACAAAAACGAGACGGTAAACATTGTAGATTCATTGTAGATTTCAGATTGTCCATTTCCTATTGTTATAAACGACAGTGGAGAAAATAAAATTAATGTCCTTCTTCGAAGGAAGGGGATTGTTTCCCGGTACAACAGGCTGCCCTCCTTTCAAGTACCAACCTCGGTTATATACGCCTCAAGCTTTACCAAGTATAAAACAGAAAGAGAAGGTATAAAGCAAAGCTTTCTTTAGGATAAATTAAGGTAGATTTATTGAACGATAATTTCAAGGTCTTCTGTGCAGTTCAGAAGCCCTATTAGGGGAAAAGAGTATACATGATTTCTTATAACTAATTGTGCCAATGAAAAATAAACAATTATAGCAAAACTTACTACAGAACTTCCAAATTTGAAAAACGTTGTAAATTATTGGACACACACACACAAATAAAATTAGATTTGTTAATCCATTATTAGTCATTAGTACCAACCTCCTTCTCTATACTCTTCTCCGTAATCCTCTCTCATTTCGTCACTTATCCCATCCCATAATGCCATCAATTTCTTCTGTGTTATCTCGTTCCACAACGGCGTCTTGAAAGCCTGGGGTTCAAGAATGCTGACTGTGATTCCCCAGGGAGCCATCTCTCGTCGAAGAGCATCTGAAAATGCCTCTACACCGTACTTGGTGATACTGTATGGGGCACTATTTGGACCCGAGAAGAGGCCTAAATGGGAGTGAATATCAACTGAATGTTAGTAGAGATAAATTTAAGGTAAGACTTCGTGTTATGGCACACCACGATTCCCATGTAGAGTTAAATTAGGTGACTTCAAAATTAAAGAACAAAATTCCCCATTATAGTTTAGGTGTATTTAGAGTAGTTCTAAAATGATTTGGGATCGAAAATGGTTAGGTGTTTTCTTATTTGGGGTTTAGGTTTGCAATGAATCGTGGTGTGGACATGTTAGATTTAGGTTCCTTATTGTAGTAATATGCATGTAGTTGTATGGAAAACCTGGGGGGGCATGGACATCGCATATGAAAACTGCAATTATAATAAACAAAGAAACAAATTCTCTAAAAACATTTATAATACAAATTACGGGAGCTTCATAAGACTACGCGATTTCATTGACTAAAATATTTGAATTTCCCCATAAATGCACGTTTGTCAAGCAATCTGCGGAGAAACCTCTTCGAAAAGGGCAGAGATCTAACCTTGAATCAGTTACAGTCTATGGCAAGAGCTAGGGAAGCTAGTGAACGGCAGGCAGGAAATATGGAAAATTCTTTTGAAAAAACGGATGTCAATAGGGTGCAACAAAAAGACAACCGAAGACCTAGCCATCAGCAACACAGGGCTGGAAAACCTCAAACCGTGAGTAAGAAATGTTATAAATGTGATCAAACTGGGCACACACAACATGATGAACGGTGTCCTGCTAGGGGTAAAGAATGTCATAAATGCCATAAGATCGGGCACTTTTCAAGATGTTGTAAAATTAGGGAGACTCAAACCCAAAGTCAACAACATTCTAATGACCGAAGAGGGAAAGGACGATCAAATGTACACATGATTGATACCCAGAATAATTTCGATGATGACTATGCTTTTACCACTGAAAATGATAAACAACCCAAGATACTAGTAGATATTGGGGGCGTGTCAAATGTGGAAATGATTATTGACTCAGGAGTAAGCTGTAATGTTATTAACCGTGAAATGTGGGAGGGGTTAAAGCAAAACAAAGTGAGATGGACCTCCACAAAATCGAACAAACAGTTGTATCCTTATGGAAGTAGTGAACCATTAGAGGTAGCTGGATGTTTTGTTGCAGCAGTAATTGTAGGAACTGTATCAGTCGAGGCAGAGTTTACTGTAATATAGGGCAAAGGTCAAGCCTTACTAGGCAAGCAGACAACTACACAGCTAAATGTCTTAAAACTTGGTAGTGGAATAAGTGTGAACACTGTTGAAGAAGGGGTCAGTGGAAATAATGTATTCTCGAAATACAAGGGCTGTTTTGAGAGTTAGGAAAGCTGAAGAACTTTCAGTTGGATATACCCATTGACCACAATGTGAAACCTGTGGCACAGCGTATGCGTCGTGTTCCTTTTAGCCTAAGGGACAAACTTGAGAACAAACTCAATGAACTTGAGGAATTGGATGTGATTGAGAAGGCAGAAGGACCGACACCCTGGATTTCATCTGTTGTAGTTGTACCTAAAGCGAATGGTGATATACGCCTCTGTGTGGACATGAGACAAGAAAATAGTGCTATCCTCAGGAAACGACACCCCATGAAGTACTCCATGACCTAAACCAGAGTACAATATTCAGTAAATTGGATATGAAGTGGGCATTTCACCAGGTTGAACTGAGTGAAGAATCGAGGCCAATCACAACGTTTACAACTCACAAAGGGTTGTACCGATATAAACGTCTGATGTTTGGAGTAAGCTGTGCACCAGAAATGTACCAGCGAGTAATTCGGCAAGCATTAGAAGGATGTGAAGGTACGAGAACATCCATTATGATATAATTGTGCATGCTTCTACAAAAGAAGAACACGATAGATGACTTGAGAAGGTCCTCCAAAGGATCCAAGAAAAGGGTTTGACACTAAACAAAGAAACGTGTAAACTCTACATGTCAGAGCTAGAGGGGTCATTTGCTATCAACGCGTGGTATTGGGCCAACACAAACCAAAATTGAAGCAATTACGGAAGCACAAAGACCAGAGTTAGCGTCTGAGACCCGGAGTTTTCTCGGTCTTGTCAATTTTTGTGCTAGATTTATCCCAGACCTTGCAACTGTGTCAGAACCATTGAGGAAACTGGCAAGGAGAGATGTACCATTTGTATGGGATAAATAACAGGAACAATCATTCTCAAACTCATTAATAATTCATGAGATTGTGATCCAATGGAGGAACTGTATTTGGTCACATGCATGGGTCTTGATACCGGGTGAAACCCTTGTGTTTGATCATGTTTCCAACCCTAGTGATCAATATTTCTTAATCATCATATTCATGAACCACTAACTAATTACATACTGATAAACTACAAGTAAGGAGCGAAGAAGTAAAGAAATAAAGAATGACATAGAAAAAAAACGTCTGCCTCCACTGGAGTTCGAACCACGACCCTTCCGACTGCTTGCACTAACTCTTGTCCACTAACTCTTGTCCACTACTCTACTAGTACGCTAGTTGAAATCACTGCCATCAAAAAAGAATAATAAGCCACCTATTGAATAATTAGATACAACAGTCAAACGGTAAACAATACTTGCTAATGAAGTTTGAAAAGAAACGTATGTAAATTGTCGGTTTTGCATTCGCATGAGAAGACATGTCAATTACTCATTGTTCGTCTTTCATCAGGGGATTCCAAATATTTCGAAAACAATAAAACCCTCGAGGCTACGCCTCTCGGGTTTCATTTGTTTTCTCAATATTTGGAACCCCTGATGAAAGACTCCAATTCGTGTTTGACATAGTTCTTCAATGAGCTGAAATGCAGGTTAACAAATGCAGAGACACTGGTTTATTTTGACTTGGATGCGAAGACATGCGTCATAACTGATGCTAGCCCAGTGGAACTTGGGGCCATCTTGACACAGGAACAGAATGGGGAGAGGAGAGTTATTTGTTATGCTAGCAGAAGTCTCACAGACGTCGAAAGACGTTACTCACAGACAGAAAAAGAAGCCTTAGTGTGGGTCTGTGAGAGATTCCATATGTATTTGTATGGCACAGACTTTGGACTGTTAACTGACCACAAACCTTTAGAGGTTATCTACTCTAAGAAATCCAACCCCAGTGCGAGAAGTAGCCGTTGGGTGCTGAGGCTCCAACCGTACCGATTCACTGTAAGGTACATTCCAGGGAAGCAAAATATTGCAGACCCATTGTTACGACTTACCAGAGTTAATGTGTAAGAAGAAAGTCAGAAGTTTGAAACGCAATCTTATGTGAGGTTTGTTGCACAAAATGCAACTCCAAGAGCCATGTCAACTCGTGACATAGAACAAGCATCTGCAACAGATGAAGCAGGATTTCCAAAACACGAGATATCTCTTAGTCAGAAATGAGTTGCCTGTCATTGGCAAGCTAGTGCTGCAAGGGATAAGGATAGTGGTACCCTCTAGTTTGCGAGAAACAGTCTTATATCTAGCTCATGAGGGCCATCCAGGCATCGTGTGTATGAAACGTAGATCAAGAGCCGAAATATGGTGGCTGGGGATTGATAAGGAAGCTGAACAGTTTTGTGAAACATGTCGTTCATGCCAATTAGTTGGAATGCCACAACTTCCAGAACCTGTTAAGACAACAGAACTTCCAACAGGACATTGGCAACATGTTGCATCAGACCTGATGGCTCCCTCGTTACCATCAGGAGACCATCTTTTTGTAGTGGTAGACACTACAGTAGATATATTGAGGTAGATGTTTTGAAATCGACAACAACTGATAAAGTCATTGCAAGCCTTAAGAAGATGTTCCTAATACATGAACTACCAGTGAGCATCACAATTGACAATGGACCACAGTTTATCAGTGAAGACTTTAAGAACGTCCTGACAGGAGAAGACATTAGGCAAAGGAGAACCACACCTCTGTGGCCTCAAGCCAATGGTGAAGTAGAGAGGCAAAATCGTTCTTTGCTAAAGAGGATCGAGATTGCACAGATTGAGAGGAAGGATTGGAAGGAAGAACTAGCGTCCTATTTAATGATGTACAGAACTACACCTCACAGCACAACAGGAGTAAGCCCAGCAGAACTGTTATTTTACCGTTTCACCGAAAGCTTCGCACTCGATTACCAGGAATCGAGGAACACCCAGTGGATGACCAAGAAGTACGCGATCATGACAGTAAAGCAAAGGAGAGAGGTAAACTGTATGCTGATGGGAAGCGCAAAGCATGTGAGAGTGATGTGAAACCAGGTGACACAGTGCTACTCAAGCAGAAGCCGACAAACAAGTTGACACCAACTTTTGAGCCAAAACCATACCAGGTAGTGTTCAAGACAGGAAACAGTGTTGTAATTGAGTCACCAAGTGGTGTGATGTAAAAGCGAAACACAATTCACATCAAGAAATTTATAGAAAGAGAGACTGTGACTAATAACAAACCAGCTACAGAGCCTTATGTTTTAAGTGATTGTACTACAGGTGATGAATACGTCCCACCCACCTGTACCCCACTGCTAACCAAGAGAAACTTTCTCAAGAGAAGGTGTTAGCAGATATACTACTGTTGTTAGACCGACGAGGACGAGGCGACCACCTACAAGATTCAAAGACTTCGAGATGTCTCACAAGTAGTGGTACTTTTAGTTTGGTCCATAACAACTGAGTTTAGTGGACATAAGTTGCTAGAAAAAAAAACAGAACTTGTTTTGAATTTTAGTTATACCTATGGAACCGTTAAGTATACATTTGCTAGGATAAAGTTTAGCAAAAAGAGGAGGGATTGTTGTGTCTGTATCTCAGCGATATACTCTTACATACGCATGCGCTGTAGTGCCAAAAAAAACACGTGTGTAAATCATTGAGCAGGAGGCGGCCATTAAAACTTATGCGGTTGATTCAATTCCAGTTTAGTGTTTAATCCGATCCATCATATGGAAACATAACAACTGGCGACGAGGATATTAGATATTTGTGAACCTTGAATATTATGGCTGCCGCGATAAACACAGATTTAGAAGGAATTCAATCATTTGATTGTCACGGTGATCCTACAACAGTCGGTGTACGTTGGAAGAAATAGAGACGCGCCAATTATTTTTATACTTGATTTTGCGATCTAAATTAATATGGCGGCCAAGTATTTCATCAAGTAACACAAACCATAAGTATCCCAATCCGGAGGGGAAACCCGGATCGCTCAACAGCCAATCAGATCGCGCGATTGCCATGAATAAAACATGTTATTGTGGACGTTGTTGGCAGAGCCTATATGTGTATAGTTGCTTCTTAGGCAACGTAAGGTAAGTTAAACTTTGCCTAGCCTAGACATCGCTGGTTGGACAAGACAACAAAGCTGGCATTTTTGTTTCTCTTACTCAAACTGGCGAGCGTTTTGTACGCAAAAACTCTCAATTTCTGCACCGAATTGAGTGGAATAAAAGCTATTAACAGTCTCTTGGGTAAATAATATCCAAGTGTAGTACAACACAGAAACAGACATGGCGGTGGTGTTGCAATATTTATCCGTAACACGATTGACTTAATTCGTTGTAAGGACCTCCAAATTGAAGATCTCGAACTTCTTTGTATAGAACTCAGGAAACCAAAGTCAAGCGTTTTCTTATCAGTACTTGGTACAGGCCCTCAAACCACCCGGTCGAGTTGTTTGATAAATTTGAAAATCTTCTTGAAAGAATAGAGTTACAAAATATCGAATCGAATATTTTAGGCGACTTCAATTGTAACGTATCATCCACAGCAACACAACGAGATTTCTAGAACTATGCTAGTTATTCCAATATGTTCATCTCATTAAAGCAGGTTTCAATATTGAGTGTCGAAAGTTTTCGGTGATTGCTTTGGTTTCGGTTACTTAGCTTTTCCAATGGCTGTGAAAATGTTTTGTAATCAGTCAGCGAATCAAATTCCATAGTAAAACCAATCGTGGTTTTGGTTCCACGATTGCGTTTACTTTTTCTCCTGATTGGTTGCTTTCTCGTGCCAGTGAAACCAATCGGTATTCACTTTAGTTCGTGATTGGTTCGTTGTAATTGCTTTGGTTTTGGTTTTACTACAGTCAATTGAAACCTACTCTAATGCACCCACGCGCGTAACGGCGAACACCTCAACAACAATTGATCTATTTGGAATTAGCGACCATTATCTATGCAGCCAGGACATTGATTTATCCTAAATACGTCCTTAACCCTTTCTCATCCTGCACCGCCCGTTACCGCCCAATATGAAGCATGTACCTGGAGAAAATTATTGCATCAAACCTAGACATGCAGGAAATACGATGTTGTGATATTATTTCAAGGGATGAATGACTTCGAAGCCACAGCTATAACGGGGATCGCTTGACTCTCCCACTTTGGAGAAAAACTCATTTGTTTTGGAGATCGTTGTTCATTTCTTCGATTTTCACGAATTTTGAGGAGCTGAAAATCGGCTCAAAAAACCTTTCCCATTCGCACTTGAAATCAGAAGCAAATATAAAATCACCACTCAGTCGTTACAGTACCTCGTTTAATCTTTCCAACCAGCAGGTTTGTTTGCACAAAACGCACCAAACGACTGTGAACCACGCCGATGTTAACACTGCATTTCACTTGACCACATTTACCTGCTCCCACCTCCAATTGCATGTTGGGTCATGGACAAACAATTCACAAGGGGTTCCCCTCTGGGATTCCTGTAGGTTTTTTTAAATGTCTTTTACCTCTACAACCAAGAGCGGTGATTTGGACTCAAGCCGTTGCTTTAAACACATCCTAATAGGTTGAGCAGGGGAAAAAGATCACCAACTGCAGAATGTCAAGGATTTCATTGAATAATTTTTTCATGTGTCTCAAAGCAGAAACACAATGGCAAACCCTGTGAAATCCCCTCACAAGGCCTACTAAAAGCAAACCAAGTACTTTTCATCCGTCCTCAGACTTAATGATGTCCTCTAGCTCTCTTGCAGTGGCTTTTTTCTCCAAAATTAGAGCACATTTCATTGGAAACCCTACCGAAGCAGCCATACCTACCGTCAACGAGTGCGCAGAATTCTCCCAAATGGCATTGTGCGAAACGTTTGAGCCCTCGGCTTAAAAAGTCAGCAGTATTTAACTGCCCCGGGCTAGCCAAACTTGAACTGAGGGGGAGGGTTGAGTTAGCACTTAGGATTTCACCAACTGAGCCAAACATGTCCAGTAGGGAAAGGGTTATATACGTTGTCTCTAGAAACTAATCTTAACAATAGAACCCAACTTACTTCAGTAAATGGATCCCTCTCAGATCCTTGCATAGTCAAATCTGGAATTCCCCACAGATCCATCCTGGGCCCATTGTTATTTCTTATATATATCAATGATCTACCAAATTGCAATCTCTTATCTAACGTAAGAATGTACGCTGATGATACCAATCTTACGTATATGCATCAGATAATCCAACAGTGTTAGTAGATGGACCTAATCACGACTTCGCCAAAGTTAACGAGTGGCTAAGTGCAAACAAATTAACGCTTAATACCACTAAGACAAAATATATGTTTACTGGTACGTGGTATAAACTTGATTTACTTCCAGACCAGGTAAATGTAAGCACAAATGGTAAAAAATAGCCAGAGCCAGCTCATATAAATGTCTAGTATCGAAATCGATGAGCTTCTGTCTAGGCAGGTCACGTTGAAAAAGTCTAAAACAAAATTGTCAAAGGCCTAGTTGCTCTTAGAAGACTAAAACAATTCCTACCACAACATTTATTGATCTCTGTTTACAATTATCTCATTGTTTCTCACTTTGATTACTGGGGTGCGGTATGGCTGGGGTAGTCTAGGCAAAGGGCTCTCAGATCATCTCCAAAAACTTCAAAACAGAACAGCTAGAATAGAGGTAATCGGCTAACTCTGTTGCCACCCAATTCAGATCATGTGACGTAAACACACATTACTCTGGAGAATTGATTCTTTAAAAATTAATTTTATTCAGATAGGCATGACTGCATTTTGATTAGAATGAAAAAGGAACAATTCCCCAGAGTAGCATCTGTTTACATCACATTATCTGAATTGGTTGGCAACAGAGTTAGCCGACTACCTCTATTATCACTGGATCAAATTATGAAATTCGATCATGTATTGACATAGATTGACATAATCTCCCTCGATGAGCTTTGCTCTTGGAGAAAATGTCGAGAAGAAATAAGTTTAAATTTAAAAAAAATCCATCATGTGACATTCTACCTTCTCTCAGATGGCAAAAATCTTGAACACCGTCGAAATCGCCAGTTAAGGAGTATAATGTTTAAAACTACCACAATAAGGTACCTAAATATCTTACAGAATTATTTATTACCACTACATCCATGCATCTACATAATTTACGATGATCAGAAAACTGCCTCTTTATTCTTAGACCTAAAAGTGAAGCCCTAAAAAATAGCTCTTCATATAGCTTTAAATACAATGGAACAAAGCACCACTTACTAAACAAATCCACAAAGCCCCAGATTTTCCATTCAAAATCACACACTTTTGCTGCAGTTGTTTTTGTTGATTCCTCGGATTAGAGTTGGTTTATTCTTGTTCAGTCGAGCGCCAAAACATATCATTTCTCGTGACATTCTTTGACTACTTTTAATTTTGTGAATATCCTGGTTTGTAATTTTAACATGATTTGTCTCTGTTCGCGATAGCAAAAATAAACAAAATATTTATGTACTGGCTTCCTGTACATCGTTGAATATTGAATTCCACAAAATATTAAATGCTTCGTTAGCCAATCAGCTCGCGAGTTTGAGTCGTGCTATGGGATTATATATATTATTGTTGAAACTTGAGCATTCTTCACTAATTTATGTAGGCCATATTAATGTTAAAGATTTCTGCCGTATTTTGGTTTTGAATAAAAATAATTTTGTATTTTAAACTCTACAATGTAGTTATATTGTTGCAACATCTCGCCATATTAGGATGACAAAGGGCATACCGCATTTAATCATCGCATGGTGCATGGTTTTCTCTTGTGCACTATTGCAAGAACTCAATATCTTCAAGTTTAAAACTGAACCATAGCGGTACAATCAGTCATGCTCAAAAATCCAGCACTACTTTGCCCAAGCTCTTAAAGCCTGTGCATCTGTTTTAGACATATTGCAGTAGACACATGTACACATTGGGTACCAATTTGTTTGGCCTTAGTGACTAGAGCATTAAGTCTTACCAGCAATACTTGCATAGTTCACAACTCGTCCCTTGGCTGTTTTCACTAATGGTAGAAATGTCTTGGTCACGTCAATCAAACCCCACAGGTTCACATCAGCCATTCGCTTGTAGTCATCCAACTTGTACCATTCTAATGGACCGAGTCCCATGTACCCAGCGTTGTTAACCAGGGCCCATAAACCTGGGAAAGAATATATTACAATGCAAATTACGTGGTAACTTTGTTTTATGAACATTGCGTACGAATTTCTCTCAGAGTCCACCTTTATGTGGTTAGGTTTTGTATGAATCATGATGAATGGATCTGAGTTTCAGAGGTTATCGGATAGATAAAATTACATTTCCGTGCCTTTTTTATACCTTTTCTATGCCTTTCGACAAAGTGACAAAATGGGGATAGATATGATTTGGTTTTTATGCACAGGCATCAAAACTAAACCTGTCTTATCACAGGCTCGATTTCACCTCAGAGGAGATGCGATTAATAAAGATATAAATATATTAAATTGATTAATAGAGATAAATAGATGTAATTAAAACAGGAACCCTGATTTAAATTGATTAATAGACGTAAATAATTACTAACTATTCCTGTATGTTGCTGTTCGTTTGTTCAAGTTTTCTTGTCTTATTTACCATTAATTTCATATATAATTTACTACCTTTATGGGGTGCCAGACTCGATTAATGTTATTTAAGGTTACCGGATACCTTCAAAACGAAAAAGATTGGAAAATATTTTTCTCGCACAGAAATGTAGTTTCAGTAGTAGTGTCTCATATACCAAAAACTCCGTTCAATAAAAAATAATATTAACGGAGAAATATCAAAAGGAAGTTTATAACCGGAAGTAAAAGGTTCTTTTGATTGGCAGCAGATCAATAAACACATGACAAGTGCTCACTCGCCCGTAACGACGGTGTGGGGAACAGCTATAGCACATATTAAATTCATTTCATATACCAATGTTTACGTTTATTGAAAGTTTTTCCACACACGATTCCACAATTCCATCGGTTGGATGCCCTTAGCTTGAAAAACAAAGAAAAAAGAAAAGCAAAACGAGGCCAAACAATGCATACAACTACAATTACAAAGCCAAATACGAGTCCTCGCAAAACCCGACAAGCGTTCGTAGTTTCACTTTCAGACAGAGTGCCGAGTGGTCCACATCTGAACATAAAGAAGAATTGATAAGAGCCAGCCGAAAGAATATTTGTTTCCAAGAAAGCTTAGATGGAAACGTAGTCTGACGGTGACCCTGAATCGGTTGAACCACGATCTCGCCGTGGAGTTTCAGACGCCTGCAAATCGCTGTCTCCTCTACTAACTATGCTGGCATCGAAGGCGTCTCTATAGGTGTTCACCTTGGCTTCGCCCCTCGAGGTCTTTTTGTCTTTCCCATTTTTCTAGCTTGGGAAACCAGCCGACTCTTACCGCTATCATTTTTCAAGTCACACAAAAGAGAACAAACATTTTCTCGATGCGGCGTGTAGCTTTGATCGGAAATCAACATTGGCGGGAAATCTTGACAGATAGTTGAACTGTGATGAGAAATGATTGGCTAAGAGCTTGCTAATTGTTGGAGAGGCGGGGCTTCAGATTCACGCACGACAGACGGGTAAATTTTTTGAAGTGCTATTTTCTCGCTTTCGATTTTCAATCAAAATAGTTTTAAAAAAGCTCCCACTCAAGAGGAATTGATTCGATTTGTGCGAAATTTTCACAAAATGTCAATTGATATCTCCGCTGCAAAACATTGTCGGGGAATTGGGAAATTCTAAAAAGAGAGCTCTTGACGACGTTTCCCACATATCTACTCGGATTATTTTTCGCCTTTTAACGGGAAGCATGATAACTTTTGAACTAAATCGAATTTTGAAATTCCCCGAGACCCTTTTGTAATACGATTCCTCTGAAATACGACAAAGCAAACAGATTTTTAAACTTTAAAATATTTTCCGAGTCGGAGCTTCTGAAAGCCATCTCACCAGATCGGTGAAACGGGATGGCGAAAAATTCGAGATTTTCAAAGAACTCAAAACTTTTTATGTATTCTTGTAGCCAATTTTATAAGCTTTAAAATGATACATGAATGATTTATCTACGATGTTTCTTCGAGGCGCTACATAATTTTGACTGGAAACGCACCCTGAAGGTATCCGGTTATTTTAGTCAACATCTAATTCATTGTAAAATATCTCTATTTTAGTTAACATCTAATTCATTGTAAAATCAGTTAGCATGCTTACAGAGTGTGAATAAATCATTGTTGTTGTGCAAAGGAAACTAATTTCACGGTGAATGAATAATCGACCGTGAAGAAATCAAATGAAAAGCCAATGATATGCTTTTTTATATACAACTTTAGTGGGTATCTATAAAACGAAGACTGAAGACCCAAAAACAAAGACCCTTTTTTCTCGTTCTATCATCTTGTAAAATCACGAAACATCGTCAAACCACTTCACAACTGCTAAGGAGACCAATTAGTGATAAAATATTCAGGGTCTTCGATTTATAGTTTACCCCCCCCCCCAAAAAAAAAAAACACTATAAAACGAAGACCCTCTCCAAATCGCTTCGTTTTTGGGTCTTCGGTCTTCGTTTTATAGACACCCCAACTTCAGCATGCTAATTGGGTAGATTTTACTCATGCGTTTCTCCTGCTTGTGCATGCAAGACAATGAGCTAAACCTTTTAACCCGTACACTCCTAAGAGTGCCATTTGGCACTATTACTGTTTACTTGCTTTGAGGGTTTAAATCTGACTAAGTTCAAAGAGCAATGCCCTGAGATTCCCACACACCTTAGTGTATAGACAAATGATCCTATTGAACTGCATTAGGCATATTAAACATGAATAATTTCATCTAAATCCCCCTTTCTTTGCATAAGTTAACTATAGTTGACATTATTTCACTTCAGAAAAAGGGACTTAAATGACAGTTACAGAAAAAAAAAATTATCCTCAGATTCTAAATTTTCTCACAAAAATGCATATTTCACATAAAATTTAGAGTTTCATGTTTGCACTAACCTCACTTTCTGTCTCCTGTCCACAAGCACTTCATAGCAAGCTAAAGCCATTTTGACCTAATAGCTTCATATTGGAATCAATGGCAAGTAAATAGTGTCCAATATTCCAAAAAAGCTATGACAGGTGGCTCCATGCAGACCCCCATTTATAAAGCCCACGTTAAAGTGACAGAAGAAGTCTTAGCTACGTCACAGGCAGCCCACCCGCGCGTGGGCTCACTGTGACAGTGTGAATCATGTGACGTCATCGTGTTTTCATCGGTTTTCTGTAAAATGACCGAAACAGTTCGCTAAATGGCTAAATGATCCCCAAATACCTTGAAACTCGTAGTGAAATAAACTATTTACACTTTGATGTGGTCTAATGTGCTTTTTTGGGCGATATGAGGGAGTATTCAAGCGTTTGTTTCTCGATGTTTTGAAGCGCTAGCTTCATTCGACCAAATTTGAAGATTTTTCGAGCCATTTAGCTAACTGTTTCGGTCATTTTACAGAAAACCGATGAAA
The DNA here is from genome assembly GCA_030867875.1 of Actinernus sp. WN-2022. Lineage (NCBI taxonomy): Eukaryota > Metazoa > Cnidaria > Anthozoa > Actiniaria > Actinernidae > Actinernus > Actinernus sp. WN-2022. The sequence goes on from JAOWCC010001501.1 coordinate 38,450,799, forward strand.
TCACGATGACGTCACATGATTCACACTGCCACAGGGAGCCCACGCGCGGGTGGGCTGCCTGTGGCTACGTACTAATTTCCCGCGAATTTCTGGACTCATTCACGACTGAGTGGGAAATGAAGCTAGTTCTCTATCACAATTTCACTGGCACAGACTCGGTTCTTTGAGAAAGTGCTGATTGAAGCTCTCATCAGACTTAATGATGTCCTCCAGCACTCTATAAATGGAGAAAAAGGCTTTAAAAAGCCTTAAATTCTGTATTCCCCCAAACGAATTTCCCTCCAGCTCCGTAGAGATCTGACGTCAATATATTCAAAATGGCTGACAAAAAACTTTGAGCCCCCAGTATTATAGGTCAGTTGAAAATTCCATGGTAACAGTGACTACAGTTTTCTTAGGGGGGAGGATTCGTTGCAGTCTAGAAAGACCCAAAATTTAGTTAAAACCCCAAGGGAGTGAAAGCGTTAATCAATGAAACCGTGCTTTGTCTATAGGTTGCTCCCGTAATTATTATAAATTCAGGATAGAAATGAATAGACCGATTTAGCTTGCACATTTGTTGTCCCAATTAACATCATGTGACAGCTCTCCAGAGGATTCAGTGCTTTGTTTTGCAATTAGAGAAATGTGTACATTTCCTCATGGGATACAGAAAAACAAGAAACCATTACTCAAGGGAAACGTCAAGCTAAATCGGTCAATTACTGGCAGATAAGTAGCTTTTATTATGGATGCGTTACGTTACGTTCGTTACGTCGCGTTACGTTTTATCATGCTAAATAGTGCAGATATAAAATGCAGTGTTTTACAGGGATATGGGAATGACACTGAGTAGTATAGTCGGCGTCAGTTAAATACCACTTTTTCTTGTACAACAAAACTCAAAAGGTTGTGAATGTTATGGACGCCTTGTTTTCTTGCACAAGGGGCGTCATAAAGTGAATTCAGAAATCCACTTCATAACGCCCCTTGTGCAAGAAAAAAGGCGTCCATAACATTCACAACCTTTTGAGTTTTGTTGCACAAGAAAAAGTTGTATTTAACTGACGCCGACTATACTACTATGGGGTAACTAAGGGTCATTCAAAGTGTCACTAGACATTCTTGTACGTAAAATCCAACTTGATAATCCTATTAGAGATATAATTACATATAGTTATATCGACATCGATTGCTTGTACATAAAATCCAACTTGATAATCCTATTAGAGATATAATTACATATAATTATATCGCTGCAACGTCCTTACACATAAAATCCAAATTCGAGTACCTGTTAAAGCTATCCTAACACATAGTTATATCGAAGGGAGAATGGTGAGACCACGTAGTGAACCACTTCCACGGAGTCTAGCTCGAGAGGCAGGTGCCATTCTAGAGGAGAGAGATGGAATGCTCGAGGGGATGGAGATAGGTCGCCGTACTATCCGATGGCGCTTCTTCCAAGGTGTGGCAGGAGACTTGACTCCTAGGATCATGGAAAAGTTAGTTGCAAAGGTAACCACCAGCTTCTACCTACGCTATAGCTACACCTATCGCATTCGCAATGTCAATGACGGACGCGTGATTCTATTCTCCAAGACTGTCCCAGGCTCTCCATGGGTGAACATCCTAGAAGATGCAGAAGAGTGGATCAATAGCAAGGAGACAGCTCGATTGAATCCCGACAACATCACTCGACCAAATACCCAATGGGCCTTCGTTCGTTGGATCTACGTAGATGTCAAAGTCGTGATCGATCGTCAGCTTTTGTTGGGAACAGGTCCACTGCCCCAATGGCTTCGCCTTAAGAAAGGAATGCTTGCCCTTGATCGATATGGCGACAACCTATGTCTTTGGCGCTGCCTTGCCATGCATGAAGGAGCAAGAGTAGATAGGTGTTGCGTCAAAGCTCGAAAACTTGCCCAGAACTTCTATCGCCTGACAGCACCCACACAAGACGTTCCCAGAACTTCCTTAGACCAGCTGGAGGAAGTCGAGTTACACTTTGGAATCGGTATTCGGGTGTATGAACCCACGGAGGACGGCGCTTGGCATCTGACGCGACATGCAGCTCACTACAAGCATACGATGACGATTGGGATATACGACGGACATGCCTTCTACATCAAGAACATCAACAAGCTAGGGCACATCTACGTATGTAACGATTGTAAGCAACGGTTCACGAAAGCCTCAGACCTTCACCGTCATGCAGATCGTTGCAGGCGTGGCGAAACAAAGATCGTTTGCCCCGGAAAAGTAATCACAGTACCCCAGTCGGCATACGAAAAAGCCTTCTGGCCAGAGAGCACAGCCAGCAAAGTCGCTTTATGCTGGTTGGAACGCGAAACCAAAAGGATTGGACAACACATTCATCATGCAGCTTGTGGGCATGGTGGAGAGCATTGGATCGAAGGAGCGCCGGTCGACGGCTACGAACCTATTTCGAAAACCATCTTTCAATTTCATGGATGCTATTTCCATGGCTGCCCGAAATGCTTCCCTAGGGAAAGGAGGCTCTATCTCAAGACCTGTGAAAGAACGGCAAAGCTACAAGGAGCTGGTTATACAGTAGTGGAAGCTTGGGGTTGCTCTACAAAGAAGAAAAACAAACCGGTCCCCACACCAACACAAACTGTCTACCCACACTTCATAGTTTACGATTTCGAAGCCTATCTCGATACAACGAAAGGAAGACAACCAACAGACCACCTGACCATCGAAAACGTCCATGTCCCAATATCAGTATCAATTGCCGACACATACAATCGAAAGTCAACCCACATCTGTCGACGCAATCCAAAAGAACTCATCGAAGCCTTCGTCGAAGAACTCCAGCGAAGAGCGAAAGCGATCCAAGAAGTCATTGCAGAACAGTTCTGCCCCAAGACACCTGAATTCTCTTTTGACACCCTACCAAAGAAACAACAAGCGAAGATCGACGAATGGATCCGCCAAGTTCCAGTAGTGGGATTCAACTCTGGCAGGTACGATCTTAATCTGATCAGGGAGCACTTCGTAGGAATCATTGCCGACACCTGTTCAAAGATCCTGGTAGCAAAGAAAGCCAATTCCACTATGTTCCTATTGACCCCAGATTTCCGTTTCCTTGATGTGATCAACTACCTTGGACCTGGAACTTCTTATGAACGTTGGATCAAGGCATATGGATGCGAATCGCAAAAGAGTTTCTTCCCATATGAGTGGTTCGATTCTCCAGACAAGTTGGATCACATTGGATTACCAGACTATCCAGAGTGGGGTTCGAAGTTGAAAAGAGAACATCTACTATCTATGTCAGAGTTCGAAGACTGTGAGTGCACCTTTCTCGACAAAGGAATGGAAACCTTTGCAGACTGGCTACGATACTACAACGACCTAGATGTAGTTCCATTCCTAGAGGCACTCGAAAAGATGCGAGATTTCTATCACGAGAAAGGAGTAGACATGCTGAAAGACGCAGTGTCCATTCCAGGAGTCTCACTACAGTTCCTACTTCGAGGTAGTGTAGAAAGGGGAGCTGAGATGTACGCTCCAAGTAAGGAAGCCTACCGCATGCTGAAAGACGCTGTCGTGGGAGGTCCAAGCATAGTGTTCACCAGACTCCACGAAGCAGGAGTGACTAAGATTCGTAGTCATCAGGGAGGAACTAAGACTTGTCGTAAGATTCTTGGATACGATGCCAACGCCCTATATCTTTCTACCATGGAATTCGAAATGCCTTGTGGAAAAGAAAAGGTTGTGCACTATGACGATCCAGGTCCAGCCACCGAAGGATTCGTTGAATGTCTACTTGGTGGAACGTGGTTTGGATATGCAGAAGTAGACATCGAGATACCAAAGAAATTGTGGAAGGAATTTGAGGAGATGCCACCCTTCTTCTACAACAAGAAAATCCCCAAAGAAGCAATCCCTCCAGAAATGTTGGCCTACCTCACAAAGACAGGTAGAAAGCTCAGCGAGGAAAAGAAGTTAGTTGGAAGTCTCTCTGGAAAGAAGTTGCTACTCTATGCTCCTCTTCTACTTTGGTATGTAGATCACGGCGCAGTGATCACTGCTGTCTACCGCACGATAGATTACGAACCCAAAGAAATCTTCGGATGGTTCGTGGACCAAGTCACTGAGGCACGTCGTATGGGAGATGAAGATAAAGGTGAGGCTTTGCTGGCAGATGTGTTCAAGCTGCTAGGAAACAGCGCCTATGGAAAGTTGCTCGAAGACTTGGGACGCCAAACAAAGGTCACCTATACAAAAGATGAGAAGGTTGTGGACAAAGCATTGCGAAGTGTTTGGTTCGAAGACCTGGAAGAGATTGGTGATGCATATGAACTCGAGAGCCGAAAGGACCAGATCCAAATCAAACGCCCTTTCCAAGTAGGTATCGCTGTGTACCAGCTCGCAAAGCTGCGTATGCTTGAGTTCTACTATGACTTCATCGACAAGTACATTGATCGCAATGATTTCGAATATATACAGATGGACACAGACAGTGCCTACATTGCCATCTCGGGAAATAGCCTCGATGAGGTTGTAAGACCGGAACTGCGAGAAGATTTCGAAGCCGAAAGGAATGAATGGCTAGCTTGGGACGAATGGAGCAGTCGTACACCAGGACTCTTCAAACTCGAATTCGAAGGACAGCGCGCCATTGCCCTATGCTCGAAAGCCTACTACGTCGATACAGGTGGCAGCAAGAAGTATTCCGCTAAAGGTATGTCTAGACGGCACAACGACATTTCGTGGGAACGATTCAAAGCAGCCCTCCAGGGTAGTATCGACATGGCAAATAACCGAGGCTTCCGACTATCGCCAGAAGGCATAGCAACCTACAAACAACGGAAGCTTGGGCTATCGGCTTACTACGACAAAAGACGCGTTCTTCCCGATGGAATCCACACCGAGCCAATAGAGTACGCTGTTTAGCGTCTAGGTACAAACAGAATTCCTTTTGGTGGTAGTTCTGTATCCCTAGGAACGACTTGTAGCTCTTCACGAACGAATCCACGTTTGGGTGCGTCCTTCTCCTTCGCAAGGTAGTAAAGCACAGGCTGTCCCGAAGATACTACACTTCGCGAAATGGTGTATATCTGCAAACTCCACACAGGATCAGTAGCTCTACGTTTTTCACCTCCTTCCAATTCTCCTGGTGCATAAAGATATCGAACTAGAACGTCGAATGGTAGACGCTCTTCTCTCAATCCAACGGTGCGCGAATACGTAGGAGTCTTCAGATCTACTTGTTGCGCCATTACAGAATTAGAAGGCTCTTTACCAGTCAAACGAGTCACCTCACTGTTCATGGCTTTGATAACCATTGGTAAACGAATTACCCATTCTCTACTACGCTCATCTGATCCTTCCGAAGTAAGCACCATCTCTTGTGCATATTGATATCCAAACAATCTCTCAGCTAGAGTCCTATTTGCTCTTTCAACAAAACTTTGCGCTCTATGATTACCAGCCTCACCTCGTTGAACTTTCGTACCATGTAGTTCTAGCGTTTCAGACATACGTCCCATGAATTCTCTACCAGGATCTACTTGCAAAGTCTTTGGCCATTCTAGTGGACTACGTTTATAGATTCGTTCGAATGCCGCAGCAACTTCACCACTATCTTTAGATGCCAAAGGTTCGGCTTCTTTGTATCGAGAAGCTACGTCGATTACTACCAATGCGTACTTGTATAGCTTCCGTCCACGCCCAGGTCGATCGTGTGGTAGAAATATCAAATCAGCTTGGTGGACTTCATTTGGTTTCGATACAGTCCAATGTGGTCGTGGAATGTGTTTTGGTGGTGGTAGATATATTTGCCACATAGATTGCTTTTCCAACCAACTCCTAGCCACGTCTTCTGATGCTTTCGCTGCTACCGATAGCTTGCCAATTGCAGTGTGACCTTTCCAATAGCCCATAGGCCCATAGAAGATATTCGCAAGTTTAGAATCCATCATACATCTATACATTCTAACCTTCAACAGATGAAAAAAAAAGGAAGAATAAAGAAAGTCGTTGCGTGACCCTCTTCATTCTTCCTTTTTTTTTTTAGTAGTAGCTTAGTAGTAGCTTAAGTAGCTTACTAGTAGCTTAGGTAACTTACTAGTAGCTTAGGTAACTTACTAGTAGCTTACTAGTAGCTTAGGGCAACTCACCAGTAGCTTAGGGTAACTTACTAGTAGCTTAGGTAACTTACTAGTAGCTTAGTAGTATCTATATCCATTTACTAATAGTGTATCCAACGCCTAGCATTCCACCCCCAACGTAGAGCAACTCACCAGTCTTCTGATTGTTTGAGGGTTTGTAGTAGTCAGATAAGCGGGGTTCTTTCATCTCTTTGAGATGTTTAAGCGCCTTACGTAACTTATCGGATCGCACTAAGGCTTCGTTGGTATCTCTTTGATCGTTGTGTGCTTTGCGTTCAAGACCTTCCTGCTCTTGTGCATAGTCATATAAGCTTTGACGTTTGATTCTATACGCTTTCATTTCACGTTCTAGTTTTTCGGTGGCCCTATCGTGTCTCTCTCGTTCTGCATCTACATCACCATCTTTTCCAAGCATTCTAGCTAGTATGCCACCACCAGTAAATGCCGTTGCATTCAATATAGCCCCGAGGAGGGCCATTCCAATTGCTGCCGCCATTATGGTATGATCTTTTGTTTCTCAAGATTTAGGTTTGGGCTTTTCTTTCTTTCTCAAGTTGTTTCTCAAGATATTCCTTTGCGTATAAGCTACCAAGTATCACGGCAGTCCACTTTGCGTAATTCGCTAGGGAAGAAGAAGGATCGCTAAGCATAGATTCCTTGGTAGTCTTTTTTACGATCCACCCAATACCAGCAGCGAGTCCAACGATTTTGACTGCATCGGTTGCCGTCTTCGTCAATTCCTTCTCCATCTAGATATATACTACTATGATCTCGAGTCTTTAAGTGTTACTCCATGTCTAGTGCCGTTGGCTTTGCCGGAGCTGCAGGTTGTGTCGTGCTAACGGTGGCAACACGCTTATTACCATCTACATACTTCTTGTAAGCAAAGTACGTGCCAAACAATGTAGCGCCAGTACCAATGACTGCGAGGATAGTCAGGCTTTCGAACCGACCTTTCTCTACGTCGACTTCTTTACATGATTCGCTTTCGCGCATCAACTCTCTCTTTTGAGCTTCTTTAGCGAGTTTGTTGCTTAACGCTAGTGCTTTTCCAGCTGCGACGCGCTTTGGGTTTTTTATCTTAGTTGGTGCAGTCGTCGGAGGATTCGCAGTTATCTGATCCGTCTGTCCTTCCATCTTGCTTCGATATAGTAGGTATATGTGAAGGTTCAACAGTTGTACCAGGAATGACTACGTGACCAGATATGTGGAATAGGACGCTAGCTAGAGCTACAAGGCGACCGGCTTTGAGCGATAGTAGGCCAGTCGCAGCACTGATTTCGTTGCGGACTAGAGGGTCTTCTTGTAGGTCCTTGATCAGGGCTTCTTGAGAATCTATTGGTACTAGGTAGGCAACTAGGCGGGTAGCTAGACGTGTCACACCGTCGACTAAGCCTTTCGTTACTTGCTTAGCTAGAACGGCCTGATACCTCCTATGCAACTTGTCTACTTCTTTCTCAGGAAGTCTAGAGATGTCTCCTAGAGAAAAGTTCTTACCTAAGTATTCTTTCGTTACGCCTGTTGCGGCTAAGATCGAAAGTGATTCACGATTGTCTGACGTAACGTCTAGATCGGTTGGTGGTGGACCTGTTACGTCCTCACCGAATATCTCGAGTATTTCCTTATCAGTCATAATATGTTATAGATGCTGGGAGCTCTAACACTACCTCGAAAGGATGACGGAGACAGAAGCACATGCGAGCAAACTTATGGGATCCAAGTATCATTCGTAACTCTTTACATTCTTGAGAGCCTCCATAATCCTCAAATATCTTTTTACCATCTACGGCCGATGCTGTATGGAACGCTACTACGATAGCTACGTTCTCACGGAAGGGTTTACATATGCTCGTTAGTTGTTGGGACAGCACCCAAACGGAAATCCCTATATGTCGTGCAGAAAAGGCTAAGTCCACTAGCTTGTCAGTTCGTTTCTTTACGTCCTTCGATGCGGCGCAATCGTCAAGAATCAATAGAGTATTGGTACCTGACCAAAATGTTGCGCAAATACTCAAAGTAGCATCGATGGCATCCTGCGGTGGTGATATGACGAAGAAACGAGGATCTCGATTTGCAAATCCACGATAAGTTTTGTTGTGGGCATACGTAGGACAAATCAGTACTATGTAATCGAACTTACCACGAAATGCTCCACGAAGTTGTTCTATGAGAAACGCAGTCTTCCCACAATTCGTTGGACCGACTATGAGTGCATTGAACGGCACGTGCTCTACGAGAGAATCCATCAGTATAATATACTCTGCAGAGATCTGTTCAATATCGTGACCTGAGCATCCGCAAGGACATAGATGTGCATTTTCACATTTCCACTTCCCTTAGCAGTTCTATGTATACGAATGTCGATGTCCTTTCCACTGCCGGTTTGTGCCAAGCCATCACCATGAACGGTGGAATCTTTTGCTGTGCGACAATCGATTAGAATAGAGAATCTATTTTCAAAGAACTTCTTTGGAGTCATAGAAGTATTGGGTGTACCAAACCAGCTTCTTGCAGCCTCCCAGAAATCTAGGGGAAGCATGCCGCTTGGAAAGAGTCTGTTGGGAATCCCATTGACATCTACTTCTACCTTCAAGATATCTGGATTCGAGAATGCTTCACTATCTCGCGTGCCAATGGTAGGTGGATCTATGAATAGTAGAAGTAGTCCAGCAAAGGATCGTCGTGGAACATTAACGTTTTGAGATATCAAAGTATCAGAGGTTTTAGCGATATCTACTGTCTTGAAGTGAACAGCGTAGTTGTATAGGAATGCAGCACCTATTTCATATTTGTGAAGTGCATTACTAGCCAGCGTTTCGTTCCTGATTGCTTCGTATTCTAGTTGGATGTTGGTAAGTTGGTACGTACCTATCTTCGTCGTATCCGATCCAATTACAACCTCGTTGGCAGACGCTAGAGTCAACTCGAATGTAATCGTACTTTCTAAGGCATGTGGATATAGAACTCCATGTTGTGTCAGAATGTCAACATCTAATGGAATCCTATACTTTGAACCACATGCAGTTAGGAGTGCGTTGTCTGCAGCAGATGAAGTACTTGCGTCACCAGCTTTCGAGCGTAGCTTATTCAAGTTCTCTGATTGAATGCCTTGTTGTATTCTAGACTCTCTCTCCTGCGTAGATAGGTATATATCGGAGTATGTTTGTAGGAGGTCTGGCCTGACAAGGTCTTCTACTGTTTCAGCTCCCATCCTACAGATTCTACGCATGACCAAACAGCGTCCAACGTTCGAAACGACTCTGTTATTCGCATGTCCACCAGATAGTACGATGTCGCCCAATAGCGCTAAGCTGCCCGGTACTAGTACTACATCTTCTGCTAGCTTTGGAACTTCTACGTATAGAGTCTCACCTGGATTGGCAGATGATCGAGTGAAAGTTTTCCTATACAAGTCTCGTGGAGCCTTGAGTGCATGAGGCTCTCTTCGTACTTGTGTGGGATCCAACTTCGATGAGATCATGTTGAATATAACTATATATATAATTATGTTTAACATGGCCTCTGAGGGTAGGTATGATGAAAGAACTGATGAAGCTGAAAGAGGAAGAGACTACGACAACGATGATACTGTCAATGAAGAAACACGGAAATTGGCGTCAGACTCTACGAATGTGGATCCTAGTGAATCACTCAACCTGAAAACTAGACGCAATTATAATGAAGAAGGTGCTCGACCGAAGTATCAGGAAACGTCATTGACAGATGGAGAGCTTAGTGAATTGCTGGATGAGGATAGAATCGAACGGCCTAAATTTAGCGATCGCCACGTATTCTTCGAAACAGGCATATCGGATAGAACGAAACAAATGTTATTCGATGCTGTATGGGAACACTATGCGGATGTAGGGATTCGTGGAGACCTTGAGATAACTAAAGTATGGGATGCCGATAAGGAACGGGGTAGAATCTACCTTCACGCACTTGGAAGTAAAGAGAAGCCCATACCTTTGACCACAGTGAAGGGTGAAAGATACCAAAGTATGGGTAAGGATCTCAAATTTGCCCTAGGCCCTACGGATGCAGAAAGAGCAGAACAAGTCCTCCAAGGTCAAGAAAAGGCCATTGAACATCTCGAAATGGAAGATAGTATACTTCAAGATCTAACGTCAACTGAGGACCAGAAGGAAGCGGCTAAGGAAGAGAAAATACACATCCATAACGAAATAGAATTACTCGAACGTCAAGAAGAAGCCATACTAAAACGTATGTCGCTACGTGAAAGGATCAAATACATTTTCAGAAAGCATGGAATGACCGTTCTTGCAGTAGTAACTTCTATTGGCGCTATCGTTAGTACGATAGTTTCCCTGTTGTCGAAATCCGTACCGAAACCAATAAAGACTGGTATTGATAAAGCAGCAGATGCAGTAAAGAAGGGATTGCAAACGACTGGGGGGTTGTTGAAAGAAATGGGAAAGAAACTTGGACAGATCCTACCTGGAATGATTGGATCGATTGCGAGTTTCATATTTACTATGGCTGGTAAAGCTCTGGGAGTACTAGCACAGAACGTTTGGTTATTCATCGTAGCAATAGTGGTGATCACGATAGAGCAATACAAACGACGTTAACGAAACAACATCCATGCAATTCCAGCTGCGGCAATGGATGTCACTGCGAGATTAATCTCATGTTGTGAGCCAGCCTTTGCCTTTGCCTTTGCCTTTGCCTTTGGTACAGGAACTTGTTTCTTGTGCGTCTCGAGAGGCTGCACCAATTTCTTATCTGGTGGGCCTTTCATAGGAAGAGGTGAATGTCCTTTGCCTTCTGCATTGATGTCGTTAGTGCCTAGCACCATATCTTTCGTAGCTTTCGGGATTGGATTCTTATAGCCATCTTTCTTACCAAGATAGTACACTAGATCGCTTGGCAATAATCGCACGCCTACAGCTATTGCTAGATCGAGCCTCTTATGCGTTGATTTTATAGCGGTAAGATAGTTTTTGTAGCTCACCACTAAGTCGTTTTCGAGAATAGCGTCTTCGACTAAGCTCTTAAACTTTTCTTTGACGTTATGGCTATCTATGATGGATCCGTTCAAGTCGGCTTGAGCACCAAGCATGCAATGTCCAAAAGCCTCGACAGATCTATTCAACCTACCCAATCCAGCATCTGTCAAACCCTTTCCGATTGGTGGCGTAAACCAATTGTATTGCTTTCCTTCGTGTTCGTCGTTCCGAATAAAGGATACTAGATCGCCCTTGTCCACACTGCCTTTCTCGTCTGCAAATAAGTTATTGTGGTTGGGCCATGTGTCTGCTTCCTTGTCGTAGCTTCGGATTACGTGGACGTTCTTGTAGCCATCACCATACAAAAGGAATACGTCTCCTAATCCGTGATTCCTACCTCCGTGCCATCGGAAGTCTGGTGGGAAATCTGGTGTTCGAGATATACCAAATTCAATGCACAATTTCTCAAGAGCTGCTTTGTTATAGAGGTTATCCATTTGCTTGAAATGAGAGTTACCAGGTAAAGGAACTCCATTGGCACCACCAAGTTCATGCAGAATTCTTCGTATTGTGAAATAAACGTGAAATCGTAGGAACCCCTGAACGACTGGTGGATACGTTTTGAAAATAGGATCAAACAATGACACTCCACATCCAGAAGTCGCACACCACGTTGCGAAATTCAATTGTTGAGGCCAATATTTGAAATCCGGACCATGTAACCAATGGTAGGACTCATTTGCTGTCATATGCTTTACGACGGTCTCCTTGAATATGTTTCGAACGCCTGCTTTGAACCTATTCTTTGAGGTGGCATATATCCATAGATTAGTGAGATCGATATCTTGTGCCGGTCCAGTAGGAGGAACTGCTGTAATAGGATATTTCGCACTTCTATCTAGGGTCAACGTAGATGGGAAACCTTTATGCACATCCCACAATGCGTCATCGATGCGTCTTTGAGTGACTGCAGGTAACTTTGAGACATCATTGCCGTAAATGACATAGCTAGAATCTCCATCTCGAAACCAAATACTCGTCGAATATTTGCCTGGACCGTTCACTTCCGTAGAGACATAGAACTTGTGAAGATCTGCATGTGGATATCTTTTCTTGAACTTCACCAACAGATTGGCATTCAAGGTTGCAACCTCTCTACTTTCCACATCTTTTCTATCTATCCGAGCTTGATTCTCTCTCCTAGCTTGATTCTCAGCCTTTGACCTTATGTTAGCATTCGGTGTTGGGACCTCTTCCTCTTCGTCTTTCCCTCCGTAATGGTAACTGAAAAGACCTCCAGACCTCCTCATGTTGAAGCTATACATATATATAGTTATACCTTCAACATATAAGATGGTTCTCTTATATATCACCACAACATCGGCTGACCATACTGCCTACTTCGACGATCCAATTCTTATCAACAACATTTCACTAGTTGAGGTCACTTTTGAGAATAGTTGGTGGAATCTAGCGAAGAAGGCTTCGTTCCATTGGGCTATAGAAGAGGGCGTTATGTTTCCACACGCTATCGTTAAAGGGCACCATGATATAATGAGCATTCAACAAGATTTAAAACCCGCAATTGATGCTGGCATTATCAAATTTGAGCCTAGTAAGGCTTTCATTCTAAGGGTTATTAAACCAATCCGGTTCAGTAAAAATCTTTGCACACTGTTGGGCGTTAACGGAGATGACTATGGGCAAGATAGTAAGACGCTCAAAAGGAGAAGTCACGATCTGAGGTTCGACGATATCCACACAGCATACGTACACTGCGATGTCGTAGATTCCAGCTTTTCAATTCTAGATGGAAAGCACTCGACAGTTCTCGCTAGCATTACGATCCGTGGTGGAAGATTCGCAAAATCGACATACGCCTCTCTACTACCAACAACCACTCGAGCTCTTGGGACAATGCAAAGCAGTCTTCGTCTGACAATTCGTGATGAGAAAGGCAACGTGGTAGACTTCCGTGGTCGACCGATACGATACGTGTTGAAGCTTGAGTAAGCTATATGTATAACGCGTTACAATGGAAGGCGATTCGATTCAACCGTTTCCATCAGCACCAAGTATCTATCCACAGATTGCTAGTGACACTGGAAAGAACTTTAGACTGCAAACGATCCGAGACACGCTTTCGGACATAGAAGTTCAAGAAAGGCACTACGAAGGTGTGCGCAAGAAATATGCACGTTCTCAAGGAATAGTTCATGGAATCGCAGTGGCAACTGGAGGTCTATCTGTGATCTTATCTGGATCTGGATTGGGCGCAGCGTTGACTGGGGTTGGAATAGTGATTGGTCTACCACTTGGAGTCATTGGTGGACTATGTGGATTAATTTCAGCATCTACAACCCTTGGAGCTAAGAAGTTAGGAATGAAGGTTTCTAAGCATGAAAGGACAACTATGTTGGCAAAGGCGAAAATCAATACGATTCGCGATCTAGTATCGAAGGCCTTACGCGATGAAAACATATCCGACTCTGAATACAGTCTCATCCTGAACGAAGCGAATAAGTATGAGATCATGAGATCTGAAATTCGTCGCAAGGCTTCCATAGGTGAAAAAAGCACGGATCGGGTTCGAGCCGAACTCAAGCAAGAAGTGCAAAAGGAAATGCGAGAAAAACTTGGAATGTAAGAATCAACGTTTCCTATGAAAGGAACGAACATGGTTCTCACTTTCACTTTGCCAAGTCCTACTGCTAGTTAGCCTATGTCTAGTGTAGATTGGTTCGAAGTGGGAATGGTAAGAAGACAACTCCTTGACAAAACGCTTGACCGCATTTCCAAATATGCCACATCGCTTAACGACATCCTTAAAAGACATAGACGATCCGGAGCGACGTAGCACCTCGTAACTTGCTCCAACGACTTTCGTCTTAAGCATTGATTTGGGGCCTATATTGTTTTCCATTGCCTTAGTAACGACCTCGTGGACTATTTGTTGAACGTCCCTAGGTACTCCTACAAGATCTAGTTGTAGGAAAGTCGTTGCAATGTGAGGAACTAGGCGCTCCGCATCCAAGTCTACATCAATCTTATCGTCGTCACACAGAGAACGTATGAAGACCTCTCCACTATGGATGCCTTCGTTTCTTAGTTGCATGAAGCGAGCGACCTCACCTTTAGATCGGACGAATCCACATTGTATGCATGCCTGGTAGAGTAGAGCAGCTAAAATATTTTTCTTAGCATCGCTACGCTTGAGACAAACTTTCATTACTTGGGTGAATGCGTCGGCTACGATTTCTAACGCGTTCATAGGGAACGATAGATCATAACTTTGTTTGTAAATAGTGTTGTATGCTCGTAGTTCTTGTAGTAGCGTTCGTCGTTTCAGTTCTATGTCATCATCGCTTTGCTTTGGTTTTGCGCGGTCTAGATCACTTTGATACTTAAACCCGTCCGGACCTACTATACGCAGTCGAGTAGTAATAATATCGATCTTCGTTTCTTCACATGGTTCAATCTCGGAAACAAGACCACAGGTGGGACATACGAATTCCGTTCCTTGTATTTCAAAGGGACAGAGACACTCAGGACATGTTTCACTGGTGTTAATATGTTCCACTTGTGGTTTGATATTCAGGCTTCTACGAATTCCAGGACCAAACAATCTGACTAGCTCGTCCATGATACAACTATAGATGTCGTACGTTCAATAGAAAAAAAAAAAAAGGAAGAATGAAGAGGGCCATACAACGACCTTCTTCATTCTTCCTTTTTTCTTTTTTCGTGGCTATTCCTAAGCATCCTTCTCGTTCCTCAAGGCAGCCAACACCTCGTTGAGCGCATGGTTGAGAGACTCTCCAAGACCTTCCACTGGTTCCAGCACTCTTGGTTCTGCGGGCAATGCTACCTCCAGTTCCACCATGTTTGGCTCCTCCTTTCTTGGATCCTCTAGCTTCTTGCTGGACTTCTTAGCGCGTCTTATATAGACACCGGAAGACTTCACCTTGATGGTGAGACGGTCGCATCCTGAGCAAAGCTCGTAATCAGTACGACATCCTTTACCGCACTTCGAGCATGGTACATATGGGGCACAGCCTTTTGAGATTTGGTAGTTGTGCTGGGAACAGAACTTCGTTGTCTTCGAAATCCTCTTTTGGCATTTAGCATCCTTCCCTCTCATCAACCAATCACAAGTTATTGCGGTGTCTACGTTCGAGTCCTTCTTCGACATGTTTGATCTGTATGGTGTTAATGCGTACTAAGATTACAACGAATGCTAATATCGTGGAATAAAGAATATATACTAATACCATTCGGTGGCAATATACAGTATAGTAATCATTCCTTTAACATATACTTCAAGTTTGGATTTTTTAGGTGCGCGAATGTCTAGTGACACTTTGGCTTCCTACGTGGCAGAATGAGCATCCATGTAGTTGCGTAGTACAACCCTTTCGTCCTCTGTGAGCTGGGAGTACTGCCACTTAACGAACCATTTAGCGATATCAAGATGACCATTGTTACAGGCGTATTCTATAGCAAGATCAATGCATTCATACTCTAGGGTTATCTGAAAACGTCGCATGAGCCACTTAACGTTATTAAGATGACCATTCCTACTGGCACCTAATATAGCAAAACTGACGGCCTTATCCTCTTTGGTGAACTGAAAGTGCTTAATGAGCCGCTTAGCGATACCAAGATGACCATACTCAAGGGCAGCACGTAGAACGTGATTGGTGTGTCTGTCCATCATATCGAAACGTAAGTGCTTGATGAGCCACTTAACAGCATTAAGATCACCATATTCGCTGGCGTAGAGAAGAGAAAAGCTATCGTCAATGGAGCTTGCGGAAATACCGAAAGTTCGAGCCAATTCGTCTCGATCGTCGTCACTATGAGTAGACCTCAAACCCAAGCATAGTGCTAGTTTACGGAACCTTTGGTCTACGTTTTTGTAGCGCGCGAGAGATGCAGCACCGTTTAGATTTTTCGATGTCCTTGAGAGGCTTGCGAATGACCAAGGATCTGCATGCTCTACGATCTTAGTCAGAATTTCTAGAGGGAGGCACGATATATAATCCATAGTGGAAGAGATCGATATAACTATATGTAATTATATCTCTAATAGGATTATCAAGTTGGATTTTACGTACAAGAATGTCTAGTGACACTTTGAATGACCCTTAGTTACCCCATAGTAGTATAGTCGGCGTCAGTTAAATACAACTTTTTCTTGTGCAACAAAACTCAAAAGGTTGTGAATGTTATGGACGCCTTTTTTCTTGCACAAGGGGCGTTATGAAGTGGATTTCTGAATTCACTTTATGACGCCCCTTGTGCAAGAAAACAAGGCGTCCATAACATTCACAACCTTTTGAGTTTTGTTGTACAAGAAAAAGTGGTATTTAACTGACGCCGACTATACTACTCACTGAATCTTTCAGCTTCGGAAAATTGGATTGTTATTTATACCGAACAAAGTGAAACCTTTAAGATTGCATGCATTCCTGATATAACTTAGTACTGATTACAATAGTACCTCTGTCTGCAGGAATAAGACGCTTCACTTCATCGTAAGCTTCTTGTATCTGCTTCGAGTTTGTAACATTCATAAGCAAACCCACCACTCGCTCGCTACAAACAGCTTGCAAGTTCTCCTTTCCTTCACGAGTCAGACACGTGGCAATCACATGAAATCCCATCTGATCCAAGCGAATGGCGGTGTCCTTCCCGAAGCCCGTGTCGCAACCCGTGATGAGAACGTATTTCTTGTGAAATTCACCGACCTTGCCTTTTGGTAGAAGCAGTTTGAAGAAAACCCAAATGATAACAATGAAAGCGAAAGTAGTAGAAATCAACACAGGCCAGGAGAGATCAGCGAGATGTTTGAATTCCATTCTGCAGAAGTTGGCTGTTCATGTATGCGTCTAGGTTCACAGTAACCTGAGTGCAGCCTGATTCTCAAGATGACCTTTTGTATAATACGGGCGAGTGACTCCCCTCCCCCTCCAGGGGGTTACTCCGGGCCGGCAAAAAGATCGGAGTGACCGTCGAAAGAGCTGAAAAGATACCCTAAAAATGGTTCATCCACAAAATGCAATATCCGAAAAAATACCTTATCACATAAAAAAATACCCTAAAATACTAAGTACATAATGGACATAATGGTTCCTCGTAACTAATATAATGCTTTGCCATTTAATGTGTATGAGGCTTATTTTACCATAGGTAAAATATGAAAAACATTTACGATATCATTCAAATATTGATCAAACTATTGAAAATAAAGCGAGACCAGCAAACGAGGAAACATTGTTATTATTGTTGCTGAAATATCTGTAGTCTGGGCGTTCTATTGGGGAAACCGCGATATATTTTAACGACGGAAGAATGGGGCGAGGACAAAAAAGGAAGTTGGGGGGAGGGGAGGAGAAGGGAAAAAGAAGCGAAGGAACGCCTGCTGGCAAGAAAAACGTCTGTCTAAAGTTTATACCAGTACAATTTTCGGCGGGTATTGTAGGCCTCAGAAAATGTACGTTTCCTCCGAAATGAACGGGGTTCTTATAAACCTCTAAATCACAAACGTAACTGATCAAGCGATTTGAATTAGTTTCCGTGTAACAAGTCTTCTATAATATTAATTGGGCCGCTAGCAATATTTCTATTCGGGAAAACAATTTGATCCGGGGTTCGTTCATGGCATAATTTTCACTAGCCTGATTTTCAGACCGTACGAGGTCGTCCGCTCACTTCCTCCCCCTCCCCGTCTGATGGACTTCATAGACTTTCATGTTCCTGACGTCATAATTTCAACCAATCAGAGCGAACTTTACACTTTTGGCAAAGTCTTGAATTTAAGGAATGTGCTCGCATATTAAAACGTTTTAAAAATAAAAGTAAAAGCGTAAAAGTCCTAAGATAACAGTCATAAACTTTACGGCATCACTCACAGGAATCGAGGCTGATATTTCTTGTATGCATTTTCATACACTGGGTCACTGTCCTGCAAATACTGCACGCAAACGTCCGTTTAAAAAGTTCCTGCTCTCCAAAGAACCACAGCAGCTCAAACAGGATACCACTCTGAGAAATCGACAGAAGTTTGAAGCTGTAGAATGTTTTTTTCCAGTGCATGAAAGCTGATAGATCCAACTAGTAAAAGCCGCCACTGCAGACTGTTCTACGCTTCACGCTTCAATTCTTACGCGTGTTCGTATTGGCTTATTGTAAAAACAAAGGTTGATGACGTCAGGAACATGAAAGTCTATGAAGTCCATCAGACGGGGAGGGGGAGGAAGTGAGTGGACGACCTCGTACCGTCTGAAAATCAGGCTAAATTTTCACATGAGATCGGAATATAACTCTAAAGAATCTGAAAACTACGGTGGCCCACAGGTGTCACGGGACAACCGAGAAAGTCACGGCACAACCACAAATCTCACGGCACGCCACCAAGATTCCCACGGCGCAACCGCCAATTCCACGGCACAAGCACCACAAACCTCACAAACCTCACAGCACGCCACCAAGATTCCCACGGCACAACCTCCACAATTTCCACGGCACAAACCACAAATTGTACAGCACAAACCACAAATTGTACGGCACAAACCACAAATTGTACGGCAAAAATAAGTAAGCCACGGCACAACCGACTCAGAAGTTGCGGCGGAAGTGGATAGTCCACGGCGGAAGTGAACTCAGACCACCACAGGCAACCCATATACAAGAACGGAACACATATGACTACCACTTCCGCCGCAACGGAGTCGGTTGTGCCGTGGCTTACTGTATTTGTGCCGTGCAATTTGCGGTTTGCGTCATACAATTTGCGGTTTGTGTCGTGCAATTTGTGGTTTGTGCCGTGCAATTTGTGGTTTGTGCCGTGCAATTTGTGGTTTGTGTCGTGCAATTTGTGGTTTGTGCCGTGCAATTTGTGGAGGTTGTGCCGTAGACATTTGTGGCGGTTGTGCCGTAGACATTTGTGGCGGTTGTGCCGTGAGCTTTGTGGTAGTTGTGCCGTGGGAATCTTGGTGGCGTGCTGCGAGATTTGTGGTCGTGACACTTGTGGGCCACCGTAGAAAACAGCACTTTACTTTCGAAATCTGAAATTCACATATATATAGAATCAGGCGCCATTGTAGTTCTTTCGTATGCAACAGGAAGTTCGTAGTTATAATAGAAGTGCTTGAAATAATTTTATTTATGCATTTCAATATGATCGTCTAGATAATTAACTGAACTTTTTGCGTTCGACGAAGGAGAACGCATACTAATCTTGCAGTGGACTCCCTGTGGTCATGTGTGGGCTACCTATGCTTCCCCAGGCGAAAGAAATCGAGATTCGTGTATGTCCGTCATCATGTATGTTTGTACTTTTTAGAATAAACTATCTCGGCCGGGGTACTGGTAACCACACGTACACGATGCTGGCATTCACCAAAATGGCCGCTCGTATGGTTTCTGATTTGCTCGCGATCGGTAAGTTACTTGCCTTATTTTCCGACAATCCAATGCAATGATGTTTCAAAGGTTCGCAAGTACAATTGAGCAAAGCCTGAGGAAAGTGTGTGGTACATCTGGAGGACTGACAAAGTCCAATATGGTCTGTTTTGTACCCTGAACATTCAACTTGGCCATAATTATTTATTTGTGCTGAACCCGAGTGAATCATCATATTTTTGTTATAGTACGAAATGGCTCTGCCATATCGATGAAAATCTACTCTAATTCCGACTTTGAGGGGCTCGTTCTCAACTCAGAAAAAGTTTTATCAAATTTTAATACATTTTCTGAACAAAGTACATCTGAAAGATGCTTTCGAGCCCAAATGTGTTTTTCACTCGGATATCCCTTTAAACCATTCCCACAGGGAGCCCGATATCCCAAACTAAACTTTAACTTAAATAATAACTTAGCGCGTGATTAATAGAATCAAAGGCCTTGGAAAAATCTAAATAGAGAACATCAGTTTCGGTATTACTATCCAGTATAGCGCCGATTTCGTGGAAAACAGTCAGAAGTTGCGATACGCAAGACCTCCCCTAATAGAGATATCGGCCTATAATTACTGACAATGGATCGAACAAGGCAACTGAGATTTCTTAAAATACCGTCTAATAATTTAACTTCAAACTTCTATACAAACTACAGTAAATTGTGAGCATCTCAACATCTGATTATTGCTCTAATTTGGTGTCGAGTGCGCACGCGTGGATGAATTCAAGATCGTGTTTTGAGGTTTCTCATGGCGGCGCTTTTTAAAATTAAGTAATTAAGTTTGTTTTATTAATGAAGTAGAAAGTCTAATTGTTTTAGTAGAAACATACTAGTATTCTACAGGCACAAACAAAGAGCGAGAACCCCGATATAACGAATTTGTTGAAAACTGACCAAAAACTTCGTTAAGTCGAGGTATAGTTAATAATTAATGCCGTAATGTTAGACAGTGTTTAACACCGTCAATAGCGCTGCACTCCCCAACACTTCCGCGTCTGGACGTTATACTGTACTTATACACCCCATTCCAATATGGCGGATACACGGCCGGAGCGTTGGGGCGGGACACGAAAACGAGGGTAGTTAGGCGGAAGTCGATGTCAAGAAGGTCATGAGATGGGAATTTCGCTCAAGTTTTGAAGCGAGTTGTTTTTTTCCGAGAGGGTTGGAATAAGTAGATTTTATCCCCAGAGAGTTAGAAAATATGGCGGATATTCAGGCTATCATTTTCACTGAGGGATATATTCTTCAGTGAAAACGATAGCCTGAATATCCGCCATATTTTCTAACTCTCTGGGGATAAAATCTACTTATTTCAACCCTCTCGGAAAAACAAACTCACTTCAAAACTTGCGCGAAATTCCCGCCTCGTGACCTTCTTGACATCGACTTCCGCCTAACTACCCTCGTTTTCGTGTCCCGCTCCAACGCTCCGGCCGTGTATCCGCCATATTGGAATGGGGTGTATAGCACTTGTGATTTATTAATATCTGTACGTATGAAGCTACTGTAGTCGATTCATCTTCTGTGGCGTGATGACATTTATTCGTTGTATCGGGGTAGATTTTACATTCGGGCTTCTAGATTGTGTTCGTTATATCGGGTATTTCGTTAAATCGGGGTTCTGTTCCATACATTTTACTGTAACTCTGGCCGGGCTGAATAAATTTGTGCGTTAAATCGGGGACTTCGTTAAATCGGAGTTCCACTGTATAAGGATAAGCTGTACTTTCTGTACTTTCAGACCGCTAACGTTTTACATCCGCCGCCATGTTGGATTTTGGCAAATTATCGTGGCTTCTGATTGGTCGAAATCGAATAATTGCCGATCAGTATAACAAGGATTGTCACTGGACATTTGCTACTCACATAATATATAGTGAATAGTTTAGCCAATCAGATTGCAGGATTTGCAATATAATACTAGTATGTTTCGGCTAATTTAATATTCCGATAATACATCAGTTATTCCTCTACTGTGCTATAATATAATACGGTGAGATATAGGCATGCGCAGAAGATGCATCTAATTCACATTCATGCTTTTTCCGCTTTTCTGTGCTCCCTGAGAAGAGACGTGACGAATTCTGATCAGCATGTCTGCAAATGACGTTGGCAGGATCGCCATGACAGTGACGATCTTTGCTTCTAACCCAATTGGATAGCGAGTTTGTGGGTCACGTGATATCACGGCATCTATAACAGTGTCGATGACTTTGTAGGTGTGGGGCGAGGCCATTTTGTTGTAATAGTCGTCGAGTCCCTTACGTACTGAAAGGAAACAGAGCAATTATTGGCTTTCAATCAATGTTTTGAATGTCTACCAGACATTCAAAAAACAAAGACTAAGGCCATTTTGTCGAAACAAAATTCAATCGCTTTGCGTTGTACTGAGAGAAAAAGACGGCTGGTCATGTGTTAGAGTGATATAGAACACATTTCGCACGGTTGTGCTACATATTGTATTATATGTTTCAAACATTTGCAGAGGTGCTGATTTTAATATGCACTCTCCAGATATGGTGTAGTGTTTATCTCAGTTGAGTTTTCAGTAATCCATGTGTGGAGACATGGTGCTTAGGGTTGTTCAGTTTGTCTACAATGGCCTCACAACGTAAACACTGTATTAGACGAATCGTTTTTGAAAGTAAGGACGGCGATTTGAAAACGTGCTTACGAGAGCGAGGTATTTAGTTGAGTAGTAGAAGTAAAAGAAAGAGAAAGTCGTATTTAATTACTTTTCTTGTTGTTGCAACGAGCAGCTGAATAACTTAGCTCATAGAACCCCTGAAGAAGGTACGTTCTGCCGAACCGAAATACAGAGTACAATAAATAACAACGTACAGCCGTCCGATCAGCCTTGCGGTCTTCATATATACATAGCTGAACGACAAACTATCTCAAAGCATAAACTAAATGCTCTTATTTTTCGCACAGCCGGGCGTGACTGTTGATTTCGCCTCCTCTAATAGAGTATTTTCGTACCAGTTCCCATAATGTGAGAACTCGGAAATAGGATATTACCCTGATAAGTCGTCATTACTAACAAACCTCCATCTCTAAACTCTTCTCCGTATTCCTTCTTTATTTCGTCACTTGTCCCATCCCATAATTTCATCAATTTCTTCTTTGATATCTCGTTCCACAATGGCGTCCTGAAAGCTTGGGGTTCAAGAATACTGACTTTGATCCCCCAGGGAGCCATTTCTCGTCGAAGGGCATCTGAAAACGCCTCTACACCATACTTTGTGATACTGTATGCAGATGACCTAGGAGCACCAATGAGGCCTATATGAACAAAAGCAAAGGCCGGCGTAATTTTGTTTGTGTTCAAAACATATGAACAATATGCGTATATCTACATTAGTGACGGCAGCACTTACCAGAAGTACTTGAGAAGTTTATAACTCGTCCCTTGGCTGTTTTCACTAAGGGTAGGAATGTCTTGGTCACGTCAATCAGACCCCACAGGTTCACATCAGCTATTCGCTTGTAGTCGTCCATCTTGAACCATTCTAATGGACCGAATTCTAAATAGCCAGCGTTGTTAACAAGGCCCCATAAACCTTGAGAAAGAATAGATTAAATCAGTAGGAAACTCTGGTAAATGACGATGAGATTAAAAAAATATTACAGGGTTTACTTTGTTCTGTAATCTGGAGGAGGCTCTGCTGTAGAACATGAGAACGGTTCAGAACTCACAAACCACTTTATTTAATATATATGTATGAGCGAAATATACAAGCCATAGCATAATATTATGCTCCTTGTCGGTGAGGCAGTAAATCGGTCGTGTTCTACATGTAGCTTTCACTACCTACGATGGCCTAAAACTGTTCAAAATTGGACATTTCATGCATTTCGATTTTCCACTGAGAACAAAGTAAACCCTGTAATTAATTTGTCATTTGTTGACTTTTATTTTCAAAACAAGTACAGATGTGATGCATTTATAATCTAACTCTCGCAAAATCACGGCGGGGAAAAATAACCTCTGACACCTAGGGTACTTTGACCAATCAGAGCGCGCGATATAGAAATAAGAAGTATATATTAAATCAAGTCTAATTCAGGATACAAACTCATGACTTGCATATTTATTTCGTCAATTTTGATTGTCATGGAACTCCGGTTACGGCCCGGTACGGTTGAAAGTGTTGAGAACAATGAAGGGGGCACATAAGCTGTCAAATAAATTAAACCTTCAAGTTTCATTAAAACAAAAACTCAGTACAAAATAACACAACACAAAAATAATACCATAAGATCGGTATGCCTTTCAGACTTTTTCGATAGAGGATGGGCAATGATTACAGTGGATTACAAAAGCTCGAGACTTTATTTCGGTTACAGCTAGTGAACCAATCTCAAGTTGCTCTAAATTTCACTTAAAAGCAGTATTTTTCATCCACCTGAAACTTTGCATCCTTAATCTATAATTAGTTTAAGCATACTCTGTTAATATGAGTAGTTATTTTTGTATATCGTCATCAGAAAGTTGATCATTTCGAGGGATGACAGTGTACGGTTATAGGAACAATTGTTGTGAGGACCCGTTTATAGGCTCGGGATCCTCTCCCCACTCATACCGCACTTACGGCTGCGCACGCAAGGGTAGGCCTTGTTGGATTGAGTCAATCACAAACGTGATGTACGATCAGATATACAGTACTATTTGTCTGCATTTATCTAACAAGTATCCTTGCTCCTATTACTGGTGGTGTTTTCAAAGACTGCTCTGGGGTGCTATTACCGATTGTTACTAGGATTGTGAACCTGTCGTTTGCAAGTGCTGTTGTGCCTAGCAAGTTTAAAGAAACTGTTTTGTCACCCACTATCAAGAAAGCCACTATGGATCACGAGGAGTTCTCTAGCTTCAGACCGATTTCAAATTTGAGATTTATCTCCAAAGCTACTGAAAAGGTAGTTGCTGTGCGGTTAAACTGTCATCTTGATGAGGAACATTTGAGTGAGCTATTCCAATCAGCTTATAAGGCCGGTCACAGTACGGAAACGGCACTGGTAAGAGTCCACAATGATATTCTCCGTGCCATAGATGAGCATGGTTGCGTCATACTTCTATTGTTAGATCTCTCTGCAGCATTTGATACTGTTGTTCACCACATACTTCTCAACAGACTTAGTTGTCGCTTTGGGATTAAGGGTAAAGCTCTTGAGTGGATCCGTTCATACCTTTCAGATCGTACTCAATTTGTCTGTATTGACAAGGAACGGTCATCTAGTCGTTATCTCACTTGTGGAGTTCCACAAGGATCTGTGCTCGGTCCCATCATGTACCTGTTATATACGGCACCTCTTGGGGACATCATTAAGCGACACAATACGTCTTACCATATGTATGCAGACGATACCCAGATTTACATATCATTTCAGCCGTCAGTTTCTGGTGAAACCATGCGTGCCAAGTCTCTAGTAGAAGATTGTGTCAGGGATATCAACAACTGGATGACATTAAATAAGTTAAAGCTTAACAATGATAAGTCTGAGCTGCTTGTGCTTAATGCTCGTCATCGTCCTCAAGTTGCTCTTGATTCGATTTATGTTGCAGATGAGCTAATACACTCATCTAAGTTCGCCAAAAACATTGGTGTTTGGTTCGATGATACCTTGTCTATGCAGAAACAAGTAAACTCAATATGTAAAACGGCACATTCTTCCATCTTAGAAACATCGCTGGTATAAGGAAATTCCTATCACTTAAACATTGTGAAATCCTTATTCATGCATTTATTTCATCTAAACTTGATTACTGTAACTCGCTGTTATCAGGTTTGCCAAGGAACTTAATGAAGAGACTACAGTATGTTCAAAACTCGGCTGCACGACTTCTCACGTACTCACGCAAATATGAACATATCAGTCCTATTATGAAGGAATTGCACTGATTGCCCGTAGCAGAGAGGGTTGACTTTAAGATTTTACTACTGACATTTAAGGCTTTAAATAATATGGCACCTTTTTATCTTAATGAACTTTTAACTCCATATGTTCCGAAACGGTCACTACGCTCTGCTACCAAAAAATATTTAGTTATTCCTAAGTACAATTTAGAGTCCTATGGTCGCAGAGCTTTTTCAGTTACGGCGCCGTCCTTATGGAATAATCTACCAGAAAACATAAGGATTATTCAATCTTTGACTGATTTTAAAAGTTCCATTAAAACATTTCTTTTTAAGCGCGCATACTATTCATGATTTTTTTTTTTTTTATTCGTATGTTTTTATATATAGATATATTTTTAATCTTATCATAGTTAACTACATCAGTGGTTATAGTTTTAATATGTTTTTACAGAATGTAAAGCGCTTTTGGATTTTCGAAGAAACAGCGCTATATAAATCTATTATTATTATTATTATTATCCGGGCTCCTCAAGGGACATTCATGCTGCACAGAATTTCTGAAAATGTCTGAAGATTTGCGCGCTGATCTTGACGACCGAAGAAGTATAGCAGCTATAGCAGTTAACCTAACTAAGGCTTTCGATTCAGTTTGTCATATTCTATTGCTGGCTAAACTAAAGGCTAAACTTAAAGCGTGCGGTTTTAGTGAAGTAGCTACTCCGCGTCCTAAAGTCGCCTTAAGTCGCATAAAGTCGCTTTAAGTCGCTTTAAGAGGGTATTCAGCAGTTACTCCTTATAATCAGTTTTGCTTATTAAAGTCGCCTTAAGCTTCCTGAAGTCGCCTAAAATGTCCCCATTGTCCCCCCAAAAATTGCTAAAGTCACCTCAAATCACAGCGACTTTAGGACCTGAAGTAGACCTTGACCTGATGGAAGCCTATACCTAGCCCAGTACGACCGTCACCAACGGGTGAAAGTTAAAGGAGTTTATTCTGACCGGAAAACATTAAGATCTGGCTACAAAAGGGATCCCTGCTTGGGCTACTATGACTGTTCAACATATTCATTAAAGGGAACCTCGGCTGTAAAACAATGTTTGCTCCCAAATGTCCCTATGTCTATGTCTAAATCTATTGCTGTGTTTGTTTTCTGTAAATTGTAAACTAGATGTCAGTTATGGACCGATTGTCCTGTCCACAAAAGTCGTTTGAATTTCGCGCGCATCGCCATCTTGGATCTTATGACGTCACAGTGTTGCCCCTATTGTTGTATAACAAACAAGAGGCTGCGCACAGCCTGAACTCGGGCTGGTATAGTAAACCCTAGTAATGTGGCTGTTGTTTCTGAAGTCAAAGGCTGAGCTGTACTAGAGAGCGAGATATTAGGATATTTGTATTTTACTAGTACTGATATTTGTATTAGTAGTATAGGTGGAATTAAAATTATACCACTTTTTCTTGCACAAGAAAAAGTTGTATAATTTTAATTCCACCTATACTACTAGGGGGTACTAAGGGTCATCCAAATTGTCACTAGACATTCTTACACGTAAAAATCCAAACTTGATAACCCTATTAGAGATATGATTACATATAGTTATATCGCCCCGCAACATCCTTACACCTAAAAATCCAAATTTGAGTATCTGTTAGAGATATCCTAACGTATAGTTATATCGAAGGGAGAATGGCGAGTTCAAAGCTTTTCAACGTAGGCGATGTGGTCGAAGCATTCGAAAGGGTCAAAGAAGATGGGCAATCTCATGGATCCGTCATATCGTTCGACTGGACCCATCCTAGAAACGGACCCAACGGATGTAAGTACGTTTCCGTATTCTTCGACATTGGCGATGGACCTCATCCGGCGGTCTTTCGGTTCGAAGGGGAAAAACACGTGGGACGGATAGCACCACACAACGAAGAAGACGCAGGCAAAAAACGTGATCGACATCCTTGCCTACAATTTCAGAAGTGGAACGACTTTGTACGTACGGAGGCCGATGGAATCACGATTAAGAAAAGTGACAATGGAGAATTGGACCTTCCTTCCGACGACAAGCTAAGTCCTACTTTCAAACTAGTCGAACACCTAGATTGGGCTTTCGATTGCGAAGTAAGTAAACTTATCGAAGACAAAAAGATCTGCATGCGCAATCCACGTAAACGCAGTCCACCTGGAAAGGACGACGCCCTTATCGTCCCTAATACTAGGATAGCTCCAATGATTCAAAGGTTTATTTCTATGAATTCTACTGTTAATGCTGGAGGTCGACTAGCTAATCCTATAATGAGGATGAGAGCGAAATGCGACTACAAGACTGGAACACCTAATGGTCAATTCTTTGACAAAAGTAAGTCGTACTCCGATGGGGACAACACTACGTACGAACCTCTCGTCGATGAGAACTCTAGCGGTCTTAACATCGACAACATAAGCAAACTCATCCTACCAGGTTCTATTCACGATGGTATTTGCAACGCCTCAAGTATTTGTGCAAGTAGTATGGGACTTTCATACCCACTAGATGTTGAGATCGACATAGTACGACAACCATCGAAGAAGAATAGATACGACCAACGAGACGTTTATGCCGCCAATACTAAGCATAGTGCCAGTGTGGACGCAGCTGCAGAAGACGAGTAAACGTAGGTAATGGAGGACAAAAAAAAAAAAAAAGATCTCTACGATTCGATCCAAAAGTGTGAACCTATTAGAGATATGATTACTATACTGTATATCGATCTCTTCCACTATGGATTATATATCGTGCCTCCCCATGGAAAGTCTGACTAAGATCGTAGAGCATGCAGGTCCTACGTCATTCGCAAGCATCGCAAGGACATCGAAACGCCTAAACGGTGCCGCAGCTCTCGCGCGCTACGAAAACGTAGACCAAGAGTTCCGCACGCGAGTTCTCACTTTCGGTCTTAGGTCTACTCACGACGACGACGATCGAGACAAAATAGCTAAGACTTTCGGTATTTCCGCAAGCTACGTCGACGATAGCTTTCCTCTCATCTACGCCAGTGAACATGGCAATTTCAATGTTATTAAGTGGCTCACCAAGCACTTACGGTTCGATAAAATGGATGGACAAACTGACCACGTTCTATGCGCTGCCTGTAAGGATGGTCGTCTTGATATCGCTAAGTGGCTCACTAAGCACTTCCAGTTCACCAAAGAGGATAAAGCCGTCGCGTTTGCTATACTAGATGTCAGTATGAACGGTCATCTTAATATCATTAAGTGGATCATTCAAAGGTTTCAGATAACCATAGAATACGAATATGTTCATCATGCTCTACTATGCGCTTGTAGCAATGGTCATCTTGATACCGCTAGGTGGCTCGTTAAGTGGCTCATTAAGAACGCTCATCTCACCATAGAGGACGAAAATAACCTACTAGATTACTATGTGAATGCTTATGCTGCCATATAGGAAGCGATTGAATCCAACTGCACCTAAAAAAGTCCAAACTTGAGTATCTGTTAAAGGAATGATTAATATACTGTATATCGCCACCGAATGGTATTAGTATATATTCTTTATTCCACGATATTAGCTTACGTTGTCATCTTAGTACGCATTAACACCATACATATCGAACATGTCGAAGAAGAACTCGAACGTAGACGCCGCAACAACCTGTGATTGGTTAATGCGAGGGAAGGACTCGAAATGCCCAAAGAAGATTTCGAAGACATCGAAGTTCTGTGCCCAGCACAACAGCCAAATCTCAAAAGGCTGTGCCCAATTCGTGCCATGCTCGAAGTGCGGTAAAGGATGTCGTACTAGTTACGAGCTTTGCTCAAGATGCAACCGCCTCACTATCAAGAAGAAGTGTCCCGGTGTCTATGTAAAACGTGCTAAGAAGTCCAGCAAGACGCTAGAGGATCCAAGAAAGGAGGAACTTGCAGAGCCAAACGTGGTGGAACCGGAGGAGCCTGCTGAGGTAGCATTGCCCGCGGAACCAAGAGTACTGGAACCAGAGGAAGGTCTCGGAGAGTCTCTCAGCCATGCTCTCGACGAGGTGTTGGCTGCCTTGAGGAGCGAGAAGGACGCTTAGGAATAGCCACAAAAAAAAAAAAAAAGAATGAAGAAAGTCGTTGCGTGACCCTCTTCATTCTTTTTTTCTTTTTTTTTCTATTAAACGGATGACATCTACAGAGTATCATGGACGAGCTCATCAGATTGTTTGGTCCTGGGACTTGTAGAAGCCTGCATATTAAACCACAATTGCATATTAACACCAGTGGAGTATGTTCTGATTGTCTCTGCCCCTTGGAAATACAAGGAACGGAATTCGTGTGTCCCACATGTGGTCTTGTTTCCGAGGTCGAACCATGTGAAGAAACTAAGATCGATATTACTACTACTCGACTGCGTATAGTAGGTCCGGACGGATTTCAGTATCAAAGTGATCTAGACCGCGCAAAACCAAAGCAAAGCGACAACACAGACCTGCAACGACGAATGCTCCTACAAGAACTACGAGCATACAACACTATTTACAAACAAAGTTATGACCTATCGTTCCCTACGAACACGTTAGGAATCGTAGCCGACGCATTTATCCAAGTAATGAAAGTTCATCCCAAGCGTAGCGATGCTAAGAGATATATTTTAGCTGCTCTACTCTACCATGCGTGCATACAATGTGGGTTCATACGAACTAAAGGTGAGGTTGCTCGCTTCTTGCAACTAAGCAATAAAGGCATCCATAGTGGAGAGGTCTTTATACGTTCTCTGTGTGACGACGATAAGATCGATGTAGACTTGAATGCCGAGCGCATAGTTCCTCACATTGCAACGACTTTCCTTAAACTCGATCCTCAAGGAGTACCTATAGACGTTCAACAAATAGTCCACGAGGTTGTTACTACGGCAATGGAAAACAATATAGGCCCCAAATCAATACTTAAGACGAAAGTTGTTGGAGCAAGTTATGAGGTGCTACGTCGCTTAGGATCGTCTATGTCTCTTAAGGATGTCGTTAAACGATGTGACATATTTGTAAATGCGGTCAAGCGTTTTGTCAAGGAGTTGTCTTCTTACCATTCCCACTTCGAACCAATCTACACTAGGCATGGGCTAACTAGCAGTAGGACTTGGCAAAGTGAAAGTGAGAGCCATGTTCGTGCCTTTCATACGAAACGTCGATTCTTACCCCACTAAGCTGCCAAGTTTTTCTCGCATTTCCTTTTGCACTTCTTGCTTGAGTTCGGCTCGAACCCGATCCGGACTTTTTTCACCTATGGAAGTCTCACGACGAATTTCAGACCTCATGATCTCATACTTATTCGCTTCGTTCAGGATGAGACTGTATTCAGAGTCGGATATGTTTTCATCACGTAGTGCCTTCGATACTAGATCTCGAATCGTATTGATTTTCGCCTTTGCCAACATAGTTGTCCTTTCATGCTTAGAAACCTTCATTCCTAACTTCTTAGCTCCAACGGTCGTAGATGCCGAAATTAATCCACATAGCCCACCAATAACTCCAAGTGGTAGACCAATCACTATTCCAACCCCAGTCAACGCTGCGCCCAATCCAGATCCAGATAAGATCACAGATAGACCTCCAGTTGCCACTGCGATTCCATGAACTATTCCTTGAGAACGTGCATATTTCTTGCGCACACCTTCGTAGTGCCTTTCTTGAACTTCTATGTCCGAAAGCGTGTCTCGGATCGTTTGCAGTCTAAAGTTCTTTCCAGTGTCGTTAGTGATTTGTGGATAGATACTTGGTGCTGATGGAAACGGTTGAATCGAATCGCCTTCCATTGTACGTTATACATATAACTTACTCAAGCTTCAACACGTATCGTATCGGTCGGCCACGGAAGTCCACCACGTTGCCTTTCTCATCACGAATTGTCAGACGAAGACTGTTTAGCGTTGTATCTAGAGCTCGGACAGGTAGTGGGAGCGTCACAGAATACGTTGTCTTTGCAAACTTCTCACCTCGGATCTCAATGCTAGCTAGGACTTGCGAGCGCTTTCCCTCGAGAAGTGAGAAATCGGAATTCACCACATCGCAGTGGACGTACGCTGTGTGGATATCTTGTAGTGTCATCTCATGACTACCAACTGGAATTGTCACATCATCTGTACCACTCTTATTGATATTTAACAGTGTGCAGATATTTCTGCTAAGGAGAATCGGGCTCTTTACGATTAGGGTCCAAACCTTTGTCGGTAGAACTTCTACGAATTGCACGATTCCAGCAGCAATTGCGGGCTTGAAGTAGATCTGTATGCTTGCTACGTCATGGTGCCCCGCGGCAACGTTATATGGTAGTGTTATGCTTTGGGGAGTAGACCACGAGAACGTAGCCTCCGTTTCTAGGTTCCACCAACTGTTCTCAATGGTGGTTTCGAGTAGCGAAATGTTGTTGATAAGAATGGGATCATCGAAGTAGACCGTATGGTCAGACGATGTGGTGGTGACATTAAGGATCGTCATTATATGTTGAAGGTATAACTATATATACGTATAGCTTCAACATGAGGAGACATGTAGGTATTTTCAGCTACCATCCGAGCACTAGAGAGAGCGAGAGAGACGATGAGAGACCAACACCGAATAGTAATTTACGGTCAAAGGCTGAGATTCAAGCTAGGAGAGAAGCTGAGATTCAAGCTAGGAGAGAAGCTGAGGAAAACGCGAGGATCAAAACCTTGAATGCAGATCTATTAGCGAAGTTCAAGAAAAGATACCCACATGCAGATCTTCACAAGTTCTATGCCTCTACGGAAGTGAACGGTCCAGGCAAATATTCGACGAGTATTTGGTTTCGAGATGGAGATTCTAGCTATGTCGTTTACGGCGATGATGTCTCAAAGTTATCTGCAGTCACTCAAAGACGCATCGATGACGCATTGCAGGGAATGGTTGATGGCTTCCCATCTACGTTGACCCTAGATAAGAGTGCGAAATATCTTATTACAGCAGTTCCTTCTACTGAACCGGCACAAGATATCGATCTCACTAATCTATGGATATATGTCACCCCAACGAAGAAGTTCAAGGCTGGCGTTCCAAACATATTCAAGGAGACCGTCGTAAAGCATGTGACAGCAAATGAGTCCTACCATTGGTTGTCAGGTCCGGATTTCAAGTATTGGCCTCAGCAATTGAATTTCGCAACGTGGTGTGCGACTTCCGGATGTGGAGTATCGTTGTTTGACCCCACTTTCAAAACATATCCACCAGTTGTCCAAGGGTTCCTACGATTCCACGTGTATTTCACGATACGAAGAATTCTACATGAACTTGGAGCTCCTCTACCTGGTGATAGGGCTTTCAAACAACTCGATAACCTCTACAGCAAATCGGCTCTTGAGAGATTGTGCATCGAATTCGGCATATCTCGAACACCAGACTTCCGATGGCACGGAGGTAGGAATCGCGGATTAGGAGATGTATTCCTTTTGTATGACGATGGCTACAAAAACGTCCACGTAATCCGAGGCTACGACAAGGAAGCAGACACGTGGCCCAACCACAATAACTTATTTGCAGACGAGGGAGGCAGGGTGGACAAGGGCGATCTAGTATCCTTTATTCGGAACGACGAACATGAAGGAAAGCAATACAATTGGTTTACGCCACCAATCGATAGAGGTTTGACGGATGCTGGATTGGGTAGATTGAATCGATCTGTTGAGGCTTTTGTATATTGCATGCTTGGTGCTCAAGTCGACTTGAACGAATCCATCATAGATAGCCATAACGTCAAAGAAAAGTTTAAGAGCTTAGTCGAAGGCGCTATTCTTGAAAACGCTTTAGTGGTGAGCTACAAAAACTATCTTACTGCTATAACGATGACGCATAAGAGTCTCGATCTAGCAATAGCTATAGGTGTGCGATTATTGCCAAGCAATCTAGTGTACTATCTTGGTAAGAAAGATGGCTATAGGAATCCAATCCCGAAAGCCACGAAAGGTATGATGCTAGGCACTAACGACATCAATGCAGAAGTCAAAGGACGCCCACCTCCTCCTATGGAAGGACCACCAGATAAGAAATTGGTGCCACCTCCTCCTATGGAAGGACCACCAGATAAGAAATTGGTGCCGCCTCTCGAGACGCACAAGGAACGAGTTCCTGTATCAAGGGCTATCCCACAACATGAGATTAATCTAGCAGTGACATCCATTGCCGCAGCTGGAATCGCATGGGCGTTGTTTCGTTAACGGCGTTTGTATTGCTCCACTACGAAGACCACTGCTGCTACGATTAACAACCAAATGTTGTTTGCTAAGACTCCAACGACGTCAGCAGCCATACTGAATATGAAACTCGCAATTGGCCCAATCATCTTAGGTAGGATCTCCTCTAACTTTTTGCCTACTGCTTTTAAGGTTTTAGCGACTGCTTTGGCAGCACCTCCAACTCCCGATACTATCGCGGGAACTGCCTTTGTCAGATTGGAAACTATTACGCCGATCACAGTACTTACCGCAGCTACCACGCTAATTATACTGACTCCATACTTCTTGAAGATGATTCTTATACGATCCCTAAGTGGCATCCGTTCTACTATAGCTTCTTCTATTTGTTCTAGGACTGCTTGCTTCTCCTGAGCGGTCCTTATTTCGTTAGTAGCATTCTCTTTCTGAGTTTCAGTAGACGTAGGGTCTTTGAGTATTTCTTCATTCCGTTCGATCCTCTCACTCAATTGATCTTCAGCTACTATGACTTGCTCTACCATTTCTCTCCTCGGAGGTCCTAGGACTTCTTTGAGACCTTTCCCAATCCTCGCATATAACTCGCCCTTCGTGGTGGTCAAGGGGATAGGTTTATTTTTGCTTCCATACTCGTGGATAGCGACTCTACCGTCAGACATGGTTGCCATCTCGAGATAGCCACCTCGAATTCCCACATCTGGATATCGTTCCCAGACGGCCTCGAACATCTCCTGTTTCACATCGTCTGATAAGCCTTGTTCGAAGACCACGTTTCTAGCGCTGAATTTAGGAGGTTTCTCATCTTCCAGATTTTTCATGATTCTTTGATATCTAGAAACATTCGATTCCGGATCCGTGATCGAATCTATGTAATCATTCATAGAAAACGATGTTTCCTGATCCTTCGGTCTAGCACCTTCTAGGGTGTAGTTGCGTCTGGTTTTCATTGGGACCATTTCTCCTGACTCTTCTGGAAACGTCATCGCTTTCCACTCCTCCACATCGATAGCATCGTCATCATCGTAATCTTTTCCTCTTTCAGCTTCATCAGTTCTTTCCTCATACCTCCCATCAGAGGCCATGTTAGACATAACTATATATATAGTTATATTCAACATGATCTCATCAAAGTTGGATCCCACACAAGCACGAAGAGAGCCTCATGCACTTAAGGCTCCACGAGACTTGTATAGGAAAACTTTCACTCGATCATCTGCCAATCCAGGTGAGACTCTATACGTAGAAGTCCCAAAGCTAGCAGAAGATGTAGTACTAGTACCTGGTAGCTTAGCGCTATTGGGCGACATCGTACTATCTGGTGGACATGCGAATAACAGAGTCGTTTCGAACGTTGGACGCTGCTTGGTCATGCGTAGAATCTGTAGGATGGGAGCTGAAACAGTACAAGACCTTGTCAGGCCAGACCTCCTACAAACATACTCCGATGTATACCTATCTACGCAGGAGAGAGAGTCTAGAATACAACAAGGCATTCAATCAGAGAACTTGAATAAGCTACGATCGAAAGCTGGTGACGCAAGTACTTCTGTTGCTGCAGACAACGCGCTCCTAGCTGCATGTGGTTCCAAGTATAGGATTCCATTAGATGTTGACATTCTGACACAACATGGAGTTCTATATCCATATGCCTTAGAAAGTACCATTACATTTGAGTTGACTCTAGCGTCTGCCAACGAGGTTGTAATTGGATCGGATACGACGAAGATAGGTACGTACCAACTTACCAACATCCAACTAGAATACGAAGCAATCAGGGACGGAATGCTGGCTAGTAGTGCACTTCACAAATACGAAATAGGTACTGCATTCCTATACAACTACGCTGTTCACTTCAAGACAGTAGATATCGCTAAAACGTCCGATACTTTGATATCTCAAAACGTTAATGTTCCACGACGATCCTTTGCTGGACTACTTCTACTATTCATAGATCCACCTACCATTGGCACGCGAGATAGCGAATCATTCTCGAATCCAGATATCTTGAAGGTAGAAGTAGATGTCAACGGGATTCCCAACAGACTCTTTCCAAGCGGCATGCTTCCCCTAGATTTCTGGGAGGCTGCAAGAAGCTGGTTTGGTACACCCAATACTTCTATGACTCCAAAGAAGTTCTTTGAAAATAGATTCGCTATACTAATCGATTGTCGCACAGCAAAAGATTCCACTGTTCATGGTGATGGATTGGCACAAACCGGCAGTGGAAAGGACATCGACATTCGCATACATAGAACTGCGAAGGGAAGTGGAAATGTGAAAATGCACATCTATGTCCTTGCGGATGCTCAGGTCACGATATTGAACAGATCTCTGCAGAGTATATTATACTGATGGATTCTCTCGTAGAGCACGTGCCGTTCAACGCACTCATAGTCGGTCCAACGAATTGTGGGAAGACTGCGTTTCTCATAGAACAACTTCGTGGATCATTTCGTGGTAAGTTCGATTACATAGTACTGATTTGTCCTACGTATGCCCACAACAAAACTTATCGTGGATTCGCAAATCGAGATCCTCATTTCTTCGTCATGTCACCACCACAGGATGCTATTGATGCTACTTTGAGTATTTGCGCAACATTTTGGTCAGGTACCAATACTCTATTGATTCTCGACGATTGCGCCGCATCGAAGGACGTCAAGAAACGAACTGAAAAGCTAGTGGACTTAGCCTTTTCTGCACGACATATAGGGCTTTCCATTTGGGTGCTGTCCCAACAACTAACGAGCATATGTAAACCCTTCCGCGAGAACGTAGCTATCGTAGTAGCATTCCATACAGCATCGGCCGTAGATGGTAAAAAGATATTTGAGGATTATGGAGGCTCGCAAGAATGTAAAGAGTTACGAACGATACTTGGATCCCATAAGTTCGCTCGCATGTGCTTCTGTCTACGCCATCCTTTCGAGGTAGTGTTAGAGCTCCCAGCACCTATAACATATTATGACTGATAAGGAAATACTCGAGATATTCGGTGAGGACGTAACAGGCCCACCACCAACCGACCTAGACGTTACGTCAGACAATCGCGAATCACTTTCGATCTTAGCCGCAACAGGCGTAACGAAAGAATACTTAGGTAAGAACTTTTCCCTAGGAGACATCTCTAGACTTCCTGAGAAAGAAGTAGACAAGTTGTATAGGAGGTATCAGGCCGTTCTAGCTCAGCAAGTAACGAAAGGCTTAGTCGACGGCGTGACGCGTCTAGCTACCCGCCTAGTTGCCTACCTAGTACCAATAGATTCTCAAGAAGCCCTAATCAAGGACCTACAAGAAGACCCTCTAGTCCGCAACGAAATCAGTGCTGCGACTGGCCTACTATCGCTCAAAGCAGGTCGCCTTGTAGCTCTAGCTAGCGTCCTATTCCACATATCTGGTCACGTAGTCATTCCTGGTACAACTGTTGAACCTCCACATATACCTACTATATCGAATCAAGATGGAAGGACAGATAACTGCGAATCCTCCGACGACTGTACCAACTAAGGTAGAAGATCCAAAGCTCGCTACGGCTGGAAAAGAACTACGCAAAGAGAAAGGTTGGTTCGAAAGCGCACCTACTAATGCTGTCTTCGCAGTCATCGACGCAGGCGACATATTGGTCGACATGAGCACTTTCTTAGTTGGCACAGGCGCCTTATTGTTTTATACAGGCGCTTTATTGATTGGTATAGGCGACATACTGATCGAAGCGTTCATTCCTGGTACAACTGTTGAACCTTCACGTATACCTACTATATCGAATCAAGATGGAAGGACAGACGGATCAGATAACTGCGAATCCTCCGACGACTGCACCAACTAAGGTAAAAAACCCAAAGCGCGTTGCAGCAGGAAAATTAGCTTGGGAGAAGGTCACTGCCCGTGCAAAAGAAGCTCAAAGGATGGAGATAGAACGTGAAAATGAACCGTCCAAAGAAACTGACGTAGAGAAAGGTCGGTTCGAAAACCTGACTATCCTCGCAGTCATCGGTACTGGCGCTACATTGTTTGGCACGTACTTTGCGTACAAGAAGTATGTAGATGGCAACACGCGAGCTGCCGCCGTTAGCACGACACAACCTGCAGCTCCGGCAAAGCCAACGGCACTAGACATGGAGTAACACTTAAAGACTCGAGACCATACTTATATATGTCGAGATGGATAAGGAATTGATGAAGACGGCAACCGATGCATCTATAATTGTTGGACTCGCTTCTGGTATTGGGTGGATCGTAAAAAAGACTACCAAGGAATCTATGCTTAGCGATCCTTCTTCTTCCCTAGTGAATTACGCAAAGTGGACTGCCGTGATACTTGGTAGCTTATACGCAAAGCAATATCTTGAGAAACAAAAGATCATACCATAATGGCGACAGCAATTTTTATGATGATCTCAGGCGCTGTTTTGAATGCGACGGCATTTATTGGTGGTGGCATACTAGCTAGAATGATTGGAAAGGGTGATGTAGATGCAGAACGAGAGAGACACGATAGGGCCATCGAAAGACAAGAATCTGAAATGACAGCGCATAGAATCGAACGTCAAAGATTATACGAAAGGACCATCGAACAGGAAGGTCTTGAACACGACGCATACAACGTTCAAAGAGATACCAACAAGGCCTTCGTGCAATCCGATAAGTTACGTAAGGCGATTAAACGGCTCGAAGGAATGAAAGAATCCCGCTTATCTGACTACTACCGACCCTCAAACAATCAGAAGACTGGTGAGTTGCTCTACGTCGGTCGTGGAATGCTAGGCGCTGGATACGCTATTAGTAAATGGTTATAGAAACGTACTAGGTACTACTACTAAGCTACTACTAAGCTACTACTAAGCTACTACTAAGCTACTACTAAGCTACTACTAAGCTACTACTAAGCTACTACTAGGCTACTACTAAGCTACTACTAAGCTACTACTAAGCTACTACTAGGTTACTACTAAAAAAAAAACGAAAAAAAAAAAAAAAAAAAAAAAAACACGAAAAAAGAAAGGAATGAGGCCTGGTTCTTATTCTTTTTTTTTTTTTTTTTTCATCTGTTGAAGGTTAGAATGTATAGATGTATGATGGATTCTAAACTTGCGAATATCTTCTATGGTCCTATGGGCTATTGGAAAGGTCACTCTGCAATTGGCAAGCTATCGGTAGCAGCGAAAGCATCAGAAGACGTGGCTAGGAGTTGGTTGGAAAAGCAATCTATGTGGCAAATATATCTACCACCACCAAAACACATTCCACGACCGCATTGGACTGTATCAAAACCAAATGAAGTCCACCAAGCTGATTTGATATTTCTACCACACGATCGACCTGGGCGTGGACGGAAGCTATACAAGTACGCATTGGTAGTAATCGACGTAGCTTCTCGATACAAAGAAGCCGAACCTTTGGCATCTAAAGATAGTGGTGAAGTTTCTGCGGCATTCGAACGAATCTATAAACGTAGTCCACTAGAATGGCCAAAGACGTTGCAAGTAGATCCTGGTAGAGAATTCATGGGACGTATGTCTGAAACGCTAGAACTACATGGTACGAAAGTTCAACGAGGTGAGGCTGGTAATCATAGAGCGCAAGGCTTCGTCGAACGAGCAAATAGAACTCTAGCCGAGAGATTGTTTGGGTATCAGTATGCACAAGAGATGGTACTTACTTCGGAAGGATCAGATGAGCGTAGTAGAGAATGGGTAGTTCGTTTACCAATGGTTATCAAAGCCCTGAACAGTGAGGTGACTCGACTTACAGGAAAGGAGCCTTCGAATTCTGTAGTGACGCAACAAGTAGATCTGAAGACTCCTACGTATTCGCGCACCGTTGGATTGAGAGAAGAGCGTCTACCATTCGACGTTCTAGTTCGATATCTCTATGCACCAGGAGAATTGGAAGGAGGTGAAAAACGTAGAGCTACTGATCCTGTGTGGAGTTTGCAGATATACACCATTTCGCGAAGTGTAGTATCTTCGGGACAGCCTGTGCTTTACTACCTTGCGAAGCGAGAAGGGGAGAAGGACGCACCCAAACGTGGATTCGTTCGTGAAGAGCTACAAGTTGTTCCTAGGGATACGGAACTACCACCAAAAGGAATTCTGTTTGTACCCAAGCGCTAGACAGCGTACTCTATTGGCTCGGTGTGGATTCCATCGGGAAGAACGCGTCTTTTGTCATAGTAAGCCGATAGCCCAAGCTTCTGTTGTTCGTAGGTTGCCATACCTTCTGGCAATAGTCGGAAGCCTCGGTTCTTCGCTATGTCGATACTACCCTGGAGGGCTGCTTCGAATCGATCCCACGAAATGTCGTTGTGCCGCCTAGACATACCTTTGACGGAATACTTCTTGCTGCCACCCGTATCGACGTAGTAGGCTTTCGAGCATAGGGCAATGGCGCGCTGTCCTTCGAATTCGAGTTTGAAGAGTCCTGGGGTACGACTGCTCCACTTGTCCCAAGCTAGCCATTCCTTCCTATTGGCTGCGAAATCCTCACGTAGCTCGAGTCTTACAACCTCATCGAGGCTGTTTCCCGAGATGGCAATGTACGCACTGTCCGTGTCCATCTGTATATATTCGAAATCCTTGCGATCGATGTACTTGTCGAGGAAGTCGTAGTAGAACTCAAACATACGCAGCTTTGCGAGCTGGTACACAGCGATACCTACTTGGAAAGGGCGTTTGATTCGGATCTGGTCCTTCCTACTCTCGAGTTCGTATGCCTCGCCAATCTCTTCCAGGTCTTCGAACCAAACACTTCGCAAAGCTTTGTCCACAATCTTCTCATCTTTTGTATAGGTGACATTTGTTTGGCGTCCCAAGTCTTCGAGCAACTTTCCATAGGCGCTGTTTCCTAGTAGCTTGAATACATCTGCCAGCAAAGCCTCACCTTTGTCTACGTCTCCCATGCGTCGCGCCTCAGTGACTTGGTCCACGAACCATCCGAAGATTTCTTTGGGTTCGTAGTCTATCGTGCGGTAGACAGCAGTGATCACTGCGCCATGGTCTAGATACCAAAGTAGAAGAGGAGCATAGAGTAGCAACTTCTTTCCAGAGAGACTCCCAACTAGCTTCGTTTCCTCGCTGCGCTTTCTACCTGTCTTCTCAAGGTAGGCCAACATTTGTGGAGGAATTGCTTCCTTGGGGATTTTCTTGTTGTAGAAGAAGGGGGGCATCTCCTCAAATTCGTTCCACAATTCTTTTGGTATCTTGATGTCTACTTCTGCATATCCAAACCACGTTCCACCACGTAGACATTCGACGAATCCTTCGGTGGCTGGACCTGGCTCGTCATAGTGCACAACCGTTTCTTTTCCACAAGGCATTTCGAATTCCATCGTGGAAAGATATAGGGCGTTGGCATCATATCCAAGAATCTTACGACAAATCTTAGTTCCTCCCTGATGACTACGAATCTTAGTCACTCCTGCTTCGTGGCGTCTGGTGAACACTATGCTTGGACCTCCCACGACAGCGCCTTTCAGCATGTGGTAGGCTTCCTTACTTGGAGCATACATCTCAGCTCCCCTTTCTACACTACCTCGAAGCAGGAACTGTAGCGAGACTCCTGGGATGGACACTGCGTCTTTCAGCATGTCTTCTCCCTTCTCATGATAGAAATCTCGCATCTTTTCGAGTGCCTCTAGGAATGGAACTACGTCTAGGTTGTTGTAGTATCGTAGCCAGTCTGCAAAGGTCTCCATTCCCTTGTCGAGAAAGGTGCGCTTGCAGTCTTCGAACTCTGACCTAGATAGTAGGTGTTCTCTTTTCAACTTCGAACCCCACTCTGGATAGTCTGGTAATCCAACGTGATCCAACTTGTCGGGAGAGTCGAACCACTCATATGGGAAGAAACTCTTTTGCAACTCACATCCATAGGCAGTGATCCAACGTTCGTAGGAAGTACCTGGTCCAAGGTAGTTCATCACATCGAGGAAACGGAAATCGGGAGTCAAGAGAAACATAGTGGTGTTGGCTTTCTTTGCCACCCGGACCTTTGGACAGGTGTCGGCAATGGTTCCTACGAAGTGCTCCCTGATCAGATTGAGATCGTACCTGCCAGAGTTGAATCCCAATACTGGAACTTGGCTGATCCATTCGTCGATTCTCATCCGTTGTGCCTTCGATAGGGTGTCAAAGGAGAATTCAGGTGTCTTGGGGCAGAACCGTTCCGCAACGACTTCTCGGATTGCTTTCGCTCTTCGTTGGAGTTCTTCGACAAAGGCGGCTACAAGTTCTTTTGGTTCGCGTCGACAGATGTGGGTTGGCGTTCGATCGTACGTGTCGGCAATTGATATTGATATTGGGACATGGACGTTTTCGATGGTCAATCGGTCCGTTGGTTGTCTTCCTTTCGTTGTATCGAGATAGGCTTCGAAATCGTAAACTATGGCATGTGGATAGGCGGTTTGCGTTGGAGTTGGAACCGGCTTGTTTTTCTTCTTTGTAGAGCAACCCCAAGCCTCCACTACTACATAACCTGCCTCACGTAGACTCTCCGTTCTTTCGCAGGTCTTGAGATAGAGCCTCCTTTCCCTAGGGAAGCATTTCGGGCAGCCATGGAAATAGCATCCATGAAATTGGAAGATGGTTTTCGAAAGAGGTTCGTAGCCGTCGACCGGCGCTCCTTCGATCCAATGCTCTCCACCATGCCCACAAGCTGCGTGATGAATGTGTTGCCCAATCCTTTCGGCTTCGCGTTTCAACCAGCATAGAGCGACTTTGCTAGCGGTGCTCTCTGGCCAGAAGGCTTTTTCGTATGCCGACTGGGGTACTGTAATTACTTTTCCGGGGCAAACAATCTTCGTTTCTCCACGACTGCAACGATCTGCATGGCGTTGAAGGTTGCAAGCCTGTGTGAACCGTTGCTTACAGTCATTACATATGTAGATGCTCCCTAGCTTGTTGATGTTCTTGATATAGAAGGCATGTCCGTCGTATATCCCAATCGTCATCGTATGCTTGTAGTGAGCTGCATGTCGCATCAGATGCCAAGCGCCATCCTCCGTGGGTTCGTACACCCGAATACCGATTCCAAAGTGTAACTCGACTTCCTCCAGCTGGTCTAAGGAAGTTCTGGGAACGTCTTGCGTGGGCGCTGTCAGGCGATAGAAGTCCTGGGCAAGTTTTCGAGCTGTGACGCAACACCTATCTACTCTTGCTCCTTCATGCATGGCAAGGCAGCGCCACAGACATAGGTTGTCACCATATCGATCAAGGGGAAGCATTCCTTTCTTATGGCGAAGCCATTGGGGTAGTGGGCCTGTTCCCAACAGAGGCTGACGATCGATCACGACTTTGACATCCACGTAGATCCAACGCACGAAGGCCCATTGGGTATTTGGTCGATTGATGTTGTCAGGATTCAATCGAGATAGCTCCCTGTCGACCACCCACTCTTCTGCATCTCCTAGGATGTTCACCCATGGAGAGCCGGGGACAGTCTTGGAGAATAGCATCACACGCCCGTCGTTGACATTGCGAATGCGATAGGTGTAGCTGTAGCGCAGGTAGAAGCTGGTGGTTACCTTTGCAACTAACTTTTCCATGATCCTAGGGGTCAAATCTCCTGCCACACCTTGGAAGAAGCGCCATCGAATAGTACGGCGGCCTATCTCCACTCCCTCGAGCATTCCATCTCTCTCATCGAGAATAGCACCTGCCTCTCGAGCTAGACTCCGTGGAAGTGGCTCACTACGCGGTCTCGCCATTTTCTCTTCGGTATAACTAAGTGTTAGGATAGCTCTAACAGATACTCGAGTTTGGATTTTTAGGTGTAAGGATGTTGCGGGACAATCGATGTCGATATAACTATATGTAATCATATCTCTAATAGGGTTATCAAGTTTGGATTTTTATGTGTAAGAATGTCTAGTGACAATTTGGATGACCCTTAGTACCCCCTAGTAGTATAGGTGGAATTAAAATTATACAACTTTTTGTTGTGCAAGAAAAGTCAAAAAGTGAATTTCTTTTTACTACTGTATTTTATTATTATTATTATTATTATTATCAAAGTGCGTTCAACATATTTTTTTGTAAGAGAAAGGACTGTGGTAACACAAAAGGCAGAAAGATTGCTGCAATGATGTTGACGGTGTAAGTAATCCTGATCAAAAATAATGCTAACCTTGTTTTTAACTAATGTGAAAATTTTGATGTTTTGACTTATAAGTTAATATACAAGGGAATGCATCTTGGTATAAAACTGTAATTATCTTTGTGTAACATTAAATCATTGGATGCAATGCTTATGTGGCTATATGTATACATGTGTGTTTTATATGGTTATGGCATT
The DNA here is from genome assembly GCA_030867875.1 of Actinernus sp. WN-2022. Classification (NCBI taxonomy): domain Eukaryota; kingdom Metazoa; phylum Cnidaria; class Anthozoa; order Actiniaria; family Actinernidae; genus Actinernus; species Actinernus sp. WN-2022. Next base: position 38,494,698 of record JAOWCC010001501.1, read on the forward strand.
CATTTGAGCATTCATAGCACATTTTGCTGTGTGGTATACAGTGTACAGCAATTATTGGAGTCAGTGTAGAACACAAATCAACCCTATTAGCTAGCTATGGCTATTCACATGTGTATAAGCTGCATTCCAGTTCCTAGCATTCACAATTAATACTAAGTACATCCCAGTGTAGAACATAAACTATATATGCATGTGTATAAAATACACCCCATGCAGTTCCTTAGATCATTCACAGTATTTTTCAAGTGAAAACAAGGTTGGCTGCCATTGTTAGCTGCAGAATAATTTATGGTCAATGTTGGTAGCCAGGTCCTGGCTTTGATCAGCCTTGTTTCAGGCCCGTCAGAAATTCAGTGTAGATTAATCGATTAGGGAACACAGCAATGAACTCAGTACTTTACATTTCCCTCACCTCGTACTGTGTTGATTTTCCAGTTCCTTGGCACATCAAAGTGTCATTATAGATTAACTCTCTGCCTGAATATGTGCACTTTAGTGTTGAATATTTGTATAACCAAGATGTACACAGTGTCGCAACTCGCACAAGATACAGCGATTACGGGTATCTAGAAAACTCAGACCTAGATTTCTCTTCAGCCAGGTCATCTTACTGTTTGTAGTTTTGGTATCTGTATGTACAGCGAAAAGCAGAAACCAATACAGTGAGCAAGCCAACATAATTCACTCGGTTGTTACTGGACAGCACAAATTATGGCCAAGTTGATTTGATTCAGTTCTCGATCTGTTCAACGACCGCGCCGACAAAACAGACCATGTTTGACTTGATATAGTTTGGGCATCAGACTTTGTCGAATGCTACAGAGATAGCACACACTTTCCTCAGGATTTGATATATCGTGCTTGCTAACTTTTTAAACATTGAATGCATGGAATGTAAGAGTTGCTCCGAGCATCGTGTATATAGTTACCAGTTTCCCGGCCGTTCATGATATTGAGGCATTTTGTAATAGGTCTACGAAAAACTGAACTTTTTTGGGTTTACCGGCAAACACGTCACACACAGGCACTGGGATTAGGTTGCGTTCTCCTTCGTCGAACGCAATCAGACTAAAATTTCTAACAGTAAATGCAGAAGGGCCTTTTTCTATGAGGGTTAAAGTTTTTTTTTTATCCTGCCCACAGGCAGCCCGAGTAATGATTCTACATCGACAACTTTATTTTTGTAACCACACACTTACTAATAAATTACATGACATAGTTAAAATATAAATGTCCGTTTATACTGGCAATCTAATCGTGTCAGACATCTACATCGGTACTCTGCAACATCTTGTGGGTACTACGCAGAGGGAAAACTAAGGAAAAACTGTTTAAATAATTAAAAATGAAATATAATAAATTATATTTAAAATGTATAAATAAATAATTAAGTTAAAAGTAAAAATGGAAAACCACACACACACACAAAAATACACAGAAATCGATATCGCGAAATCCGTCATTTCTTTCTTCAAGTCCTATTTTAGTTTGGAAAATCTTTTTCTGACTCCAAAACCACACTCTTAACACAAGTACTGACGGGAACTGTAATTGCAAATCTGGACTTTACCCCCTTGTTCTAATTTCTGTCTCGATCGGCACTAATAGACCATTTCAAGGTCGCCATTAACACTACGATATCTACTTCAATTAGTAATAGCGCCGGTACTACTACAAAGAGCACCTCAAAATTAGTCAAAATCCCAAATTTAATAGTTATATCTTGTATGTCAGCAAAGATACAGTCCCACAAACTAAGTAAGACAATTTTACAGACATTTGTATGCGTATAGATTAGAAGAGGAAGGAGACAAGGTTTTAAGATTGCGTTACTTAATAAATTAGTGCTGATTACAATTTTATAATACCTCTGTCTCGAGGAATAATTCGCTTCACTTCTTCATAAGCTTCTTGTATCTGCTTCGAGTTTGTAACATCCATAAGCAAACCCACCACTCGCTCACTACAAACAGCTTGCAAGTTCTCCTTTCCTTCACGAGTCAGACACGTGGCAAATACGTGAAATCCCATCTGATCCAAGCGGATGGCAGTGTCCTTGCCGAAGCCTGAGTCGCAGCCCGTGATGAGAACGTATTTCTTGTGAAATTCACCGACCTTGCCTTTTGGCAGAAACAGCTTGAAGAAAACCCAAATGATAACAATGAAGGCGAAAGTAGTAGAGATCAATGCAGGCCAGGAGAGATCAGCGAGATGTTTGAATTCCATTCTGCAGAAGCGAAACGTCTCGTGTGATGAAGGCCTCACCACAGGGTCACTGAGTGTCAGTCCTGTGATTATTTTACCGCAGGTAACCCAAGCTTTTGTTTAGTCGGTTTAACGATATCATTCAATTATTGATCAAACTATTGAAAATAAAGCGATAACAGCATGCGAGGAAATATTGTTGCGGCCTGAACATATTTCAATATTGCTTTGGTAAGCAAACGGGAAATATTTGTTCCGGAAGCACCATGTCGTTCCGCAACATGATTCGCCATAGGCAGCCCAAATGTATGATATTTTCTAAAACTTTTCAAATTATGCATAATGTAAAAGTAAACATACCTATTCGCTTTCATGTTGTTTCCTTTGTGGTTTTTCTTCACTGGAAGCGAAAAGGTATATCTATTGATACATGATGAATACTTTGAAAGGATTTGTAAAGACGCACAACCATACTTGGGCTGTCTGTGGTATCGCGTGCGGGCAAACAATGACAAATTTTGGGAAACATTGAAATTCGCATATGTTTTTTTGCCCGGTCTTTAAATGTGGTCTATTTTATCATGTGTCATTTTGCGTGATTTTCAAAGTGTTAGGAAAGGTTTTCAACGCTTTCATTAAAGGCCCGTGCAAACGAACGCAACATGTTGGCACAACATCAACCAACATTGTTGGGCACAACATGTTGCGTGAAGTTTGAAACCAGTCAAACGTTTTGCCCAACATCTGCTAACATTTCTTTTGTTTTCGTGATCGATGAAGCATGTCACAACATGTTGGGTTCGTTTGCACGGTTCGCACACATGTTGGGCTCGCGCGTGCGCACTGAATGCTTCATGCGACAACCAAGATGGCAGAAAGTGAAGAGTTTTGGGTAAATATCAATCCCAAACTCCTCTGCGGTATCACTGTACACGCAATATTGCCCAACATGTTGTGATCCTTTAAACACCCTCAGCCAAAATCGCACAACATTTACCCAACAATGTTGCGTTCGTTTGCACGGGGCTTAAAAAGCTCGTGAACAGTCTTCAGAAAGAAGCAACATTTTACAACATTAAGAAATGGGCATTTCTTTAGTTTTATATCGGCAATATAAATAGTGTAATGTGACATCATGTGACATGGTAAAATTATCTATTTATATACCGCAAATTATATATTCATACATTCATATGGACTTCACAAGGGAGCCAGACAGTACCGCTCGAAACGAGCAACAGTATAGGCGAATCCTTGTTTACGTTTTTACCTCATTAGCATACAACATCAAACTTCAAGCGACATAGATACAAACAAACAGAGTGCACAAATCGAAAGAGCTTGTCACACTTGATAATCACCGAAGATTTGAGTGTGATATGATAAATATATTTTGAGGAATGAGCGTTTAAAAACCTCTAAATTTATAAAGAATGTATGGCTGTCAGCATCTCTTGCCCCCCAGCCGATTTTACAGTTTTAAAAAGTGAATTTCTCCGTAAATATTTAACATATTTATCTCACATTTTCGGTAATGACTAAGTTTAAAATTCTCTTTCAACTGATGTAGATTGTTTGTTAGTAGCTTGAAGTTTAATTTATGCTAATGAGGCAAAAATGTAAACAATGACGTCAGCAAGGATTCGCCTATTGGCTTGATTTGATGAGACATTCTGATGAGAGCCTGATCACAGGAGTACAAACAATAGCACTCAAGGTCCCTTCTAGGCCTGCCTCCGTCAGTGGACCTACGATTTTCCCTCCTTATCCGAGAAGACGTGAAGGTCTAACCATTTGCAGTTGTTTCACAAAGGCTTCACGTTCTACTGAGTTATTTTAGGACCCTGAGTGTTGGTCCGCTCAACAGACCGGAGCTTACTGAACCACTGAGCTACCCAGGAACCGGGAGGCTTACGCAACAATACAAAACACCCTAACCTTTAGAACGAGCAGAACCAAACAATAGAATTACAGTGTGGTATTGTCTAGGGAAAACCAACTGATATATATTATACTGTATTTTATACTGTTACTATTTTTAAGCATTGAGTGGGAAATGTGTCTCTTTCTACGTCAGTAAGTCACTAGACTAATGATTGATATTTTTGTTTTGTTTTCAAGGTTTATTGATACCTCGTCCATTTCCACTTGTTTTTCAGTCACATCTAAAGAATGGTTTGTCGTAATGGATCCAATCAGAATACAACTCAAGAGCGGTACTGTATTACTCACAATAGAGCTACAGTATAATGTGTCCAATCAGAATACAACTCAAGAGCGGTACTGTATTACTCACAATAGAGCTACAGTATAATGGATCCAATCAGAATACAACTCAAGAGCGGTACTGTATTACTCACAATAGAGCTACAGTATAATGTGTCCAATCAGAATACAAGTCAAGAGCGGTACTGTATTACTCACAATAGAGCTACAGTATAATGGATCCAATCAGAATACAAGTCAAGAGCGGTACTGTATTACTCACAATAGAGCTACAGTATAATGTGTCCAATCAGAATACAAGTCAAGAGCGGTACTGTATTACTCACAATAGAGCTACAGTATAATGGTTCCAATCAGAATACAAGTCACGAGCGGTACTGTATTACTCACAATAGGAGCTACAGTATAATGTGTCCAATCAGAATACAAGTCAAGAGCGGTACTGTATTACTCACAATAGAGCTACAGTATAATGGTTCCAATCAGAATACAAGTCAAGAGCGGTACTGTATTACTCACAATAGAGCTACAGTATAATAGGTCCAATCAGAATACAAGTCAAGAGCGGTACTGTATTACTCACAATAGAGCTACAGTATAATGTGTCCAATCAGTATAAAATTCTAGAGCGGTACTGTATTACTCACAATAGAGCTACAGTATAACGTGTCCAATCAGAATACAAGTCAAGAGCGGTACTGTATTACTCACAATAGAGCTACAGTATAATGGGTCCAATCAGAATACAAGTCAAGAGCGGTACTGTATTACTCACAATAGAGCTACAGTATAATGTGTCCAATCATAATACAAGTCAAGAGCGGTACTGTATTACTCACAATAGAGCTACAGTATAATGTGTCCAATCATAATACAAGTCAAGAGCGGTACTGTATTACTCACAATAGAGATACAGTATAATGTGTCCAATCAGAATACAAGTCAAGAGCGGTACTGTATTACTCACAATAGAGCTACAGTATAATGGGTCCAATCAGAATACAAGTCAAGAGCGGTACTGTATTACTCACAATAGAGCTACAGTATAATGGGTCCAATCAGAATACAAGTCAAGAGCGGTACTGTATTACTCACAATAGAGCTACAGTATAATGGGTCCAATCAGAATACAAGTCAAGAGCGGTACTGTATTACTCACAATAGAGCTACTAACAGTATAATGGTTCCAATCAGAATACAAGTCAAGAGCGGTACTGTATTACTCACAATAGAGCTACAGTATAATAGGTCCAATCAGAATACAAGTCAAGAGCGGTACTGTATTACTCACAATAGAGCTACAGTATAATGTGTCCAATCATAATACAAGTCAAGAGCGGTACTGTATTACTCACAATAGAGCTACAGTATAATGGTCCAATCAGAATACAAGTCAAGAGCGGTACTTTATTACTCACAATAGAGCTACAGTATAATGGGTCCAATCAGAATACAAGTCTAGAGCGGTACTGTATTACTCACAATAGAGCTACAGTATAATGGGTCCAATCAGAATACAAGTCAAGAGCGGTACTGTATTACTCACAATAGAGCTACAGTATAATGGGTCCAATCAGAATACAAGTCAAGAGCGGTACTGTATTACTCACAATAGAGCTACAGTATAATGGGTTCAATCAGAATACAAGTATAGAGCGGTACTGTATTACTCACAATAGAGCTACAGTATAATGTGTCCAATCATAATACAAGTCAAGAGCGGTACTGTATTACTCACAATAGAGCTACAGTATAATGGGTCCAATCAGAATACAAGTCAAGAGCGGTACTGTATTACTCACAATAGAGCTACAGTATAATGGGTTCAATCAGAATACAAGTCTAGAGCGGTACTGTATTACTCACAATAGAGCTACAGTATAATGGGTCCAATCAGAATACAAGTGAAGAGCGGTACTGTATTACTCACAATAGAGCTACGTATACAGTATAATGGGTCCAATCAGAATACAAGTCAAGAGCGGTACTGTATTACTCACAATAGAGCTACAGTATAATGGTTCCAATCAGAATACAAGTCAAGAGCGGTACTGTATTACTCACAATAGAGCTACGTATACAGTATAATGGGTCCAATCAGAATACAAGTCAAGAGCGGTACTGTATTACTCACAATAGAGCTACAGTATAATGGTTCCAATCAGAATACAAGTCAAGAGCGGTACTGTATTACTCACAATAGAGCTACAGTATAATGGGTCCAATCAGAATACAAGTCAAGAGCGGTACTGTATTACTCACAATAGAGCTACAGTATAATGGGTCCAATCAGAATACAAGTCAAGAGCGGTACTGTATTACTCACAATAGAGCTACAGTATAATGTGTCCAATCAGAATACAAGTCAAGAGCGGTACTGTATTACTCACAATAGAGCTACAGTATAATGGGTCCAATCAGAATACAAGTCTAGAGCGGTAATGTATTACTCACAATAGAGCTACAGTATAATGGGTCCAATCAGAATACAAGTCAAGAGCGGTACTGTATTACTCACAATAGAGCTACAGTATAATGGGTCCAATCAGAATACAAGTCAAGAGCGGTACTGTATTACTCACAATAGAGCTACAATATAACGTGTCCAATCAGTATACAAGTCAAGAGCGGTACTGTATTCCTCACAATAGAGCTACAGTATAATGGGTCCAATCAGTATTCAATTCTAGAGCAGTACTGTATTACTCACAACAGAGCTACAGTATAATGGGTCCAATCAGAATACAAGTCTAGAGCGGTAATGTATTACTCACAATAGAGCTACAGTATAATGGGTCCAATCAGAATACAAGTCAAGAGCGGTACTGTATTACTCACAATAGAGCTACAGTATAATGGGTCCAATCAGAATACAAGTCAAGAGCGGTACTGTATTACTCACAATAGAGCTACAATATAACGTGTCCAATCAGTATACAAGTCAAGAGCGGTACTGTATTCCTCACAATAGAGCTACAGTATAATGGGTCCAATCAGTATTCAATTCTAGAGCAGTACTGTATTACTCACAACAGAGCTACAGTATAATGTGTCCAATCAGTATACAATTCTAGAGCGGTACTGTATTACTCACACAAGGGGAACTAAGTGCTGACCGGAGAACGGCTTAGTGTGTGTGCACAGGCTTCCCAGCCTCCGAAGTCGGAATGCGGTTGGATTCCCATCACAATGGCCGTTTCTAACCGTTTACAAAGAGAAGACTTATCTGTCTCGAAATTATCCTTTATTCTGACTACACTACCACGAGTTAACATGTTTTGTTAGGAGTGACAGTCAGTTATGTTTGCTGAACTGCATAAATTAATAACACGTCCTAATGACAGTCAGTCATACACGCCCTAATCTAATACATCATATAAACCTACGCTAGATACGAAAACCACTAAAAACCACTCTTTAGATGTTGCAAAAAAAAATATATGGAAACGTATTCCCCGACTTCTCTCGTGACTAACTATACTAACGTAGAATGAGAATGAAATGGTAATTCAGTTTGATGACATTTCATTGGATATTTACCATGTGGTTAGCTTTCAAGAGTCGCAGAAATAAGTGATGTTCGTATGAAATTGGTAGGATGCCTTACTACATACATGTCACACGTCATTGGTCTCCAGAGTTTTAGCCTCGATCCCATTTTTGCTTTAATTTCTAAAGAATTGTTTAAAGTTTCAATCAATAAATCAGTACATCTACCCCATTAGAGAGCTTAAGCATCAACGACGGCGACGGCAGCGAGGACGGGACCTAGAAAAATGTTTTTTCCCGAAATGTTATGTTTACTATTTCATTCTTTCGCCTTTAAATTACTTTTCACATTCGTATCTTCGAAAAATATGATAAGCATATAGTTCCGTTCACGCCGAACGAAAAACGGAGTGATTTACTTTCTTACGTTCTCTTGTAAACGTAAAATGTGGGGTTTTCACGTTGTGTTTTTCCAGATTCATGACTAGTGATGGATATTTACCGAGCCGCGAAGCCGTTTTAGTATATACCACACAAGTGAAATAGCCAGCCTCTGTCACTTCGTTCAAAAGTTCAAATAGCCATCACCAGGTTCGAAATATTTTATGGAAAAAACGATTTAAAAAGTATAAACATATTTATTTTTACGTTTACGGCTGAAAGTAATAGTTGACAAAGAGCAGTGTGGGCGTACATGAGCCTTACTTTCCCGATTGCGGAATACGCTACTGTGGCCTAGTCTCCTTATACTCAGAAGGATATCCAGTGTGTTGAGTCGGTTCAGTGCCGTGCCGCGCGTTTTGTTTGTAATGACTATCGGAGAGACAGCAGCGTTACAGATATGCTGTCAAACTAGGGTTGGCAGTCACTACAGTCACGTAGGCTACTAAATGACTTAGCTATGTTTTATTCGACTAAGTCTGCCGAAGTTAAGATTTTCCAGGTGATCTTCAATTGAGCAATCAGCATTCCAAACAAGAGCTAGTGTGCGACATGACTGCTAGTTCGACTTGCGTTCGTCTACTGTAAATGCGCATAAGTTTGCGTTTTTCGTAAGATCTATACCTGTTTGGAATTCACTTCCTGAAACTGCTGTTAATTCTACGCTTGTAACAGAGTTTATTGCTGCCGTACCTAGTAAGTTAATCCGTCAATAAGGATTGCAGCCATGTTGCTGATTGCCATTATATTATATTTATTATTATTTATCTATTTTTGTTTTGTTTATTACTTATATATTTATTGTTATATATTACGGACCGCTCGTTGATCATCCATTGCCGGATTAGCTTGCTAGTGGCAATTATATAAATTAAAGATTAAAGCGCACAAGCGTCTCACCGCTGTGGCCCGAGATCGATTCCCGGACGTGACGTCATGCTCCGAGTGTTTTTCTCCGGGTTCTCCGGTTTTCCTCCCCCACAAAAATCACCATGTGAGTTGAGCGCAGAGAACATATGAATGTAATGAGTCTCGGAACATTAGCATATCTTGTTAGAGGCCTGATCAGCCTCATTAATCATCTGAGAAATAACATCATATTTAATATTTTAACAATTTTTAGCAAGTGAATTATTCGCGCGCGAGATTAAAAACGGCGAAAAGTGCTGGATAGTCCGAGTCTGAGTAGCCAATCAGAGCGCGCGAAAAGGACTATTCACTTGTGTGGTATATACTAATCTCCTTTCTTCAGATGCTTTATATGGTGGACATCAAAAAGTAATTTGCTTCTTCTGAACCCCTGTAAAACAAGGTTAAAATAGCTCAGGAAAACCGCACAAATTTGCGACACGATCAGAACGATCACTGCACGTTTAAGTTTAAGTGTAAATAAATGTTGTGTAAGCTCCCTAGATGAGCTCCTACTCCTGGAGCAAACACAAAGAATATATATGTTAAAAAAAAAAAAGAGAAAAAAAAAGAAGTAGCATCCGCTGTAAGGTTCGGATCTTGGTTGAGCCTCTCTCTTTTTTCTTTTTTTTTCTTCTTCTTCTAATCGAAATTAGTTTACCAAATTTGGGAAATTGTCAATGTAACGAGGTTGCTATTTATCCTTTCGATGAAATTAATATTTTTTATCATTTACGACATTCTGCATGGAATTATTTGCTTATAGGTTTGCCTATATATACTTAACAAAACAATCGTATCAGTGAACTTTATTTACTTTATTATTGCATGTGCAATAATCGTTAACAGTAGGTAAAAGCCACAAGTAGCTGGTGTCTTGCAAAAAAGCCAAATATAACAGTTTGCTTTGTCAGCTATGTTTGACGTAATGCAGTTTCTGGAAGACAAACTCCTTTTAGCTTAGTTTGAGTCAGCTTACAAAGATGATTCTAAAAAATGACGCACGAGGTTTCCCTTCAATACGAAGGAAATCAATAAATTAATATCAGAGAACTTAGTGCAAATTAGGAAGAAAAAGAGAAGAAAAGAAAAGAAAACGAATAATGTATCAATAACATAACATTGAAGTTCTGGGTTTTTTGTTCTGATTTGTGTCCATTAAAATATAACTGAAATTGCATTTGCTTTTCCATGAACTTAATTTCATACACTGATACAATTTCATACACTTAAAATACTGAACATACGTAAATATGTAAATTAAAGTTTTAAAAAACTTCTAAATAAATTATTACTTTCACCTAAATTCAAATTTCATTAATAACCAATTTCGATATGCCAGAAATAACGCTCCGGGAAATACCTAACTGTGCCATCTCAGCCTCCAATTTGATGCTCTAGAAAATAGCCGCTAAGCCAAAATTCAGTTTTATAGTTTGAGATTCTCGGCTCCAATGAGAATGACTACAAGAAATACGTACAGAAATCAACAGATCCTGAATACTTTAATTTTTATAATTCAGAATTGGAAAGGAAACGGTAGCTTGTGAGATGCACAAGGACACGGGTTAAGACGGCCACTTTAGTTGCAGCTTTTGTACCTCTTGTTTTACTTATGAGGGAAAATGAAAACAAAATAATTAAAGGCAGTTATAATTTGAACTATGTAGGATTATTTACAAATACTCGTTGTGAACGGGTTGTAATTGGCCTCATTAATCAGCTAATGAGGATAATTTATAAGCGATGCATGGTTTCAGCAATGTAAACAAAATTATGTCAAACTGTTATATCTTAGCTAGTTTTAACAAACTGGGATGAAGTCAGATAATTTATATCATTTTGTATTCGGATGTTTGTTCTCTTCAAGCCCAAATTCCAAAATTAAAGGAGCAATAAGGGAAAGGAAATTACCAAAAGAGTTGTTTAAAATGCGCAAATTTTCAATTCTATGTGGTATTTATTTCGCTGTGACTGCTTTGCAAACATAAAAGAAGTTAGACTTATCAAGAAAAAAAAATGAGTGTTTTATCAACAGAACAGTATCGCTTTATTCGGCCAAACATTGTTGCTAAATTCTTCGAGAATAAAACATTGCTAAATATTATGGTTTATTATTATAAATGTGGCGGTTAGGTCTTGTTATGTGTTGTAGATTTGATGTGGATTAATATTGTAGCGCGACAAATGGTTTATGTGGGTAAGTTTTAAGGGAATGGCCCGTTCTTAAGATTACAGCAGATCAAAAATTCAAACACTGTTTCTTTTCCCAGAAAAAATAAAGTTGAACATCTTAATTCAGAATTAATTACGTTATCAAGAGTTTATATTATAGAAAACGAATTTGATTTACATCTCATCCGAGAAGGTTAGATAAACCCTCTCTTGCTGCACGAAAAAAAAAGGAACTGAATACTCAAGCGAACACGATCGGGCGAAAAGTTTAGTCAATTCAACGTGTTTAATCAAGATAGAGACGTTATCTCTTGCCGTTTCTCCCAATTGCTTGCCTCGATTTGTTGCCATTATTTACATGCATTGTTTTCCCTTTCTTTTCCCCTTTCATCATCAATTATATCATTCGTTTGCACAAAAATGCAATAAAGAATCTAGTCTTCCTTTGTAAGAAATTCTGAACATCAGTAATTGACAAACTTCCCCGCATGTTTTATTTAGATTTTACGCAATAGAAATATATTATACCATTGACTTCAATATATCCTTTCTGCTAGAAAGCCAAGGAGAAATAAGAAATAATACTCATGAAATCTTGCTAGAATTTGTCTCTTTGGTCAGCGGTATTTGTACTTTATGTGCTACGTTATACGAAGTACCCACCTTGAGTTTACTTCACTTTTTTTAGGTCATATCTAAAGTTTTATTTTTGCTTGAACTTACCGCGAATAAGTTTATCCACATTTATGTTACATATAACGATTAAATTTAAGTTGATAATATTTCGCCTAATCCCTTCGGATGTGTTAAAGGGAGAAACTAGTTTTTATTACTTAAATGTTGACATATAACACCTACACATAATTAAATATTAAATAATACTAACACTGTCCTCAGGGCAAAACACGCCGCGTCCCAAATCTTGTAATTCCATGCAAGCAGATTCATTTTGTTACTTGAAACACGCAAATTAACTTAAATGTAGCGTCGCTTTGTTCTGGTGTTTCAATTCAACTTCAGAGGGTTGAAAAAGAAAACAAAACTGGAGCCAAGAAGAAGTTTGCAAGCTGCAAATTTACGCCAAAGACGCCGGAATAAAAACTGGGATAAACTGTAGAAGAAGCAGAGAAACTTCATTCTTGGCTGAGCATTGCCGAGCAAAGACCAGACTATACTAGCCAGTTCAATATATATCGTCATATTGCTAAGGTAAGCATTAATCTTAATAAGTTATATGTCGTAATATCGCAATGAAGTGTTACAATGTCCCTTTGGTTTGCTTAGTTAGACTTTAGTTAGATTTTTTTAGCTACGCCTGGTGCGGAGGCTAATATGTTAAACTGATATTAATCGTCGATATTTTTTTCTTTTTTTTGGGGCTGACACGTTGGTTTACATTTTAGCAGAATTTTAAAGATATTTCACCACGTTAAAAACTTTAGAAACAGCAAACAAGTGTCAAAGAGTACAAAGCCAAGTTACAGAATATTAATTATGTTACCAAAACATTTCCACCAAGCAATGTTGTACTCTTCCATGTACTTTTCGGAATCTGTGAAGAAATATTCCCTAGAAAAAGAAAGACCCGACATATCAAGCTTCATTTTTGTAAACTGGTCCTGCCTGGAAACGTTTTTCCGACTAAATAAAGAGCCATTTTGAAAAGAACGCACCAAATTAAGTAGTATATACGCACCAAAGTATAAGAAGCACTAAAAACAACTTCCATCGGTCTGGAACAACCATGCAAAATGGAATTTCCAACATTATGTATCTTTCCGTAGTATGAAAATACCATGGAATTCAGATTGCCATACTATGGGAAAATACAGCACTGTTGGAAATTCCAAATTACAGAATTTTCCCATACTTTGCCTTGCTTTTATCATAGTTTTTTTTCCACTGTGGGTTCATTGATGATTTCATATAAGACGCAATGACGTGTACGCTTTATAAAAAAATAAGTAGTTTTTATTACGTCGATAATAGTAACCAATTTTTATAGGCAATTACATATTTTCTATTTTGTTCTACAAATGAAATTCTCACTATTTTAATTAACCTCGTTCGATTGTCAGTATTCCGGAATAAGAATAGTTTTATATAGATTTTTGTTTTATATAGAGAGTTTTATATAGAGAGTTGGTATAGATTTCTTTTAGCGAATGAAATACTAAATGTATCCTGAATATCATATGTCAGCAAACGTTTGTAGCTTACAGTGCAAAATGTACCCGAACCAGTCATTTACGGATATGATGTTATTCCAAATATTCTTACTGGATGGAATATGGTAATCGAACACAGCCTAATATCCCACCCTAATATTATTTTGAAGCTCAACGGGGATTTTGCCTCCCACTAAAGCTGTTTCAGTCTATCATAATATTGAGAAATTCTTGGATACTGATTAACATTCATCAATACTGAATCTGAATACTGTTATAAATTCATATAAATTCTAATACGTGAATGTCACTTGTTGTTGTTTGACCAGTAGTGACGGCCAATGGTACGGAATGAATGTTCTTGAGATATATTTTGTCGATATTTCGGCTTGCAAGCAAGCCCTCGTCAGGAACTACTAGCAGTCTTATTTGATGCAATGAACAAAAGATTCCAAAATGGCGTTCATTATGACGTCACGGCATAGTTCAGCAGGTGTCGTGATTCATGGTACATGAAGTCGTTTTATAGTGCAGCATAATCTCAGAGTTTTATGAAAAACATTTCTGGAATTGGGTATATTTTAATGTTAAGATTTCAAAGAAACCAATAAATCCACTTTAATTGCTAAAACCGGCTCCTGCTAAAACCTTTATGAATAATTACTTGCCCTGTTCCATGATAGATAGTATTCTTTCAAAAAAAGGAAACAACCACTCGCAAGAACGTACAACATTGATTTTGTTCTCGTATTTTTGAGAAAATTGTCACCTATTTATAAAAAAAAACAATAGCAGTAACAATTATGTCAACTAGCTTGGTTGTCATAATGTTAGAGACAAAATGCTTGGAAATACCAATTTCAATTATAAAATAAACGAAGCTTAAAGCAGGGGAAAATTCCCTAAATAATACAGATACCATTGGCCAATTTTGGTGAATGCAATTCCTGTGCCAAGAATACCACTTAGCTTGTAGATATATGAACTTAGTTTGTAACCCGGCTCGTAGACTTGAGAATATTTCGCTAATTCGTAGAAGTATTCTTTTAATTTGAATTGTCGAATGATCTTAAGATTCATAGTTGATTACATATAATATGTACAACCATAATTTTATAAAATGTAATTTAAGTAACAAAATATAAATAGATCCTTTTACTGCATATTTCAGCTTTAGAAGAAAATGTGTATCGACTTAAGACTGATATCATGGTTTTAATATTTTTGATGTCGAGCCTTTGTGAAACAACCTCGCTCACGAACTGCAAATAGTTAGATCTTCTCGAATAAAAGACGATAAATCGTAGGCACCTTGCAATTGTCGGCTTCAAGTTTATCAGTTATTCAAGACTGTGATGAGTTACCGACATTAAAGAAGGCTGCTTGACCTTTCTTACATATCTATATAATTATATATACAGTCGTTGCCGTTAACGTTGTCCTAGACATATCCACATATGGATTTATAGCCTTTGTTCAGTTCGCACCTTTTACATAAAGAATGGTAATCAGCCGTGAACGCGCCCTTTGTATTTGGTAACAAAGAGCCATGGTGGTCTAATCGGTTAACGCTCTTGTTTACCAGTTCGAAGCCCCGAGTTTAAGTCTCAGTATCGAATTTTTTTTTTTTTTTTTTCTTGATTTTTCCCCTTGTTTTTTTTTGTTCTGTTTACATGTGTTTCTTTTTGCAGTTTCTTTTTTGACATTGGATAAGAACGAACGCTGTAGCTAAAATAATACGGTCAACCTGAAACGGTCTCAATTTTTCCCAGACTTTCGAAGTAGATAATTATACCAGCACTGACTGAGCACGCCCAAATTGCGTTATTTTTGTTTAGAACGGTGTAGCAATTCTGTTGATGGTTGTGGATTTGAATAAGCATAATTGTTTACACTGTTCCAGGCTTACATGTATATACCAGAAACAGTTTTGAAAACTACTAGATACCCACTAATTGAAAGTATTATATCTTTGTTTAGAAGTAGGAAGCGATTTTAGCAAGTATTATGAATTTCATTCGTACTGATTTTCTGAACTTAGGCAGACTGAGCGAGCGACCTTTTTTTCCGAAAACATCGGCCGCGAGACACGGAGACAGTTTCGAAAATACCCGGCAGTCCTGAAATTGTCCAGAATTCTCTTTGAAACCCAGAGTAATGATTGCATAAGTTGACGAAGCTTTTTTCTTTGTGAAGGAAGTTGTTTGCCTTGTCATGTTAAAATTCAGAAAAATGATTACTGAATTAATTGTGGCGGAACTTTAAAGAACTTCATTTTTTCTTTTGCGAGTGATTCGGCCGTGTGATTTGAAAGAACAGTATATTGCGTGTCAGCTTGCTCCTCAATCAGATTTTTGACGAGAACTCACATGGAATTAAAGCCGTGTACTCGGCGTAAGGTTTAAGAGTGTTTGACAAACGATCACAAACTTTTGAAGCTTTAATTGCCATGGACGATGTCAATGTTCAAAATACTACATTCCCTGCGGCAGTCGAAGCTTTTGTAAAAGAAATGTTCGAACATCCCTTAATAAAATATATGTGGATGATAGGTGTCCTAGGCATTTCAAAGGTTAAAAAGAACTCAGTTCTTGTAGTCACGTTTGGAATAAAAGCTTTTAAGGGAATGCAGTCAGAAGAAAAAAAGGGGAAAAAGAAATGAAACAAATCTTCGCAGTAACAAAAATGCCAATACTGAGACTTGAACTCGGGGCTTTCGAACTGGTAAGCAAGAGCGTTAACCATTAGACCACCGTGGCTCTTTGTTACCAAATATATATACAGTCGTTGCCGTTAATGTTGTCCTGGACATATGCACATATGGATTTATAGCCTTTGTTCAGTTCGCACCTTTTACACAAAGAACGGTAATCATCCGAGAACGCGCCCTTTGTATTTGGTAACAAAGAGCCACGGTGGTCTAATGGTTAACGCTCTTGCTTACCAGTTCGAAGCCCCGAGTTCAATTCTCGGTATCGGCATCGCGTCCGGCTTTTTTTTCACTCCGAAGATTTGTTTCATTTCTTTTTCCCTTTTTTTCTGACTGAATTCCCTTAAAAGCTTTTATTTCAAACGTGACAACAAGAACGGAGTTCTTTTTAACCTTTGAAATGCCGAGGACACCTATCATCCACATATATTTTATTAAGGGATGTTCGAACATTTCTTTTGCAAAAGCTTCGACTGCCGCAGGGAATGTAGAATTTTGATCATCGACATCGTCCATGGCGTAGCTTCAAAAGTTTGTTATCGTTTGTCAAACACTCATAAACCTTACGCCGAGTACACGGCTTTAATTCCATGTGAGTTCTTTTCCTTCACAAAGAAAAAAGCTTCGTCAACTTATGCAAGCATTACTATGGGCTTCAAAGAGAATTCTGGACAATTTCTGGACTACCGGATATTTTCAAAACTGTCCGCTCCGTGTCTCGCGGCCGATGTTTTCGAAATCTCGAGGGAAAAAAATGAGGTCGCTCGCTCAGTCTGCCTAAGTTCAGAAAATCAGTACGAATGAAATTAATAACACTTGCTAAAATCGCTTCCTACTTCTAAACAAAGATATAATACTTTGAATCAGTGTGTATCTAGCATTTTCAAAACTGTTTCTGGTATATACATGTAAGCCCTGCACAGTGTAAGAAAAACAAATTACGCTTTTTCAAACCCACAACCATCAACAGAATCGCTACACCGTTCTAAACGAAAATAGCGTAATTTGGGCGTACTCAGTCAGTGCTGGTATAATTATCTACTTTGAAAGTCTGGGAAAAGTGGAGACCGTTTCAGGTTGAAAGTATTATTTTAGCTACATCGTCCGTTCTTATCCAATATAAAAAAAGAAACTGCAAAAAGAAACATATGTAAACAAAACAAAAAGACAAGGAAAAAAAAATACGATGCCGATACTGAGACTTGAACTCGGGGCTTCGAACTGGTAAGCAAGAGCGTTAACCATTAGACCACCGTGGTTCTTTGTGACCAAATACAAAGGGCGCGTTCACTGCTGATTACCGTTCTTTATGTAAAAGGTGCGAACTGAACAAAGGCTATAAATCAATATGTGGATATGTCTAGGACAACATTAACGGCAACGACTGTATATATATATATATATATATATATGTAGATAAATAAATGTTTCGATTAATTCTATCAAACAGTGCTCGATACAATACTGTACAGCAATAATGCTAAGGATTCGGAGTATTTAAATTCTTGGTTGATTCATATTTCGCTCTACAATACTGTTTCGTGGGGACCAACCGGTCCTCTCTCGTCAGGAGTTACTTCGCGAAGTAACTCCTGACGAGTGAGGACTTTGGTCCCCACGAAACAGTATTGTAGAGCGAAATATGAATCAACCAATAATTTAAATACTCCGAATCCTGAGTATATATACATGTACTGATACACACAGCAAAGTGCAAAAACTTTGACCGCCTCACCAACTATATCATTGGCTTAAAGGTAGGATGTCAATATCGTTTATATTTAGTTTTAGTGAGATTCAATACGTATATGCCAGTGATAAAACTGAAACAGAATTAAATTACAGTAGATTGATCGAAAAGCAAAGATTTTCGAACATAACCTTCGATTCGTTTACGCATTAACACGTTATGCTATTACAGATCTGTTGTCTGTTTGTTGTGCTGATTGTCGGTTGCAATAGAAAACTTGTCATTTAGCAAACCTCGTGTGTCTGCATCGATCTGCTGAAATATTTACTCGATGAGAAAGGCGATTTCTTCAAAGAGTGAATTAATAGCCCCGTAAAATAGCAGAAAAAGAACAGAAAAAACTGAAAAATGAGAAGCGGCATGCAGGATGTAAATTAAAAGGTATTTTAAATGCTTGCATTGATAAAATCAATCACCTGAAGACTGACTGCTTGACTGTCATTGCTGTGGTCATTTTGTTTAAAAGAACTGAAGAAAACTATCAACAAAATGATGCAGCAATAAAGCTTGCGTGGATGAATGTAAAAGTTCCCTATGTTTTTATTTCTATTCCGCGCCCATAAAATGATTCAACGCTCTTGAAATTTATAGGGACAGGGTAGTACATGTTGAATTTCAGGTGAAAAGATATTTTAAAATATTTATCGAATAGTTTTCGAATTGCAGCTTCCTTTCCATCATATACGTTACTATTTTGAGTAAAATGAGCATATTTATGACGTTACTTATGATTCCATAAACCGAAATCGAATAAAGTAAATGGAATGAAATTTTCATGGGAAGTTGTTCTATGCCACAGGTATGAAATATGCTAAAAACGTCGTCATTACCGATCCGGAAAACACAGTTCTCGACGACTAAACAGGAAGTAATGCGAATTGTTTATTTTTTTAAACGAAAATACCCAACCCAATTCCTTTCCAAAACGCTCTCATACAATTTTTTTAAACTTTGCAGTCTTGAAAGCCTACATTTTGACTACAAGGGTCACTAAGTCGTTTTAAAAGTTTAGGTCTAGATTTCGAGAAAATTAATGATATGTAAAATACATGACGTCAACGCTGTGTTGCTATGGTAACACCGATATCACACAAACCTACATTTTTGGAAGTTTGTTCTATTTCTAGTAAATGGGTAGAGTGGTTAGCCCTACCGAGCTCTGACAGTGGAGTATCAGCCGTTCAAAGTGGGTATGGTGCGTCCCTGGAAAATCCAGGCGAGCCACCTTAACTGCGTGCAGTCAAAGAAACGTAGCCGCTTAGAAACGCAAGGGTGGATTAAAGGACAGTGCCATCCTTAGTGCGCATGTGCGAATGTTTGAATTTTGGTTGGGTTGTCCAGAAATCAAAAGATGGGGGGAGATTTGATACGTGAAAGAAATCCTCTTCCATCGGCTTTGCCTAAGTTTCATTTGACCTTATACCTATTTAGAATAGTAATTTAGTTTCATATCCTAGGATTTAAGATGGTATTTCGTTCGTCTCCGTAATTTTTGCGAGTATTTTTGACTCTGAATTCAGTGCCCTTGGACGGTTCGTCGAGCGGAGGTTTTAATGGCTACAGAAGAAAGCTTCCGTCTTCTGGTAGTTTCGTCCAAAGCATTTGAGAGGGAGACAATGAACAGCTTAGGAAACTTGGAGACAGTGAGAATGTAGGGGAGACATTTACTCTGCTTGTAAGTCGCTGAATATGATTCGCGTGTGTTTATTGAAGTGTCAACACGGCCTTCGTTCGGTACAGTTCAAGGCCTCGCTACTTAGCAAAATCGAACTCTTTTCTTACCCGATTTTGTAGTGGAAGCGCTCTTATAATTGTACAATAACTCATCCTAAAATCACAAAGCCCCAAAGCTATGAAGTCAGAACGTTAGTTTCCCCGTAGTTTCGCTTTCACTTCGCGAAACTGCAGTAGAATGAAATATAATTCACACAGAAGTTGTTGTTTGTTTATGAGTCGGCATTGCCGAGTGGTTCCTAAACTATTATCCCGAATACCATACATGTAGATCTTCGAAGCACTATCTCATGGTCCAGTGGGAAGTTTATACGATTCTAAGTCCTGAACTTCTCAACTGATGAAAATTAATATTACCATATTACCTTATTACCATATTATATTATTTATTTATTCATTAATATTATATACTTCCAGCTAATATATTACCATACATTTTCTTATAACTGTCAAGTAATTCTGTTTTAGGCATTCTTGTATTTCATGTTAATTACTTTAATTAATGTTAACTCTAGTTTTGTATTATGGTAGTCCCGGCTAGATAGCTGTATGGTTTTGTTCGGGTCTTCCGACTCATCAATCAATAGACTAAGTTACATTTTGTAATAGCTTGAGTGAAATAAATATTGTTGTTGTTGTTGTTGTTGTTATTACAAAACTATTAACTCTAGATTTCGTGCTAGCGAAAATTCCAAAGGTCGTTCCAGATCAGTTGAGTTTTGATGTGACGTGTCATTAACAGCGTGATTTGCCATTGTCTTTCTCATTATTAGTAATCACGTGTTACGCGTGCGCATTACCGTGGCACTGTTCCTTTAAGGAATAAACTACGTGAATTTTGCATAGTGTAACATACTACCATGACGAGCATACTGAAGAACAACGAAACTAACATTTGTTTTGCCACTAGACCAGATTAGCTGTCATAAAAACAGAAAATCATGTCCATAACGTTATAGAACTCTTGTCACGGAATACATAGAATTCAGATTGTTTTGAATATAATTTAGTTCTAATCATACCGATAAATTATTCAAAATAAAATGATTTGAGCCTTCCACGCCTGTGTTCATTTTGTGGTTTGAGTCGTGAAACAAAACTCAAAAGGGCGCGAAAACTACAAGACGTGCGTGTGCCAACCGGATGTAAAATATTAACTTCCGGCTTTATAGTTTTGTTTTTGTCAGTTGCAACTAAAAAAGTGCCATATAATAAACATATTATTAACCTCGTCCGCTCGGTCTTTACGGGAAATATCAAATCTCGGTCAAGACCTCGGTCTGATATTTTCCCGTAAAGACCTCGCTCTCGGTTAATTAGATGTTAATATAGATGAATGGCCCAGAATAAAATAACTCTCTGCTCCAGCACGGGGAATCGAACTAGCTAACTTAGAACTTTTGTATTCAAGCCGGCCACATACATTAAATGCCTAGGAATGGCCAATATCCTTTTTTATAACTATTCAAGCTATTTTTTACACGATATTTTACACAAGGTCTAATAGCCATACACATTTCGTACCGGTTTTTAATCCTCCGGTACCGTACTTAAAATACGCCGGAGTTCTTGTTTGTCGACCAAAGTCGCCCATGGCAGCCTATAGTTAATAAGTCGACCAGAGTCGCCAATGACAGCGAAAAGGCTAATAATAGGAGTAAAGTTGATTGATCACTTATAATGATCTGATAAGCTATCTAACACGCCAACTACACTGCATTCGCAAGTCAAATTCATACTTTCAATATTTATACAGCCCCATGGAAAAAAAACTAACCCGCTCAACATATATAACGCTATATATGAAAGTTGTCTATGATCAAGGCATTATGAAAAATAATTAGAGGTATCCCATAATGTTAAATATATTTTGACAAACATGAGTTGAGAGTGTCAAAATGTTTGCAAATGCCATATGTAACTTCCTTGGAGATATGTTACAACGCATAACAAAAGGCGATGATTTTTTTCTTCTCCGACACAACATTTAGAATCAAGTTGCATTATATGTAAACACTTAGTGAGATTAAATGTTTCAAAAATCCCAGTAATTAATATTATTATTAGTAGTATAGTCGGAGTCAGTTAAATACCACTTTTTCTTGTACAACAAAACTCAAAAGGTTGTGAATGTTATGGACGCCTTGTTTTCTTGCACAAGGGGCGTCATAAAGCGAATTCAGAAATCCACTTCATGACGCCCCTTATGCAAGAAAAAAGGCGGCCATACCATTCACAATCTTTTGAGTTTTGTTGCACAAGAAAAAGTTGTATTTAACTGACTCCGACTATACTACTAGGGGTAACTAAGGGTCATTCAAAGTGTCACTAGACATTCTTGTACGTAAAATCCAACTTGATAATCCTATTAGAGATATGATTACATATAGTTATATCGATCTCTTCCACTATGGATTATATATCGTGCCTCCCTCTAGAAATTCTGACTAGGATCGTAGAGCATGCAGAGCCTTGGTCATTCGCAAGCATCTCAAGGACATCGAAACGCCTACACGATGCTGCAGCTCTTGCGCGCTACAAAAACGTAGACCAAAGGTTCCGTAAACTAGCACTATGCTTTGGTTTGAGGTCTACTCATAGTGACGACGATCGAGACGAATTGGCTCGAACTTTCGGTATTTCCGCAAGCTCCATCGACGATAGCTTTTCTCTTCTCTACGCCAGCGAATATGGTGATCTTAATGCTGTTAAGTGGCTCATCAAGCACTTACGTTTCGATAGGATGGATAAACACGCCAATCACGTTCTACGCGCTGCCCTTGAGTATGGTCATCTTGGTATCGCTAAGTGGCTCATTAAGCACTTCCAGTTCACCAAAGAGGATGAGGCCGTCAGTTTTGCTATATTAGGTGCCAGTAGGAATGGTCATCTTAATAACGTTAAGTGGCTCATGCGACGTTTTCAGATAACCCTAGAGTATGAATGCATTGATCTTGCTATAGAATACGCCTGTAACAATGGTCATCTTGATACCGCTAAATGGTTCGTTAAGTGGCAATACTCCCAGCTCACAGAGGACGAAAGGGTTGTACTACGCAACTACATGGATGCTCATTCTGCCACGTAGGAAGTCAAAGTGTCACTAGATATTCGCGCACCTAAGAAATCCAAAACTTGAAGTATATGTTAAAGGAATGATTATTATACTGTATATTACCACCGAATGGTATTAGTATATATTCTTTATTCCACGACATTAGCATTCGTTGTCATCTTAGTACACATTAATACCATACAGATCGAACATGTCGAAGAAGAACTCGAATGTAGACGCCGCAATGCCTTGTGATTGGTTGATGAGAGGGAAGGACTCAAAATGTCCAAAGAAGATTTCGAAGACAACGAAGTTCTGTTCCCAGCACAACTACCAAATCTCAAAAGGCTGTGCCCCATATGTACCATGCTCGAAGTGCGGTAAAGGATGTCGTACTGATTACGAGCTTTGCTCAGGATGCGACCGTCTCACCATCAAGGTGAAGTCTTCCGGTGTCTATATAAGACGCGCTAAGAAGTCCAGCAAGAAGCTAGAGGATCCAAGAAAGGAGGAACCAAACATGGTGGAACTGGAGGTAGCATTGCCCGCTGAACCAAGAGTGCTGGAACCAGTGGAAGGTCTTGGAGAGTCTCTCAACCATGTGCTCAACGAGGTGTTGGTTGCCTTGAGGAACGAGAAGGACGCTTAGGAATAGCCACGAAAAAAGAAAAAAAAAGGAAGAATGAAGAAGGTCGTTGTGTGGCCCTCTTCATTCCTCTTTTTTTTTTTTTCTATTGAACGTACGACATCTATAGTTGTATCATGGACGAGCTAGTCAGATTGTTTGGTCCTGGAATTCGTAGAAGCCTGAATATCAAACCACAAGTGGAACATATTAACACCAGTGAAACATGTTCTGATTGTCTCTGCCCCTTTGAAATACAAGGAACGGAATTCGTGTGTCCCACATGTGGGCTTGTTTCCGAGGGCGAACCCTGTGAAGAAACTAAGATCGATATTATTACTACTCGACTGCGTATAGTAGGTCCGGACGGGTTTAAGTATCAAAGTGATCTAGACCGCGCAAAACCAAAGCAAAGCGATGATGACATAGAACTGAAACGACGAACGCTACTACAAGAACTACGAGCATACAACACTATTTACAAACAAAGTTATGACCTATCGTTCCCTATGAACGCGTTAGAAATCGTAGCCGACGCATTCACCCAAGTAATGAAAGTTTGTCTCAAGCGTAGCGATGCTAAGAAAAATATTTTAGCTGCTCTACTCTACCAGGCATGCATACAATGTGGATTCGTCCGATCTAAAGGTGAGGTCGCTCGCTTCATGCAACTAAGAAACGAAGGCATCCATAGTGGAGAGGTCTTCATACGTTCTCTGTGTGACGACGATAAGATTGATGTAGACTTGGATGCTGAGCGCCTAGTTCCTCACATTGCAACGACTTTCCTACAACTAGATCTTGTAGGAGTACCTAGGGACGTTCAACAAATAGTCCACGAGGTTGTTACTACGGCAATGGAAAACAATATAGGCCCCAAATCAATACTTAAGACGAAAGTCGTTGGAGCAAGTTACGAGGTGCTACGTCGCTCCGGATCGTCTATGTCTTTTAAGGATGTCGTTAAGCGATGTGGCATATTTGGAAATGCGGTCAAGCGTTTTGTCAAGGAGTTGTCTTCTTACCATTCCCACTTTGAACCAATCTACACTAGACATAGGCTAACTAGCAGTAGGACTTGGCAAAGTGAAAGTGAGAACCATGTTCGTTCCTTTCATAGGAAACGTTGATTCTTACATTCCAAGTTTTTCTCGCATTTCCTTTTGCACTTCTTGCTTGAGTTCGGCTCGAACCCGATCCATGCTTTTTTCACCTATGGAAGTCTTGCGACGAATTTCAGATCTCATGATCTCATACTTATTCGCTTCGTTCAGGATGAGACTGTATTCAGAGTCGGATATGTTTTCATCGCGTAAGGCCTTCGATACTAGATCACGAATCGTATTGATTTTCGCCTTTGCCAACATAGTTGTCTTTTCATGCTTAGAAACCTTCATTCCTAACTTCTTAGCTCCAAGGGTCGTAGATGCTGAAATTAATCCACATAGTCCACCAATAACTCCAAGTGGTAGACCAATCACTATTCCAACCCCAGTCAACGCTGCGCCCAATCCAGATCCAGATAAGATCACAGATAGACCTCCAGTTACCACTGCGATGCCATGAACTATTCCTTGAGAACGTGCATATTTCTTGCGCACACCTTCGTAGTGCCTTTCTTGAACTTCTATGTCCGAAAGCGTGTCTCGGATCGTTTGCAGTCTAAAGTTCTTTCCAGTGTCACTAGCAATCAGTGGATAGATACTTGGTGCTGAGGGAAACGGTTGAATCGAATCGCCTTCCATTGTACGTTATACATATAGCTCACTCAAGCTTCAACACGTATCGTATAGGTTGACCCTGGAAGTCTAGCACGTTACCTCCTTCGTCGCGGGCTGTCAGGCGAAGGCTGTTTCTCATCGTCCCTAGAGCTCGAACTGGAAGTAGGAGAGTCATAGAATAGGTCATTTCTAAGAACCAGGCCCCTCGTACTTTTAAGTTAGCTAGTACAGTCGAGCGTTTTCCCTCAAGGAGTGAGAACTTGGGATCCACCGCATCACAGTGGATATATATTGATTGGATGTCTTTTAACACCAGGTCGTACTTCCCCACTTTTAGTGTTACGTTTCCGTCCTCCTCTTCGTTTCCTTCGATACTAAATAGTTTGCAGAGATTCTTACTGAACTTGATTGGATTCATTACATCTAGGATCCAATACTTTCTACCGGGTATGTCCATAAATTTAACGATAAAAGCAGTGACTGCAGGGTTAAAGAGAGGCATGATGGTAGGTACGTTGTAAGACCCTGGTTCGATTTCGTGTGGGAACCCAACACCCTTGACTTCCCACTGAAACGTGGCCTTCTCTTTTAGATTCAACCAACTGTTCTCAAGGGTGGTTTCGAGTAGCGAAACATTCTGTATAAGAATAGGGTCGTCGAAGTAGACAGTATGGTCAACCGATGTGGTGGTGACATGTAAGAGAACCATCTTATGTGTTGAAGGTATAACTATATATACGTATAGCTTCAACATGAGGAGGTCCGGAGGTCTTTTCAGTTATCATTACGAAGGGAAAGACGAAGAGGAAGAGGTCCCAACGCCGAACGCTAATATACGGTCAAAGGCTGAGAATCGAGCTAGGAGAGAGAAGCAAGCTCGGATAGATAGGGAAGCTGTGGAAAGTAGAGAGGTCGCAACGTTGAATGCCGATCTGTTGGCGAAGTTCAAGAAACGATACCCACATGCAGATCTTCACAAGTTCTATGTCTCTACGGAAGTGAACGGTCCAGGCAAATATTCGACGAGTATTTGGTTTCGAGATGGAGATTCTAGCTATATCGTTTACGGCAATGATGTCTCAAAGTTATCTGCAGTCACTCAAAGACGCATCGATAATGCGTTGTGGGATGTGAATAAAGGTTTCCCATCTACGTTGACACTAGACAGGAGTGCGAAATATCCTATTACAGCAGTTCCTTCTACTGAACCGGCACAAGATATCGATCTCACTAATCTATGGATATATAGCACCCCAAAGGATAGGTTCAAAGCAGGCGTTCCAAATATATTCAAGGAGACCGTTGTAAAGCATATGACAGCAAATGAGTCCTACCATTGGTTACATGGTCCGGATTTCAAATACTGGCCTCAACAATTGAATTTCGCAACGTGGTGTGCGACTTCTGGATGTGGAGTGTCATTGCTTGATCCTATTTTCAAAACGTATCCACCAGTCATTCAGGGGTTCCTACGATTCCATGTTTATTTCACGATACGAAGAATTCTACGTGAACTTGGTGGTACTCATGGAGTTCCTTTACCAGGTAACTCTAATTTCAAGCAAATGGATAACCCCTATAACAAATCAGCTCTTGAGAAATTGTGCATCGAATTTGGTATATCTCGAACACCAGATTTCCCACCAGATTTCCGCTGGCACGGAGGTAGGAATAATGGACTAGGAGATATATTCCTTTTGTACCCGGGTTGGTTAGGATACGTAAACGTCCATGGAGACCGAAGCTATGACAAAGGTGCAACCACATGGCCTCAGAAAAGTAATTTATTTGCAGACCAAGGAGGTAAGGAGGATCAGGGCAATCTTGTGGCCTTCATTAGGAACGATGAACATGAAGGAAAGCAATACAATTGGTTTACACCACCAATCGGAAAGGGTTTGACAGATGCTGGATTGGGTAGGTTGGATAGATCTGTCGAGGCTTTTGGATATTGCATGCTTGGTGCTCAAGCCGACTTGAACGAATCCATCATAGCTATAGCTAGCCATAACGTCAAGGAAAAGTTCAAGAGCTTAGTCGAAGGCGCTATTCTCGAAAACGATTTAGTAGTGAGCTACAAAAACTATCGTACTGCTATAACGAGGACGCATAAGAGGCTCGATCTAGCAATAGCTCCAGGTGTGCGATTATTGCCAAGCAATCTAGTGTACTATCTTGGTGAGAAAGATGGTTATAAGAATCCAATCCCGAAAGCTACAAAAGATATGGTGCTAGGTACTAACGACATCAATGCAGAAGGCAAAGGACATTCACCTCTTCTTATGGAAGGATCATCAGATAAGAAATCGTTGCCGCATCTCGAGAAACAAGTTCCTGTACTAAAGGCTGTCACGCACAAGAAACAAGATCCCATACAAAAGGCTGCCCCACAACATGAGATCAATCTCGCAGTGACATCCATTGCCGCAGCTGGAATTGCATGGATGTTGTTTCGTTAACGTCGTTTGTATTGCTCTATCGTGATCACCACTATTGCTACGATGAATAACCAAACGTTCTGTGCTAGTACTCTCAGAGCTTTACCAGCCATAGTAAATATGAAACTCGCAATCGATCCAATCATTCCAGGTAGGATCTGTCCAAGTTTCTTTCCCATTTCTTTCAACAACCCCCCAGTCGTTTGCAAGCCCTTCTTTACTGCATCTGCTGCTTTATCAATACCAGTCTTTATTGGTTTTGGTACGGATTTCGACAACAGGGAAACTATCGTACTAACGATAGCGCCAATAGAAGTTACCACTGCAAGAACAGTCATTCCATGCTTTCTAAAAATGTATTTGATCCTTTCACGTAGCGACATACGTTCTAGTATGGCTCCCTCTTGACGTTCAAGTAATTCTATTTCGTTATGGATGTGTACTTTCTCTTTCTTAGCCGCTTCCTTCTGATCCTCAGTTGACGTTAGGTCTTGAAGTATGCTATCTTCTACTTTGAGATGTTCGGCGGCCTTTTCTTGACCTTGGATGACTTGGTCTTCTCTTTCTGCATCTGTAGGACCTAGGGCAAATTTGAGATCTTTACCCATACTTTGATATCTTTCACCCTTCACTGTGGTCAAAGGTATGGGCTTCTCTTTACTTCCAAGTACGTGAAGATAGATTCTAGCCAGTTCCTTATTGGCCTCCCATATTCCAGTTATCTCAAGGAATCCTCCACGAATCCCTACATCCGCATAGTGTTTCCATACAGTATCGAATAGCATTTGTTTCATTTCATCCGATGTGCCTGTTTTGAAGACTACGCGGCGATCGCTAAATTTCAGATGTTTGATTCTATCCTCATCCTCCGCAACGAGTTCGTCGAAGTAATCGTTATCTTCTACGGTAAACGAGGTTTCCCGATTCTTTGGTCGAGCACCTTCCTTGGCGAAGTCGCGTCTAGTTTTCAGGTTTAATGATTCACTCGGATCCACATTCGTAGAGTCTGACGCCAATTTCCGTGCTTCTTCATTGACAGTATCATCGTTGTCGTAGTCTCTTCCTCTTTCACCTCCTTCAGTTCTTTCATCGGACCTACCCTCAGAGGCCATGTTAAACATATCTACATATATAGTTATATTCAACATGATCTCGTTAACATTGGATCCCACACAAGTACGAAGAGAGCCTCATGCACTCAAGGCTCCGCGAGACTTGTATAGGAAAACTTTCACTCGATCATCTGCCAATCCAGGTGAGACTCTATACGTAGAAGTTCCAAAGCTAGCAGAAGATGTAGTACTAGTACCTGGTAGCTTAGCGCTATTGGGCGACATCGTACTATCTGGTGGACATGCGAATAACAGAGTCGTTTCGAACGTTGGACGCTGTTTGGTCATGCGTAGAATCTGTAGGATGGGAGCTGAAACAGTAGAAGACCTTGTCAGGCCAGACCTCCTACAAACATACTCCGATGTATACCTATCTACGCAGGAGAGAGAGTCTAGAATACAACAAGGCATTCAATCAGAGAACTTGAATAAGCTACGATCGAAAGCTGGTGACGCAAGTACTTCATCTGCTGCAGACAACGCGCTCCTAACTGCATGTGGTTCTAAGTATAGGATTCCCTTAGATGTTGACATTCTGACACAACATGGAGTTCTATATCCACATGCCTTAGAAAGTACCATTACGTTCGAGTTAACTCTAGCGTCTGCCAACGAGGTTGTAATTGGATCGGATACGACGAAGATAGGTACGTACCAACTTACCAACATCCAACTAGAATACGAAGCAATCAGGAACGAAACGCTGGCTAGTAGTGCACTTCACAAATATGAAATAGGTACTGCATTCCTATACAACTACGCTGTTCACTTCAAAACAGTAGATATCGCTAAAACGTCCGATACTTTGATATCTCAAAACATCAATGTTCCACGACGATCCTTTGCTGGACTGCTTCTACTATTCATAGATCCACCTACCATTGGCACGCGAGATAGTGAAGCATTCTCGAATCCAGATATCTTGAAGGTAGAAGTAGATGTCAATGGGATTCCCAACAGACTCTTTCCAAGCGGCATGCTTCCCCTAGATTTCTGGGAGGCTGCAAGAAGCTGGTTTGGTACACCCAATACTTCTATGACTCCAAAGAAGTTCTTTGAAAATAGATTCTCTATTCTAATCGATTGTCGCACAGCAAAAGATTCCACCGTTCATGGTGATGGCTTGGCACAAACCGGCAGTGGAAAGGACATCGACATTCGCATACATAGAACTGCTAAGGGAAGTGGAAATGTGAAAATGCACATCTATGTCCTTGCGGATGCTCAGGTCACGATATTGAACAGATCTCTGCAGAGTATATTATACTGATGGATTCTCTCGTAGAGCACGTACCGTTCAACGCACTCATAGTCGGTCCAACGAATTGTGGGAAGACTGCATTTCTCATAGAACAACTTCGTGGATCATTTCGTGGTAAGTTCGATTACATAGTACTGATTTGTCCTACGTATGCCCACAACAAAACTTATCGTGGATTTGCAAATCGAGATCCTCGTTTCTTCGTCATATCACCACCGCAGGATGCCATCGATGCTACTTTGAGTATTTGCGCAACATTTTGGTCAGGTACCAATACTCTATTGATTCTCGACGATTGCGCCGCATCGAAGGACGTCAAGAAACGAACTGACAAGCTAGTGGACTTAGCCTTTTCTGCACGACATATAGGGATTTCCGTTTGGGTGCTGGCCCAACAACTAACGAGCATATGTAAGCCCTTCCGTGAGAACGTAGCTATCGTAGTAGCGTTCCATACAGCATCGGCCGTAGATGGCAAAAGGATATTT
This sequence comes from Actinernus sp. WN-2022, assembly GCA_030867875.1. Taxonomy (NCBI): domain Eukaryota; kingdom Metazoa; phylum Cnidaria; class Anthozoa; order Actiniaria; family Actinernidae; genus Actinernus; species Actinernus sp. WN-2022. Next base: position 38,525,205 of record JAOWCC010001501.1, read on the forward strand.
GAGGATTATGGAGGCTCGCAAGAATGCAAAGAGTTACGAACGATACTTGGATCCCATAAGTTTGCTCGCATGTGCTTCTGTCTCCGCCATCCTTTCGAGGTAGTGTTAGAGCTCCCAGCACCTACAACATATTATCATGGATAAAGAAGTACTCGAGATATTCGGTGAGGATGTAACAGGCCCACCAACAACCAACCTAGACGTTACGTCGGACAATCGCGAATCACTTTCGATCTTAGCCGCAACAGGCGTAACGAAAGAATACTTAGGTAAGAACTTTTCTCTAGGAGACATCTCTAGACTTCCTGAGAAAGAAATAGACAAGTTGTATAGGAGGTATCAGGCCGTCCTAGCTCAGCAAGTAACGAAAGGCTTAGTCGACGGCGTGACGCGTCTAGCTACCCGCCTAGTTGCCTACCTAGTACCAATAGATTCTCAAGAAGCCCTAATCAAGGACCTACAAGAAGACCCTCTAGTCCGCAACGAAATCAGTGCTGCGACTGGCCTACTATCGCTCAAAGCAGGTCGCCTTGTAGCTCTAGCTAGCGTCCTATTCCACATATCTGGTCACGTAGTCATTCCTGGAACAACTGTTGAACCTCCACATATACCTACTATATTGAATCAAGATGGAAGAAGCGGACCAGATAACTGCGAATCCTCCGACGACTGCACCAACTAAGATAAAAAACCCAAAGCGCGTCGCAGCTGGAAAAGCACTAGCGTTAAGCAACAAACTCGCTAAAGAAGCTCAAAAGAGAGAGTTGATGCGCGAAAGCGAATCATGTAAAGAAGTCGACGTAGAGAAAGGTCGGTTCGAAAGCCTGACTATCCTCGCAGTCATTGGTACTGGCGCTACATTGTTTGGCACGTACTTTGCGTACAAGAAGTATGTAGATGGTAATAAGCGTGTTGCCACCGTTAGCACGACACAACCTGCAGCTCCGGCAAAGCCAACGGCACTAGACATGGAGTAACACTTAAAGACTCGAGATCATAGTAGTATATATCTAGATGGAGAAGGAATTGACGAAGACGGCAACCGATGCAGTCAAAATCGTTGGACTCGCTGCTGGTATTGGGTGGATCGTAAAAAAGACTACCAAGGAATCTATGCTTAGTGATCCTTCTTCTTCCCTAGCGAATTACGCAAAGTGGACTGCCGTGATACTTGGTAGCTTATACGCAAAGGAATATCTTGAGAAACAACTTGAGAAAGAAAAAGAAAAGACCAAATAATAATGGCACTAGCAGCAATTGGTATGTCGATTTTCGGCGCTGTTTTGAATGCGACGGCATTTACTGGTGGTGGCATACTAGCTAGAATGTTTGGAAAAGATGGTGATGTAGATGCAGAACGAGAGAGACACGATAGGGCCACCGAAAAACTAGAACGTGAAATGAAAGCGTATAGAATCAAACGTCAAAGCTTATATGACTATGCACAAGAGCAGGAAGGTCTTGAACGCAAAGCACACAACGATCAAAGAGATACCAACGAAGCCTTAGTGCGATCCGATAAGTTACGTAAGGCGCTTAAACATCTCAAAGAGATGAAAGAACCCCGCTTATCTGACTACTACAAACCCTCAAACAATCAGAAGACTGGTGAGTTGCTCTACGTTGGGGGTGGAATGCTAGGCGTTGGATACACTATTAGTAAATGGATATAGATACTACTAAGCTACTAGTAAGTTACCTAAGCTACTAGTAAGTTACCCTAAGCTACTGGTGAGTTGCCCTAAGCTACTAGTAAGCTACTAGTAAGTTACCTAAGCTACTAGTAAGCTACTTAAGCTACTACTAAGCTACTACTAAAAAAAAAAAAAAAAGGAAGAATGAAGAGGGTCCGCAACGACTTTCTTTATTCTTCCTTTTTTTTTTTTTCATCTGTTGAAGGTTAGAATGTATAGATGTATGATGGATTCTAAACTTGCGAATATCTTCTATGGGCCTATGGGCTATTGGAAAGGTCACACTGCAATTGGCAAGCTATCGGTAGCAGCGAAAGCATCAGAAGACGTAGCTAGGAGTTGGTTGGAAAAGCAATCTATGTGGCAAATATATCTACCACCACCAAAACACATTCCACGACCACATTGGACTGTATCGAAACCAAATGAAGTCCACCAAGCTGATTTGATATTTCTACCACACGATCGGCCTGGACGTGGAAGGAAACTGTATAAGTATGCATTAGTGGTAATCGATGTAGCTTCTCGATACAAAGAAGCCGAACCTTTGGCATCTAAAGATAGTGGTGAAGTTTCTGCGGCATTCGAACGAATCTATAAACGTAGTCCACTAGAATGGCCAAAGACCTTGCAAGTAGATCCTGGTAGAGAATTCATGGGACGTATGTCTGAAACGCTAGAACTACATGGTACGAAAGTTCAACGAGGTGAGGCTGGTAATCATAGAGCGCAAAGTTTTGTTGAAAGAGCAAATAGGACTCTAGCTGAGAGATTGTTTGGCTATCAATATGCACAAGAGATGGTGCTTATTTCGGAAGGATCAGATGAGCGTAGTAGAGAATGGGTAATTCGTTTACCAATGGTTATCAAAGCCATGAACAGTGAGGTGACTCGGTTGACTGGTAAAGAGCCTTCGAATTCTGTAATGACGCAACAAGTAGATCTGAAGACTCCTACGTATTCGCGAACCGTTGGATTGAGAGAAGAGCGTCTACCATTCGACGTTCTAGTTCGATATCTTTATGCACCAGGAGAATTGGAAGGAGGTGAAAAACGTAGAGCTACTGATCCTGTGTGGAGTTTGCAGATATACACCATTTCGCGAAGTGTAGTATCTTCGGGACAGCCTGTGCTTTACTACCTTGCAAAGGAGAAGGACGCACCCAAACGTGGATTCGTTCGTGAAGAGCTACAAGTTGTTCCTAGGGATACAGAACTACCACCAAAAGGAATTCTGTTTGTACCTAGACGCTAAACAGCGTACTCTATTGGCTCGGTGTGGATTCCATCGGGAAGAACGCGTCTTTTGTCGTAGTAAGCCGATAGCCCAAGCTTCCATTGGTCGTAGGTTACCACACCTTCTGGCAATAGTCGGAAGCCTCGGTTTTCCGCCATGTCGATACTACCCTGGAGGGCTGCTTTGAATCGATCCCACGAAATGTCATTGTGACGCCTAGACATACCTTTAGCGGAATACTTCTTGCTGCCACCCGTATCGACGTAGTAGGCTTTCGAGCATAGGGCAATGGCGCGCTGTCCTTCGAATTCGAGTTTGAAGAGTCCTGGCGTACGACTGCTCCACTTGTCCCAAGCTAGCCATTCCTTCCTATTGGCTTCGAAATCCTCACGTAGTTCCGGTCTTACAACCTCATCGAGGCTATTTCCCGAGATGGCAATGTACGCACTGTCTGTGTCCATCTGTATGTATTCGAAATCAGCTCGGTCAATGTACTTATCGAGGAAGTCGTAGTAGAACTCGAGCATACGCAGCTTCGCAAGCTGGTACACAGCGATACCTACTTGGAAAGGGCGTTTGATTCGGATCTGGTCCTTTCGGCTCTCGAGTTCATATGCCTCACCAATCTCTTCCAGGTCTTCGAACCAAACACTTCGCAATGCTTTGTCCACAACCTTCTCATCTTTTGTATAGGTGACCTTTGTTTGGCGTCCCAAGTCTTCGAGCAACTTTCCATAGGCGCTGTTTCCTAGCAGCTTGAACACATCTGCCAGCAAAGCCTCACCTTTATCTTCATCTCCCATACGACGTGCCTCAGTGACTTGGTCCACGAACCATCCGAAGATTTCTTTGGGTTCGTAGTCTATCGTGCGGTAGACAGCAGTGATCACTGCGCCATGATCTACATACCAAAGTAGAAGAGGAGCATAGAGTAGCAACTTCTTTCCAGAGAGACTCCCAACTAGCTTCTTTTCCTCGCTGAGCTTTCTACCTGTCTTTGTGAGGTAGGCCAACATTTCTGGAGGGATTGCTTCTTTGGGGATTTTCTTGTTGTAGAAGAAGGGTGGCATCTCCTCAAATTCCTTCCACAATTTCTTTGGTATCTCGATGTCTACTTCTGCATATCCAAACCACGTTCCAACAAGTAGACATTCAACGAATCCTTCGGTGGCTGGACCTGGATCGTCATAGTGCACAACCTTTTCTTTTCCACAAGGCATTTCGAATTCCATGGTAGAAAGATATAGGGCGTTGGCATCGTATCCAAGAATCTTACGACAAGTCTTAGTTCCTCCCTGATGACTACGAATCTTAGTTTTTCCTGCTTCGTGGAGTCTGGTGAACACTATGCTTGGACCTCCCACGACAGCGTCTTTCAGCATGCGGTAGGCTTCCTTACTTGGAGCGTACATCTCAGCTCCCCTTTCTACACTACCTCGAAGTAGGAACTGTAGTGAGACTCCTGGAATGGACACTGCGTCTTTCAGCATGTCTACTCCTTTCTCGTGATAGAAATCTCGCATCTTTTCGAGTGCCTCTAGGAATGGAACTACATCTAGGTCGTTGTAGTATCGTAGCCAGTCTGCAAAGGTTTCCATTCCTTTGTCGAGAAAGGTGCACTCACAGTCTTCGAACTCTGACATAGATAGTAGATGTTCTCTTTTCAACTTCGAACCCCACTCTGGATAGTCTGGTAATCCAATGTGATCCAACTTGTCTGGAGAATCGAACCACTCATATGGGAAGAAACTCTTTTGCAACTCACAGCCATAGGCAGCAACCCAACGTTCATAAGAAGTTCCAGGTCCAAGGTAGTTGATCACATCAAGGAAACGGAAATCTGGGGTCAATAGGAACATAGTGGAATTGGCTTTCTTTGCTACCAGGATCTTTGAACAGGTGTCGGCAATGATTCCTATGAAGTGCTTCCTGATCAGATTGAGATCGTACCTGCCAGAGTTGAATCCCACTACTGGAACTTGGCGGATCCATTCGTCGACCTTCGCTTGTTGTTTCTTTGGTAGGGTGTCAAAAGAGAATTCAGGTGTCTTGGGGCAGAACTGTTCTGCAATGACTTCTTGGATCGCTTTCGCTCTTCGCTGGAGTTCTTCGACGAAGGCTTCGATGAGTTCTTTTGGATTGCGTCGACAGAGGTGGGTTGACTTTCGATTGTATGTGTCGGCAATTGATACTGATATGGGAACGTGAACGTTTTCGATGGTCAGGTGGTCTGTTGGTTGTCTTCCTTTCGTTGTATCGAGATAGGCTTCGAAATCGTAAACTATGAAGTGTGGGTAGACAGTTTGTGTTGGTGTGGGGACCGGTTTGTTTTTCTTCTTTGTAGAGCAACCCCAAGCTTCCACTACTGTATAACCAGCTCCTTGTAGCTTTGCCGTTCTTTCACAGGTCTTGAGATAGAGCCTCCTTTCCTTAGGGAAGCATTTCGGGCAGCCATGGAAATAGCATCCATGAAATTGAAAGATGGTTTTCGAAAGAGGTTCGTAGCCGTCGACCGGTGCTCCTTCGATCCAATGCTCTCCACCATGCCCACAAGCTGCATGATGAATGTGTTGTCCAATCCTTTTGGTTTCGCGTTCTAACCAGCATAGAGCGACTTTGCTGGCTGTGCTCTCTGGCCAGAAGGCTTTTTCGTATGCCGACTGGGGTACTGTGATTACCTTTCCAGGGCAAACAATCTTTGTTTCTCCACGACTACAACGATCTGCATGGCGGTGAAGGTTCGAGGCTTTTGTGAACCGTTGCTTACAATCGTTGCATACGTAGACACTCCCTATCTTGTCGATGTTCTTGATGTAGAAGGCATGTTCTTCATACAGCCCAATCGTCATCGTATGCTTGTAGTGAGCTGCATGTCGCGTCAGATGCCAAGCGCCATCCTCCGTGGGTTCATACACCCGAATGCCGATTCTAAAGTGCAACTCGACTTCCTCCAGCTGGTCTAAGGAAGTTCTGGGAACGTCTTGTGTGGGCGCTGTCAGGCGATAGAAGTTCTGGGCAAGTTTTCGAGCTTTGACGCAACACCTATCTACTCTTGCTCCTTCATGCATGGCAAGGCAGCGCCAAAGACATAGGTTGTCGCCATATCGATCAAGGGCAAGCATTCCTTTCTTAAGGCGAAGCCATTGGGGTAGTGGACCTGTTCCCAACAAAAGCTGACGATCGATCACGACTTTGACATCCACGTAGATCCAACGAATGAAGGCCCATTGGGTATTTGGTCGATTAATGTTGTCGGGATTCAAACGAGCTGTCTCCTTGCTATTGATCCACTCTTCTGCATCTTCTAGGATGTTCACCCAGGGAGAACCTGGGACAGTCTTGGAGAATAGAATCACGCGTCCGTCATTGACATTCCGAATGCGATAGGTGTAGCTGTAGCGCAGGTAAAAGCTGGTGGTTACATTTGCAACTAACTTTTCCATGATCCTAGGAGTCAAATCTCCTGCCACACCTTGGAAGAAGCGCCATCGAATAGTACGGCGACCTATCTCCATCCCCTCGAGCATTCCATCTCTCTCCTCTAGAATAGCACCTGCCTCTCGAGCTAGACTCCGTGGAAGTGGTTCACTACGTGGTCTCACCATTCTCCCTTCGATATAACTATGTGTTAGGATAGCTTTAACAGCTACTCCAATTTGGATTTTATGTGTAAGGCTGTTGCGGCGATATAACTATATGTAATTATATCTCTAATAGGATTATCAAGTTGGATTTTACGTACAAGCAATCGATGTCGATATAACTATATGTAATCATATCTCTAATAGGATTATCAAGTTGGATTTTACGTACAAGAATATCTAGTGACACTTTGAATGACCCTTAGTTACCCCTAGTAGTATAGTCGGAGTCAGTTAAATACAACTTTTTCTTGTGCAACAAAACTCAAAAGATTGTGAATGGTATGGCCGCCTTTTTTCTTGCATAAGGGGCGTCATGAAGTGGATTTCTGAATTCGCTTTATGACGCCCCTTGTGCAAGAAAACAAGGCGTCCATAACATTCACAACCTTTTGAGTTTTGTTGTACAAGAAAAAGTGGTATTTAACTGACTCCGACTATACTACTTTATTATTTTTTCTTATTAGCAAAACATTATTTAATTTTAGTCTAATTTTACTCGAACAGGTGACCCATAATTCGGAAATAATATTAACCAATATTTCGGCAGACACGGCCAACTTTCAGTTGGAATAAATTTTCTTGACTTCATAACTGGCGGTATACCTTGATGAAGGTTGGTCGTCCCAGCCGAAATCTTCATTGGGCAGAATGGCGCGACACATCCGGATCTTAAAAATTACAGTACGCCGCCAAATTCGAAAATTAATTTGAACAGGACAGCCAATTTACAAAGGAACAGTACAAAATGGCGATAGTGGCTTAAGTTTTTTTTTCTTTTCAACAGGAAAAAATCGCTACAAAAAAACAAAAGGGCGCAAAATGTAGATAAGATGATGAACTTCACCATCCTGCCAAAATATTTTACCTAACACATATTTTACGAGTATAAAAATGACACGAAACCTCAGGATTTTTCGTGTGTTTTAAAGGGGAAATTTACTACTAGTGATATGCGAGAGCGATTTACGAACAAATAAAAACCTCTTCTAAAATCCAAAAGGGCGCAAAATCATGAACATATCCTGTAGGCCTTTACTGCCAAGTTTCAGCGCCAACCGACCATGATTGGTAATATGTTTTGAAGGTTTAATTTCACCTCATGAAATCTCTCAAAGGCTGCTGAAATCCTCATTTGAATATGCGCGCTTCTACGCTTCATCCGCCTCCTAAAGACGATATGTTAATATCTCACTGATGCATTTGGAACTGACTGGTCATTCATCTATAGCCTGCGATGCAGACGTATTTTTTCACTCTCATAAATTCGAAGAAAAAAGTAACGTCTGCTTACCCGAGCGCTTACTTAGTTTCCAATATGCAAGCGACATCAGCACGTTTGTTTTATTTTTCTGCCCAATCAAAGCCATTGTTACAATTTTAGTGAATTGGCGCGCCAGTGAACACTCTACTATGATTGGGCAATGGCAAATGTATTGTCTGAATTCCTTTTAAATGTAACATTACGTCACTTTCCAGGATATGGAAGGTAAAATCTGATTGGTCCATAACACAATGAGGTGTGCATATTGGAAACTAATTAAGCGCTCGGGTAAGCAGACGTTACTTTTTTCTTCGAATTTATGAGAGTGAAAAAATACGTCTGCATAGCAGGCTAATTCATCTAGCGCGTCAAAAGCAAATCATAACGTTGTATTCAGAATAATTAAAGCTTCAAATTGAGACGTTGCTCATGTTCGTACGTGCTCTAGAAGTATTTAAAAGTTAAAAAACATCGCCCAGCCGAGTTGGCGGCAAAGTAATGTGAAACTAAAGCTGAGTAAAAGGCAACCGCGACAAAACAAATCTTAGTGAGCATTAAATAAACTCCATAAACTTAGCGCGTCAAAAGTAAATCATAACGTTGTATTCAGAATAATTCAAGCTTCAAATTGAGACGTTACTCATGTTCGTACGTGCTCTAGAAGTACTTAAACGCTAAAAAGATCTCACCGGCGGAGTTGGCGGCAAAGTGCATTCAATCTAAAGCAAACGCGACAAAACAAATCCTTGAGAGCATTAAATAAAAACTATAAACTTAGCGCGTCAAAAGCAAATCATAACGTTGTATTCAGAATAATTCAAACTTCAGATTGAGACGTTGCTCATGTACGTACGTGCTCTAGAAGTATTTAAAAGCTAAAAACATCGCACCGGCTATCTCAAAGTTATAACTTTCTCCGTTTTATACGATTCATAGAAAAAAAAGTAAACCATCACGATTCTCTCATTTCTCAGAGATAAACTAAGCGGCGATTCGAATCATGGATTTAACCCAAAACGTTTACAAAGACAAGGTATCTTAAACTTTGAATTGATAAGTTTTAAGTCTGTATCTGTGTAATTGGCCCACCAAGGAAATAACAAGATCGAACAGACGAAAGGCTTTGCTTTTGAACTTCAAGGGCGGTAATGACAAATTGGCTTCTGATATAACAACATTAGTTAGTGTGATGACCTTCTTTAACGAGCTTTGGGAGTCCAGTATTCCCATGAAGCGAGCAGTTGACAGTAATTAACATGTGCTTCATGTGATGTGGGAGTAGAGTATTCCCAAACCGATTTGTCAAAAGCCAATCACAATCGCTCTCCCGCAGAATTAATCAGCAATGTTATAATTTTCCGTCCTCACTTTAACCTCTCGGCCGTTTGTACATGTCGCCGAGAACAATATAATTCTGCGCGATGTTGGTTAGTATCAGCCTTGCATTCCTTTTTTTAATTGATACAATTTTGCTGATTATCAGTCTCCATCCAAGTTGATCCGATGCTTGTATTGCCACTGCAGGTCCTTGAACATTTTTATTAATGTCCCTAAATAACCCTCCACAAAAGATAATTGATAAACTAATTTGCATCAAAATACAGATATCAGGCATAACTGGTGGAGTTTTCTTCGGAAGTAAATAATTATAAATAACTTAGATCTTAAGGTGATCGCTAGTGCAGCTTTAACTTAACCATTTGAGAACATTATTTTCAGTAATGGAAGCTGAACCGAACAACAACATAGGGAAGCAGGAGGTTGGGCCTGTTCTAACGCTCGGAAACCTGTTTAAACAAGACCTCAAGACAGCCAACATTCTCTCAAACTATCCATCATCATTCGTCCAAAATTACCGATTCCTCAATGACAAGAAATACCGTATATTCGATCTCCAAAAATCTGGCCCGAAGAAGAACAACCCCTTCTTGTACCTGTACCCCGGCCGTATATGTTCTGTTGCAGGCAACGAGTTTCCTATACTTATGGACAAGCAACCAAGCGAGACCTTGACGGAACACTGGAAGAAATGGCTGCCACATTTCCCCGAGCCTTCTTTTAAGACTGTCGATGAGGGACTTGAGGACGAAGATCCGATAATAACACTCTTCCCTATGCAGAAGATACCGATGGAAAAGCACGCCGTAGAGACCGATATGCACTATAAGGTCCTGTTGAAAAGCACAATTCCCGAAACTGGAGCTCCATGCCCCAAGCACTTCAATGAAGAAGACGCTGTATTTCCCTGCATGGTTAAGGTAACGCAATATCCCTCATATAGCCCTCGCATTGTCCCTCGTTCCTTCCAATAGAACTAAAATTAACAATTTGTGATCAGTACATTCTGTCAACATTCAGAAAACGTTCTTTCAAAAAACTCTGTAGAGGAAACTAAATTTTGAATTTCAGTAAAAACAAGGAAACAAGGATTTATCTCCAAAGATAACTTTGATTAAAATCACAATAACAACAAAAATGAATTAATTACGAAGTAGATGCAAATACTGGCCTTGACATTATTTCATTTCAAAGCGATATTGACTTGAAGTATATGCTTGAAGAACGCCAGCTTAGTTAAATTCAATATACGTTATTAATTGCAATTTTAATTCGCCTTATTTGAAGTCGAGGTTGATAAAAAATGATTGATTCCTATAAAGTCTTATGTTCAAACAATATATCATAAAAATAAAACGTAATATAACTGAGATGTCCCTATAAACTTGTTTATTTGAGAAACAACCGTTATCACATCGAATATAAAACCATAAAAAGAGTGTTTAATATATCCTTCTAAGCGAATATTCCTCAACCAGAAGTATCAAAAAGAAAGACACAAGGACTTTGAAGTTCCGCCCTCAATTGATCTCGAGGAGGCGTGGTCGTTACTAGATAAGCAGCCCAGAGTTCGATTCATAGTTCCACACCTGTCAATGAAAAATCAGCTTAGACCAATCAGAATGCAACAGTGTTTTCCCGGACAAATACGGTCCCACGAGCAGGGGATGCAGGTTGGCGCAGTGGTACAACACTTGCCTCTCACCGCTGCGGTCCCGGATTGGATTCCCTGCTCGAGCACCATATGAGAGTTTACTTAGGTTTGTTGTTGATTCCTTATCTGCATTCGAGAGTTTTTCTCCGGGTTCTCCGGTTTTCCTCCCTCCGTAAAAATCAACCGTGAGTCGAGTGTAGTGTGTCCAAAACTGTTAATGTAGTGGGGAGTGTGTGAGAAGTCAAAGCAGGGCCCCAACCAGCTGTAAGCTGTAAATAATATCCAGCCTGATATAACAAATAAAAGATTTATTAATTTATTTAAGCCCATCCGAATTAAGGAGATGAAAACACAAACTTGATTTCTTTGCAAAGATTTAGGAAATTCAGCAAAAGGTAGCAAACCGATAAATTATTCAGATTGTTACGAAAACTATCGACGAACTCTTCGCATACCTCCCACCCTTTTCACCAGGGACATAGCAACAGTAACTAAGCATCGCCCATAATGGCCATTGTACGATGGACACTCATTAGTTTTTGGAATGCATTAGCTCGTGTAATTTGAAATTCATGAGCTTTGAGATTCGCCTTATGACTGGCTAACATTTAACTGTTCTGGGAGCTCTAAATCCCTCGGCACTTAAATGCGCTAAAGCCAGATTTTGCCTCCACTACACAATTCAGACACACACAGTCATATAGGATACTTGGGGATGTCGGTCAGCCGAGCCCGACAGCGTTTATTCATATAATTGCTCATAATAGCTTACAGGCATTCGTTCTTCAACTTTTGGTCTCTATTTATTACTATTATTAATTATTGCGACACTGCCGGATACGAAAACCCAAAACCACTGTGTGGACTAAACGGGAACGTATACTCCCACCAATGCAGTGCCGCCAACTCTGGGAGCTGATGTCATCTAAATACATAATTGCTCATAATAGCTTACAGGCATTCGTTCTTCAACTTTTGTTCTCTATTTACTACTATTATTAATTATTGCGACACTGCCGGATACGAAAACCCAAAACCACTGTGTGGACTAAACGGGAACGTATACTCCCACCAATGCAGTGCCGCCAACTCTGGGAGCTGAGGTCATCTAAATACATTTAGTCCGATATGATAAATACAATCTTATGCCGATTTAATTTAAACTCGGACGATTCTAACCTAGCCAGAATGGTTTCCCTTAATGTTCGTTATGCCTCCGGCTTCTCGATCCAATCATTAAAAAAAATAAAAATGAAGCATGGTAGCAAGGCTGACCTAGAATGAATTCAACCTCTTAACAGTCACCTACTTATGGCACACTACATTACCCATAATTCTCAGCACTACTCTCCCCAGGCTTCTGTTCCGTGCCAGCAAAATATTCATTTCTGTGAATTTCGTACCTCAACTAACATAAATTACACTTTCTTTGAAGTTCGCTGCAAAGTAATTATTAGTGATAATCAACTTAAAAGTTTATTCATGCACACTGAAACGGACCTGAGAGTCGATGAGAGTTGAGCCATGAGAGTTTGGACTTCAACTATCTTCAAGCGCCCTGGTCTGAAAGGTGCCGCTTAGAAATGTTTTACTCTACCCAATACTCGGGCAAATACTCTTTTGTTAGTATCTCGAAATCTAAAACACCTAGAATTTTGAGTGATATCTCACTTGAAAGCGAAATTATTGTAGAATCTGTTTGGAAACTTGTTTACAAATTAAGCGATTTTAACATAACCGTGAGATATTTTCATTTTATTTTAAGCCGCCCTGGTGTGAAAGTTGCCGCTTAGAGATTTTTCACTCTTGTTAGTTAAGAAAACTACCCAATACTCTTTTGTCAGTATCTCGAATTCTAGAACACCTAGAATTTTGAATATCTCATTTGAAAGCGACATTCCTGTAGAATTTGTTTGGAAACTTGTTTACGAAGCGAGTTGAACATAACCGTGAGATATTTTGATTTTATTTTAAGCCGCCCTGGTGTGAAAGTTGCCGCTTAGAGATTTTTCACTCTTGTTAGTTAAGAAAACTACCCAATACTCTTTTGTCAGTATCTCGAATTATAGAACACCTAGAATTTTGAATATCTCATTTGAAAGCGACATTCCTGTAGAATTTGTTTGGAAACTTGTTTACGAAGCGAGTTGAACATAACTGTGAGATATTTTCATTTTATTTTAAGCCGCCCTGGTGTGAAAGTTGCCGCTTAGAGATTTTTCACTCTTGTTAGTTAAGAAAACTACCCAATACTCTTTTGTCAGTATCTCGAATTCTAGAACACCTAGAATTTTGAATGATATCTCATTTGAAAGCGACCTTCCTGTAGAATTTGTTTGGAAACTTGTTTACGAAGCGAGTTGAACATAACTGTGAGATATTTTTATTTTATCACAGATTAGTTTGAATGATAAACTCGGCAACATGAATGCGCTACGCTTGATCATGAACTACAAATGTTTATTATACTCTTTAACTCTGAAACGAGCATAAAACATTTAATAGCTAAACTGCATTAAACACAAACAACAGATCAGGAGCGGGCATCTCGTTTATTGATACTTGTCGGACACGTATAATTACAGCAGTATATAATGTTGGCCAATCACGTCTGTATAGATGTGTAGTTAGTAATTTCTTCTGTTCTTAACATATATCCTGAAGAAAATTTAGGTATCAAGGTAGAGAAACGCCTTCGAATGATTCTTACATATTAATCACTCCTCTTTATACACCCTCAACGCTATCCCATAACAACATTCTGTATTAATTCCTACCCACTTGTGTACATTCCGTAACGCTAATAAATATATTAGTTTCTAAGCTTCCCGCCGATTATTAAACTCGAATTTCGCGCTCTTGGGTTTGATTCCCAGAGGGAATATTAACTGTCAGTGATTTTATCACCTCCATGACAAGCTCGAATTAATTTGCTGTTGTAATTATAATAATCGTCCAGAAATCACGTTTTATTAAAAGTTTTTTCGTTTATTAGATGAGATAGGAGGTTTTTTCGGACCGATTTTAAAGAGTAACATATCATTTTAAAGTTGATCTAAAGTGCAACAAGAAGCCGCCTGTACAATTTTTTATAGCTTCACGATTGACGAGAAAAGAGGCTCCAAAATCTGTCATTGAGATGTTTTCATACAAAATGTGACTAAAAGTCACCTTTATTCAGAGAGCCAAGATAGTAGTTTTTTTTAAGCGTCCATTCCATAAAATGAGTCCGAAGCGTCAATCGGTGTTTCAGTAATAAAAAGCCGAGTGTACAATTTGTCTAAAGCGAAAAAGAAAGCAACCCCTGTCATTTTTATCAGGCTACCTTACGCAGAATCGGCTATTTTCTCTGCATTTGAATCTACCGCTAAGCAGTTAATGAGCTTGCCGCGCGAGTGATTTCGGCAGTTAATGAGATATGTCCAGCCATTCTGGGCGATGGAGTAACTAATGAGTCGGACTATGAATACTAGGCATTTTGCAGGAAACAGTCACGTGCTGATATTATAATAGCACTTCAAACTTCAATACCGAATGAATTGAGCTCGTGATCCCATGGGAAAGGCGTTGCTGCCCCCATCGCCAGAAATTCGAGACATTGAGGCCTGATAGTATATAGATGGTAGACATAGCATGTATGTTACATTGGGACACTATAACGCAGGATACATACAGTACCAACCTATAATTGGGTAACACCGCTCACCAAAAGTTTATCGCAGACTCATCTCTTTTGGTCCGTTTAGGACCTACTTTCCAAAAGGACAAATTAGCTTGACTGTTTAAACAAACACACTGCAGTTGCTAGAGTACAGAACAAGGTTTCCAAAGCTGCCATGTTTGTTGGATTTGGTCACTTGTGGTCAGAGTTATGGCAGTCTCAAGACGAGCAATATTACGGGTTTTAGCCTGCAAATATGGAGTCTGAGGTTTCTTGTCGAAAACCTGAATTTTCAAGAAGGAAAATGAATCACCGAAAATGAACTTTGGGACATCAGAAGGGAAGAATACGGTAGGTCTTGTTTATGTGTTCAACTCTTCGTGCGCACATTTTTTGCTAAGGTTTTAGATTTGCAGCAGATACATTTTATAAACTCTTATCTGCATGTTTTTACTGGAAATCGTTCGATGTCCACTGTAAATAAATCGAATTTTTATGCTTCCTCTAAAATCAAAGAAATGAATAACCAAAGTTTACTACTTGGCTTTTAATTGCTTTGAATTGAATTGATAATATCTGTAGAAATAATGCCTCGATCGCACATTTTTACGATTGTACCGTATTTCATAAGAAATAAGGAAAATGTTTAGGACCCCATACATTTCTCTGTAAATTTTCACGACCCATTTCACACAGTGAACAGGGGTCAATATGTATTGCGCAATAACCATGTCTCGAATTTCTGGCGATGGGTTGGCAAACAATCTTCATAACGCAGCTTTAGAAAGATCGCCAATTCGAGTGGAGGTGAAAATAGCATATATGTTTTGCTAATAACACTACCGATCTCGTACAAATGCCTTTAAATAAATGAAGTCAGATATTTTTTGTCTTCCAATACGACCACGTGGTTGTATCCTGCAAAAGGTCCATTCTCGTGCACTTGATCACGTAATTTTTAAATAACCAGTCGAGGTGGCTCCTCGCCGATTCAGGGATTCTTATCCTATTTAGCAGACCTGGTCCTGTAACCTTTCGTGGCTAAACGCACGTTGTCTAATTAAGTGCTGTTATTGCTATGGCTTTTCAATTTAATTAACAATTAGAAGACGGTTGTCCAAACATGTTCTGTCAAACATGGTGCTGTGATTGGATGCACGATCTCGAAAGCGCATTACTCTTTTTCTTAGTCGCAGGACTTAATATAGGAAGAGGGCCGTAGCTAGAGTTTCATGACAGACGAGGTAACGTTTAGACAGGCGGGGGTCTGGGGTTGCCAAGCCCCCTAGCGGGGTCGAGGGACAGTGACCGTGTGGGGTCCAGAGGGCGTAAAGGTAGGAGGGACACACGGTGCATTCGAAGCACCGCGGCGAGGCTTACACTAGCTATATACGGTTAGCTCAGTGGTTAAGCGCCGGTCTATTGTGCGGGAGGTCGTGGGTTCAAACCCCGGCCGGACCAACACTCAGGGTCTTAAAATAGCTGAGTAGATGGTGCTGCCTTTGTAATCAAACTGCAAATGGTTAGACCTTCACGTCTTCTCGGATAAAGATGAGGTCCCTCGGAGACTTCCATAGAAGGGCTTTAAGCCTGTTGAGGTTCTCCGTCCACCTCGAGAGGTAAAAACAGAATAAATAAATAAAAGGTTAGAAAGAATTCAGAGGCGTGCCACGAAATACACACTTTACCGTTTTCTTGTTCTATTAACTATAATGCTTGGTTACAATATCTGACACCACTTTCAATTTGTTACTGGCACGGATATGTTTTTTTTCTTTAAAATAATCCATGGTTTAGTTAGTTTAAAGTCCTCCGTCCTTCCTCTTATCCGTATTACCAGACCGACTAGATCATCCAGTAATGCTGTAAAATTCTTTATCCGTAAATGTAAAACTACTACTTATCAGAGATCCTTCTTTGTCAGATCCTCTAGAATATGGAACACTGTGACTCCTTTAAATGCGTTATGTTAAAATATTATTTTACATCTCTGGAAACCTGCTACAACTGCGAGAATCCTCGAACCTTTAAAACTATCTGCCCGAAACATAACTATTCCCGCAGCCTTACGCGTCCTGTTTCCTGTTGTTATTATTGTTTTTTATTGTGATTGTAAGGTTTTTGTATACTTAGTCTTTCACCAATTTATATTTACTATTGTTAAGTCCTGGTCCCGCAGTAATTAGCTCACTGCTGCTGTGGATCCCCTGCCATATTTTCTTGAGTTTGTTTAGTAGTATTATGTTTTATTATGTTATATTTCTATTCATTCCTTGTACATTCCTTTTTTTTACTTTGAAAATGGCGAAGCTAAGGTAAAGCGACCTTGATTAAAGGAGCTGTGTCACGGTAGTTGACTATACATTCGCATTCCGGGCCGGAAATAGCTATTTTCATCGATTTTGATATGAACTAACGAACCTCTCGGCCATGTGGGATGCTTAAAATCAAAGCAAATATGCAAAAATGACTAACAATAGTGTATATAAACAGTCTCCCGGGAAAATATTGAAAATCCTTTCAATCAAGCATTGAGGGAGGAAAATGTAACTGTTTGTATCCAATTAACAGCCACCAACCGAGCGATTACTCGATACATGCGCAGTACAATGACATAGCCCCTTTAACGACAGTAGCTCGTAAAAGTCTTGAAAGACTGATAAACTTGAGGCCGACGAGGGACCTGAAGGTCTAACCATTTGGAGTTCCAAAACGAGTTTGTATCATTTGCGAAACCCCCCAAAAGCTTTGCGTACTTCAGTATTTGTAAATGTAAAAGTAGCTCTCTGCTTGAGACTGAAATATGTTTTCAGATTTATAATCTTTAAGGAAAGAAATCAAGACAAGGCGATCACTTCATCTTGCCTCTCATCGGCCATGAGATAAACCATCTTCTGTTTTTTTTTATAATATAAAACTAGATTTACGTAAAGAGAATTAAATCATTCAAGCAGGAAGAGCTTTCAAGATGATGGAAATATTTGGGAATAATCAAAGAGCAAACGGTGCCCATAACGATAAACATGCCATGCTGAGGCAAAAGTCGATTAAGGTATTGTAATTGCCGTGGGGAGCGAGTAGCAGCTGACATTTCGAGGGATAGCGCTCGAAACATCAGCTGCTACTCACTCCCCACGGCAATTAGAATACCTTAATCAACTTTTAGTTGATCATACCCATGCTGAAGTAGTTTTACTGCCTCGAAACGAAACCGTGCGTTTTTGTGATGCTACCGATATCGATATTATAAGTTAAACATTATCTCAAAGTCTTGGTTGCTGTTTTCGTTTTAGGTCGACCAAAGTCTAAGCGGCTATGGTAACTACGTCGCCTATAACCAAGAAGAACTCGCTGATGCTATTCAGATCATCAAGGATGCATTCGGTAAAGTCGCTCCTTACGTCATCACACAGTTCATCGAAGACGTCATCGAAACCCTTGGCTGCCAATTCTACCTCTCAAAGGCCGGAGAGATCCAGTGGCTGGGCACGAACGTCAACTTACTCAAAGACTATGATTGGGTAGGGAGCGTGGTGGACTGGGATTTACAGGAGGAGCATAAGAACCGAGTCTTTGATGACTTCATCATCCCTGTTGCAAAATACCTTCACAAGATGGGTTACTTTGGGGTAGTTGGAATCGACGTTATAACCAGCCCTAGTGGAGATTACCTCGTCGATTTGAACCCCCGCCTGACTGGATTCACCCCTCATGCCCTTATCGCTCCATATATGGCACATGCAGGTCTAACGAAGTCGCTCTTCAAAGCCGCGGACAACCACGACTGCAGTACAGATGAGCTCATCAAGAGAGCCGATTACATTAATACGAAGAGCAAGGGTATAATCTTAATTCTGTTCTCGATGGATGTCGAAGAAGGATGTATTGCTGCTATTGTGGCGTTTGCTGATACGATGTCGTATGTAGAGTCATTGTTTGATTGTTTGAGTTGCGAGAAGCTTGTGAAGTAAAACGTGGTAGAAACAAGACCAGAAAAAAACTATTGATTCATTTATCGTTAGGTACTTAATAGAAAAAGTGAAGATATTGATGGAAGAAAAAATGTGAAGGATTAACAGGCAATTGCAAATCTCACAACCTGTACAAACTATATAAACGTAATCCTATAGCAATTACATTTCCTATTCTTAATTGAAAATAGGCACATGGCAAAAAAAATACGGTTTTAGAAGAGCAAATTTGGTTAAAAGTGTTGGAATTGAATGAATATTCTAGGTTTTTCTAACTTAGCTTGTCTTAGTATCAAAGTGGAGTAGGTTTAGAGAAATAGGCGTTCGGGCGACATGAGTAGATGTAGCTTAATATAATTGTATAGTTGGAATTGTATAGAAACGAAGTAGATTAGCAAGCGTTGAGCTCTAAGGACAAGACACAAAGTATGAAAACGGAACATGAGTAATAATAGATGTTAGTGCAATTTTGGAAATGATTTCTAAACTAAAATTCATGAGCCACTGTCAATAAAAAAGTAAACTGATAAATAAGTTGCATTGCCTGGACTAAAATAACGTTAACAATGTTAACAGTAAAATGTTTTCAAATCCAAAACCATTTACCAATTTTATCAGAAATAATGACGACTTCCATTTTTTTAATGTAGAAAAATGTAGAACGGTTTTGAAAATTTTCAAAATCAAATTAACAGGGAAAAAGAATGTAGCACAAAACTTCCATTTATGAGAAGGGATTCTTTCTATGAGTTCCCTGATTGCAGAGATCTCTTTCTTCTCACAGTGAGAGAAAGCAAAGGGAAGAGACCGCTACGGGAGAAGGATCATGGACGAATCAAACAGGTTGCAATGCGTGATGGGTATGAAAAACACAACACGTCGCTTACACTATTTGAGCCCACGTTAGTTGATTGACATCGGATTTTAAAGTCACGTGGAGGATCATGACAGGGTTGCTAGGTAACCCAAACGCATGCGCGACAGAGAAAGTGTCCTGACCGGCAGATATATCTTCCCCTTCTCTTTCTCTCTCGCTGTGGGAAGGAAGATATATCTGATAGCAGGGAATTCTATAAGCTACCTGGTCAGTGTTAGGATCGCAAAGAATTAACTCAAATGTACGGCCGCCACCTTAAACAGACTATTTCTGTTATGGCAACGGACCTGTGGCAGAAATTACCAACTGATATAAAAAAATTAGGCAATTTTAGTTTCCCGAAAATGGTTAAACACTTTCTACTATTAGAGCAAAATTCTTGACTTTCGTGTCTTACTTAAAAGCTTGCATGGCCACGACCTTTCTTAATTATGACATTTTCTTTTTTTCTTTCTGATTTCACTGAATGGTCGCTACTGTTGTAAGTATATTGCTAGTATTTGTATGCAAATTTTACATAAGATGACTAGACAAGTGTCTAACTCAGTCGAAAACCTCACGGTTTATTTAGACTCTAGGCATTTCCCAAATATTTATACTTAGTTTATTTATCACCTCTCACGGGCATATCTCTTTATACTAAGTTTATATACACTATTAACACTGTAAACAACTGCGAAGTGTGAAATAAAGGTAAAGTAACGTAAGTTTTATGCTATCCGAAAAAATAAATCTTGAACTAACTTTTGTTAAACAGGAAGTTCAGGTATAAAAGAGCTATAGCTATAGCCAGGCTACGGACACCTTCAGTTGTCACTCAGCCTTTGTGGAGGTGAACATCTGCTTAAGTACTCCCTTCTGGTTGCTTATCGCGCGAAATTCAAATCAAACACGTAAATGTTAGGGCTACACAGTTCGTAAACAGTCATAAAATACCATTCATTTGCCAGTCATTAATGAACAACTATTATCCCTCAATTCATTTTGTATTGTTTAATTTTAAACCTTAAAAAATAGTATTTTAATAGGAGAGGACTGCTATGCTTTCTTGCATTCTTCACTGCTCTGCAATTTGAATTTCAAATTTTAAATTCCAACGGTGTGAAAAGTGAATGGCTAACCTTTAATACTGGAACTTCGGCTCAATCCCGGTATCTGGGAAACTACATGTACCTATGCCACCCACCCCTCCCTTGGATATGCATCGTTCTATTAATAATTAACCATTGAAGGTTAGGGTGAAGTGTGGGGGGAGGGGTGGGGTTTCCCAGAAACCATGATTGATCCGGAACTTCTTATAAACGATGTAAACAAGCATTAAATTAAATCAAGGATTATTTTGAAGGGACGCATATGAAAAAATATCTTTATACAGATTAAAGAGGAGAAAATGATGTCTAAACATATCCACATTCTTCTGCATAGGTATCAATAAGTAACCAATAAAGTTATAGTATTTAGGTCATTTTTGGCAAGAATAACAACCTTAAAATGTCCAAACAATGCATTAATTCTAACTAATGCAAGATTAGCAATATTACCTAACATACTATGTTCAAACTAATAAATGTAGTTATCGTATGCCACACCAAAAGCCATTGTTACAACTGATGCGATAAATCCCATATCCCACTGAATTACGTTATTAGTTATGGCCACTTGCATACAAATCAGTGGATTACATATGTGCTCTCAAGCCTACAAACTCAGTAAACTCGGTAAAATTTTATTTATTTCTGGGTTAAACGGCATAAGATAAATTGGTTAATATTAATGTCCACTCGTGTGATATGTGATTTATCATCGCTCGTAAAGCTTAACGGCCACTCAGGCTTCGTCTTCGTAAAGCATTCCTCGCGATGATAAAGCCCATATCACACTCGTGGCCATTCATTAACCCTTACATGAAAGGCCGCAAGTTTTCAAATTATATACATCTTACGGGTTCATTTATAGAATACATAATGTAACATTAGTTTGTATAGTGCAATTCATCTGTTCATTTTGTGCTAACACGATAACGTTTCCCCCTTTAAACAAAGGGCCAACCGATGGAAAATGTTTTTATTAATTGTATTTATAAACATGTTAATTTGCATCGAATTCTTTTTAAGTTTATTATATCGATTTGTTATTGGTTCATATGATATGATATGATACATTTGTATATTGTTTATCACTTTTTAAAGAGAATAAATATATGTTGTGCTGGGTATTGTGTAATGATATTGTTGTAATAATTCTTTGATTGATCGAGTAAGGGCCTTTTGCAGGAATGCAATCATGTGGTTGTACTGGGTGGCAAAAAATATTAATTCATATATTTAAAGGCACTTGTACTAGATCGGTACTATTAACAGCAAAATGTATTGTAAATGCTATTTCCTACCTCCAATCGATTGTCGATCTTTCTAAAACAGAGTTTGGAAGTTTGTTTGCCATTCGGTATAATAAATCCGTTCCCATGGGAGCACGAGCGCAATAGGCCTTATGCATGATGATGTCCACACCGCGGCAAAACGGTATGCTCCGCTGGCCAAAAGCTCTGCTATCAAATACAAATTACCGAGGGTTTCAACTTTTTTAGTAAATAATTTTATAACTTAGTAAACTCACAGTGAATTACAAATTAAGAAAACTTCAACCTGTTAAAGTCTTAGGCTTAGCTTTTAAGTAGTTTTCTTATTTTTTTGACAAAACAGTTCACAAATGGATGCTTTTAAGCAGAAATTTTAAAATCACGGGTATGTGCCTGTTGTTTCATTTCAGTTTTCGCGGGAAACTGGGGGCGGCCGCGCGCAATCTCGTACCCAGACCCCATTTGTTTCTTACTGCGCATGCTCGACGAAAATAATAGGGCTCTGGAATAATCCGATTTTTGTGTATTCTGATTGGCTGTTCTGAACAATGCAATTTCACCGGAAGTCAAACATAAAGCATTTCTGGAGGGTTGATTTATTTGGACATAGGCATCGGAAATATGGGGCCGGGTTATCTAAACGCTAAAAACCGTTGGATTTTACCTAAATGGATGCTGCTAAAAATCTTCAGGGATTCTTAGATATTTGCTTGTATCCACTCGGGAGTTCGTATCACTTCATCGTCAACATACATCGCACACACAGTACATGAATATTCTCAGAATTCGAAAATCGAACTCAACTGGATATAGCCGCGAGATTTACCGTAACAGATAGGTAATACTCTACATTCCCATATTAACAACAATGTTCGTAAGTGCTCTATAGACAGAAGTGGCGTTTTCCGATTTCGTAAAGTTGTGAACAGGCGCTGATCGCTTAAATATAAGCGTTTGTATGGGAATGTAACGAACTCCAGCTTTCAAGGAGCTATAAAAATACGAGAGAATCGTAAGTAAAAATGCCTTGACTTGCTTCTACGGTGTATTCAGTTGCTGTTTGTGTGTCATCTGGCTCAGGTAAGGCGATTTCAGCGAGTTTTCGATCCCCATGAATCCTCTTGTTTACTCAGGAATCGTGTGATGTCCATCACACGATAAAAAACACGATCCTGATGCATGAAAATAAAGCCTTAAAATCCAAACTACAAACGGCAGAAGATGAAAGAGACTCCCCAAGGCTTGCCCTGACACTAGCAAGCAAAAGATCACTATCAAGATACCGGGTGAACGTCTAAATCCAAAGCAAAACCGAGGCCTGAGGCGCTGAGAGAGAATCGAGGGTGACGTAATGATAAGCATGCGCAGATTCAACGGAAGTCCGTGATTCGCGGACTTCCGGAATCGGATTATTCCAGAGCCCTATTATTTTCGTCGAGCATGCGCAGTAAGAAACAAATGGGGTCTGGGTACGAGATTGGGCCGCGCGCCGACAAGAAATAGCAAATACGCATGCGCGTAACGTTTTGCCGCGGTGTGGATGATGTCATGCTTTTATGATCACCACCAAGCCTCACTTTGACACAACATTTCCTCTCAACACCAAAGTGAGGCTTCGTGGTGATGCCAAAATGCACAAGGATTTGACCGTTTTCTGCAAAAGGCATATAGGCGAATCCTTGCTGACGTCATTGTTTACATTTTTGCCTCATTAGCATAAATTAAACTTCAAGCTACTAACAAACAATCTACATCAGTTGAAAGAGAATGTTAAACTTAGTCATTACCGAAAATGTGAGATAAATATGTTAAATATTTACGGAGAAATTCACTTTTCAAAACTGTAAAATCGGCTGGGGGGCAAGAGTTGCTGACAGCCATACATTCTTTGTAAATTTAGAGATTTTTAAACGCTCATTCCTCAAAATATATTTATCATATCACACTCAAATTTTCGGTGATTATCAAGTGTGACAAGCTCTTTCGATTTGTGCACTCTGTTTGTTTGTATCTATGTCGCTTGAAGTTTGATGTATGCTAATGAGGTAAAAACGTAAACAAGGATTCGCCTATTACACCTAATTGCATATACGTTGCCAAGTAAAAACAAGCGTAGCTATTGTTTCTATTGTGTTTTTTTATATTATGTCAACGTTAGTCGAAATTAGGTGAATAACTAAAGTGATCAAATTGTCAAATACAAGTCAAATCAGTATGAACTATTTTATTATCCGTTTTGGAAAAATAACAAAATTATTTACGAAACAAACATGAGAAGTTGTGCTGTTTTATATTTTGGATTTTTTGTGATCTAACGCGCGCTCATTGGCTATTTTTCGGCCACTTGGCAGCCGCACGGTCCCGAGACTGGTCCCGAGGGAAACGGTGAGTTTTGATTCCCCAAGACCTCGGTGTTCCCCAAGGTGGACTCGACTCCATCTCGGGGAACACCGAAGAGCCAGTCATTATCAATACGTGATTTGTTATATAGCAACGAATATATAATTCTTACTACCCGAGTTTTGGAATATTACTTTTCCCGCTTTAACTAGCCTGTGCCGCGCGTGAATCGCATCTCGCGCGGGATACAATGGAATTTGATTACTAACACGTGACCCCGGATTAACCAATAAGAGCGTGCGTTGTATCTGGAAAAGTTATAGCTATGTAACAGTTGCATTTGATGACTACAACAATTCAGGGGAGGTGGTGGGTAATGCCCCAACCCCTTTTTTCGTGGGTGATTTTCTCGCGTTGTAAAATAGGGATATCTAAAATAGGGATTTCATTATCGAATTTATGTACTCTTCTTGATATCTTTGGATGTTCTTATGACGTAACAATGACTTCATGAATGTAAACTGTTATGTTGCTTAGAATTTGGCTCACAGTAATATTAAAAATGTTAACTTGATGAAGCAATAAATTTGAGTTACATCACCACCACTGCGTGTTTGTCGGAATACGTAGTCTGTACTATATAATAGGATTAACATCTTTTTTTACTGAGCTCCAAATTTGCGTTTTACTAGTATTTCAAAGGTTATCAGCCATATTTTAACGCGTTACCACACATCATGACGTCATAATGACGTCGTCGTTTGCTCAAATAGGCAAACAACTAGCCCCACTAGAAAGAGCAGCCCAATTTCATTCACGGGTTACCATAGGTTTCAATGAGAATCTAAAACGGTACCACGAGTAACCACAGGTTACCATCATTTTTTTAAAAGAAAGTACTAGAGTAATCTTTTATTTAAGTGGTCACTGGTCACTACTCATTAGATTTTTATCAAAACCAATGGTAACTCGTGACTTTTTGTAGAAGTTTGCAGTGGACGTGATAACCATTTCCCAAACTAAATTTCGTCGAAACCAGATGATTGACCTACTCCAGGATTCGGGGTAAATTCCAATTCGATCTGTGGATTAGCCGAGACCTGGCTTTGATCAGCCCCCATGGTTGTTCTAGGACTCGTTAGAAATTCAGGGTAACTCTTGACTAGATTTGTTTTTGACTAGTACTAGTGTTTGTGGGTTTGTATCGCAATGTTTGATAAAAAAATATTAGAGCACGTTAATTTCTATTTTAAACCTATATTGTAGAAAGACTGCTTTCAACAAGAAACCATGATTTTCAGTAAAAAAGTGTAATCAAGGAATAAGGAAACGCCAAGTGCAATTGCAAACTTCGTAATACGTGCAAGCTGAATATAATAATAATAATAATAACTTTATTATCCACATAAAATCTTTCAGCAGAAGCTGATTTCCAAAGATGCTGTGCAACAACATTCTAAGAACTAATTACAATACATAATAGTTATTAATATAGATATATAATAATAATAACTTACATAATAAGTAAATAATAATGAATTGAATAAAAGCTATAGTAAGAATTTCAAGAAAAAAGGTATACAGTGTATATCACCAATAACTAGATTGAAACTCTTTAAAGCACAGTATAATGCCTCCAGTAACTAGATTGAAACTCTTTAAAGCACAGTATAATGCCTCCAGTAACTAGATTGAAACTCTTTAAAGCACAGTATAATGCCTCCAGTAACTAGATTGAAACTCTTTAAAGCACAGTATAATGCCTCCAGTAACTAGATTGAAACTCTTTAAAGCACGAGCTGACTTAAATCAGCCCCCATGATTCGCTTTGCTTCATATCATCAATTTACAAATTGAATCTATTAATTTAAATGAAGTCGTTATAATATATTTACAGTTATGTTTACATTTATTCACATCAACAGAGCGTAAGTACTGCTAAAATTAACTTGATTTATACACGGTAGTCGACATCAACAGAGCTGGTAGGTTTTCAGACGAGCCATGTTGGCATACAAATTAAAAAGTTAAAAAGACAAAAGAATTAAGCTACTTACAACTAGATATAAATAGTCGGCATAATACATAAATCCCTAAAAACTACAATGATATTAATTTACGTTTAAAAGGAGCTATTGATTCGCTTTGCTTCGTATCATGTGTTAAGTTGTTCCAGAGTGTTCCTCTACTGTACGAAAATGTACGTTTTCCAAAGTTGGTTTTAGGGGCTGGTAAATTAATATTTAAAATGGCGTCCCTTAGGTTAAAGTTATGGCGCTCTCTTGAATAAGAGACCAACTCTCTAAGGTAGTTTGGCCCATGACCATGGAGTATGTTGTACATCATAATTGATTTAGCTCTTGTTCTTCTCTGGTCTAACGTACACTGTAATCTGATTTAGTTATAATTCTCCCAGCTATGTTTTGGACTGAGTTTTTGGAGCTTTTCTATAAGAGAGGGAATCTCCAATAGGCGCGCCGGTGCGAAGATAATGTCAAATAAAATATATGTTTAGTAAATATGGCGCGAAAATGTTTTGCCGGCTTTGGACGGCCAATATTGTCGCGCCATTATTTAATTGTCGCGCGCGCGCCCACTTTGTATCAACTGCTTCCGGTTACTAAAAAGATTTGATTCGACATTATCATCGCACGCCACACAATACGAGATCAGTTCCATCTCTTACTTATGCTCTCTTATTCACAAATATAGACCGTATACGTATTCACAAATATAGACCGTATACGTAAAGTAAAGTAAAAGTAAAGCAACTTTATTTAACGTCGGTAACTGATGAGACTGATAAACTTGAGGCCGACGGGAGTCCTACGATTTTACGTCCTTATCCGAGAAGACGTGAAGGTCTAACCATTTGCAGTTGTTTCACAAAGGCATCACCTTCTACTCAGTTATTTTAAGACCCTGAGTGTTGGTCCGGCCGGGGTTTGAACCCGCGACCTCCCGCTCAACAGAGCGGAGCTTAACAACTGAGCTAACCGGGAGGCTATTTCTGTTTCAATGGTTTCAATGGTTTATCCACAAGTACAGAATAGTATCATTACCATCATGTACAAGAGCATATCGACATTAGTGATCTTGTGAAATTTGAGTTTTGAAGCTAAACAGCAGTGACGTTACAGCTATATGAAATGTAGAGAGATTTGTAGGAAAAAAACGGAGGCCTTTCTAGTCTAGCTTTCATGATTTTTTCTGCATTTGAAAGCCTATAACTCAACAGCAATTCTACCCCGGGGGGATTCCCTATATTGAACTGACGGAGGTACTCGGCGGTCCTTTTAGGACTAAACATTCTCGTAACCGTACCTTATAGGGGGTTCTGTTCGCACGAGTTAGTTACGCAACCCAAGTCGTACCTTTAAGTGTTTCAGAAATATAATTTTAAGGTTCTTTTACGACGTACACGAAGGAATCACTTTATGAATTTCAATTTATGCCTACCGTATAGGGTCAAACTCATTATGGTTTTTAAACCTCCTCTAATTTATGCGTACCTTTTATGGATCATTTTCAAAATGACCGGCGACGAGAAACCCCGTCATTTTGGTACCGGAGTTCCCCCACCGGGAATTCTACACATTGCTCTAAAACGAAACACAACTTTTGCAGGAAATAATCATGTGGTTCTACTGGAGGGCAAACAATATCTGACTTCATTTATTTAAAAGCACTTCTTCGAGATCTGTGGTGTTATTTACCGAAACCTGTTTGTAAATGTACTCATTTTGAAAAAAGCTCCAAATCTGCATTCATTCATTCGTTATTCATGTGATATATCAATACGTGACTGTTTCCTGCAAAAGACCAAGTACTAGTTTTGATCTGCTCTTTCGCATGATAGCATTAACTTACTCATCTGATTCATCTTCTAAATTATGCAAATTATGAGGCTGCATTATGAATGCGGTCTATTTGTTGAATGTTTGGTTACTTGTCTTTGCAGCTATTATGCAATTCTCTGACGAAGCTAGCTGTTGGCTTTTCGCTTGTTGTGGATTTTTCGGACGAGTCCAGAACGTCCACAACTGTTTGACACTTGCAGTACTTTCTTACAATTCTCCAAAATGCTCTACGAAGTTCCTTGCTTCTCGAAAAATAAATGACAGGATTAACCCACGAATTCATGTAGAGTAACGTTGCAGTTATCTCCCTTGCCTTGTTTAATGTTGGTGTACGCCCCTCCACAGAAATAACAATGACGACAAAGACAAAAGGCAGGTAACAACAGAATAAAAACACGACTACAATTAACATTGTTGTAAGTGTATTCTTGTACTTTAAGACATTAACATATCCTTTACGCTCGGTTATGTCATTGACTTTCATTTTATGGGCTTTGAGCAGTTTGATAGCTTTTATATAGCAACACAGTATGACCCCTAGACAGGCGAAGATCAATGCAGCCGCTATCGCCATGTATTTAGGGTTTCTGGAATACATCCTTGCTACGACTATGAAGCCTGCTGATAGCCACAGACAACCAAGGAGTTTAAGAACTCGCTTCGTTGTCACAACTTGGCGATATCGAATCCCCAATGTAATCGCCAATAGCCTGTCGATGCTTAAGGCAGTCGCTGTGAAGAACGAAGGACTTCCAATAGCATGTGCAAGGACATTGCCAGCGATGAACAAAAAACAGTAGACATCTGTGTTACCGTGCATTTCTGCCACTTTTCGCCAGACATAAAGAGGCTGTACTATAAGCCCAACTCCGAAATCCGTGCAGGCCAAGCTACATATCAGTATAAAGGAAGGAGTCCTCAGTGCAGGAGTCGTAAGAATCGATAGGATAACGAAAAAGTTCATAATCGCTGTTCCTACAGCTAGGATCGAGTTCGAGATACATATGGCTAAATTAGTTGAATAGGCTTCCTGTACATGCTGTAGGTTGTAGCGCAGGTTGAAAGGTGGACATATTACGGTAACATTCATGTTTGATCTTGTCCAAGAAGTATACGTATCCGTAATCTTCAGAGATGCATGTTTTTGCTGTCTTTCATAGTCTCTAAGAGATCGGTTTCTCTTCAGTGTGACTGGATGCAGATGTTCCTAGTCTTACATTACCTGTCCACCAGAAATATTACTTATATTTATTATTGTGTATTGATATAAACTGTCCCTTTGTTACACTTGTAATTAAATGTCGGCAAACGCCAAGAACATGCATATATGTTAAAAAGGAAAAAAGTTTCCCCTTTCCTGTTGACTTTACTAAAAGGAGTGCAAATCCTTCACAGGGTATCTACCATTCATCCGCTATTTAAATTCTACTTTGCGGATAGGTTTGTGCTTGTTGACTTTGTTGGTTCCCGCTTGATTTTCCAGTGAGAATTATAAAAGTTTGTCGATGAAATTGAAAGTTTCCTTATCGGTAAATGATCCCAACGAATTGACGTTGAGATTTGTAGGTGTCGTAGCTCCCAACTGACAAAGAACGAATGACGTTTCCTAGACGCTCTCGGTCCAGGATCAGACGCGACTGAACCCGTAACTTTCTTCAAAACGGATAGGTTTTACGCGTAGCTCTCGTGAGCTGTTGATATTTGTACGAAGCAGAATCGATGGAGAAGAGATGTTCAATTTAATTTAAAAACCCAATCTCAAATACTGTATTCAAACTGTGACAAAAGTTGTCTTTTCTTTAGCCAATGCTTCCCTCTGGCCGACGATTTGAAACGAATTAGAGTCCAGTTTCATCTATCACGTAGTTCCCGAACATAGCAACAGGAAACAAAATGTCCAAATACCTGAATGTAACTTACTTAGGTGGGCAAGAAGCTTTGGTGTCTGTCTTCGGATGGAAAGTTTATAGCTTAAATAAATCAGCCTCGTATTCAGGTCTGTTCAAAGGTTACAAACAAAGAAATCTATTGGTCCGCAGTATAATGGTAATTAAACTCGGTGGTGAATTTTCATGAGATAAGTAAATAGTTTTCATATCGGCAAGGTCCAAATACAGGGAGTCATGTTGAGCTCGGACAGTTATTTCGACGTATTTGATTGATGAAAGACGGAACTGCACTGTGTACTATAATAATGCTCAAAAGTGACAAACTAATAACTAAACTATACTATTATTATTACTACTACTAGCATATACCACGAAGAACAACCACAGGAAACATGTTACCTCACATAGCATGGAACATTAATTTCTTAGAAATATTCTAGAAAATAGGTTGGAAATTTAAACCTCCATAGTTTGGAAAATATCATGAAAATATTCTGGAAGTTGTATAGAAATAGGAGTTCTATCTTTTGAACTACAACCCTTTTATGGCATGCTCAAAAGAAGTGAAAAAACACATTAACTGGTAGAAAGTCCCCGCTGATACCTTTCTTTCAAGTTGTCCAATTTAGAGCTGCATTTCACAATATAATCCGGCCACTTTTATAACTTTTACAATGCACAGAAATTACTATTTGCTGCCGTAAGAAATTAAACTGATTAAAATTAAGTTCAATTTCTTTGACATAAAAGAAACATTGTACAGAATTAATGAATCCTGCATCTTATGTTCATTTTATGTTGACACAATCAAAAATACACCGACGCAATCTTGAAAACAATTTTGTTTTAAAACCTTGGTCGCTCTCAAACATATTCTGATTAATTTCAGTCTCTATTGGAGGTAAAACTGAAATTCTTCTACAATATGGGAACTTGTTTCTAGACAATTTCAATAACATTTGCAGGATATTTTTTCC
Source organism: Actinernus sp. WN-2022 (assembly GCA_030867875.1). NCBI lineage: Eukaryota > Metazoa > Cnidaria > Anthozoa > Actiniaria > Actinernidae > Actinernus > Actinernus sp. WN-2022. The sequence continues at coordinate 38,555,967 of JAOWCC010001501.1, forward strand.
ATAGTTTAATTGTCCGATTCCGACAAAACTATGGAAATTTAAATAGCAACCTTTTTTCTAGAATCTTGCCAAGAAATTACCATACTCTGTAAAAGGTTCAATTTTTCCATGGTACGTTCTGGTTTATTATTTCGCTTGATTTAATTGTTCTGGGTTTTGTTATACCTTCAAAATCGACTCCTCTTCCCACTGATTTTCTTAAATATAACGTAATCAAGTACGTTACCCACCACAAAATCCTTAGCCTAAACTGTAGACTTTCTCAAAGTCCTTCTTAGCCCCCCGCACGAAGGACTTTTCCCACTTGCAGCGCGCCAAATTTACCGGTTGATTTTTCAACCGGAGGCGTGGCTTATGACGTACTAAGATTTGCCCAATCACAAAGCGTCAATTCTTCAGGCATTGTATGTTGACGTGTCAAGTCAGTCGACCGTGGATGTGGTATTTACAATTTGATTGTACTCAGAAAGAGTTTGTCAAAGGCGCGAAATGTAAGCTCCGCCCCTGAAACGTGTTTTCGCGCCAATACATAATCCCCGATTCAATTTCCTGCAAGTGAAACAAGTCGAACTCGCCTTTCGCTTCGATTCTCGCGCTCGATTTTTGACCCAGTAATCGCTTACCCAGTGACTCGGCGAGTTCGACTTGGAGCAAGTCTACCTAAACTGGTAACCACATACATGCACAAATCAACCAGCTGCAAATATAGGCTGTTATCGCAGTTCGGCCATCTTGGATAAAACAATAGTTTTGGCCCCGGTAGCCTCGCACTGGTTGGTTTCAGAACGAGTTTACCGGACGAAAACAAAGGTTTTTATTCTCCTGGGACTCAACATGGCCGCCGTGCGATAAAAGCCCATTAAACGACATCAAATACAACTTCTTTCGACTGAACAGAAAAGCTTGCTCGTGTTTGCCAGTTTCATTGTTACTTAGATACACAGACTGAAGCTATGAAAAGGTCTTAAATGCGGTTAAACTTTCCTCTATGTTTCAAGAATAACTTTGAACAAAAACTCCAGTTTCTAATATATGATCAAGAGTAAAATTGTATATTTATATTCATTTTAGTACCTGTCACTTTAGGAACTGGAACAGCTTCGTTTGACATTTAATAGACATTCATCTAGGAAATGTTTCTCACGCTACCGTTTGTTTATTTTCTCGACTCCTTCGAGTCCTTTTATCAAGTCTTTCAATCATACTTTTGGAATTCAACAAATTTCTATATTAAAAAGAAAGATCGACATAGTAAAAAAATATTAGAGCTTTTTTTTATTGAGAATGCAGTCCCAAGTTAAGGTGGCTCGCGGATATTGTGACAGCCGAATTGGCATCATGAAAATTCGCACTTTTCAACGGGAAGTTTTTGACCGATCTTTGATATTTTTTAGACCATGTATTGACTGATATTGAAGAATAGAATCCACAAAACAGAATTCTCAGACACAATATATTCGGAGATATAAGTGCTTCTTTCTGCCCCTTGTTTTTAAGTGAAATGCGAAAATCTTCAAAACGACACGATAGATCATATTAAAAATGCTGTTATAGATTAACTAAACCATTAGCTTTGTTGGTTACGAGTTTCAATAAAATCGATGGAATGGAAACTTCTTCTATCTAAGAGATATAAATACTACTGCAAAATATTATATTTGCCAAATTTCTTGCAAAATGTCAGGGAACTATGAATGCCGCTTCCAATTCTACACGGTAATCTATAGTTTAACACCATGGGAAACTGCTATCTTACCTACAAGCAAATAGTACTGTGGAGTAAGAAGATTAGCATATATCTCTTTTATGCAATTTATTCAAAATATATCAAACACATATTTAATGTTCTTCACTGCTGAAAAAATAATCAATGATCCGTAAAATTCAAGCGCACATAGGGTGATTCGAAGGTTTAGAATTAAGGTCATATAATATTATTTGACTTGATACTAAACTGGGAAACCAATCTCACCTGCTTCTATACAAATATAATCAAACACGGATTTTTCAGTTACATGTAGTATAGGGTACTTTATTATTCTGTCACTAACAGGGGCCGGGTGCAGAAACGTTAACGCTGAGCCTAATCGCTAACGTCTGACGCGTTTGACCGGACTGAACGTTAGCAGCGTTAAAGTTTATGCAACCGGTCCCAGAGCCCATCGAAACATATCAAAAGTTAATTTCTTCTCTTCATAATTAAACATACAGGTACTCGTACAACTCAATACAACACCTGTTTTGTGATAATATTAATAATAAAATTGTTTATACAGGAAACTCCCGTGGGCTTCAGGGAGGACCTATTGCAGATAATAATATTATATAAGCATACACGATAATAGATAATTACAAATATAAATATATTTTAAACACTATCATAAAGGAATAACTGATAAAAATTAAAACTACACTGTATATATATAGAGTAGAAAAAAATGTGTAGTATAACAGATAATAGAAACAGTAACTAAGATCCTTGTTTTAGGTTCAGCAATGTGTAACACAGACTAAATTAAAATGACTGCGAATAACAATGAAGACAGCGCCTAAAACTGTTGATGCAGTTACTGCTTCTGATAGCAGCAGGGGCACCATTCCACTCCTTAAGTAATTAGTACGAGTAACGAAGCTGGCCTCTAGTAGACTTAGATCTTATCAGTCTAATGTCATGTGATTGAGTGGATGAAAAGTACTGCTTTTAAGATAATTTTAGAGCAACTTGAATTGCTTCACTGTAACCGCAATCAAGTTTCTAGAATAATCTTTTGTAATCCAATTTAATCTTTGCTATCCTCTATCGAAAAAGCGTGAAAAGCATATCAGCTAGGACACCCACATGGTATTTCTCGTCTATATATCTCAAGCTGTGATTTTGTAGGAACCTGAAGGTTTAATTCGATTGAAAATGTCCTTTTAGTTAACGACTAAGACAAGGTTTTTTGGTGGTAGCGCAAAATGGTATTGAGATTTCAATTTATAAACTTTTAGGTGCCAAAAAGCCAGAAAGAACTCCTCATCCTCATCTGATTATCATCATCATCATCATGTCATCATTATTATTACCATCATCATTATTTAAAGCTACTCCAGAAAAGCCGTCATATCCTCGATTACAGAAAGCGGGTATTCTGAAAACTGGACAGTTTTTCTCACGCACGCTAGAAGTCATCATCATCATCATCCTCCTCATTATCGTCATCATCATCATGTCATCATTATAATTACCACATCATGATTTAAAGCTACTCCAGAAAAGCCGTTATATCCTCTATTACAGTAAGCGGGTATTTTGAAAACTGGACAGTTTTTCTCACGCACGCTAGAAGTCATCATAATCATCCTCCTCCTCATTATCGTTATAATCATCATGTCATCAATATAATTACCATCATCATCATTTAAAGCTACTCCAGAAAAGCCGTTATATCCTCTATTACAGTAAGCGGGTATTTTGAAAATGGACAGTATTTTTCACGCACGATAGAAGTCATCATAATCATCCTCCTCCTCATTATCGTTATAATCATCATGTCATCAATATAATTACCATCATCATCATTTAAAGCTACTCCAGAAAAGCCGTTATATCCTCTATTACAGTAAGCGGGTATTTTGAAAATGGACAGTTTTTTTCACGCACGCTAGAAGTCATCATAATCATTATCACCATTATCATCATCACCATCATTATTATTATTATTTGCATAAAATAAGCAGCTGGAAGAGAGCCAGATGATCCCATTTTAGACATAAATGTCTGAAGATAACATAACTACTACATGCATGCAGTAGTAACCATTGTCAGGTGTTTTCATCGAGTTTCTCTTGTGTTTTTGTGTTTGACCTGAGAAACATCTCTGCAGGGGTGGCTGTTTTCCCTGCCTAGCAGCCATGGGATTGTGTTTTTGGTGAGTTGAGGCCTAGGTATCTGTTGAGTTAAAAATCCCTTCTATTAGGTGAAGGGAGAAAGAATCTAACAGATCCCTTGTCGAATTGTTGTCCATTACCCACAATGCATTTGGGGTTGAGAGCTCGAAAATGATCTGAAGAGAAGTACAGCGAAAAGAACGGCATGGTTTGCAGTGGATTTGTGCACTTTCTGGATGATTGAAGAGATATTTAATGATTGTGTTATTTCTGTGATAATCGTTAGTAATTAATAACAATATTAGCATTGTTATTATTATTACCATCATCATCATCTCCAGCTGAGCCATGGGTATTGTAATATGGGTATGACAGAGTCCCTATAACATGCCCTGGATCCGGTTTTGTAAATCATGAAATGGTCAAAAACGATTTAAAATAATATAAATAAAATCAATTGTTCAACGTCCTTTCCCAATATTTAACAAATAAAAGATGGTTGTCCTTGTTCTATAACAAATTAATGATCAAATTTCGTGCAACTTTGGTGCTTCAAGCTCATAAGCTGCAAATGCCCTGGCAACTGACAAGTCCAACCTTTGTTCTCTGAGGCAAGAAAATCCTTCAACATAGTGACAGTCCAGCCTAAGAAGTCTTCGTATTCAAACGTTTCTTGGGATTGCCTTGGCATCGAAAAGTAGAGCTCACCGTTAAAACATATAATAAAATGTTTCTCAGTAGACTCTATAATGCTTATTATTACTAAATAACCTGAGAAATGGAACAACTTTAGCACTCCAAGCAGCTATTGTTCTGCTAAGTCCGCCATGTTTACACGCTTGGCCGCGCGCTCGCTCCAGTAGTTTTGCAGCCCCTACAAGATGGCGGAAATTACCTTGGATTGGTCTATTGCAAGATCGCTAGCCGGCAAATGGACTGTAACATTGTCAAGTTAATCTGTACATTGTGATAGTGTTGGAAATGCCTGAAGGAAAACATTCATAGAGAAAGCGTCAGCGAATTAGCGGCTGTCGCAGCTGAGTCGGACACGTGAGTTGAGGATTGCATGATTGACACACTGGTTACTGATTCTGTGGCCTGAAGGCGGAAGGATATTTTCTTTATCCCTAGGAACAGTGTTTTAATTAACTGCTGCTCTTACGGCCGTGCACGCGTGTTGGGTAGCTTTCGAAGTTCTCTTCGCTGGCATTGCCGCATGATCTACTCTTCCGAAATTCTGGGTTCTTTGCAAGTTTTAACGTCCGTTTTTCATTCAGGAACTTTCAGGAACCTCTAAACCGAAATTCTACGTGAAACCAGAGAAACCCTATTGTATTCTTTGCCATTCACTGTTCTGGCTTCAGCATAAAAGAGGCGTATTAAAGTTATCGTCGAGTTCTTGGTGAGTCATGGCTTGTAGTTGTGTTGTCACTTTCCACTCGTTTACTACACAGGTGTTAGAAAACTGATTTTCAATCAATTTTTATATCAAACTGTCAATGAGTAACACTGTATTAGAATGTGGACATTGCTTTTCTCGACTTCAAATTCAAACGTTTTAGTCGCTTTAGAGCACGAAGCCGATGCTAAATTCTCTCGATCTTTTTCTTTTAGTTCTGGGAAGCGTCTTTTACTTTCTTCTTATTCGACAGACCTTAACACCTCATAGTCGAACATATTGTCTTCCCAGTCTATGAAATTATCTCCGTTATCCATATTTAACTCACGAAAAATAATCGCCGGTGCATTTTTGTTTATTTCTTCTCGAGCGTGCATTTATAAGAACAAAAATTAAATGATAAACTGGCAATAAATTCCACAGTAAGTTACGCACAGAGGTATAATTATACTTAGTTAATTCTAGATTTCCTAGATATTATTATTATTATCATCATCTTCATTATTATTAACTTCTTATTAACCGAGAGCGAGGTCTTTTCGGGAAAATATCAGAACGAGGTATTGACAGTACGGACCGAGCGATAGCGAGGTTCATACATACAGTACCGACCGAGCGATAGCGAGGTTCGTACATAAAATACCGAGGTTTGATATTTCCGGTAAAGACCGAGCAGACGAGATTTAGGTTAATAAGTTGTTTTAATTATTATATGGCACTTTTTAAATAAAAACATTTGGTCTCCGTTCGTTTGACTTTTATTACCTGCGTCCATTTTGTTGTATTATTTTAAAAATTACAGCTACTTCTCGGGAAACATCGAGATTCTTGGGAAACAAAACTCACTGTTCCCTCGGAGCCAGTCATTAAGTATTTTTTTATTATTAGTATTATGAAGCAGAACACATATTATCATAAATGTTTTCTGTTCAGTTTTTGTTTGTTGTATTGATTGATTTTTCTATGAACAAAAATATATATACATAATTTGCCACTTCTGTCAAAAAATATGGTTGAGCGTCATAAAATAATCTTATTGCCTTAAATAAATGAGGCACAGTCTTTCAATTACTGCCATCTGCTCAAATTGTAATATCAGTTTGCCTAACATACTTAAATAGAACGTTGCTAAAAGCCTAAACGTGCCTTTAGTTAAAGAGCTGATGACTAATGTGGCAGGCGTGCAGTCGCATCACGTTCAAGTCAGGTGTTTTAGGCCTCCTTTCTGCTTTAAGAAATTTCGATTCTTTGAGTGCTTATAGGAAACGTTAATGACCTGTTTGGTGGCTCGTTTGTATGCGAATTGATTTAATTGAGAAAATATTTCGTGTTTGCGAATTGATTTAATTGAGAAATTGTTTCGTGTTGGACATCTATTCAATGACTCATCAAAAAAGCTGATATACAGTTATATAGAACCTCGCCCACTAGCTATCTCGTTAAGAAAGACATGTTCTATTTGTCTAATGAGCTGTTATCACAACTATCCTTCCCTCCACAGAATCCAGAAAGTAAAGCTTGTCGATTTTTAAGGCAATTTCCCAGTCGTCACAATGTCGGAATATTGATTTTAAACCGCGGAAACCGTTGTCTTTGTATGTCATATTGTTTAATAGCTTGTATCCATTGTCGTGACATTTGAGAGATAATTTCCAACCTTTCCGGTAATGAGATGGAGATTTCAGATAAAGTTATTTTCTATTTTGAAATACTGAATAAACTAGTTCCAAAGAAAGCTTACAGTACACAAGTGGGTTATGTTTTTATTTTTTGTGTCATTGTCCTGCAAGATTTCACTGTATTATACAAACTCTTCTTCCATTTTTTTGCATAATTACTAACTAAGATGATGTACTTGCTCAAAAGTAAACATTTTGGTTTGTCAGTATTTCCGAACTCCCGTTGATAATTTCAGAAAAGCAGGTCATGTAATATTTAAACCATTTTATTTAAAGAGCTAAAATCAGGTACTGTGAAAGCTTGTAGCATTTTACTGCTATCAATCGCTATATAAATCACTATATTTTTCGTTTGACATCTGTATTTTTTCACCACTGGATTACATTTTTCTGTATGTAATTGTTCTCTGGCTAGCTTTAGGTTTTAATCTGCGGGGTATGTACAATTGATTTTTGAGCCGGTAAAACAGGTCCAAGAAAATCCACGACAGATACATTGAGCATATCCAGTCCTATTTTCAAAAACCTAGATGAAGAGAGAAGGAGGGAGAGGCAGACAGAGAGAGAGAGAGAGAGAGAAGGAGCGGAAGCAAGAAACAGTTGGCGAAAGGCCGGCATTTAAGGCTGTCACAGCCATCAACATTGCACACCGAAGCAACACGTTAGGCGCATGCGTTTTTCATGTGCACAGCACGCGCGTATCCCACTCAAACTGACCCCTGTTTCTAATTTTACGTACGTACTTTAGAGCATAGCCTAAAAATTTAACACTATAAATATCCTTTTTATTTTATTCACTGTGAGTTTACTAAGTCAGTAATTTGTTTACTAAAAACGTTTAAGCTCAGGGAAACGTTTAATTTCCAACCTTGTATTTGAACAATCTACTTCCCAGAGCCTTCGTTATTATCGGCCAGCCGAGCGTAGCATTTGACGGCGGTGAGTCAAAATCTAGATATAGTTATAACGATGCTTTTTCAATGTCACATGCTATTGAACTGACAAATACACTCTTAGTTCTTAAAAGCTTGGAAAGCTGGCATCTCAACTAATCAAGAAAGCAATTGCTTGGGCAATTTTCTAGTAATAGGGTGATAAATTTGTACTTAGGCCTTATAATGGTAGGTCATTACCATCGTGTACAATACTTGAAAGTGCCTATAAGCCCTAGCCAGTTATCTTTGATTTTAAAGACAAACTGGAAAACAAAATGACCGACATAGGAAAAATAATAATTGCAGTCTGTCAATTTCGTTTATTAAGGAATAAAATTTTAATGACGTCATTTAAGGGACAACCTATAAATAGTTTCTTTTGCTCTGTTTTTATGTCTGCTCCACTTATTAAAAGATCATTCTCTAAGTTTGATTGTATCGAATGTCTGACACCAGAAAAACAACTGTATAAACGAAGAAATTCAATGTCAGTACTCAATTCATTTTGACCATTTGCATAACGCCCTTAAAATGACGTCATTTCAAGGATTTGTAATGCTTTTCATAGCAATACTACGAACATAAATCGCCCCAATACTGCTGAATTTTTTTTTAAACACTTCTTTTTTTTCTCTTTTTTTTTTCTTTAAACATATTTACTCTCTGCATTTGCTCCAAAAGCTAAAACACTTCACTTCGCCCAAATAAATGATTTCTGGCTAGGGCTTATAGGCACTTTAAAGATAGGTATGTTCGTGGTAATGATGACCTAGTATGCTTAAATCCGTAAATGAATAGACAGTGGCAGGAATTCCATGTAGTTGAACCCCAAATTACTTAACGGTAACTTTCCTATTTTTCAATTTCATATATATGTTTTTATATGTATGAAAAATGTCTAGAATTTAAAGATGCTAAGTGATATCCTGTGGGCCACAGACGCAAATTGTTTGTGCATGAACATATGGTGATCAAGTCAAATTATAAAAGCCGTTCGAAACGAAAACCTCTGTGGTTGAATAGCACGATCGAATTAGATATAGGTTAAAAACTGAGTGCGAGATCTTTCGTTGAAATTCAACACCGAGGGCTTCAGCATACCCTGTACATACGTTTTGTATACGATTGACCATGTTTTATATACAGCCGCTCCCACGTGCTTCTGTCTTTGAATTTCATTCGAGAGGATACATATTTCTTCGGTTGGATTTAAATAGTTCAGGCGTGCGTGAGTGACGGCTACTCCAGTACCAAACCACCAGGACAAGCCACATCACGAGTCGCATAAGTATCAAAAAAGCACTGTAACATGCCCCTAGAGGGCTTTAGAAAGTACGCTGTAGTTACAAAGCTTGTGAATGAAAAATCCAGTAACTCCTCCCGAGAGACGGTAAAAACGACTGAGTAATTTAGAGCCTGTTTAGATGAAGGCAGGTTGACCCTAGTGACGTGATTTAAACAGCATATCTTAGGGGCCGGGTGTTCCATAATAAAAGCTATATTTATCACATATGACCCATAAGGTCCCGCGCGCGCTTTCCTTTCAAAACCATTTACAAAAGCCTTCCGCTCCTGCTCGAGTGTTTTAACTTGTTGTTTTGCCATTTGAATGTCGTCACACGAGTGACGAGTTAGGTCGGGCCGTCGTTCACCCTAAGCAAAATGTTCACAGCTATGGACCAAAATATGCTTATTAATTCTCACTCTAATTCTAATTCTCACTTTACGAAATATTAGTTATTGACTGATCGGAGGTGATTTTAGCGAGAATAATAGACATGCAGTTTTATGATTATGTGATTAAGTGTGAATTATTATATCAACAATAACCCACTTCTGGCGAGGACAATTCACAGACAATGTTCCGTAGATGTTACCTGTTTCTACAGGCCATGTGTAACACGATTCGAACAAAACCACAGGAGAGCAGAGAAATATATTAATTTATATAGCGAAACCCGGTGTTGTCAGTATATCATTAACTTTAAATCTTAAGAGTACGGCAGAGGAAGAAATTATCTTCGATGAAACTTAACTTCTTATATGAGGTATATTTATGACGATAATCCAGGTAAACATGTACGTGTTAATTAAACGAAGTCCTCTTAAATAATCTTTTAATTAAGGTAAATTGTTGATTTGTTTTCTTGTTCATTCAAAATTAGAAACAAAAAATTAAAACACGACCAGAATCACTTACAAAACACCTGAAGAAACAAATAAAATAAGAAACTAAAAAAGTACATCAGTTTGAAGCGTCGTCTGATTTCTTGCAGGCAACAATTACACCTTTCTTGAAATCTTTAGTTGAAAATGAAAAGGCATTACATACATTTTAAACATTTATATGCGCGAGATTGTAATTATTTTTGGTAAATAGATTTTCTATACAGTAATGACCACATTAAACCCACATTAATTAATTTTCCTTACTAAGCTCCACTTAAACGCCTGAAGCAATTTTAATGCGGTTGTATTTGATCTGAAACTTTAATGAGGTTTTCTTGCATCACACGATTCTCAAATTATAAAGTGGTATAAATAAGCGTGAAATATTACGTTCAATTACTATATGGCTTGACAGTGATAACAGCTACATAAGTCTTATACTTCATATCTTCTTTGGAGTTTCAATCAGAGACTGCAGAGTAATATTAAGTAGGTGCTGTCTTCGGCGTGAAATACGTCTTTGTTGAGTAACTGTACAATATCTCGTAAAATATGGCTAAGTTAGTGTGGTTAGCCTTTTTGGTCCTTGGCTTAGAATCTACTTTTTCAAGGCCTAACAGTAAAACCATAAAGTTTAAAGACCGTGAAGAGACACAAAGAAATAGTTTGAACAAGTTTGTAGAAGGAATGGTGTCAGAAGTGGGATCAAAGGAAATCGGTCAATCTCGAAGAAATATCGCAGCCGATGCTCCATCATGGATGAAGGCCACAGGAAATGCTTACAATGGCTATCCATCGCAGGTAAAATGCGCTCTTAAGCATTTGACAGATGCCTACAAAGAAATCAAGTCGGCGCATTTCAAGAACTGCGATCGGTATTTTAGATGCCGAGGGAGCAAAAGGGCTGCAGCATGTGGTCTGTTCAGCAAACTACTTGCGCATGCAATAAGGTACTGATGCCATCATATCTCCTATTCTAAGAATTACGAGGGCGTAGTTGATTACAGTAGTTATACGCCCTTACCCAGGAATCGTTGATTTGGGCGCAGTACAGTGTTTTTAATCTTGTTCAACCGGCATTTTTTGGTGATTTATGGTCTTAACATTGCTTTAAAATGCATTAAAAACCATTGAAAAGACGTCATTTAAGGAAGTCAACATTATGCTACTGATTTTGAAAATGAGTCATAACATTTACTTCGTTTATTTTTTTCAGTTGGTTTTAGTCATCAGACATTTCGGATCCTTGAAATCTTACAGTCTATTCAAAAATATATTTTAATAAGTGGAGCTGACGTAAAAACAGAGCAAAATGAACAAGAATTAGATTATGACTTGTATGACGTCATTGAAATTGGATTCATTAATAAACGGAAATTGCAGGGGTTAGCAATGTTTTTCCTGTGTCGGTCATTTTGTATTCCAGTTCGACCTTGAAGTCAATGATAACTGGCTAGGCCGGGCTTATAAGTACTTTTAAATAGCTTTTCTCCTGTATCAAGGCCTTTATTAAGTAGACACCATGTCGGATTCGTTTAACTGAAGTTTATCACAAATGGCTTGACATATAATCGTCCGGAACAAATTTCATGAATATCAGACTCATTTACTACCTTTATTATTGCGCCAGAAAAAGGTTGTACGCATCATAACACATTTACTCTTTCCCCCTCGCTCATTCACAACCCTTACTCAAACAGGTTAATTGCTTTCTTTTACAGAATATTAATAATGTTCTACCAATACCAATACCTTCACTTTTCTATCTAAATCTTGACAGCCACATTACAATACTTGGCATAAACATGATCTTCATGTTTGTTGCCATAAATATTCATTCTCTATCCGAACTCAAGGTCCTCACTAAACACTGGAATTCATTCCCCTTATCTCTTCGTAATACTTTGAAGCCTCGCAACTTTAAACGTCTCCTGAAGGAGTTTTACTTCGCTGAAATATGTCACCCATGTTAAGTCCATGTTAAATCCCTTGAAGGAGTTTTACTTAATAGCTGAAATCTGACTGTCACCCATGTTAAATAGTCCACCTCACTTTTAATGACTTTCTGATGACAATGAATAATTAATAAGTTAATGAGGATGAGAATCAACATTACTGGTTGCCTAGGTTATTGAGTTTCATTTTCATGCAGGCGCACACCCGCCGCCCACCACCCGCACCCCGTACGTCTGTACGCCTGCCACGCCCGCACGATAAATATCGTTGCGGCCGCTGCGGGCATGCATCCCTCCTCCTCCACCCTTCTTCCTACTTCCGCTACCCGCACGCCCGTTTCCCTTTATATCAACCCAAAGCCTAACCTTACCCTTTTATCAACGCTAACACTAACCCTCACCTCCACGTCGCCCATAACCCTAACACCAACCCTAGCACTAACCCTAACCCTCACACTAATATTGATCATAGATTACGACATAAAATGTCCAAAGCATTGCAACAAGTGGAACAACAAGCACAGCTAGTTCATGTTTTACTGTAAAGCGAGCGCCGGTGCAAAGGAGGGACAACCGCAGCGGCCGCAACAACATTTATCGGATTGAGTTTTATTACCCTGATGAGGTAAGGCGACGAAACCATTTGCCAAACAATAAAAATAAAGCGCAACACGAATGTCAGGGTGAAATAGCTGCATTCATAGCAAACTGAAAGGCTGCAGATACAGTGAAGAAACTGAGGCCAAGCCTAAATGTCCTACAAAATAATTAAGTTTATAAGTTGATAGGATAGGGAAAACAAAATTTAATAAACCAACGAGTTCGAGCTGAGCAGTTATCAAGGTAATATCCTCAGGTGTTGAGAAGAGAACAAGTCTGGAGTCAATATTGCCAAACCAAGCTAGGATAAAGAGTTTGTGAAGTCAGTGAAAGTCCTAGCGGTGATCATGATCATGAAGCGAAAAGCAAAGCTGTTTCGGATATTGGCAATGGAAACTTAATTACAGATCCAGAGTGAGATAAATTCGAGACCGGCTGGAGAGTGGAGTGGCCGCCAACATGGATCAAGCAGCTTTCACTCGTTATCGTGTTGAAGACTTTAGACGAACATTTTATCGTTTTCAGCGATTAATCTCAGACACTAACTACTTCAGAGGCTAGAATATTGTCGTAAAGTTGTATAAACTATTACAAAGGTTGATCCTGGGCAATTCTTGACTTCGAAAATTACATAATAAAGACATCGAATTCAACAAAAAAAAATTGATTTATAGTTCTCTTTAATTTCGCGTAATCAAAATGAACAATGGCGGCAATGGTGCATGCAATTCCGGAAATGGAAATACTAGTAACCGGAAGTAACCAAACATTATAAAATATAATAGACCACTTATTAACCTTGCTTGCTCGGTCTGTACAGAGAATATAAGATCTCGGTCTAGGGAAACATCGAGATTCAAGGCCGGAAACAAACGTCACTCGTTTCCCAAGAGTCCATTCATTTGTTATATATGATCATAAAGTGATTTGTTATATAGCCTAACAATTATAATCCATATTGTCGTGAAAAAAAGGACGATATCACCCACCTTCTGTTTTATAACGTGAGCTAACGGGGAATAAAGCATTGTTGCCTTCTGACGTCATCGTTATTGCCCGCTCGTTTAATTGCCCACTTTAGAAACGAGTAGGGGGATGGGGCGAGTTCGGTTTCGCAAAGGCGCTTGGGATCGTTACTGGGGACAGTTAATTGCGATGTTTGCCATGTTTCTTTGTATTCTGCAATTAGGGTGTCCCCAGTAACGATCCCAAGTACCTTTGCGAAACCGAACTCGCCCCAGACCCCTACTCGTTTCTAAAGTGGACAATTTAGCGCTGTTTGTTACCTGTCATGGGGCCCTAAATCAACCAATGAGGGCGTGAGTTATACGTCGCAAAGTCACAGCTATATAACAAGACTAATTATAATCTTTCAATAGCATAGATATTACAATTATTGTTATATATTGTAATTACCTTATTATCACTTATTTTCGCGAGACTTAATTTTCGCGATTTAAAAAAAATCGCGAAATTAAAGACCCGCGAAAAAAAGGTGCCGCGAAAATTAAAGACGCGAAATTTAGTGACCTTTATAAAATCCTTTATTTAAGTTTTCCGTCTACTAGGAGTTTACATACGAGTAGGAGGGCTCACATTTCAGTTCAACGCATGTCCTTATTCCTCATCGTCTGACTCCTCTTGCTGAATTAGTTCCTGTAACACTTCCTCAGTACAGTGTATGGTTAGATAAAATACAGAAATGGAAGTTTAAAAAACGAGCACCAGTGTACTTGATTCGCGAAATTTAATTACCTTGAAAAACGGTGCTTCGTCAAAATCGCGAAATTTAAGTCTCGCGAAATATTTCTATTCCAAATTCGCGAAGTTAAAGTCGCGCGAAAATAAGTGATAATAAGGTACAATTGTATTATAGATATTACAATTGCGTTTGCGAATAGTAGTGTCAGCGGTATTGACGCCGCACGTAATATAACACTATAGGACATATTTATTATGGCATCATTTTACTACAATTCAAATTCTTTTTCTTATTCACATTTATCAACTCCTTTGAGAATTCCAAGACAATGGTCCAAATTAAAGGAACAAAAGAATCCGCGCAAAGAGTTCTGGTAGTTGTAGTATGTGACGACATCATGCAAACGTCCTATTACAACTGCGTACCTAAATACGTTTTATATGTAAGAGGGCGGTTTTGTCGTACAAGAACGACAGTTTCAATGGCGCTTCATTACATTGAAGTGAGGCGTTTGGGTCACTGAAACTGAAACCGCTGAAATTGCTATTCGTCGACGCAACTGAAATATCTTCTATTGCTGTTATTACAGTTATGACTTTCGTTGGCAAAGAGCAGGAAAGGGCAGGTCATTTACAATGGAGGCAGACCGGTATGGCCGACTGGGCGGTGACTGTGAGACCAAGTATGTGTATGATACATTGAATACAAGCAAGGAATGCTGGGTACCCTGGAGAATAATGAACTCTAACCCTATTAACTACTAATGAGATGAACTATGTACTGATATGAATAAATATGGAAATGCTTTATTGTGATTAAAAGTCCCTTATATAAGCCCATTTTTTTATCACGAATATCGATTCTACATCGAGTGAATAGGTGAATAATAAAATATTTCTTAATTTGAGTGATGCGTCTATGAGTTATAGAGGTTTCAATTTCCAATATACTATGTGATGTATAGTGCAGCATGCACGATGTCTATCTGTTGTATTTGTATCTATGTTGACACAACATTACTATCACAAATATTGTCACATAGATGTGGAACAGTTAAATACAAAGTGCCCGGGGGGGACTCCCTTATGTGAGGGGTACATGGATGCTCGTCGTACCTTTTAGGGGTCAAAATCAGGAGTTTGGTACCACTTAGGGTATCCACCATCAAACAAAGACATTTCTATGTAAAGCGGTACCTTTTAGGGGTCGGGTGTCAATTGAACAAAAAAGCTGTTATCAATTTACATTTTTATTATCTTTTAGGGGTAAAAATAAGCTTGAGCCACGCCCATTTTAGTACCTCTTAGGGGTCAAATCGAAAATGTCCGACGAGCATCCCTACCCCTTTTATATGGGACAAAGAGCAGGAGCCCATAACCAGGAGCGTCCATATCGCAAACCAAGAATACAGCTGTCACGGCGTTTTCACAACTTGGGCTATTTTTAGATTATTTTGCCCGCCAATTAGTGGGTTGCATCAGTGGCGGAACAAGATGCCTCATTAGCCACTTTTGTTATACCAACAACATGGCTGCTACGCGTTTGTAATTCTATTCCCTTGGGAAACCGTTCTAAAAAAACTAACTTGTGAAAACGCTGGTATGGTATGCGGGATGGACGCTCCTGGTTTATGGGCTTCTGCGTTTTGTGATTCCTCCTAATAATTCAACAATAGGTAATTCACTTTATTATAATTCTGCCAAAAACACACAAAATATGAACAAGAACGCACCAAATATGAGACCGTATTTCGGGTAGTTATGTTAAAATGGCTTCCCGTCACCATATATGGTAAATCATCACCATATATGGTAAATCCCATTTCTCGAGCGCGCGCGCAAGGGTTTTGGTTATTATGGAAAGAAAATGTCGTTTATTGCAGAATTTATATAATAAATAACTTATTAGTCGGTCAAGGCTTGCCAAAATAGGCATAACTCGTAAACATACACAGCCGTATTAGATGCTTAGCCGACTAATAACTTCTACATACCTCTATATACCGTGCCAAATGCGTTATGGTGTCCCTCAGGCTCTGTACTAGGCCCAATATTGTTTTCAATGTACATAGCCCCTATCGAAGATATCATACGTTCTTATAATCTAAATGGTATGATATATGCCGACGATTCCCAACTGTATGTGACCATGAATCCATGCGATAGGACATTAGCTCTTAAGAAATTAAGAACGTGTATTAGCGATGTCATCATCTGGAAGGAACAAGTTAGTATGCAATCCTTTAACAACTGAAACAATACACTTTTCATCACGTTTTACCAAAAATCCATCTATCTATGATTTCACCATTGGTATGACTGACATAAAACTTACGAATCAAGTTCGTGACCTAGGTGTCATTTTGGATTCAAACCCTAACTTCCGTCCACATATTAACAACATATGTCGAGCATCATCCGAAGCAGTAAGGAATATTGGCCGTGTCCGCAAGTATATCTCAAAAGATCAGATTGAAAGACTAATACATGCCTTTATATCGTCCAGACTGGAATACTGCAACAGTCTTTTGTATGGCCTTCCATCGTGTGTTATTAACAAATTGCAGCGAATCCAACATACTGCAGCCAGGCTTTTGACGGAAGCCAAACGCAGAGATAGTATCTCAGGAACTCTCAAGGAATTACACTGGTTGCCAATAAGAGATCAGATTGATTTTAAGATTCTTTTGATGACTTACAAAGCATTGCATAATATGGCCCCAGTATACATATCTGAGCTTCTGACAAAGTACACTCCTGCATGATCTCTAAGATCTGCCAACAAATCACTCTTACAAGTACCTGCCAAGGTGAAGACCTGCACCTATGGACAAAGATCGTTTACGTATGCTGCTCCGCACTTATGGAACTCTCTACCAGAAAAAAATTAAAACTCTAACAGTATTGGGTCTTTCAAATCAGCACTTAAGACATTTTTATTTCAGGGACATTTTAAAGAAAGATAAAAATGGACAGGTCAGTTATTTTATCAGTTATTCTATCTTCCATCGCACACACATTCTCAAACGATTGGAATCTTAATTTGTTCAATTGTCTATTTTCTGTTCCTGAAACGTTTTAAAGTAATACGGAAAAGTTATTAAAATTTTATTTTAAATTTTATTGATTGAATTTTAATTGTCCAATAATCTATATTTTATTGGATGTACCATTTTTACCATTTCCATTTTTTAATGATAGCAATTTAATATATATAAGTCGAACTGTACGTGAAAATCCGCATTACTTAAATAGATAAATAGATAGATTAAATTAGATTAGGTTATTAGATTGAATAGATTAACTAGGTTTTTAAGTGTGCCAACATCATTAAATTAAATCCGTATAATTCTACGTCGTATTGGTTATTCTTCATTCTACTTATTTCTTAATCTGCGAACCATTTAGATCATTGTTTGATCCGACGTATACCAGTGGAGTGTTGTTCGTGGTCGCTCATTTATAAACTTTTACATTGTAAAAAGCATTGAGACTTCGGTTTTATGCGTTCTCAAGAACTTATTACTATTATTATTATACAACATTTACAATACACGAGACAACCTTTTTTGAAATAGCTTTGTAGAGTCACATTTCCTGACGTCATACACCATATTCACACCTAATTTGCATCATGTCAAATTTAAAGGCTGAAAAACGGCTAAAAAGCAATGTCTGCTCCCAAATGTTCCTTTTGGATACCTAAATCTATTGCTGTGCTTCTTTTCTGTAAATTGTACATTAGTTGTTATTTATGGGCCGATTTTCATGTCCACAATTTCACACGCGCCGCCATCTTGGATGTCATGACGTCACAATGTCGCACCTATTGTTGCACAACAAAAAAGTTATTGTTTTCTCACAGGCTAACCATCCTCCCATTTTGTGTATTTGTCACTGATGTTTTAATAATCCATCATTTCTAAGCAAATTGTTAAATAAAATACCCTTTGACTTGATTTGTGTATGTGTTGATTTAGCGCGCGCTCATAATACAGCTCGGGTTTCCTGTGGCTCAGGTTTGTTTACATATAGCTCGGGCTTCCTGTGGCTCATCTCGCCAACTACATAAAAATACACAAGGCAGGCAACTAAATTCATCGCCGACAAGCGAGACGCGCTAGAATTTTGCCGAAAAACGAAAACTTCCAGGTTCCTGCTCCCTCTCTAATATTCAAAATGTTGAATAACACTAAATGAGCTAAGTTTTTGGTGGTAATTCACGGCGATATCGAGTGGTACACACTCGTAAAAGCTTCCTAGAAACAGTCAAACTGGTCCAGATTTTCGCCGTGTTTTTTTTCTCCCTATGATCGTGACAGATATGAGCCATCATAAGGATATATAACGGTCATCACATTCAAATTGTTTTAATCAATCTGTCGAATGATCTCCCGTCTAGAGTCCCCAGCGAAGAAATGGACAGCTGACATATTTCCCCTAATCTCCCTCGTATGGGCTGTTTTGCAACTTGACACACCACCCCGATGAAGTAGTTTTTTGGCAGCTTCCGATAAACGAACCGGAAGAAAAATATATTGAAGACTCCGCGGGAAGTTTGTTTACAAAAATATATATGTCGCACGACCGCTAAACTCTCGTACTATGATTTCAGACCAAATTTTACTCCACTCTACTAGTATTACCATCAGTAAATTCAGCACAAATACAGTTTATTAACTAGCAAATTACCGTGTTTGTAGTGAGCTTGCTCGTTCCAAGAGTGCCAGGATCTTTGAAAGTTCTAGCCGAGAGTGTGAAGAAGAAGAAGGTCCACTTTCTTCCGATTTGAACTCCGAAAGACCGAAGTCGATTTTGTCGAAGGCAAAAACATTGTACAGCGTTAAGTGACACTTAACGCTGTACAGTTTTTGCCTTCGACAAAATAGTACATGTTTCAGCGGCTCAGAAGTCTCAGCTGGTCTCTTGCATTTTTACCAGCCTTAGGGTTCCCTTTTTGCTTGTTTTACGGTTCAAGTAGCTGATTTATACTTTAACTCGTAGTCTAACGGATTGCTTCCAAATATATGAGTATTTGAACACTTTTTGCAACGGGTTTCTAGCTAACCCTCACTCAGTTTTCTGCTCACTTTTTTTTTTTCATTTCAAACGTTAACTCAGTTCGCACAAAAGGCGCGAAAAAACTTTTGCACGCGTGCCCTACCAAATTCCCGCCCTCGGCAAAACTTCTTTTATAATGAGAGCTGGTTTGCATTTTGCATCGGAGATCTACTCATCAGTGTCCTCCTGAATCTCGCCCGAGAATGTTTGGTCTCGGACGAACTTCTGGGCCGCTTTCTACACTTAACGGCGCTGTGCACCTGCTAAACGGTTTAGCAGGATTTGTTACTTTGCCTTCGACAAACGACGAGGAAACGTTGGACATTTGCTGGAACTCAGTGTTAGACAAGGTTTAAAGTGATGGACGGACTAACTCTTTGGCTTCGGACTTCTCAATGTTTGTGCTAATTTGAGGTGGAAAAATCGACTACTTCGAATTAAATTGGAAGAAAGTGGAACTTCTTCTTCTTCACACTCTCGACTAGAAATTTCAAAGATACTGGCACTCTTGGAACGAGCAATCTCACTACAAAACATTAGTGACAAATACACAAAATGGGAGGATGGTTAGCCTGTGGTTTTCTGACAATAGAGGCAACAATATGACGTCATAAGGTCCAAGATTTGCGGCGCGCAGGACATTCACGAGGTCCTAAGAAGAGGAATCGCTCACTTAATTATTCATGAAATGACAATATAAACTAACTAAAATCGTACCCTGAAAAATAAAAAAGATACCTAACCGGTCAGTAAACAAGATCTTACCTACCTACTAGGGTTCTCAAGAAAAACTTCTCAAGAAAATGGTGAGATAAAATTCTGGAACTCGAACCCCGCTCCCGCCTACTCGTAAGGCAAACGTCGCAACCACTACACTAAACAACCATCGTCGCTCAATTGCTGTCAAATTTGTACATTTTAAAACCACTGCTAATTTATGTTAGTTTACATGGTCATTTCATGAATTAATTAAGTGAGCGATTCCTCTCCTTAGGAACTCTAAGGAAATTCAAACTACTTTTGTGGACATTAAAATCAGTCCATAACTGACACCTAGTGTACAATAGACCCTTCCACGGTTTTGTTGAACTTTTGATATATACGTATAACAGCGTCGATACTGCTGAAAAGAGCAGCTCGAAGTTAGTCAAAATCCCAAATTTGAGAGTTATATCTTGAATAGGAGCAACGTTATAGGCCCGCAAACTCGGAAACGTTTACAGACGTTTATATGGAAATTTTGACTGGGGGGCAAGTTTGTATTGCGAAGATTTCGGCAAAATATTAAGATTCTAGGGCTTATATGCACTTTCAGTAAATGCAAGCAATCTAAACATGTATTTTCGTGCACGACTTTTATATGGCGTCTTGGACACGGAGGCGTCACATTTTATTACCATTTTCGTTCTTTTACAACGGTCATGATTCTGATTGATCGCTTTGGCGCCTAAACCATTATGTGTTAATTGTTTCAGTTGTTTACAGGCGTCAGACATTTGATACTTGCAATCTTATTGAAATATCTTTTAATAAGTTGAGCTGATATAAAAACAGAGCGAAGGGAACTAAAATTAGCTTTTGACTTAAATGACACCATTGAAATTTGATTCCTTAATAAACTAAAATGGCAGATGCTAAAATAATTATTCCTATGTCGGTCATTTTGTTTTCCACTTTGACCTTTCAATCGATGATAATTATGCACTTTAACTATTTGTGTGGATTTAGGAGCCATACGGAGTGTGAACTGTCTACCTTCATTTTGAAACCCCTAGAGATTTTGCTTTTAGCTTCGGCTAAGTTCAAAATGTTTGAAGTCTAATTTATTTTGCTGTAGTAGCAGTTGTGTCATTTGTGGTCTTTGAAACTTTGTACAAAAATAAACAAGAGAGCAAAGGCAGTGTTTGAACTTTACTAATTAAAAGTGAATGTTGTATATAATTGAAGGGCTGTGTGCAAAAAGGGCGTAAGTGGCTCTTGATCACATTCTAAATTCTCCTTCAATCTCTTTGTTTTCTAAGGACGTGATTAAGTTCTCACTGACCTAGGGCTAGGGATCACAGATAAACAACGACTCCTATCTCACCCAGGACTCGAGTTCACAGGTAATAAACGACGAGTTCTCACCCTAGCCCTAGATGAGTGCTAAGTCGTTCTTCGGAGTGTTTGACTATAGCCACTCTGCAAATGCCAGGGCCGTAGGGAGTAAAGCATCGATCACAACGGCGTTTGCTGATGGTCCAATTATGCAAAGACAGGAAATGTCGAGATCGATGGCTGATAGTAGTATAGTCGGCGTCAAAATGATACCCGTTTTTCTTGCACAACAAAACTCAAAAAGTTGTCTACTTATGGACGCCTTGTTTTCTTGCACAAGGGGCGTCATAAAGCGAATTCAGAAATCCACTTCATGACGCCCCTTATGCAAGAAAAAAGGCGTCCATAAGTAGACAATTTTTTGAGTTTTGTTGCACAAGAAAAAAGGGTATCAGTTTTGACGCCGACTATACTACTAGGGGTAACTAAGGGTCATTCAAAGTGTCACTAGACATTCTCGTACATAAAATCCAACTTCAAACTTGAGTATCTGTTAGAGACATGATTATTATACTGTATATCGATCTCTTCCACTATGGATTATATATCGTGCCTCCCTCTAGAAATCTTGACTAAGATCGTAGAGCATGCAGGTCCTACGTCATTCTCAAGCATTGCAAGGACATCGAAACGCCTAAACGGTGCTGCGTCTCTCGCGCGCTACAAAGACGTAGACCGAGAGTTCCGTATACAAGTACTATGTTTTGGTTTGGGTTCTACTCATAATGATGCCGATCGAGACAAATTGGCTAGGACTTTCGGTATTTCCGCAAGCCACATCGACGACAGCCTTCCTCTCATCTACGCCAGTGATCATGGCAACCTTAATATTGTTAAGTGGCTCACCAAGCACTTTCGTTTCAATAAAATGGATAGGTACACCAATAATACTCTAGACGCTGCCTTAAGGTATGGTCATCTTGATCTCGCTAAGTGGCTCACTAAGCACTTCCAGTTCACCAAAGAGAGCAATGCCGTCATGTTTGCTATGATAGAGGCCATTACGAATGGTCAGCTTAATATCATCAAGTGGCTCATTCAACATTTTCAGATAACCGTAGAGTGTGAATACATTCATCATGCTCTACTATGCGCCTGTAGAAGTTATTATCTTGATACCTCTGGATGGTTCATTAATTGGTTCATTAAGAACTCCCATCTCACCATAGAGGCTGAAAATGCCCTACTAGACTACTATGTGAATGTTTATGAGGCCAGGTATGGACCGATTGAATCCAACTGCACCTAAAAAATCCAACTTGAAGTATATGTTAAAGGAATGATTATTATACTGTATATTGCTACCGAATGGTATTAGTATATATTCTTTATTCCACAATACTAGCTTACGTTGTTATCTTAGTACGCATTAACACCATACAGATCGAACATGTCGAAGAAGAACTCAAATGTAGACGCCACAATGATTGAGGTAGTAACTTGTGATTGGTTGCTGAGAGGGAAGGACACGAAATGCCAAAAGAGGATTTCGAAGACAACGAAGTTCTGTTGCCAGCACAACTACCAAATCTCAAAAGGTTGTGCCCCACTCATACCATGCTCGAAGTGCGGTAA
This sequence comes from Actinernus sp. WN-2022, assembly GCA_030867875.1. Lineage (NCBI taxonomy): Eukaryota > Metazoa > Cnidaria > Anthozoa > Actiniaria > Actinernidae > Actinernus > Actinernus sp. WN-2022. The sequence goes on from JAOWCC010001501.1 coordinate 38,579,008, forward strand.
AGGATGTCGTACTAGTTACGGGCTTTGCTCAAGATGCGACCGTCTCACCATCAAGGTGAAGTGTCCCGGTGTCTATGTAAAACGCGCTAAGAAGTCCAGCAAGATGCTAGAGGAGCCAAGAAAGGAGGAACTTGCAGAGCCAAACATGGTGGAACCGGAGGAAGAGCAGAATGCTGCCGATGTGAGACACGCTATGGAGTTCGACGAGATGCTAGAGGAAGACCTCAGGAATGAGTTGATTAGGACTGCCAACAAGCCGGGGCCCGTCTACGACTCGTATCCAAGAAAGGCTAAAGCAGAGGAAGAATTGCCCGTGGAACCAGAGGAAGGTCTCGGAGAGTCTCTCACCCATGCGCTCAACAAGGTGTTGGCTGCCTTGAGGAATGAGAAGGACGATTAGGAATAGCCACGGAAAAAAAAAAAAGAAGAATGAAGAAGGTCGTTGCGTGGCCCTCTTCATTCTTTTTTTCTTTTTTTTTTTCTATTAAACATATAAACATTTATAGTTGTAGCATGGACGAGCTAGTCAGATTGTTTGGTCCTGGAATTTGTAGAAGCCTGAATATCAAACCACAAGTGGAACATATTAACGTCAGTGAAACATGTCCTGATTGTCTCTGCCCCTTTGAAATACAAGGAACGGAATTCGTATGTCCCACCTGTGGTCTTGTTTCCGAGGTTGAACCATGTGAAGAAACTAAGATCGACATCATTACTACTCGACTGCGTATAGTAGGTCCGGATGGATTTCAGTATCAAAGTGATCTAGACCGAGCAAAACCAAAGCAAAGCGATAACACGGAACTACAACGACAAACGCTCCTACAAGAACTACGAGCATACAACACTATTTACAAACAAAGTTGTGACCTATCGTTCCCTACGAACACTTTAGGAATCGTAGCCGACGCATTTATCCAAGTAATGAAAGTTCATCCCAAGCGTAGCGATGCTAAGAGACATATTCTAGCTGCTCTACTCTACCATGCATGCATACAATGTGGATTCGTCCGATCTAAAGGTGAGGTTGCTCGCTTCATGCAACTAGGCAACAAAGGCATCCATAGAGGAGAGGTCTTTATACGTTCTCTGTGTGACGACGATGAGATCAATGTAGACTTGAATGCCGAGCGCATAGTTCCTCACATTGCAACGACTTTCCTACAGCTCGATCCTCAAGGAGTACTTATAGACGCTCAACGAATAGTCCACGAGGTTGTTACTACAGCAATAGAAAACAATGTAGGCAGATCGGTAATTAAGACGAAAGTTGTTGGAGCAAGTTACGAGGTGCTACATCGTTTAGGATCGTCTATGTCTCTTAACGAGGTCGTCGAACGATGTGACGTATTTGGAAATTCAGTCAAGCGTTTTGTCAAGGAGTTGTCTTCTTACCATTCCTACTTTGAATCAATCTACACTAGACATGGGCTAACTAGCAGTAGGACTTAGCGAAGTGAAAGTGAGAGCCATGTTCGTTCCTTTCATAGGAAACGTTGATTCTTACATTCCAAGTTTTTCTCGCATTTCCTTTTGCACTTCTTGCTTGAGTTCGGCTCGAACCCGATCCGTGCTTTTTTCACCTATGGAAGCCTTGCGACGAATTTCAGACCTCATGATCTCATACTTATTCGCTTCGTTCAGGATGAGACTGTATTCAGAGTCTGATATGTTTTCATCTCGTAGTGCCTTCGATACTAGATCGCGAATCGTATTGATTTTTGCCTTTGCCAACATAGTTGTCTTTTCATGCTTAGAAACCTTCATTCCTAACTTCTTAGCTCCAAGGGTCGTAGATGCTGAAATTAATCCACATAGCCCACCAATGACTCCAAGTGGTAGACCAATCACTATTCCAACCCCAGTCAACGCTGCACCCAATCCAGCTCCAGATAAGATCACAGATAGACCTCCAGTTGCCACTGCGATGCCATGAACTATTCCTTGAGAACGTGCATATTTCTTGCGCACACCTTCGTAGTGCCTTTCTTGAACTTCTATGTCCGAAAGCGTGTCTCGGATCGTTTGCAGTCTAAAGTTCTTTCCAGTGTCACTAGCAATCTGTGGATAGATACTTGGTGCTGATGGAAACGGTTGAATCGAATCGCCTTCCATTGTACGTTATACGTATAGCTTACTCAAGCTTCAACACGTATCGTATAGGTCGACCACGGAAGTCTATCAGATTGCCTTTCTCATCGAGAATTGTCAGACGAAGGCTGCTTTGTATCGTACCTAGAGCTTTGACATCTAGAGGTTGTAGTGAGGCATACGTCGTTTTCACAAATCTATCGCCTCGGACATCTATGCTAGCCAAGACTTTCGAGCGTTTTCCCTCTAGGAGTGAGAAGCTGGAATCCACTACGTCACAGTGGACATATACCGTATCGATCTCAAAGAGGATATTTATATTGAAAGTGCCTACCGCTATAGTTAAAGTCTTGTTAGGAATATCTATGGCCCCCCTACATTCTTTAATAAACAGTCTACAGATATTTTTGCTAAGAATGATAGGTTTCATGACATCTAGGATACAACTCCCTGTCGATAAGAGTTTCCCGAATTTTATGATACCAGCGTCGATTGCGGGTTTGAAGAGGGTCTGGAGGGTTGGTATATCGTAGTTCCCCACCTTAATTTCGTGTGGAAACATCACACCATTGACCTTCCAATGAAAGCTCCCTGGCTCTTCTAGGTTCCACCAACTGTTCTCGAAAGTGATCTCGACTAGTGAAATGTTCCGTATAAGAATAGGGTCGTCGAAGTAGACAGTATGGTCAGCCGATGTTGTGGTGATATATAAGAGAACCATCTTATATGTTGAAGGTATAACTATATATACATATAGCTTCAACATATAAGATGCCTCTCGTTGTACCAGACAAAGACGATTGGTACGATGGTCTATCTGCCAAGGACAAGGTAGAGATTGCCAAGGGTGGACCAAGGCTTTCGAAATCTGAGCAGACAGCACTCCTTGCCGATGAAAATGAAAAGGTCACAACGTTGAATGCAAATCTATTAGCGAAGTTCAAGAAGAAATATCCACAGGCAGATCTTCACAAGTTCTATGTCTCTACGGAAGTGAACGGTCCAGGCAAATATTCGACGAGTATTTGGTTTCGAGATGGAGATTCTAGCTATATCGTTTACGGCGATGATGTCTCAAAGTTATCTGCAGTCACTCAAAGCCGCATCGACAATGCATTGCAGGGAATGGTTGGTGGTTTCCCATCTACGTTGATACTAGACATGAGTGTGAAATATCCCATTACAGCAGTTCCTTCTACTGAACCGGCACAAGATATTGATCTCACTAATCTACAGATACATATCACCTCAAAGGATGATTTCAAAGTAGGCGTTCCAAATATATTCAAGGAGATCGTTGTAAAGCATACGACAAAAAAGGAGTCCCAGCATTGGTTGGCTGGTCCGGATTTCCACTACTGGCCTCAACAACTTAATTTTGCAACGTGGTGTGCAACTTCCGGATGTGGAGTGTCGTTGTTTGACCCCACTTTCAAAACGTATCCACCAGTCGTTCAAGGGTTCCTACGATTCCACGTATATTTCACGATACGAAGAATTCTACGTGAACTTGGTGGTACTCATGGAGTTCCTTTACCTGGTGAATCTCATTTCAAGCAAAGGGATAACCTCTATAACAAATCAGCTCTTGAGAAATTGTGCATCGAATTCGGTATATCTCGAACACCAGACTTTCGGTGGAATGGCTTAGGAGACGTCTACGTAAACTCTCATGGAAAAATGGTGAACTATACGGAGAAGTATGCACATAATACTTCGTTCTCTGCTAAGTGGCCTGGTGGGGACTTTAAGTTTCCTGAGGAGAGTCGTACGGTCTATCAGTTTTCTTTAGCGTACATTGGCAATAACAACGGTAAACAATACAATTGGTTCATGCCACCAATCGGAAAGGGTTTGACAGATGTTGGATTGGGTAGGTTGAATAGATCTGTCGAGGCTTTTGGACATTGCATACTTGGTGCACAAGCAGATCTGAACGACTCCATCATACATAGCCATAACGTCAAAGAAAAGTTTAAGAGCTTAGTCGAAGGTGCTATTCTCGAAAACGATTTAGTGGTGAGCTACAATAACTATCTTACTGCTATAACGAGGACGCATAAGAGGCTCGATTTAGCAATAGCTGTAGATGTGCGACTTTTGCCAAGCAATCTAGAGTACTATCTTGGTAAGAAAGATGGCTATAAGAATCCAATCCCGAAAGCTACGAAAGATATGGTGCTAGGCACTAACGCCATCAATGTAGAAGTCAAAGGACACCCACCTATTCTTACGAAAGGATCGTCAGATAAGAAATCGTTGCCGCATCTCGAGAAACGAGTTCCTGTACCAAAGGCAAAGGCAAAGGCAAAGGCAAAGGTAAAGGCTGTCGTCTCACAACATGAGATTAATCTCGCAGTGACATCCATTGCTGCAGCTGGAATCGCATGGACGTTGTTTCGTTAACGGCGTTTGTATTGCTCCACTACGAAGACCACTGCTGCTACGATTAACAACCAAAGGTTGTTTGCTAAGACTCCAACAACGTCAGCAGCCATACTGAATATGAGACTCACAATTGGTCCAATCATCTTAGGTAGAATCTCCTCTAACTTTTTGCCTATTGCTCTTAAACCTTTGACAGTTGTTTTAGCAGCTGCTTTGGCAGCATCTCCAAATCCCGGTACTAGCGCGGAAACTTTCTTCGTCAGATTGGAAACTATTACACCGATCACAGTACTTACCGCAACTACCACGCTAATTATACTGACCCCATACTTCTTAAAGATGATTCTTATACGATCCCTAAGTGACATCCGTTCTATTATAGCTCTTTCTATTTGCTCTAGGACTGCTTGCTCCTCCTGATCGGTCCTTATTTCATTAGTAGCGTTTTCTTTCTGAGTTTCGGTAGATGTAGGGTCTTTGAGTATTCCTTCATTTTGTTCGACCCTCTCACTCAATTGATTTTCAGCTACTATGACTTCTTTTAACATTTCTTCCCTCGAAGGTCCTAAGACTCTTTTGAGACCTTTTCCCATCTTCTTATATAACTCACCTTTCGTGGTGGTCAAAGGAATAGCTTTTTCTTTACTTCCATACTCTTTGATAAAGACTCTACCATCAGACATGGTTGCAATCTCAAGCGTACCTCGAATTCCCACATCGTGGTATTTTTCCCAGACAGTCTCGAACATATCCTGTCTTGCATTTTCCGATAAACCCTGTTTGAAGATCACACTTCGATCGGTATACTTTGGGATTTTCTCTTTCTCCAGCCTCTCCAGGATTTTTTCATTTCTAGAAAAGTTCGAGCCTTCCGAGTCGAAGAGTTCGTCGAAGTACTCGTCATCTTCTCTAGAAAACGAGGTTTCCTGATTCTTTGGTCTAGCACCTTCTTTGCCGTAGTTGCGTCTGGTTTTCATTGGGACCATTTCTCCTGACTCTTCTGGAAATATTGCATCCCACTCCTCCTCCACATTGATAGTATCATCTTTATCGTAGTCTCCACCTTCATCAGTTCTTTCATCGGACCTACCCTCAGAGGCCATGTTAAACATATCTACATATATAGTTATATTCAACATGATCTCATCAAAGTTGGATCCCACACAAGTACGAAGAGAGCCTCATGCACTCAAGGCTCCACGAGACTTGTATAGGAAAACTTTCACTCGATCATCTGCCAATCCAGGTGAGACTCTATACGTAGAAGTTCCAAAGCTAGCAGAAGATGTAGTACTAGTACCTGGTAGCTTAGCGCTATTGGGCGACATCGTACTATCTGGTGGACATGCGAATAACAGAGTCGTTTCGAACGTTGGACGCTGTTTGGTCATGCGTAGAATCTGTCGGATGGGAGCTGAAACAGTAGAAGACCTTGTCAGGCCAGACCTCCTACAAACATACTCCGATGTGTACCTATCTACACAGGAGAGAGAGTCTAGAATACAACAAGGTATTCAATCAGAGAACTTGAATAAGCTACGATCGAAAGCTGGTGACGCAAGTACTTCTGTTGCTGCAGACAACGCGCTCCTAGCTGCATGTGGTTCCAAGTATAGGATTCCATTAGATGTTGACCTTCTGACACAACAGGGAGTTCTATATCCACATGCCTTAGAAAATATAATTACATTCGAGTTGACTCTAGCGTCTGCCAACGAGGTAGTAATTGGATCGGATACTACGAAGATAGGTACGTACCAACTTACCAACATCCAACTAGAATACGAAGCAATCAGGAATGAAACGCTGGCTAGTAATGCACTTCACAAATATGAAATAGGTACTGCATTCCTATACAACTACGCTGTTCACTTCAAAACAGTAGATATCGCTAAAACCTCTGATACTTTGATATCTCAAAACGTTAATGTTCCACGACGATCCTTTGCTGGACTACTTCTACTATTCATAGATCCCCCTACCATTGGCACGCGAGATAGTGAAGCATTCTCGAATCCAGATATCTTGAAGGTAGAAGTAGATGTCAATGGGATTCCCAACAGACTCTTTCCAAGCGGCATGCTTCCCCTAGATTTCTGGGAGGCTGCAAGAAGCTGGTTTGGTACACCCAATACTTCTATGACTCCAAAGAAGTTCTTTGAAAATAGATTCTCTATTCTAATCGATTGTCGCACAGCAAAAGATTCCACCGTTCATGGTGATGGCTTGGCACAAACCGGCAGTGGAAAGGACATCGACATTCGCATACATAGAACTGCTAAGGGAAGTGGAAATGTGAAAATGCACATCTATGTCCTTGCGGATGCTCAGGTCACGATATTGAACAGATCTCTGCAGAGTATATTATACTGATGGATTCTCTCGTAGAGCACGTGCCGTTCAACGCACTCATAGTCGGTCCAACGAATTGTGGGAAGACTGCGTTTCTCATAGAACAACTTCGTGGAGCATTTCGTGGTAAGTTCGATTACATAGTACTGATTTGTCCTACGTATGCCCACAACAAAACTTATCGTGGATTCGCAAATCGAGATCCTCATTTCTTCGTCATATCGCCACCACAAGATGCCATCGATGCTACTTTGAGTATTTGCGCAACATTTTGGTCAGGTACCAATACTCTATTGATTCTCGATGATTGCGCCGCATCGAAGGACGTCAAGAAACGAACTGAAAAGCTAGTGGACTTAGCCTTTTCTGCACGACACATAGGGCTTTCCGTTTGGGTGCTGTCCCAACAACTAACGAGCATATGTAAACCTTTCCGCGAGAACGTAGCTATCGTAGTAGCGTTTCATACAGCATCGGTCGTAGATGGCAAAAAGATATTTGAGGATTATGGAGGCTCGCAAGAATGCAAAGAGTTACGATTGATACTTGGATCCCATAAGTTCGCTCGCATGTGCTTCTGTCTACGCCATCCTTTCGAGGTAGTGTTAGAGCTCCCAGCATCTATAACATATTATCATGGATAAAGAAACACTCGAGATATTCGGTGAGGATGTAACAGGCCCACCAAAAATAGAGAATGCGCATTCCTCTGTAACGGAAGATCGGGAAGCTCTCTCGATTCTAGCCGTAACTGGTACGACAAAGGAATACCTAGGGAGGAATTTCTCTCTAGGGGACATTTCTAAACTGTCAGCCAAAGACGTAGACCGCTTACATACTAGATACCAGTCCGTCTTAGCAAAACAAATAACAGGGTGTTTAGTAAATAGAGCACTCAGCTTAGTAGTTCGTGTAATCGCATACGTGTTACCTATAGATTCTCACGAAGGTCTACTGAAGGATCTACAAGAAGACCAATTAATCCGAAATGAGATATCTGGCCTGGCCGGGTCGTTGTCTTCCAGAGCAGGTCCACTTGTAGCGATAACTAGCGCTATGTGTCACACCCTTGCACACTATACGCCAGGGAAAGAGGCGGATGACGAAGTCGATGAATATGAAGTGGATACCCCAGAAAGAACCGTAGTACTTGAGGCATATTCATCATTAAAGAATCTTTAGTGTCACACACCTGTTGAACCTCCACATATACCTACTATATCGAATCAAGATGGAAGGCCAGACGGATCAGATAACTGCGAATCCTCCAACGACTGTACCAACTAAAAAAGGAAAAAATCCAAAGCGTGTTGCAGCAGGAAAATTAGCTTGGGAGAAGGTCACTGCCCGTGCAAAAGAAGCTCAAAAGAGTGAGATAGAACGTGAAAACGAACCGTCCAAAGAAACTGACGTAGAGAAAGGTCGGTTCGAAAACCTGACTATTCTCGCAGTCATCGGTACTGGCGCTACATTGTTTGGCACGTACTTTGCGTACAAGAAGTATGTAGATGGCAATAAGTGTGTTGCCGCCATTAGCACGATACAACCTGCAGCTCCGGCAAAGCCAACGGCACTAGACATGGAGTAACACTTAAAGACTCGAGACCATAGTAGTATATATCTAGATGGAGAAGGAATTGACGAAGACGGCAACCGATGCAGTCAAAATCGTTGGACTCGCTGCTGGTATTGGGTGGATCGTAAAAAAGACTACCAAGGAATCTATGCTTAGCGATCCTTCTTCTTCCCTAGTGAATTACGCAAAGTGGACTGCCGTGATAGTTGGTAGCTTATACGCAAAGGAATATCTTGAGAAACAACTTGAGAAAGAAAAAGGAAAGACCAAACCGTAATGGCGGCAGCAATTGGAATGGCCATCCTCGGGGCTATATTGAATGCAACGGCATTTACTGGTGGTGGCATACTAGCTAGAATGATTGGAAAGGGTGATATGGATGCAGAACGAGAGAGACACAATAGGGCCATCGAAAAACTAGCAAGCGAAACGAAAGCCTATAGAATCGAACGTCAAAGACGATACGACCATGCACAAGAGCAGGAAGGTCTTGAACGTGACGCATACAACGCTCAAAGAGATACCAACGAAGCCTTAGTGCGATCCGATAAGTTACGTAAAGAGCTAAAACGGCTCAAAGAGATGAAAGAACCCCGCTTATCTGACTACTACAAACCCTCAAACAATCAGAAGACTGGTGAGTTGCTCTACGTTGGTGGTGGAATGCTAGGCGTTGGATACGCTATTAGTAAATGGATATAGATACTACTACCCCTAAGCTACCCCTAAGCTACTACTAAGCTACCCCTAAGCTACCCCATAAGCTACCCCTAAGCTACTACTAAGCTACTACTAGCTACCCCTAAGCTACCCCTAAGCTACCCCTAAGCTACTACTAAGCTACCCCTAAGCTACCCCTAAGCTACTACTAAGCTACCCCTAAGCTACCCCTAAGCTACTACTAGCTACTACTAAGCTACCCTAAGCTACTACTAGCTACTACTAAGCTACTACTAAGCTACTACTAGGTTACTACTAAGCTACTACTAGGTTACTACTAAAAAAAAAGGAAAAAAAAGGAAGAATGAAGAGGGTCACGCAACGACTTTCTTTATTCTTCCTTTTTTTTTTTATCTGTTGAAGGTTGGGACGTATAGATGTATGATGGATTCTAAACTTGCGAATATCTTCTATGGTCCTATGGGCTATTGGAAAGGTCACTCTGCAATTGGTAAGCTATCGGTAGCAGCGAAAGCATCGGAAGACGTGGCTAGGAGTTGGTTGGAAAAGCAATCTATGTGGCAAATATATCTACCACCACCAAAACACATTCCACGACCGCATTGGACTGTATCGAAACCAAATGAAGTCCACCAAGCTGATTTGATATTTCTACCACACGATCGTCCTGGACGTGGAAGGAAACTATACAAGTATGCCTTAGTGGTAATCGACGTAGCTTCTCGATACAAAGAAGCCGAACCTTTGGCATCTAAAGATAGTGGTGAAGTTTCTGCGGCATTCGAACGAATCTATAAACGTAGTCCACTAGAATGGCCAAAGACCTTGCAAGTAGATCCTGGTAGAGAATTCATGGGACGTATGTCTGAAACTCTAGAACTACATGGTACGAAAGTTCAACGAGGTGAGGCTGGTAATCATAGAGCGCAAAGTTTCGTTGAAAGAGCAAATAGAACTCTAGCCGAGAGATTGTTTGGATATCAATATGCACAAGAGATGGTACTTACTTCGGAAGGATCAGATGAGCGTAGTAGAGAATGGGTACTTCGTTTACCAATGGTTATCAAAGCCCTGAACAGTGAGGTGACTCGGTTGACTGGTAAAGAGCCTTCGAATTCTGTAGTGGCGCAACAAGTAGATCTGAAGACTCCTACGTATTCGCGAACCGTTGGATTGAGAGAAGAGCGTCTACCATTCGACGTTCTAGTTCGATATCTTTACGCCCCAGGAGAATTGGAAGGAGGTGAAAAACGTAGAGCTACTGATCCTGTGTGGAGTTTGCAGATATACACCATTTCGCGAAGCGTAGTATCTTCGGGACAGCCTGTGCTTTACTACCTTGCGAAGGAGAAGGATGCACCCAAACGTGGATTCGTTCGTGAAGAGCTACAAGTTGTTCCTAGGGATACGGAACTACCACCAAAAGGAATTCTGTTTGTACCTAGACGCTAAACAGCGTACTCTATTGGCTCGGTGTGGATTCCATCGGGAAGAACACGTCTTTTGTCGTAGTAAGCCGATAGCCCAAGCTTCCATTGGTCGTAGGTTACCACACCTTCTGGCAATAGTCGGAAGCCTCGGTTTTCCGCCATGTCGATACTACCCTGGAGGGCTGCTTTGAATCGATCCCACGAAATGTCGTTGTGACGCCTTGACATACCTTTAGCGGAATACTTCTTGCTGCCACCCGTATCGACGTAGTAGGCTTTCGAGCATAGGGCAATGGCGCGCTGTCCTTCGAATTCGAGTTTGAAGAGTCCTGGGGTACGACTGCTCCACTTGTCCCAAGCTAGCCATTCCTTCCTTTCGGCTTCGAAATCCTCACGTAGTTCCGGTCGTACAACTTCATCTATGCTGTTTCCAGAGATGGCAATGTACGCACTGTCCGTGTCCATCTGTATATATTCGAAATCTTTGCGATCGATGTACTTGTCGAGGAAGTCGTAGTAGAACTCAAGCATACGCAGCTTTGCGAGCTGGTACACCGCGATACCTACTTGGAAAGGGCGTTTGATTCGGATCTGGTCCTTTAGGCTCTCGAGTTCATATGCATCACCAATCTCTTCCAGGTCTTCGAACCAAACACTTCGCAATGCCTTGTCCACAACCTTCTCATCTTTTGTATAGGTGACCTTTGTTTGGCGTCCCAAGTCTTCGAGCAACTTTCCGTAGGCACTGTTTCCTAGTAGCTTGAACACATCTGCCAGCAAAGCCTCGCCTTTATCTTCATCTCCCATACGACGTGCCTCAGTGACTTGGTCCACGAACCATCCGAAGATTTCTTTGGGTTCGTAGTCTATCGTGCGGTAGACAGCAGTGATCACTGCGCCATGCTCTACATACCAAAGTAGAAGAGGAGCATAGAGTAGCAACTTCTTTCCAGAGAGACTCCCAACTAGCTTCTTTTCCTCGCTGAGCTTTCTACCTGTCTTTGTGAGGTAGGCCAACATTTCTGGAGGGATTGCTTCTTTGGGGATTTTCTTGTTGTAGAAGAAGGGTGGCATCTCCTCAAATTCCTTCCACAATTTCTTTGGTATCTCGATGTCTACTTCTGCATATCCAAACCACGTTCCACCAAGTAGACATTCAACGAATCCTTCAGTGGCTGGACCTGGATCATCATAGTGCACAACCTTTTCTTTTCCACAAGGCATTTCGAATTCCATGGTAGAAAGATATAGGGCGTTGGCATCGTATCCAAGAATCTTACGACAAGTCTTAGTTCCTCCCTGATGACTACGAATCTTAGTTTTTCCCGCTTCGTGGAGTCTGGTGAACACTATGCTTGGACCTCCCACTACAGCGTCTTTCAGCATGCGGTAGGCTTCCTTACTTGGAGCGTACATCTCAGCTCCCCTTTCTACACTACCTCGAAGCAGGAACTGTAGTGAGACTCCTGGGATGGACACTGCGTCTTTCAGCATGTCTACTCCTTTCTCGTGATAGAAATCTCGCATCTTTTCGAGTGCCTCTAGGAATGGAACTACATCTAGGTCGTTGTAGTATCGTAGCCAGTCTGCAAAGGTTTTCATTCCTTTGTCGAGAAAGGTGCACTCACAGTCTTCGAACTCTGACATAGATAGTAGATGTTCTCTTTTCAACTTCGAACCCCACTCTGGATAGTCTGGTAATCCAATGTGATCCAACTTGTCTGGAGAATCGAACCACTCATATGGGAAGAAACTCTTTTGCAACTCACAGCCATAGGCAGCGACCCAACGTTCATAAGAAGTTCCAGGTCCAAGGTAGTTGATCACATCTAGGAAACGGAAATCTGGGGTCAATAGGAACATAGTGGAATTGGCTTTCTTTGCTACCAGGATCTTTGAACAGGTGTCAGCAATGATTCCTACGAAGTGCTCCCTGATCAGATTGAGATCGTACCTGCCAGAGTTGAATCCCACTACTGGAACTTGGTTGATCCATTCGTCGATCCTAGCTCGTTGTTTCTTTGGTAGGGTGTCAAAAGAGAATTCAGGTGTCTTGGGGCAGAACTGTTCCACAACGACTTCTTGGATTGTCTCTGCTCTTCGCTGGAGTTCTTCGACGAAGGCTTTGATGAGTTCTTTTGGATTGCGTCGACAGATGTGGGTTGGTGTTCGATTGTATGTGTCGGCAATTGATACTGATATTGGGACATGGACGTTTTCGATGGTCAGGTGGTCTGTTGGTTGTCTTCCTTTTGTCGTGTCGAGATAGGCTTCGAAATCGTAAACTATGAAGTGTGGGTAGACAGTTTGTGTTGGTGTGGGGACCGGTTTGTTTTTCTTCTTCGTGGAGCAGCCCCAAGCTTCCACTACTGTATAACCAGCTCCTTGTAGCTTTGCCGTTCTTTCACAGGTCTTGAGATAGAGCCTCCTTTCCCTAGGGAAGCATTTCGGGCAGCCATGGAAATAGCATCCATGAAATTGGAAGATGGTTTTCGAAAGAGGTTCGTAGCCGTCGACCGGCGCTCCTTCGATCCAATGCTCTCCACCATGCCCACAAGCTGCATGATGAATGTGTTGCCCAATCCTTTTGGTTTCGCGTTCTAACCAGCGTAGAGCGACTTTGCTGGCTGTGCTCTCTGGCCAGAAGGCTTTTTCGTATGCCGACTGGGGTACTGTGATTACTTTTCCGGGGCAAACGATCTTTGTTTCTCCACGACTACAACGCTCTGCATGGCGGTGAAGGTCTGAGGCTTTCGTGAACCGTTGCTTACAATCGTTACATACGTAGATGTGCCCTAGCTTGTTGATGTTCTTGATGTAGAAGGCATGTCCTTCGTATATCCCAATCGTCATCGTATGCTTGTAGTGAGCTGCATGTCGCGTCAGATGCCAAGCGCCATCCTCCGTGGGTTCATACACCCGAATACCGATTCCAAAGTGTAACTCGACTTCCTCCAGCTGGTCTATGGAAGTTCTGGGAACGTCTTGTGTGAGCGCTGTCAGGCGATAGAAGTCCTGGGCAAGTTTTCGAGCCGAGGTGTTGCACTTGTCTGCACGGGCTCCTTTGTATACGGCAAGGCAGCGCCACAGACATAGGTTGTCGCCATATCGATCGAGGGCAAACATTCCTTTTTTCTGACGAAGCCATTGAGGCAGGGGACCTGTTCCCAACAAAAGCTGACGATCGATCACAACTTTTACATCTACGTAGATCCAACGAACGAAGGCCCATTGGGTATTTGGTCGATTGATGTTGTCGGGATTCAAACGAGCTGTCTCCTTGCTATTGATCCACTCTTCTGCATCTTCTAGGATGTTCACCCATGGAGAGCCTGGGACAGTCTTGGAGAATAGCATCACACGCCCGTCGTTGACATTGCGAATGCGATAGGTGTAGCTGTATCGTAGGTAAAAGCTGGTGGTTACATTTGCAACTAACTTTTCCATGATCCTAGGGGTCAAATCTCCTGCCACACCTTGGAAGAAGCGCCATCGGATAGTACGGCGGCCTATCTCCATACCCTCGAGCATTCCATCTCTCTCCTCTAGAATAGCACCTGCCTCTCGAGCTAGACTCCGTGGAAGTGGTTCACTACGTGGTCCCACCATTCTCCCTTCGATATAACTATGTGTTAGGATAGCTTTAACAGACACTCGAATTTGGATTTTTATGTGTAAGGATGTTGCAGCAATATATCTCTCTTCGGTATAACTATGTGTTAGGATAGCTTTAACAGATACTCGAGTTTTGGATTTTATGTGTAAGGATGTTGAGGGGCGATATATCTCTCTTCGGTATAACTATGTGTTAGGATAGCTTTAACAGATACTCGAGTTTTGGATTTTATGTGTAAGGATGTTGCAGCGATATAACTATATGTAATTATATCTCTAATAGGATTATCGAGTTGGATTTTATGTACAAGCAATCGATGTCGATATAACTATATGTAATCATATCTCTAATAGGATTATCGAGTTGGATTTTATGTACAAGAATGTCTAGTGACACTTTGAATGACCCTTAGTTACCCCTAGTAGTATAGTCGGCGTCAAAACTGATACCCTTTTTTCTTGTGCAACAAAACTCAAAAAGTTGTCTACTTATGGACGCCTTTTTTCTTGCATAAGGGGCGTCATGAAGTGGATTTCTGAATTCGCTTTATGACGCCCCTTGTGCAAGAAAACAAGGCGTCCATAAGTAGACAACTTTTTGAGTTTTGTTGTGCAAGAAAAACGGGTATCATTTTGACGCCGACTATACTACTCTGATCATTAAACACTTAATGACTGGCCCCGAGGGAAACAGTGAGTTTTGTTTCCCCGAGATCCCCGATTTTCACGGAGTCTCGGGGAACATCGAGGATCGAGTGGAAACAAAACTCACTGATTCCAGAGGGGACAGTCATTAAGTGATTTGTTAAATAGACATAAGTTTTACTTGAGGCAAAGTTGTGCATAAATACAGGACCTACTTGATACGAGCGAGGTTTGTCGTCTTATCTTCGGGAAGCTGCTTTTCAACACAAATAGCCTGCTTTCAGGAGGTAGATGGTTTTTTTTCACGCAGCAAACGGATCATCGAAGCGGCCGCCATATTGGCCGAGCGTGATTGAGACTTGGGATCGAATGACAAATGGAGGGGGGGAGGGGGTGGGGGAGATCTGAAATACCGCCTGCCCGAAATCGCCTGTTTTTTTAATATCCGCCCACCACGCACATCACTTCCGTTAACTTGTAACCCATTCTTAATTGACCAATAGGAGTCGACGTGTGACAGCCTGCCAATTTTGATTTGGTTTGATTGAAATGAAGCGTGCAATGTAAACAAACTTCGCTCGCTGTCAAATGCAATGCAAAATGTTGGTAAAATTGTCAATTGGTTCTCAGATACGGAAATTTCAATAGAACCAGCTATTTTTGTTCAAAGTTCTCCATGGAAAGGACTGCGACAGTACCACAGTTCGGTTTTAGCTTGTTGCGTTCGCCCCATCAATCTCTCAGAGAGTTTGCAAATCCTCCGAAATAGATACCAACATTACGAGCTGCTTCAAAAAGCCATAGATAGAGAGCAGTCCAGCACCGCAGCAGCACAGTCTCGCGAACCAGAAGAGGTGCGATACAAGCGGCTGCTACCTTCCTTAAAAGAATTAACCTCGCATAAAAACAACTGAGTTCAGAGGACAAATACAGGATCGAAAAAATCTCTAAACTTCAAAGAAAACTCCGATGGAGACAATGTTTTGTCAGAACTCGATATTGAACGGAACTCGTGGACAAACAAACTGTTACGCGACAATAATCACGCAACATATTTTTATTATTTTTATCATTGAAGTCATATCCTAAATTTAATCTAGTATGAATATCATGTTAATTAATTGTAGACAGTCTTCAAGTGCTAGTGTCTCAAAATGAGTAACCTTTCGAACTACGAGAAAACTTGCTGACTATATGCTTAGGTTGTACTTAATTTACACTTTTGGCTACGCAGTTGATTTTGAGCGCTTCTATGAGCTTTTATAATTAAGCGAGTCCATTTTGGGATACCATGAATTACTAGGAACCTTTATGAATTAGTTGCATATTCTTAGTTACGCTTTTTATGTCTATATGAAACAAAATATGAAAAAGTTGGGAATCTCGTGATTAGTTAAACAAATGAATGATTGACACTTGGGCTTGTGGCCTCGACATCAGGATTGTACCCTTGTCCGTTTCAGGAACAGGCAGTATCACACCAGCATGTGTACCTACATTAAATTGGCATCATTGACTACTTTATCAAAACATCAAACTATGCAACCTTATTTGGTAGAAAATTATGAAAAGAAAAGAAAAGTTACTCAATCTAAGGACTCCCGCGGGTATACTGTCTGGTCCGATAGCTTAAAAGAAAGCCAAAAGGTTATGTAAATTATAGTTAGTATATAGTTAGTATATTGTTAGTCTGTAGTTAGTCAGTAGTTAGTCCAAAGTAGCAGTGTAATGTCATGTGCAAGAAGAAAGTAAAAAGAAGAAGAAGTGAAGATTCCGGGTCGTAATCCTCTCGTAACAAAACTACGAGTGCAAAGTACACAGGTAAATGTTGTGATCGTCAACCCTAACGAGAGAGTACTAGAAACGAGAAGCTCTTTCTCTGAGAAGTCGAAGTCCATCTTAGTGAATGTTTGCCGAAAGAAATGGACGACCGTTGCATAAATGTATTGAGGCGGATTTCTGATTATTTCCTAGTTCAACGGCAGCCGCGGAGAAAGAAGCGAGCAGCTGTGTTCTTTCTCTAGAAAACCTCTGGAACAAGGGTAAAGGCGAAGGAGATACTTGAAAACGAAGCAGGAGGAAGCTATATACAGAGCCTACTTCTAAGTAAAGATCTTCTGGCGCTTTGGAAAGAGTATGTTATTTACGGTTTACGACCTTGCGAAAAGAGAACTCGACAACAAACCTCTCGCAGTTCGCCAATCTTCGCCTTCGCGGCTCTTTCTCCGTGGCTATGTTCTCTCTAGAAAACCTCTGGAACCAGGGTACTTCACCTTAGTCTTAAAAAAAGACAAAGCTTTTTGTATTACTCGCCATATTTTATCAACTGCAAGCTCAGTACACAACACTTATTCTAGTTACGCCGCTACGCAGGCTACACTTATTCCTTTCAGTTCTTGCTTTCAACACTTGCCACGATAGGCTTTGATTGACACCGTTTCAGCCAATCATATACCCCGTCCGTTGGTGGACGGGATATCTAACTTTTGTACTCAGAAACCAGGAGTTTTCCGGCAGGCGGTCTTTCCCTTCTGCTTCTCCCCCTCCCCCCTCCATTTGTCATTCGATCCCAGGTCTCAATCACGCTCGGCCAATATGGCGGCCGCTTAGATGAACCGTTTGCTGCGCGAAAAAAACACCACCTACCGCCTGAAAGCAGGCTACAACACAAAACGCTGCCAGCATCGCTACGACATTTTTAGTATAGTTTTGTGTCTTTCTTGCATCCTTTTTTAGCTACCAATTTCTCACTCTCGCGCTTGATAAAGATGTAAATTGTTTCTTTGGAGCTGGTTCCATTTTGAACGCTTTCTTTCGAGGAAAAATCAGCTCTAGACATTTTGGTAAACAAATATTTCCCACCTTTAGCTAGCTAGTGGCGCGCGCGACACATCACACCATCTTCTGTCACGATGTGATCACGTGGCGGGCAACAATTGATGAATTGTTGCCCGCGCGGGAAACATTGGATTTTGATGAATGCCACGTGACCCTGAATCAGCCAATGAGAGCGTGCGTTGTGTCTGGAAAACTTATGACTATGTAACAAGAATATTTGTTTGCCGGGACAACAGTTGACAATTTTGAAGCCGGACTGCACCTTGAATTTTTAACTTAGTTGATTCTGGTTCAGCCGCACGTTTTCAAGATGGAGGATTCTCAAAATTCGTGTCCAGCAACAAGGAGACGTGTAGCCGTAATTCATGACTCTGACTCTCTTTCAAGACACTTTTTCGCTATTTAACAATGTCGTCTAACTGTGTCTACTTTACCATTTGATAGTAAGATTAGATTTGGAGCTGTAATTTGCTCTAAAAACCGTGATTCACTCATTAAAATATTCTGAAAGCTTGGCGAGGCTTTATGAGCTGACTTTCCATATTTGGGGCATGACAGCTAAATCGCTTCTATTTTTTGTGGAGCTTTGCATTTTCACCGTATATGTTAGAATTGTTAATAGGTGGGTTCACACTAGACTACTAAGTCTGTATAGGCATGACTCAAGTCGACTTAGTGAAAAGAACACCCTGTTGGACGATGTTGGACAATGTTGCATGAACTTTGAAACTAGTCAAACTTTTCATCCAACATCATCCAACATTTCTTTTGTAATCGTGATCGATGAAGCATGTCCCAACATGTTGGATCCGTTTGAACGGCTTTTCCAACAATGTTGGACTCTCTCACGCGCACTTCATTCGTCATTCGCGCTGTATCCATGGAAATTTGATTTTGTTTACTAACAGACGATCAGGCGATCATTTCAGTTTGCACCATGATGGCGGAGAGTGAAGTACTTTCAGAAGATTTTGAGCAGGAAAACAGGAACAAAATCCAGTCCTACAAATGGAAAAGCGTCTATCGTCCGCCGGATGATACTGATTTCAATTCGACATTCATGAACTACCTGGACCAATTATCATTTGAGGGCTCTGAACTTTTCCTGTTGGGTGATTTCAACTGGAATGCAACCTCATCCAAGGAAAAAAATTTGTAAAGTCGATGAATGATATTGGCCTCAAACAGTTAATTACAGATCCTACCCGTGTTACTTCTCACTCTACTACACTTATTGATATGATTTTTACTAACTCTAGTCATCGGGTTGCTGACTCTGGAGTTATTGAGTTATCAATGAGTGGCCATTATATGGTGTTCTGTAATAGAACATGCAAACTACCTCGGGCTAAACCTAAGGTGATCAAGGTTCACAGCTTCAAAGGTTTTGATCCATCTGCTTTTGTTGCTGATCTTCAGAGCCAACCATGGGATACTGTCTATCTAAGGCCTACCCCAGGTCCTAAAGTTGCCTTAAGTCGCCTTAAGTCGCCTTAAGTTGCCTTAAATTGCCTTAAGTTGCCTTAAGTTGGCCTTAAGTTGGCCTTAAGTTGGCCTTAAGTTGCCTTAAGTTGCCTTAAGTCGCCTTAAGTCGCCCAAAATTGCCTGAAGTTGCCTTAAATCGCATCAAGTCGCCTTAAGTTTCCACATTTTTACCTCGATTTTGCTTAAGTCGCCTAAAGCCGCCTTAAGTTACCCAAAATTACGGCAACTTTAGGACCCGGGGTAGGCCTTATCTATTTGACAGCCCTGAAGATGCTTGGTTTGGTATGGAAATGTTTCTGAAGGATGTTTGTAATAGACATGCTCCTCTACGGACGCTTCGTGTACGAGGTACTCAGCCCGCTGGATGTCAGACAAGATCAGATTATCAATGAAACAACGAGATAACATGAAGCGCAAAGCTGTCAAGTCTAAATTGGATCATGACTGGGTCAGCTACAAAAACCTGAGAAACACGGTCACTCGTCAAATTGAACTAGCCAAGCGTGATTATTATAATGACTTGCTCACGGAACATGCCAATGATGCTTCCCAATTATGGTCTGCTATCAGAAAGCTTATACCTAAGAAGAACAAGGTCTCTGTGCAAGAGGTTACGCTTGACAACAATATCTATTCGGACAACTCTGGAGTAGCTAACTGCTTTAATAAGTTCTTTACATCAGTTGGTGCACGCCTCAAGAGCACTGTCTCGATACCGAATGTAAGCGGGCGCAGAAACTGTTCTACATCTCGAGAGGTTCCAGATTTTGCGTTCAAAAACATACCAGTTGATTTTGTGCGCAAAGAACTATCATCATTGCGTGCCAATAAATCTTCTGGGTTGAAGGATATTCACTCACGCATACTTAAAGCCGGTGCCAGTGTTCTAGCTGCCCCACTTACCCACATCTACAACTTATCATTGCAGCACAGTGAAATACCCAAGTCATGGAAATCAGCTACTATTACTCCTCTCCATAAGTCCGGGTCACTTTCAGAACCTAATAACTTTAGACCGATTTCAGTTCTCCCAGTCGTTATGAAGATCTTTGAACGTGCCATTCATAAGCAGCTCTATGACCATCTGTCTACCAACAAGCTGTTATCACCATACCAATCTGGCTTTAGGCCTGGCCATTCCACCTGTACTGCCCTCCTAGACGTCTCAGACTATATTCTGAAGAACATCGATAACGGAAACCTCATCGGAACAATATTCTTAGACCTTAGCAAGGCCTTTGACATGATTAACCATTCCACTCTTAAGGTTAAACTTGCCAACATTGGTGTTAAAGGACACGCCTTGGACTGGTTCGATAACTATCTCTCTAATAGAACTCAGTCTGTCATTATTAATGGAACTCTATCTGATACTATAGAAATAACACTAGGAGTACCTCAAGGCTCGGTGTTGGGGCCATTACTATTTATCATTTTCATCAATGATCTACCACATAATGTTCACCATTGTAAGGTAGTAATATATGCCGATGATACTGCTCTCTTTTTTTGCCGATAAGGATGTTCAGATTATACAATCTGTACTTCAGGATGAACTTAGTGCTCTTAGTAGATGGCTTACTGATAACGAATTAATTGTAAATTGTACTAAAACTAAAGTTATGTTATTTGGTTCTAATCAACGTTTAGCAAGATCACAGAAGCCTTCTTTGTCATTATCAGGAACACTATTAGAACTACCAGAGACTGTTAAGTATCTAGGTTTGTCTTTCGATGCTACAATGAACTGGCATGACCATATTGATGTCATTGCTTCTAAAGTATCTCGTAGACTTAACCTCCTTGGCAGGATCCGGAAATATCTTAATATTGACACTTGTAAGCTTCTACATGGAACTCTCATTCAGCCGCTGTATGAATACTGTGATGTAATCTGGTCTAATGCGGATAAAATTAACCTTGATAGACTCCTGAGGTTACAGAAGAGAGGAGCGCGCATCATACTCCGGAGGAAAATCCGAGAAGAACGCACAGAGCAGTTATTCAGAGAGCTTGGTTGGGTTTTATAACAGTCTCAGTTCAACCATTAAGAGCTCTCATTCTATCAGAACCTTCAGCGCCAATTACTGGTTGGACTCGTCTGCCAGATCATTATAGTTTATCATTATAGTTTATTGTTATTATTTTATCAGTAGTTTAACATTATTATTATTATTATTATTATTATTATATATAGTTACTTATTAGTAGTTAGGTTAGTTTTTTTATCTTAGATATGATTGCTTGTCTGTATTTATTGTTATGTTTGTATTTGTATTATATCTTAGACGCACAGCTTCAATGTAAATAAGTGTTAGCTTTTTTGAATTCTGTGCATAATAAAGTATCTATCTTATCTATCTATCTAAACGAAGGCTGTAAACACAGGAAAGAAAAGTGCAAGACCAGAAAGTGGTCAGACGCCGAAGGATCCGGCTGTCAGAAGAGAAAGTTTGCCTTTGGGACGTTTCAAGCAAATATTATCACCTCAGGAACAAGAGAGAAAGGACCTACAAAGAGATGGAAGAAAGACTAGATATAACATAAAAGCCAAAGTAACAGGCTTACGAGTTCAACCCGGCCGAGAAATCGCGAAGACGAAGGCGGGCGTAAACAGTACCGGAATTTGCGATATCACCGTACTATCCAACATGTTGGATTGATGTTGGATTCGTTTGAACAGGCCTTAACACTGTGCCTCTTTATTTCAGCAATCCGTTTTCCCGCTTAAGCGATATTACCTACCAGTATAACATCCGTTCATCCTCACACGGCAACCTGTTTATTGACCCCAGTTGTGTACTACTGATAGTAGACGTACCTTTTACTATAATGCTTCTTCACTTTGGAACTCCTTGCCCTCTTCCATTAAGGCTGCATCTTCACTTAAGTCTTTTCGCAATCAGTTAATTAAGTCTTATTATATGGCAAGTGCTACTTCCGGTCAAATCGCGCGTTGTGATTGGTTGTTGGACGGTGAAGATCCCCCCCGTAGTGCCCACGGGCATTATGAAGTACTGTTAATGCCCTGTAAACCTAAACAAGCAAAACGTAGCTTGAAATATCTCTAATCGGGTTAAAACTTCGTGAGATAGTAAAATGAGAGTGAGTTTTATTATCAAGATGAAGTACAAGTGAAAGGACATAACGCCAATCTCGATGCTGACCAAGCAGAAGATAGCGGCGGCCAGAAAAATGATAGCCAGGAAGAAATTGAAACATTTTTAAAGGAACAAAAAAGTTAAAACACCGCAAGAAAGACAGCAAGTGATCTAAACACCTTCCAGAGATACCAAGCCTCGATAAAAAAAGGACACGTACAAATACTGTACTTACCGGCGAACGAGCTTGACCACTTGCTGTCCAAGTTTTTTAAAGATATCGGCGTAAAGTGAACGGCGAGGAGTACAAGCCCGGTCGCTGCCCGGCACCCTACCCACGTGCCAACTAGGAGCTATATAATTCGTTAAAACTTTAACGTGAACTTAAAAAATTGTAAAAAGAAATAACTCACAATAGTAATATGTATAAATATTCTAATAAATTTATAATAAAATCTAATAAAATGTGTTATACCCCTTTATTAATAATAATGTAAAAAGTATCCCCTTCTACATTGCAACTAACCCCTTCCCACAACAACTGAAAGAAACACCCCGATGGCAGCCCCCCCCTTTTTCCAGGGAAAATAAGACCAACACCCTCCCCATAGACAATTACCCCAATAACTTACCCTACCCTCTAACGTAAAAAAACTATCCCTACCGTACCCCTGTAAAAAGTATTTTCTCCTAGCTAGCACCTGAGCCGTGACGTGTCTGTTAGTAAAAAGTAAAAGCAAAGAAAAACTGTATCAGTTCTTAGTCTGCAATTAACAAAATTAAAAACTAAAATGAACCATAAAATAGTACTATGCCATATTAAGCTAAGTTAAGATCAATAGATCCTATGGCATTATTGAAGGTCTTAACATCATTGCATTCACGGATCTTAGGTGGTAAATTGTTCCAAAGTCTACTAACAATGTATGAGAAAGATCTATGCTTCCATTCATATTTAAAGCGTGGTTGTATCAGCCTAGTGCCATTACCTCGTAGGTTGTACTTCACAATTTTAAGTTTAAACAAATCATTGATGTATGAAGGACCTTGATCATGCATACATTTATAAAGTAGGGATAACGACTGAAAACATCTACGCTGGGCCAAGGTTTTCGTGTTTACGTACTTTAGAATAAAGTAATACGATAATGACTTCGATATGCCTAAAATAGTCCTCAGAATGTAATGATTGGCGTCCTCCAATCGTTTGGCTTGACTTTACTAATTCCCAGTAGGATATAGTACTACAGTACTCCAGGTGGGGCAGTATATATGCCTTGTAGAGGCGTATCATACCTTCTTCTGGGATAAATCGACGTAATCGTCTCAATGCTGCCGCCTTAGCATAAGCTTTCCTCGGCTGTTCCGAGATGTGTGACTTGAAGGTGAGCTTGTGGTCTAGTGTAACTCCTAGAATCTTTAAGGTGTCGGTGACTTCAATATTTGAGTCGTCCAGTTTGAAGTCATATTCATATGATGTTGGACCGATTGCGATGGTTTGTGTTTTCGTTGCGTTTACCTGCAAGTAGTTATTCTTAAACCAGGTGGAAAGCGTTTGTAGGTCTGAGTTAATGTGGTACTGTAGTACCATTGGTGAAGCATCAGAAGCATATCCGGTAGTATCGTCAGCGCATAGCCTAAGGGAAGTGTTAGATACGAAATCCAGAGATTCCTTTCGAATGGAAATTCACTGTTTGTTATTCTCCGTGACAAAGAATTTGAGAAATCGCGCAAAGTTCTTGCTCCCAAGCGAAAAAAAAAGGTAAACAAAGCCGGCAAGGGCAACAAGCCAAACGCCACTCGTGCACTCACCGATGACGTGGAGGAAAAACTGTTCAAAACTGGCCAGTTTGGCGATTCCGGTCCAGAAATCCTACAGAGAACAATATGGTGGTATTTGTCCCTGCATTTTGGCTTCAGGGCGAGAGATGAAAGCCGTAAGTTGTGCTGTGGCGACGGTGAACTACAGCAAGATTCGTCCAAGATGGCCGCGAAATGCTTGTGTGGCTAAATGAACGCGGGACGAAGACACGCAAGGGCCAAAAAAACGGTCAACAGCGACCTTTCCAACCGAAGATTTACGCCACCAATACGGACAGATGTTCAGTGAACTATTACTGAAGCTCTTCAAGAGTCTCCGGCCGGCAGAAATGAATAAACCAGGCCGCCACGTTTCATTTCTAGTTCAGTTTTTAGAGACAGATTTTTAGAAACTTTGAAGAATTTTCGTCGTCTGTCAAAGAAACTTTGTCAGGAAGGAACAGCTCTGTCTTTAGAACCAATGTATCTTCCAATGTTTTGCATGATTGTGGCAATAAAACCGTTTTTATCGGTGAGTCTTTGGTTGCTGTGATTTTACGTTCGATCGAAAATTCATTTCGGAAAACTACTGTTGGCATAAGTGCAAAGCGGGCGCTGAACGGAAGTAAAATGTCAACTTCTGGTTGGATTTTTTTTGCTTCGTTTTTCGCCATCGCTTGGTCAATGCATCAAGGCCTCAGTTTGATATTTTCTCGTAAAGACCTCACTCTCGATAGATCCTTTGCATGTGACGTCATCAAAATTCTAAAATCTAAACTATGAGATATATGAAGCTGTTCTTTTAATATGATTTAGATATCGGTATTCTCAGTATTCTTCGGAACATTTACGTCGATACGGTGCTTTGTTTTTGAGTTACAGTATTTTGAATTTTGTGACAGCCCAGGTCAGAGTGTTTCCTAAATGTCAAGGAAATCCAAATATTTCGGCCAATTTCAAATTTTAGACTTGATAAACCTTTAAAAGTGATATCTAAAGTGTTTTGAAGTGAATGCTAATCATATATTGATGCGGAAAACAGCTTTATTTGTAGAGTATGTTTCTGGCCGCCATCTTGGTGTACTAAAGCTGTACACCAACATGGCCGCCGCATACTAATTACACTAAATTGTTCGAATATTATTTGGCCGACAGCTCAGTTACGAAGTATTCTATTGCTCCAAAATTTCGGTCATTTCTATATTTTTACCTGCTCTATACACAGCATTAAAAATATTTTTATAATATAAGTTTTTTCTTGAGGCAATTTTTTTGTGACGTCAATGCAAACGATCAATAAGTAGTTTAATATCGATCTTGACTGTGATTCCTCTTTGGAGTCTTTTAGTATTAAACGTCAGTATTAATATTCAGCAACTTGAATTTCCTTCCAATAGACGCCTTTCATAAGTTTTACTTCCGATCACGAAAACGATGCTCAGGTGGTTTGAAATCCAAGATGGCGGACAACTGCTCAGTCGCAGCTAGAAAGTACCTCCGAAAAGGACTCGAAAAGTATGTTATTTAGTAGATCGTACCTGAATTTGGCTTTAGAATCACTGTATTTATGTTCATGTATAGTCTACCGTATATTAACTGATGATTTGCATGATAAACGTCCACGGTTTGGGCAAAATACCGAAAGAACGCGGATGAAACTTTTAAACTATTACTTTTGTTGAAAATCTCCACAGATCAGTACCACAAAAAGCACACGCCGTATGAAATACGCATTGCTGTGTACACTATGTACTGGAATAACTCTTGAGACGTGATTTGTAGTGTAAGCCGACCCAAAAACTGAGAAAGAGTATGGCTGATATGGTTGCTTGAAATATGACTAACTTATCTTTGTTCAGTTAACGTATAACTTTGAGGAAAGTGGGGGTTTCTTGCTGTTACAGATCACCACATATGCACGTAACACAAAGAAAACTATTGTCTTCTAAAGCAAAACAATACCCTGAAATACAAAGAACCCTATCCCCAGAAACAATGAATCAAACAATGAAGCTCCCAGAAAAGTGATATTTGAAGTATGCGGGCATCAGGCGTCGTATTAGGCACAGGCATTCCCGGAAAAATATGTTCTCTTGGTGTCAACGTACTCAAGAGAAGAGAAATCTTCAAGCATAATTCTGGCTCTTGGAAACAATGATAGCTGCAGCTACCAGAATGAAGAAAAGACTGTTGATGATATTCAATCAATGAACATCAGTCAAACGATGAAAATACATATTCAATCGACCGCTATTGAAAAACCAGCTCGTTTTTCTTCTTCAAGGAAAAAAAATCATATTAGTTTCTGCACAGGATTCTCATCTTCTAAAATATATCAGGTCTAGTATGACTTTTTATCATGTTTGAGAGTAGGGAGATATATCATTTACTGAAATAAATGTTTAATTGAGGCTAACAGTAATATGGGAAGGGAATACCACTTATAAACAGCGGCTATACAAGCAATTCAAACGGCTTTGGGGAACTATGAACGGATAAACCATATTCTAACTGGAACTATGTCTGGATGGTTATCCAGTATAATGGCTGCTGTTTCGGTATACTCGTTGCCTGCATGTTATCAGTTGACTCCAGCTTTTTCCAATGTTTGTTTTCTGTTAGGTGAACAGTAGTTACATTTCCCATCGATAGCACTTCACTTGCTGTATTAAATAGCAAAAGAGATTAGATATCATAACATGAGCTTATTAAACAGCCTATCAGAAATAAACTAAAATTTGCTTTGCACCTCATAAATCACTTTGCCTCAATTTTAGACCACAATACTAATTTACTTTAGCCAGAAGATATTTCCGACTCCTTTAAATTAGCTTAGATATCTTCGACGGAAATATGCCCCTGAAATAATTAATATCATCCTCTGTAAGCTGCAAACTTTTTTTAGATTTGCAACCTGTCGGGTGTACATTGTTCGGAAATGACTGATGACTTGATCAAGTAGAAAAGTACTTTTTTCCTTTTTTGTGCGCTAAACAATATACTAAAATAATGCAGACTACACATGGACATAAATCTAAAACCAAACACAGGTATGATTTACTAAATAACATACTTTTGGGCCATCCCTTCATGTAGGACGACACGAATTGCTACCAAATTGTATTCTATTGTATTGTATTGTGTTGCGTTCTATTGTTGTATTGAATTGTATTGAATTGTATTGTGTTGTATTCTATTGTATTTTTGGTAAAAATTCGTGTCGTCCTACATAAAGGGATTGCCTACTTTTGGGAGTATTTTCGGAGGTACTTTCTAGCTGAGACTGTGCAGTTGTCCGCCATCTTGGATTTCAAACCACCTGGAGCCTCGTTTTCGTAACCGGAAGTAAAACTTATGAAAGGCCTGTATTCTTGTAAATAATTGGTTCTCGTTTTTTTTTCTTACTAGTAGCTAAGCTCATATCAACCAGTTTTTGCCTGTTTTTGTTTGTTTCGTATCATAAGGTTTTCCGTGCTATTATGTAGTTGTTGTTATTATATTTATATGTATATATATGTTACTTACCATAAATAACTTTTTGAAACACGACTCAGTATGGCTTCCTTAGTGAACTTGATTCACGTCTGGATTTTTAATTAAAACCAAACAAATTAGCCATAAACGTCAATCACATGTCTGGATTTTTGTATTAAAGGGCGGTGGAGGAACTGTGGTCTATATTCGAGAAGGAATTCCGTATTCAGTGTCGAAGAAGCGATCCCGCTTCTGTTTATTACAGGATATATAAAATACGTAAACACTATGTTACACGATATATAAAATACACTATATTACAGGATATATAAAGTACGTATAAATAAATATTACAAGTTGTAAAATGTAAATATAATATGATATAATGAAGAGCTAGATATTCGTCGCTCAAGCATCTTTCCACAGGAAGCCCAAGCTCTGTTTATGTTTTATGTAAATTTATTTTATAAGGGTTTGTATGGGAATATTTTAATCTGGTTTTTCGATAAATATACTGTAATAAAATGAATAAAACTTACCTGGTGTCTATGATCTGTGTCTTGGCTGTGTCTGTACGTAGTTTCAGCGAATTTGGGCGAATTTTGAATCCATTACTCTTCATACTAAAGAAGAAATGAAAGGTAGGAAACGAACTTCAAATCTCGGGTTCAAAGCCACTCACGTTTGGGTCGATTTTTTTCACAACAATCGTATCCAATTTACTTTTTATCCCCATCAGAATACGCAGAGATAACTTTCCAGTCGATCTGTGCGAACCAAATGAAGACATCTGTATTTGCCGAGCTACAATCCACTGTTGAGTCCGCCAAAATCTCGCCAGAAGCAGCCACTCGCCAGAGTGGTGCCAACACAGGAAACCCAAGCTCTGTTTATGGCTATTTTATAAGGTCCGTTGGGAATTCTTAAAACTAGCTTTTCGATAAATATATTGTAATAAAATGAATAAAACTTACCTGGCGTTTATAGCCTGTGTCTTGACTATGCCTGTATGCAGTTGCAGCGAATTTAGGCAAATTTTAAATCCTTTACTCTGCAACTAATGAAAGCTAGATTTAAAAATTTCACAGCTTGGGCTTCCTATGTTAACGATTTTGGCACCACTTTGGCGAGTCACGGGCATAGATGGCTGCTTCTGGCGAGATTTTGGCGGACTCAACAGTGGTTGTAGCTCGGCAAATACAGATATCTTCATTTGGTTGGCACAGATCGACTGGAAATTTATCGTTGCGTATTCTGATGGAGATAAATAGTAAATTCGATGCGATTTTTGTGAAAAGATCGACCCAAACGTGAGTGGCTTTGAACCCGAGATTTGAAGTTCGTTTCCTACCTTTCATTTCTTTAGATTAAAATTAGCGAATCAGCTGAAGTCAATATTAGGATGCGGCAATTCTGACCACCACACTTTACCGAAAACGGATGACGGGCCTGGAGCCAAGTTTGTTTGCAACAATTACGGAGAGTTTTGTTTTGAAGAGGCTGAAGAACTTCAGACCAACAAAGCTATTGGGTTAGATCGGATTAGTGCAAGATTGCTTAAAGACACATCTGGTGTCATAACTACATCTCTCACACGCTTATTTAATCGCTCTATTCAATGCGGAACCTTCCCAGATATCTGGAAAATGGGCATAGTTTATACTTTATTCAAGAGTGGTAACCATACCGATGTAAATAATTATCGTCCGATTACTGTACTACTAACGATAAGCAAGATTCTCGAAAAAGCAGTCCACACTCAAGTTTATGATTTAATAAGAATAATCTTTTGACGTGAAAGCAATATGAATTTAGGCACAAGCTATCTACTTCTGTTGCGCTTGCGCATGTCACTGATAGCATTCTGCAGCAGTATGGATAAGGGCCGCATAATTGGCGCAGCGGATTTGTCCAAGGCGTTCGACACTGTCGATCATAAACTGCTGTTTTCCAAGCTCAAATCTATTGGCCTCTCAGACCACGTCACTGATCTTGTAAGCACGTCCCAGTCGGGGTGCCTCAAGGAAGTATAATCGAGCACTCGAGCACTGTCTTTATACCCCTTCAAATATTTTCTTTTACGAGAGACCTTGCGTGCGATGTATTTCAAAATTAGACCGACCAACTTTGTGGCTTTTAAATAGATAGACGTTATTAGTCTGCTAATCAGCAGTGTTTTTCTAGGCGAGCACAGATGCTAATGACGAGTAAAAATGCACAGACTTATTAGGTAGTGAGCCGAATACTGGTCGTTTATTATATAAATCCGTGGCAAAAACTAAAACCCGGCACTATGCGGGAACAGGGTAACCTTTTTATCTTTGCTACCCAATACGGTCTCATATTCCTTTTGTTCTTGTGCATATGTGCGTTTCGTCTAAACCGTCGGTGAATAAATCCCATATCCCTGAGCGGTGGGCATATCAAGTTTACTTATTCTCATTTTATTCACGTTCGTGACCAAAACGAGAAAAAAAATCTGAAGCTTAACGATAACTCAATGTTTAAGAGTCCAATTATTCAAAGGATAAGATTACCACGAGAACGAGGACAAGTGTCATTATTCTTGTCTTGACGACCGCAGTACCTTTGTAACCATATCGCAAGGACTCTTCGGATTGGCTGCATGGGGTTAATAACGTATCTAGGAGAACTACGTTTCTAACTTTACGAAACGTCTAATTAAATGCAAACATATAATAAATAACCAGCTAGTCTCCGAGAACACATTATACGTCAAACAACTCTTAAAGAAAAGAAAACCGCGAGCGGTCATTACCCACCAAGTACAATGTTTGTGAGCGGGTTCAAAAATATGTTGCTGCTTATTGTTGGATCGGAACTTTTTAGTTTCTCGCAGTCGTTCCACCACGCTGTTTTTCGTGACAAAGTCATAACAAAAGGGATTTTTGAAACATTTAATGGGTTCGATTGGTTTAACTGCGTTAAAGAGTGCGCCAACAAGGAGAGATGTGTTTCATACAATTATGGAATTGGCAAGAAGCAGTCTACAATGTGTCAGCTAAGTATGTGTGGGATAAATGAGAGAGCCTTGTGCCAGGAAAAACTGCTTCTTCATTCCCAAGGATTCGTGTTTCAACAGCTCAAAGGAGATCTGGTAAGGGAGCCAAGTATTGTTTTCTCTGATACAAAGGTTTTCTTCCTGTATTTGCTTGTATTCTTTAGTCAAAATATAAATACAATATATTTACCATTTCATCGTACAATTTCATTCGTTTTTGAGCAGCTCAAATGGGAGCTGGTATTTGTTACTGATACAAAGGATTTCTTTCTGTATTTTATTGTATTCTTTAGTTTATACACTAATTATTTAGTTACCATTTCGTAGTGGAATTTCATTCGTTTTTCAGCGGCTCATATGAGAGCTAGTAAGGGAGCCAACCATTGTTTTCAGTGATACAAAGGTTTTCTTTCTGTAATTTCTTGTATTCTAGTCAAATAACTAATTATATATTTGCCATGCCGTAGTTCCATTTCATTCAAAACACCCACCATGTGGAAACAATTTGTTTAAAATGAATTAAAAGGCATGTTCGTTCGAGCTTTAAAGATATTAATTAAGAAAGGAAACAGATAAGATTTATGCGCCCAACATAATGTTTCAGTTCGTATAACTAAAGGAGCAATTAGGCGGTGATGACTTCCGTTCCTCACTCTTTAAAGTTAATGAATGAGGCTCGGTTAGAGAGAAACTAAAGAACTTTACCTTATATTTATTACTGCCTCTCGTTAAATCAGTCTTGATAGTCAACAGTTAATTTTAGGGAGGTTTTTATTAATGAAACAAGTCCGATAATAGGTCATGTTTTTAATTTGAAAGTAGGCAAGAAGAAAGTAATCTATATCAGCAAACATTGTCTATATGTTGTCGTAAAGTTGTTACAAGTAAAGGTGTGTTCTAGAGTTTATTCAAAATATGACAAGGAAATAAATATTGATACAGCTACATTGTATAGTGTTTGTTTTTCCTAAAATGAGCCAATAATGTTGCAGAAAGTTAAGCTAAAAATCTAACTACTTCTCTAATGACAACAAGCCACAAAATACCATATGAAACGTAGTGTTCAATACCAGCTGAAAGTGAAAAAGGCTAAAGTAGTAACAATAATAACACGGAAAGTATTTTGCAGTTGATATCGTCACTTTTAGCCAATGCGATATTTACAAAAGAACTGCCAGCTTAAGCTTGCTTGTGTAGGTGTTCCCATGATTGTATCATTTAACACTTTTCGATTTTCATAAAAATAAATCTCCAATTCCAGCTGTGTAGCGTAGCCCTGGGATTTAGTCAATATACACCCTTTCCTCGGGTTTCGTAAATCGTACTTGCGAACTTATTAAACATCAATGCATTTGAATGGGGAAAATAAGCCAAAGAGCTGGTACGCTGCGAATGCGCAAACTCCCTAGCATGATTAAATCGCATGCGCCAGCATGTTTCTCGTGAAATATTTCTTGGTAGCAAAATATTTTTCTTGCTTCCCGCTCGTTTGCTCACCCAAAAAAACATTATCAGTATCAATGTTTACTCGTTTGAGAAGGCCTTAATGAACCTCATATTGAAACCTTTTTGTGTGACAAGTGAAGCATATAACGAAAGAAGCCTGTTCTATGGTAATTTATGGGCCTTTGTCAGTTCCTTCAATACATTTAGATACTGTTTCGGCATCTTCTTGAGCCCTAATTTAAACTTCATGGTAATGAATGGACACTTCCACATTAGAGTTAAATAGTCGAATTAATTTAACTTTGCTGCTTAAAAAACTCTGAATTTCAAACTGGACCTGAAGCAACCATAGGGGCTGATCAAAGCCAGGACCAAGCGATCGAGCAAACGGGAAAACATTTGTTGCGGAAGCAACAGTGTTTCCTCGTTTGCACAGGGATTTAAATGTTATACTTTTCTCGGTGAACAGAATCAATTTATTTTCTTTCTCAGCCTCATATCGAAACTTTTGTACATGACAAGTGTATATAGCAGCTAGTTTTATAGCTTTTTTTAGTTGCAGTGAGCTTAGTATGTGTTCCTTAATAAGCCTTTTACAAACTACTGCATGTTGCTATTAAACGATTATTATTATTTTGTGTTTTGTAATAATTTATACGACTTTTGTTTGAAAACAACCGAGCAACAGTAATTAATAATTAACTACCAAAGATTTTATGATAAACCATAGATTACCATAATATTAATTTAGTTACAAATATAAACAAGGGAACAAATACGAGGAAGAAGAAAATGATAATATGATGCATTTTAAGATATTGTAAAAAGTGTTTTAACACCTAACCCATGAGAAATGAATAGAAGGGTATCGGAATAGTAACTAAAATAAAGAAAACATGCAACTTTGGGAATAATATAATGAATTTTAGAGAAAGAATAATCAAATGTCTTTAGAATATATTATGTATTTAGGTTTTTTACTAAAAATAACTAAGGACATTATGATACATGAATAGATTATTATAGTATAAATGAAAAAAAAAAAAATTGGGAAGAAAACAGAAGATAACAAACATTTATTATATATATAGTTACCTCATCAAAAATGTCATCCTACAGTGCAATATATGCACCACGATATGATATTTTGTAAACATCTTTTTCACGGTGCTTAATAAGGTTAACATATATTGGAAGTATAGTTTCTCGAATATCAGTTTATACACCCAGATCGTACATTTGAACATATATGTGGTACCATATTTACAGATATTTATATTTATAAAATAGATTCGATAGTACGCACGCTCTGAATGGCTGTAAGCCGTGTTTCTATAACTCTATAGAAACATAGACAGTTGAGCGCGCGCTTGAGCTAGTTGTGAGAATTTACGTTTTGGTTATCAAATTAAGCGAGCCTTTCCGTGCTTATATTCGTTTATTTTATAAAGGAAATAGAAAACATTTTCCCCTTGTTTCTATAAAGTTATAGAAACACTTGTGGAAGTTTGGAAGTACTCGAAATAGCTGTGGAAACACTTGCCCTTCGGGCTCGTGTTCCCACTGCCATTTCTCGTTCTCCCAAACTCTCACTCGTGTTTCTATAACCCTATAGAAACACGGGAAATGTTTTCTATTTCTTAAATAACAGTCACATAGTTGGTTTACAGCAATGTAATATGTCAGCTGTTCAAACTAAGAATGGTCTAGTTCTTTATAAGTGAAGTGAAACAATAGAGAAGCTGGTCGCGCACTTGTGATGGAAATGGTTACGATAATCAAAAACTTGAAAACGTTTGAAAAGACTGAAATTTTAATCAAGCCAATGGTCTAAAAAAAATCATGGCATTACAATGTATAACTGAGTATTCAAGGGGTATCTATCATATAAACAGAAAGTTTTACTTGACGAAAAAAAGCCAAGAAAACTTGGTGACATATAGTCCTTTTACGTAAGGACAGCTGTAAAATATATATTTTCGATAAAATGTCGATTTTAGTTTCCGCAGCATACACGACTTTCATAAATGTGATTTTCCGTTTCGGTAGTTTATCCACATGTATAGAAAGCATGAACATTCCCATGTGAAAGAGCATGTCGACATTAGTGAACGCTGATCGCTGTAGCTTAAAAAGCAGCGAAGTTACAGCCAGTGGAAGTTATAGAGATTTGTATGAGAAAAACAACGGAGCCTTTCTAGCCTCGCTTTCATGTTGTTTTCTGCATTAAAAATGCTCATAGCTCAACACCAATTCTTCACATTGCTCCAGAACTCAAAACAATTACTAGTTGTAATGTGATCTTTCATGTGGTAGCTTTGCTTTCCCTCTACAGATTGATCTTCCAGATGATGCAAATTAGGAGGCGGCCGTGTATACGAAACTAATTCCCAGCAATGAAAAGTGAAAACGAATCTTACGTCCTTAGTTTCAAATGTTGTTTGTGCATTGGACAGATGTATTCACCAACGCAAAGCGGATGATCATAGATGAATTTGATATTATATTATAACAGAAACAATGGCATATAGTACCAATTCGTTTAGGATGTATTTTATATTTTAAAAAAGTTTCGTATATTACCAGAAAATAATATTAGATATGCAATGTTAAAAAGATACTCAAAATTGCTTTTAAGCTATTTGGGCCTCAAAACAGCCAATATTTCGATATTTGATATATGCTTTAATCTGAGATTCCTAAATTCCCAGTATGACTTATAAGCCGTGGGCGTCGAAGTCTGCACGATATGCGCTTCATATTTTCGCATGAAATCGATGCAGAATCAAAGATTCAACTACATGTTATTTTGTTTCAGCGCGTCCTACATCATGAAGAACACGATATCTATAATTACACAATAAATAGACTGAGGTTATTAGTCGGCTAAGCACCTATTTTACGAGTCATGAGGCGTAAAAATACGGGTAAAAATACATAACCGCATTAGATGCTTAGAAGTTGTTCATTATATAAATTCGGCCAAGAAATGACATTTTCTTTCAATACCAACCAAAAACCTTGCGTGGGGCTCGCTCGAGAAATGGCGCATATTCAATGTTGCGTGTTGCTATCCTACATATTTACGTTATAGGGACTTAAATAATGGCATTGTTGCGCGTTGCTATCCTTAATCTAACGTTCGACCGCATACGCTGCCTGCAATAAAAAAACTTTATTTTTGTGTCTAGTCTTCTATCTGACCCTAGATGAGGTATACTAATCGAGGATATGAATTCCTCATTCGAATTGGAATTTCAGTTGGTTTGTGAAGGAGGAAAACCAGAGAACCCGGCCGGAGAAAAACATTCAGAGCAAGGGCGAGATACCAACAAACTCATCTCGCAGATGGTGCCACGATCGGGAATCGAACTCAGACCACAGAGATGCGAGGTAAACGCTTGACGCTGCGCCATCCCGGCTCCCACAAAAAGCTTGGTAGCGACCTGCCTTGAAAGAGTATCATACTGTCCAGACTGTCCTCGACCCAGATCAGCTTTATAAATGGCCTTTTCTTGTCTCAACATAAATACTAAATAATAATAAATCAATAATCAAAACTAATCACAACTAATCATAGTTGAGGGATTTTATAAGGCAGACATTGTTGAAGGAGATGCTTTTTAAATTCCTCTCGAATATTAATGTTGTGGTTTATTTATTTAAGATTCTTTAACATAACGAGGCAAGTTATTCCACAGTTTTGATGCCCTGTGTAGAAAGGTCTTTGTCCATCTATTAGAATCGCTTATAGCCTGAGCAGCTATGTTTCAGCAATCTAATCCTATCAGCTATTAATAAACACCTAGCTAACAGTATCAGTATAAACACTTGGTTTTAAACAGTGAAAGGAATTGGAAAATTCAGTTGCAATATTTCTCATTATAACAAACATTAGAGTGCTCATTCGTTTTCCAGTACTAGATGGTCGGAGTTTGACAGTTGAACGAAGCTCGCTTCACATGTATGATATTGGATGATATAGAACCATATATTCCTGTATTCTTTATATTCCTTCCTTACGACAACAACCCATACATCATCTGAAATTATATTTTTAAAATACAATAGTTAGAAGGTATAGCTAGGTATGAAGTGTGAAATGAGAAACCCGAAGGAAAGAAAATCAGACAAATAAAGACATACTTTGCTTTATATAATGATATAATAATTGGTCATATTAATACGTACTGTTATTATCAAAACAATTAAGACCTAAAAATATTGGATGGATAATAGAACGTAGTAGCCGAACCAGACGTCAAAAGTGGTTTCGACTTAAGTGATTTATTAGGAAAGATAAAGAAAGGAAATATTAGTACCGCTACTAATATGGTACGCATACTTATCCAAACAATCTTCCTTTATTAATGGGTTTGCTCGATTGACAGAAACTGAATTTCGTGGTGTCTTAATTCTTTAAATATTTTGAAAGAAAAAGATAAACAATCCCTCACTAATAACCCAAATAATCCTCCAATGTTTCAGGTTCCTGTGAATGATAATATACTATATTATCTCATGTTCTTAGAAATTCTCGAAAGACAAAAACAGACAATAGTAGTACGCTACTACAAATGGCGTGTATAATTGGTGCCAATAATTACCAGGACCATCCTCAAAATGTTAGCCCCTCCTTTTTTCACCACTTCGGGTTGAAATGAACTCGTAATTCAAATTGCAGAGCAGCGAAGAACGTAATCCGTTAGATTGCTAGATGTTTAACGTTTACAATGAAACAAGCCACACACAAATTAAAATAACATAAGGAATATAGTTGTTCATTACTGACGACAAAATAATATACTTACTCTGAAGTTTAACATTTATATGTTTGATTGCAATTTCGCACGATATATAAGCAATCGGTGTAGAAGTCAAGAGATTGTGACAGCCGAATAAAACAAGCTGTAGGATTTTGCGCATTATTCGAAAACTCGGATCGAAAGAAAAGAAAGGTTTCGATCACAGGCCGCCCAATTTCTGACTTTGTATGGGAGTTCTTCCGATAACTCAGAATAATAACATAAATTTAGTTACAGATCTTCTGTAATACAAGGTAAATAAAGGAAGAAGACTTACCTGAAGTTGTTTTGTCGTCCTAAGTGTGTTTCAGGTCGCTAGAACGGTGTTTTATGGAATTCTTGAGTCATACGCTTCACCCCTCTAACCAGAGGGGAAGGCTGAACACTCAATCCAACGACGGCCTTCGCTCGAGGACGAATTTTCCACAAAATATCAATCCCATCGGCGTTTACTCGGCCGCGGTACAATCCATGGACATCAATTATCCCTCAGAAGTCCCCAGGCTTGATAACTCCTTTCCAAACCCGTTAGATTTGAACGATTTTTGAAGCAATTCGTGCAGCTTCCAACGGCTGACAGATCGTAACGTCCATTGAATGGTCCTTCTTGACAACGCGTTTTGGTAACCAGGCGTTTGGGTAACCAGGCCGTTACAAATTATTTCTTTCCCTGAGAGGGACATATCAAATTCATTTGACACTTTCTAATCCCTCCCTCCCCTCCAACGAGACCACTGGACAGCGCCGGTGACGTGGGATACGCTGTCGAAAGCCTTGGTAAAGTCTAAATAGATGACGTCACTTTGCTGTCCCTTATAAACAGAATATCCAATTTTGTGTAGAAATTCTAAAAGCTGAGTTACCGTAGATCGTTCTTTGAGAAACCCATGCTGGCAGTCACTGAGGTATTTAGAATACAGCGTTCGAGAGCCTTGGAAACAATGCAAAGGAGAGATACCGGACGATAGTTTTGAACATCCTCCTCACGGCCTTTCTAATGCACTGGAACGACAAGCGACCTTTATCCGCTGAAGCGGTAAACAGCCTAACAAGAGAGACCTGTTAAAACGTTGGGTCAGGGACGGAGGAAAGTTGGGCCAGGGATGGAGAAAAGTTGGGTCAGAGACGCAGCTGCTATAATAACACAGCGTCCATTTTTGCTATAAACAATAGCTTTTGCACTTCCAGCCTCGTCCCTGCCTCGAGGTTGGAAGTGCAATAAAAACACTTGCATTCATGCGATTCCTCTTACAAAAAGTTCATTTTTTTTTGCCAGGATGGAACAATGTGTGGATCAGCAACAGAGAAGCCATCTATAAAAAGTGAGTTCACAGAATTACATGTATATGTTGAATAGCGAGTACATTATATCCCTATAACGAAGCTAAATCCACATAATCATGCATGTCAATTAAAACAAAAGTAATTCAGAGCAATCAGAACGCAGCGTTGTTCTTTTCGGGAAAAACAACCACTGCCTATCTTGCACCAGAAGCTTGTAAGGGAGAGATAAAAACCCGAACTTGAATTATTCGCAGAGATTTAAGAAATTGGGAATGTTTTCGTCAGACTATCGCTGAACCTTTAACTAATTTACGATATAGTTTACCGTAGTATGTCCTCTTGTTTACCACGTTTCGCGTCGATCATCGCATGGTCAAATTAAATTGTTGTGGATTCTTTCCTACTGGCATGTGACGTATATAATAAGCCAAATTACGACCTTCTTATAATATAAGGTGCTGATAGCTGCACGCTGACTACACAATTTCTTCTTTTCCATACAATGTCCTCCTTGAATGTTAGTTTTAAGATCAGCACCATACGTTTTATGGGTTTCATTGTTTTCTTATGCATCTATCATACGCTAAAATTTCAGATCCAAAAGATTGTCGCGAGGTGTACCAATTAGGCAACACCAAAAGCGGCATATTCGCAATAGATCCCGATGGACGAGCTTTGTTTCCAGTCTACTGCGACCAGGTTACACGCGGCGGAGGCTGGACGATGTTTCAAAAGAGACTAGGAGACTCGCTACGTTTTTACCGACGCTGGCAAGACTACACCGAGGGGTTCGGGGAGCTTGGGAACGAGTTCTGGCTTGGATTGGATAGGATTCACCGACTAACGAATGGCCGAAGCGTCGATCTTAGAATCGAATTAGAAAATGACAAAGGA
This sequence comes from Actinernus sp. WN-2022, assembly GCA_030867875.1. Classification (NCBI taxonomy): domain Eukaryota; kingdom Metazoa; phylum Cnidaria; class Anthozoa; order Actiniaria; family Actinernidae; genus Actinernus; species Actinernus sp. WN-2022. Next base: position 38,617,935 of record JAOWCC010001501.1, read on the forward strand.
GTTACAACATATGCAGAATATCGAAACTTCAGGTTATCGAGCCGACTGGAGTTCTTCAAGCTACATGTCGAATTTACAGGTAAATAATTTCGCAAAGTAAATAGACACTGTCAACCTCCAAATTATAAACATTAGAGAGCTTAAGCAACCAGGACGACGACGGCTGTGACGACGGAACGTAGAAGTGTTTTCTCCCAAAATTTGAAGTTAACTATTTTTTTTAGTTGCCTTTTATAACCATATTTTAGAAAAATGTGACCAGGACAGAGTTCCGTTCAGGCCGAACGATAAACGGTGTGATTTACTTTCTTACGTTCGCGTTCTCCTTTGAACGTAAAATGTGGAGTTTTCACGTTCTGTTTTTTAAGGGAACGGTCAAAATGTAGGTGACTGCGTGCATTTATTGCATTTTGTAATTAAGACTATTGCTTTATGCCGTCGTCCTAGACATCGTCATCGTGGTTGCTTAAGGTTCCAATTCTCATCACAAAAGAAAAACTATCTATGGACCCTTTGCTGATGAAAAAGTGTTTGTTCTAAATGCCCCACGTGACGTCATAGCCGCCATGTTGGTGTACCTTTAACAATAGATTCTTCGTTAGCTTCTTTTGTTCTGTACACCAACATGGCCGCCATGCCCTTTGTCATTTGAATCTCTGGGGATTGAGTGCAAACCATCTATACTCAGATTAGCAGAGTGTGTGTTTATACTGGAGACAATGTGAGAAAATTTTGATAAAGAACGGCAAAGATTCGAGTGGATGAAAAATAATACTTTTAAGAGAAATTTAGAGCAACTTGAAATCGGTTCACTGTAAACGAAATTAAGTTTCGAAAATACACATTTGTGATCCACTTCAATCTTTTCCATCCTCTATCGAAAAAGGTTTGAAAAGCATATTAGGACATTTACGTGGTATTTCTATTCAGCTGTATCAGGCTATTTTTGTAGTTCAATTCGATTGACAGTGATTGACAGTGATTGACAGTGATTGACAGTGCCCCTATATTATCGAACTCTTATAGATGCGAAAATGACGTCACGAGAAAAAAAAAGTACGCCACGAGACGCAGTCTAAATGCAGGGACGGCGGAACGAAATTTCTTGTGGGGGGGTGGGTGGGCTAAAAATTGTCATTGAGTCGGTATGACCAAACTATAGTTAACAAATCGCATACATTTTGCCCGGCATTGTCCGTACTCGTATTGATCATAGAAATGACGTCATAAAATGTTCAAAACTCAAGTGGAACAACTCGCTGCGCTCGTTGTTTCACTGCAAAGTTTTGGACATTTTATGGCGTCATTTCTATGATCAATACGAGTACGGACAATGGCAAAATGTATGCGATTTGTTTTTTACAACGACGAAGCACTTATAAGCTTCAAATGAGTGCGTAATAAATGGCTTTCAAATCGAAAAAAGGCCATTGAAAGTCAAAACGTAAACACTTCTAATCACCGGCACCGAGAGAAAGCTTTATTTGACAAATGGCAGCACACAAGGAAATTTGGTTCACCGATTAACTTCTGTCATTGATGGAATGCTTGTGAAATCCTTTCTTGTTTTTTTCTGGATCTTGTTATAATTAGTCACAAAGCCTGAACCACATATTCGCCGAAACTTTCTCCACTCAAGAGAAAACTTTTTTTTTTTTCCAAATGGCACACTACAAAGAAGTTTGACTCACCGATTAACTTCTCCTAGTGATTAAATCCTTGTGAAATCCTCATTTTCTTGTTTTTGGAAGAGAAGTGAACAGCCATTTGAATTCACAAACCTCGCCGTGATTTACGTGAAAGCACTTTGCAAAGGTACCACGGTACCACGACGTCATTTTCATTGTCCGTACTTAAATTGCATATAGCGGAGAGCGAATCAGAAAGCGAGAAAATTGGATGTTGTTGTAAAATCTTAAAGTGCCACTACGACGAAAATTTACGATTTCGATTTGCCACTTTTTCAGTGTCTATAGGTCAATCAGTATTAGAAATATCCGAAATAGTAAAAAATATTCCCAAATGGGCATCTTAAACCACAAATTTTAGGAGAGTTTACCGGTAAAATCCTGTCCGCCATTGCTGGAAGCCGTGCCCTTTGTTCAGCTTTAAACAAAGGTTTATTCACCGGAAGTGATGTCATACACTTAACACGACAACCTCGTGGCGCGAAATAGCGTGCATAAAAAAGTAGCCAACCTCGCAAAGATAAATATAACTTTCTTCTTATGTACGTGAAGACGTTTTTAGTAGGAATATGCCTCCAGGCGTTGTGTTCTGCAGGCGAGCGTTAAGTGTATGACATCATTTCCGGTGAATAAACCTTTGTTTAAAGCTGAACAAAGGGCACGGCTTCCAGTAATGGCGGACGTGTAGATTCAATATTCGGAGCTAAAAAAATAAGACTTCCTGTCGTTGTATCGAAAAACAATTTGAACTGGTAATAATATATAAACTCTACTTTATGAATATGCAAAAACATTGATATGTCAAAATTTGATCGTAGGGGCACTTTAAATGCATAGATGTAACTATGGAAAATATTTTTTGACTATAGCCACCCCAGCCCCAGCCCCACCCCCATTTATTAGGACAGACACACGACTAAACGAAATAGGTTTGTCTTATACAATAATTAGCGAAGGCAACGTTTTGATTTACTGCTCTTAACGTGACGTCATCTGTGCATCTGTGCTCATAACACATGGCTGTAGACCAATCAGAGTGCGCGTTTCTCGTGTTTCTCGTATAATTAAATGATCATACATACTGCTACCAAATTGTATTCTATTGTATTGTATTGTGTTGCGTTCTATTGTTGTATTGAATTGTATTGTGTTGTATTCTATTGTATTTTTGGTAAAAAATTGTGTCGTCCTACATAAAGGGATTGCCTCCCAAGAGCTGTTATTACGGCTGAGCCAAATACCATAAAACGGACAGCGGTTTCACCCATCTTATCGGGTCATCGACTCGTTTGAGGCTGTTTCAGCTTTGAGTTTGTTTGAGTGAAATTTTCCATGCAATATCCTCGTGCCTCGTTTTACTCTGCTTTATAATTCCTGTAAGACGCTGAGTGGCCTAAGGATGGACTAACCGATTTCATAAGGCTGAACGTGAAGAGGAGTTATCGTGTGAGTTGTTGACTTTACGGACCCAATAAGCTTCTGAAGACAAGGCTTGGATAAAAATTCCGTCAATTCACTCCAGTGGCCAAGGACAGACACCGCTTAATAATTATTCTTGCTTTTATTTAGAAAATAATCGTTTGGGGCATCATCTTCTTGGTAATCTCCGTTCAACTTGACTCCATCTCTGTACCATTTTGAAATGGTTGACCCGAAAGCCTCGTTTTCATGAGGACTGATGGGTGAAACCGCTGACCATTTGGCTCAGCCGTAATAACAGCAAATATTATCAGTACTGAGGTAACAACCCGAAAAAAAGATAAATTATATAAAGAAAACACAAAAATAACTGATAGAATCAAAGAAAATCAGTACAAAAGGTTTAAAAGAAAAAAGAAATAACGAAAAAAAAAAGAAAGAACAAATTATCACTAGCCACTGGCCTCCCGGTTAGCTCAGTGGTTAAGGTCCGGTCTGTCGAGCGGGAGGTCGCGGGTTCAAACCCCGGCCGGACCAACACTCAGGGTCTTAAAATAACTGAGTAGAAGGTGATGCCTTTGTGAACCAACTGCAAATGGTTAGACCTTCACGTCTTCTCGGATAAGGACGTAAAATCGTAGGTCCACTGACATGGCGGAGACAAGCCTCGCAGGGGACCTCGAGTCCTATTGTTTGTTTCCCGTGGCGTTTCGCCCAAATGCTGTAAAAAAATCTATATATAAAAAAAAAAAGGTTTCGATCCGGGCCAACTGGTTTCAACAGTGCGCGCGCATGTGTAGCACATGCTCAGAGTCACACCGCTCGAAACGAGCTACAGTATTGGCTTATAATAATAATAATATAATAATAATAATAATAACCTTTATTTAACCACGGTAGTACAAATTTAGCTGAGCTGCTTTTCAAGTAGCCGTGAAAGCTAAAAACTAACCTACTTACATCAATAATAAAACTATTGTACTTTAAGAAGTTAAGAATTTACTACTACTTAAAATATTGTAATAATAAAGATAATATTATGATTTAAAAGTTACGGATGCGATGTTTAAAAACAATCATTACCCCACATTACAAAACACCCTAACCCAAAGAACGGGGTACAAAACAATAGAACTACAGTATAATGTGTCCAATCAGAATACAAGTCAAGAGCGGTACTGTATTACTCACAATAGAGCTACAGTATAATGTGTCCAATCAGTATACAATTCTAGAGCGGTACTCTATTACTCACAATAGAGCTACAGTATATATAATGTGTCCAATCAGTATACAAGTCAAGAGCGGTACTGTATTACTCACAATAGAGCTACAGTATAATGTGTCCAATCAGTATACAATTCTAGAGTGGTACTGTATTACTCACAATAGAGCTAAAGTATAATGTGTCCAATCAGTATACAAGTCAAGAGCGGTACTGTAGTACTCACAATAGAGCTACAGTATAATGTGTCCAATCAGTATACAAGTCAAGAGCGGTACTGTATTACTTACAATAGAGCTACAGTATAATGTGTCCAATCAGTATACAAGTCAAGAGCGGTACTGTATTACTCACAATAGAGCTACAGTATAATGTGTCCAATCAGTATACAAGTCACGAGCGGTACTGTATTACTCACAATAGAGCTACAGTATAATGTGTCCAATCAGTATACAAGTCAAGAGCGGTACTGTATTACTTACAATAGAGCTACAGTATAATGTGTCCAATCAGTATACAAGTCAAGAGCGGTACTGTATTACTCACAATAGAGCTACAGTATAATGTGTCCAATCAGTATACAAGTCAAGAGCGGTACTGTATTACTTACAATAGAGCTACAGTATAATGTGTCCAATCAGTATACAAGTCAAGAGCGGTACTGTATTACTCACAATAGAGCTACAGTATAATGTGTCCAATCAGTATACAAGTCAAGAGCGGTACTGTATTACTTACAATAGAGCTACAGTATAATGTGTCCAATCAGTATACAAGTCAAGAGCGGTACTGTATTACTCACAATAGAGCTACAGTATAATGTGTCCAATCAGAATACAAGTCAAGAGCGGTACTGTATTACTCACAATAGAGCTACAGTATAATGTGTCCAATCAGTATACAAGTCAAGAGCGGTACTGTATTACTTACAATAGAGCTACAGTATAATGTGTCCAATCAGTATACAAGTCAAGAGCGGTACTGTATTACTCACAATAGAGCTACAGTATGTGTCCAATCAGTATACAAGTCAAGAGCGGTACTGTATTACTCACAATAGAGCTACAGTATGTGTCCAATCAGTATACAAGTCAAGAGCGGTACTGTATTACTCACAACAGAGCTACAGTATAATGTGTCCAATCAGTATACAAGTCAAGAGCGGTACTGTATTACTCACAATAGAGCTACAGTATAATGTGTCCAATCAGTATACAAGTCACGAGCGGTACTGTATTACTCACAATAGAGCTACAGTATAATGTGTCCAATCAGTATACAAGTCAAGAGCGGTACTGTATTACTTACAATAGAGCTACAGTATAATGTGTCCAATCAGTATACAAGTCAAGAGCGGTACTGTATTACTCACAATAGAGCTACAGTATAATGTGTCCAATCAGTATACAAGTCAAGAGCGGTACTGTATTACTCACAATAGAGCTACAGTATAATGTGTCCAATCAGTATACAAGTCACGAGCGGTACTGTATTACTCACAATAGAGCTACAGTATAATGTGTCCAATCAGTATACAAGTCAAGAGCGGTACTGTATTACTTACAATAGAGCTACAGTATAATGTGTCCAATCAGTATACAAGTCAAGAGCGGTACTGTATTACTCACAATAGAGCTACAGTATAATGTGTCCAATCAGTATACAAGTCAAGAGCGGTACTGTATTACTCACAATAGAGCTACAGTATAATGTGTCCAATCAGTATACAAGTCAAGAGCGGTACTGTATTACTTACAATAGAGCTACAGTATAATGTGTCCAATCAGTATACAAGTCAAGAGCGGTACTGTATTACTCACAATAGAGCTACAGTATAATGTGTCCAATCAGTATACAAGTCAAGAGCGGTACTGTATTACTCACAATAGAGCTACAGTATAATGTGTCCAATCAGTATACAAGTCAAGAGCGGTACTGTATTACTTACAATAGAGCTACAGTATAATGTGTCCAATCAGTATACAAGTCAAGAGCGGTACTGTATTACTCACAATAGAGCTACAGTATGTGTCCAATCAGTATACAAGTCAAGAGCGGTACTGTATTACTCACAACAGAGCTACAGTATAATGTGTCCAATCAGTATACAAGTCAAGAGCGGTACTGTATTACTTACAATAGAGCTACAGTATAAAGTGTCCAATCAGTATACAAGTCAAGAGCGGTACTGTATTACTCACAATAGAGCTACAGTATAATGTGTCCAATCAGTATACAAGTCAAGAGCGGTACTGTATTACTTACAATAGAGCTACAGTATAATGTGTCCAATCAGTATACAAGTCAAGAGCGGTACTGTATTACTCACAAAAATAGAGCTACAGTATAATGTGTCCAATCAGTATACAAGTCAAGAGCGGTACTGTATTACTCACAATAGAGCTACAGTATGTATCCAATCAGTATACAAGTCAAGAGCGGTACTGTATTACTTACAATAGAGCTACAGTATAATGTGTCCAATCAGTATACAAGTCAAGAGCGGTACTGTATTACTCACAATAGAGCTACAGTATAATGTGTCCAATCAGAATACAAGTCAAGAGCGGTACTGTATTACTCACAATAGAGCTACAGTATAATGTGTCCAATCAGAATACAAGTCAAGAGCGGTACTGTATTACTCACAATAGAGCTACAGTATGTGTCCAATCAGTATACAAGTCAAGAGCGGTACTGTATTACTCACAATAGAGCTACAGTATGTGTCCAATCAGTATACAAGTCAAGAGCGGTACTGTATTACTTACAATAGAGCTACAGTATAATGTGTCCAATCAGTATACAAGTCAAGAGCGGTACTGTATTACTCACAATAGAGCTACAGTATGTGTCCAATCAGTATACAAGTCAAGAGCGGTACTGTATTACTTACAATAGAGCTACAGTATAATGTGTCCAATCAGTATACAAGTCAAGAGCGGTACTGTATTACTCACAATAGAGCTACAGTATAATGTGTCCAATCAGTATACAAGTCAAGAGCGGTACTGTATTACTCACAATAGAGCTACAGTATAATGTGTCCAATCAGAATACAAGTCAAGAGCGGTACTGTATTACTCACAATAGAGCTACAGTATGTGTCCAATCAGTATACAAGTCAAGAGCGGTACTGTATTACTTACAATAGAGCTACAGTATAATGTGTCCAATCAGAATACAAGTCAAGAGCGGTACTGTATTACTCACAATAGAGCTACAGTATGTGTCCAATCAGTATACAAGTCAAGAGCGGTACTGTATTACTCACAATAGAGCTACAGTATAATGTGTCCAATCAGTATACAAGTCAAGAGCGGTACTGTATTACTCACAATAGAGCTACAGTATATATAATGTGTCCAATCAGTATAAAATTCTAGAGCGGTACTGTATTACTCACAATATAGCTACAATATAATGTGTCCAATCAGAATACAAGTCTCGAGCGGTACTGTATTACTCACAATAGAGCTTCAGTATAATGGGTCCAATCAGTGTACAAGTCAAGAGCGGTACTGTATTACTCACAATAGAGCTATAGTATAATGCATGTGTCCAATCAGAATACAGGCATCGAGCGGCACTGTATTACTCCTTTTTCAGTCACGTCGCGTGTCGGGCGCGAGGGAAATCGAAGTCAGCCAATGGTTGCTCTCATCCTATAGGTATGGTGCTCCGCTAAAATACGACATTACAGCTGGTAACTTGCGAGTAATTATCTTAGTTTTTTTGGGATAGCATACCCTGCTACTTTCAGTGGCTATTTTCGACTTTGGTCTTTAGAAATTGTATTCATTTGTTGCTGATATTGCTCCTTTAACAGTTGGTATACAACTTATACAACTCTTACCCCGTGTTTTACGTCAACGATCATAGTCTAACTCAGTATGTATATTGTTTTAGGTGGAACTGCTCGAGACTCTCTCGCACTACACCACAACGGACATCCATTTTCAACCTATGATGGTGATCATGACAACTGCTCCTGCTCATGCGCAGAGCGGTTCAAGGGGGCTTGGTGGTTTGATGGGACTGGTGAAGCCTGTTTGAATTCAAATCTGAATGGCGAAGTAATGAAATGGTCGACGTGGAATTACAAACTAAAGCGCTCAGAGATGAAGCTACGTCCTGTTTGAAAGACTCTAGCAACTGCGAGCAAGTCAATCAAATGAAGAGAAGGCAATGAGGAATAGCGATGATTGACAAACAGTTTAGATTTAAACATCTGGGCAGGCTGAATGAACTGAAGCGCACAATAGGCCTTTTGCAGGAAACAGCCACGTGCTGATATATCACTCCAATAAAGAATGAACTGAGCTCGTGATCCCATGGGAAAGGCTTTACTGGAGGTCAAACAATCTTCAAAAAAGATCGGCAATCGTTTGGGGCCGAGGAAAATGGCATTTACAAACAGGTTTTGCTAATAACACTACCGATCGAAGTCAGATCTTTTTCCCATCCAGTACAACCACGCGATTGTATTCCTGCAAAAGTCCCATTACACAGATAGGATTGATAAATAGTATTTGTAAAAGCTATCATAGAGCTGCTTCAGCGTACAAGTTACTTATAGACAGTGAGCTTTGGAACGGTTTTCGATAGTGTCGAAAGAAATAATACACTGTTTGCTTCGCTCAAAAGCGCCTCGTAATCTTACTCGTCCCAAGTTCCCTCGGCCATATTTGTTCCTTTCTTATAACGACTAGGTACGAGTGCGATCCACGGCTAACTGTTTAAGTAATGGTTCGCGTAAGAACAGGAGCACACAACGGCCAGGAGCGCTCAAAGGTGTTAATTTTTCTATTGTTGAAACTTGATATCTCATTGGTTATACACAAATAAACCTCCTAAAAATAGGAATGAACTCTGATTTCACAATATGTTTTTAAAGAAAATGATTGAAGCGGACAATCTGTAACTTTGTAAAAAGAGAGAAATAACTCATATTTGGGAAACATTGAAATATTTTATAATATCTCAGCTTTTGTTTTACTGTCTTTCTATTTGCTGAATTTGTTTTGGAATCAAAAACATATACACAACGAGCGATTTCATGCATTTTAATTTGAGAACATTAATACCACTAGGCAAGAGATATCTTTAGTATATAATTGAACCATTTTCTATTTGGGATTAATGAAATCACATTCATTGCCGTGGAACAATAGATCTTGCTCCGGTTCAGTACATGAATCATTAGTTAAAATTCTCTTTTACAACGCACTATTTAGTTTGAACTTAGACAAGTTACAGTTTGTTTTTAATGTTTAAACTTGCGACATATATTAAAGTATTAATGATGTGTAGACATCTATAAAATAGATAGATTTAATTAATATATGACTAGGTGCCCTCTCTCCGGTGGTAATCGTTTTCTTCTGAAATCAGCGTCCTTGGCATGAGTGCTCACAAAGTGGACATTTATTTGAGAACGTTTAGTTTTAATTACATTTAGTTTATTGCTAAATGTGGCTGGGTTAATTTATTTGTAAAAATCTTCAAAGTTGAAATATATATAACTGTAAATACACAACATACATGCCACCGTATACTCATGTATGGGGCATAGCATAGCTTATGGCAAAGCTGGCTAAAAAGGTAAAAGGTATTCAATTAAATTGCACAAATTCTATATCAACATGTTCAAATGCATTTCACCACAGGTAGCCCAAGCTCTGTATTTGCACTGTGTGACCACTTTTGTATATATATCAAGCCATTATTTCACTTAATTCTCAGATAAAGAAAATATACTTACCTTGAGAGTTTGCCGTTGGCCTGTTGTTTCTCTAGGGTCTAGAAATGGCGTTTATGGGGCATTTCTCTCACTTTGGGTTTATCTCTCTCCCCTCTGTCTAAAAGAAAGGAAAGGCTGCACACTCAAATTCAAACCACGACTCACTTGAGGACGATTTTTCTCACAAAAACCCGTTCGATCGACGTAATTTCCTCCGTCAGGTGAAGGTAGATAGTTTTTCTTACCCCAGAAGTTTTCCGACTTGAGAAGTCCTTATCCTAACTCTTCCAAATGAACTAATTTCTTTGAAAAAAGTTTTATCATTCTTCGTACAGGCTGCGTGTTAGAATAAATTCAGACGTGACCGTTGTAAACTCGGCTTTGTAGCCTGGCCTACTGACAAAACCCCTCTTTCCGACAGAGGGACAGTCAATAAATTGCCAGGCTAGCTGTCTACAATCAGATGGTTCAGCAACTGGCAACATTCTGTAATACTCCCCCCTGATCTGAAATCTGCCACCGAAGATGAACTTACAGAGTCACTTTTGGAACTAAATGACCTACTCATCACATATGATGTTCAGCAAAGAAAGATTACCAATGTACAAAACATTGGTGCCTAGAAATGCATCTGCAAAACAAAAAAGTCCTTAAACTAGCTGTTGACAGACAGATGGTTAAAACTTGCTACATTGTGTGATGCAATTGTTGTTATTGTTGTTGATGCTCCACCTGCTCTGAAATCTGCCACCAATCGTTGCGTTAATTTTTCAAAATAAAAACATGTGTTTTTTACCCTAGTGTTTTGTTATCGTTACAAAAAAACATATTAGTAAGCTACATGTATAACCAGCTAACAGAGCTTCAACGGGCCAGCCAACAGTGTATTGCTCGATTGAGTTCCTGTCTGCAGGCTCTGCCATATACATAAAATTGTAAACAATCCGAGTGCTGTTCCAACAGATGCTTATTTAAAGAGTCTATTAAATGAAATTTATTATTTTACAGTTTTAAGGGAAAATTATTTAAGATTACATAACTATACACAAAAATTGATGTGAAATAAAATTTCCAACGGAAAAACATTTTTTCCTGACCCAAAATAACCACCTTTTGTGCGACAGATTCTAAGGGGCCTGGAACACAATTGGGACGTAAATACCTTTGCAGTCGCTTTTGTTAGTTTAGAGTTTGAAAACAAAAGCGCGTGCAAAGGTATTTACGTCACAGGCCTAATTTACATGCTTCTGACCGAGCGAAATTTGTCGCATGAATTTTGCCATGTTCGACTGAGCTTTTGCAGGTTTGGAGGGTAGGATATTCAGTTCTAACAACAGAAGCCGATAACTTAAACCTTGTTTCATAAAATTAAGTGAAAACAATTTTCGTTTCATATACACAATCCCAATCTGTTATCAGACGTCAACATAATCTGACCTTTACTCATTTTTCACCACCTACTGACTGCTTTAGGTACTCATGATATCAGATGGCTCAAAAGTACTGCTCCTGCAACAAAATTTTCCCAATGCATTTGAGAATCGACTTTCACCTTTCCTATCCTCTACACTCCACGCACCTGAACACAATGGGCTCGCACTCCCATAACCTTTGGTTGCTTCTAGTATAAACTTTATTTCAATAGATTTCTCTTCTGAAAAAGGACCCTGTACCGGGCCAAGGATATCCAAAGTTCGTACAGCATTTGAGTATATTACCTGTAACTATAACATTTGTATACCTTAAACATATTTTTACAAATGTCTCTCAGCAAAGGCTGTGTTGTACACACCACCCAGCACAGTTCCTCCAACGAAACCTAAGACGGCACCAGAAGGCAGGCTGCTCCCCATCGCAATGGCTGCTGCCGCCCCACCCACTGTACCCAACATAGCAAATCTATCAGTGCGAACCTGATTACGATTGTACCTCAGTCGATAACAGCGATCAAACAAGCCATCATCATCAATGTTTCCCCCTCGAATCTTTGCATATGTCATCAAAGTCCCTGCTGGTATCCCAAGAAGGGCTCCGACTTTGGCGTACTTGATTGCAGTGTTTGTAATAGCCCCTAGGTTTCTTGGCCCTCTAATGAGGCGAGCTGCTGGCCCAATGGCGACCATACCAAGCAGGGCAAAAGCCTGGATGTTTTTTAAGGTTACATGGCCTATCAGTTCATAGAGAGGATATTTGATTTCTCGCATCTCCTCATCCCCAAGGGTTTGCCCGAACATGTTACGAGTCCACTGTAACTTCATGGCAGCTAGCTTGAGTTCTACAGGTAGAAATGTTATTTCAAAGAAAGGTTGTTCGATAATAATAATAATAATAATATTAATGACTTTATTTAAGTGTCATAAAGATACATAGCAGTTACCGTAACTGTTCTAATAGAAACCCAGTGCTCTAATTGTAACCCACCCTGAAAATCAATATGTAATAGTGACCCAGTGCTCTTTTTGTAACCCAGGGGGTCACTATCAGAACATTTTATTTCAATTTCAGAATGTTGACAAATCACTTTTATTTACAAAAAAATGTATCAATAACGATGACATGTTAGATTAAAAACTAAGTTTTGAGTTCAGAATCGTCTAATGTTTCGTTATTTGTGTTATTTTACGATCGCGGAGGTTGGGGGTGGGTTTCTATTTATGGACCCTAATTTTAGCATCTATAATAGTGACCCAGTGCTCTAATAGTGACGCATGTTCTCATTGTAACCCACCCTGAAAATCAATCTAAGGAATAGTAACCCAGGGTTTCTATTAGAACATTTACGGTATCTAACCACTAATTTCTTTAGAAATTCAGAATGATAATCGTTAAGAAATAGGATCAATTTTTCGGTTGGGTTCCGTGTAGTGAAATGAACTAGGAGCCATATCACAGCAAGGGAGGGTTATAGCAAGACAAGACAGATAAGACTTTATTTGTACCTTTGAAAAATTACTGTCAGTGTTAAGAGAAAATAGTAAGAAAGTGTCTAAAGAAATAGAGGACCATGAGGTACAAGTTATCTGATATATACATGTAGCCATAAGCTAAAAGGGCAGATAACCCTTATTTACTTGACTTAATAGTATAGATGGTCAAGGGTTACTTAATTAGTTAATAAATATTATCAACATATATTATAGAAGAAAAAATGAAATGGAAGGAAAAAAAGAATGAAGAATAATCAGATAATAAATAACTAAGCCTGTGTTGCTACTTTATACTAGAATAACCTATACCAATCTCAGAATATACAGTAAAGGGAAGACAGTTAAGATGAGGTTTGTACCAAGTTGTAGATCATCAAAAATCGATTGACCTCCACTATCCTTGCTAATTGTGTTGAATAATGTCATCCAGGCAAAGGTTCCCTTCCCTCCCCCTAGAAATTATGTCTTTCTAATATTTGTGTTAGTAAAATCTGGTTGGTATGTCATGACAAAGCTGATAATTTTCTAAGATTGCAAGTTCTGAAAATTGATAGAAGATGAGAAATTTAAATTTAAATTAAGCCCCAGGCTTTGCTCTGCCTTGCTAAAACAAAAGGTTGCTGCATATTTGTTTTATGGGTACCAAAACTACGATTTGAACTCTGCAACTTCATTAAATCCATTTCTAATGGGGTAGGGTACCGTTATTAATAGGAAATGCATATGACTTCCCATGCAGTCCCTTTCCCCTCATTTTTGCAAGATTCACATATATCTTAACCCAAATTCAGAAACAATGTTGCATTGATTGTGTTTAGTGCCATAACTACATGTAGGATTTTGATGGTGCACCTTCAAACAATCCCTCTCTAATGTGGGAGGGCATCATTGTTGATAGGAAATACACATGCTTTCTGACTACCCCTCCCCCTTCATTTTAGCAGACAATATGTAGTGTTCATCATCTTTAAATGTAGCTTTGAATGCTGCAACTTCATTTAATCCAGCTCTGGACTGGGAAATAGAAAATTTAACTGTCCCAGCATGCTTTGTGGCCAAAACAAAAAGGGAGATGCAATGTCGTAGAGACAATGGGGTTTTCAGCAAAATGTTACCCATAGAAAACTGCAGAAGGTTTCTTAATTTGGTTGAAATCAACTTTCAGGGGGAAATGACAGCCAGAACAAAATTCCAAAACAGCTTTACCCCCCTGAACATCATTTGCATGAGTAATACATCAAACATTTAATATTGCTGGGCAAAATTACACAAGACAGGCTGGTTTGTATTTCCTCTAACTAAAGTATGTGCTACATGTACATTACCAACATTAACACCTCTAATCCATGAATTAGTATTCCCTACCCAATCCCACTGGAAATGGCATACCCATTTAATTTTGGAAAATGTCTTCGGAATAACATTTGTGACAAAACTGATTGGTTTCAAGTTATAAAAGTAACTACAGAATGAAAGTTAAACGGTTACCCAGGCCCCACTCGGACAATAATAAAATGCCTTAACATTTGCACGAGTAATACATCAAAATTTGTTTTAGTTGGACGAAGTTACATAAGATAGGCTATTTTTTTATTTCATTAACTATTTGCTAAATACCAAACATCAATTAATTAATTACTGATTGTATTTCTATTATCGTTGGGAATTATATTATATATAATTCCCCTGAACTTGTACCATTTGAAATTAGAGAGATTTGTATTTTTGAGAACCTAGCCTCGCTTTCATGTTTTTCCAGCATTAGAAATCCCTAAAACTCAACACCAATTCTCTACATTGCTCTATAACTGAACAAGTTTACTAGTTTTAATATATCTTTCATGTGGTAATAATAGTTTTCCTCAGCAGATTGATCTCCCAAATTATGCAAATTAGGAGGAGGCCATTATGAAAGTGGTCAATACTGTACTTAGCTTGTTGTAATTACATGTAACAGGTGGCTATACTGTCATGGCCAGATGTACTGACATCCCCTGATGAACTGTGATCTTTTAAGCTTACAGTATTTTGCATGCAATATACACAGCCAAAAACTTATACTATATTTGTTACAAAAATTGTTACTCAATAACCAGTACACCATAATTATTTGTAATTGCAGAGCTTAGGCTTGACTACCAGTTTAAAGAAATAAGCTAGCTAGCTCAGTTTTTTATCTTCTTTTTATTATTATTGCACAGTTGCCCAAATATCCACCACCACCCCCTGCATTACCTTATATACCATCAGGAGCCCATAACCAGGAGCACCCATCCCACATACTAGGCCTATGTCACAGCGTTTTCACAAGTTAGGTTATTTTTAGAACAGTTTCCCGCTATTGCTGAGTTGCAATTATTGAAGGACCTAAGTGAATACAATCACAAAAGTGTAGAAGCCATGTTGTTTGGTATAACAAAAGTAGCTAATGAGGCATCTTTTGTTCTGCCACAGTGCAACCCACTAATTGCAGGGGAAAACAATCTAAAAATAGCCCAGCTTGTAAAAATGCTGTGACACCTGTATTAAAGGAGACATGGATACTCCTGGTTAATATGGGCTCCTGATACCGTATAGAAGTAAAACAGTAGCCAACTTAATTTACATATGTTAGGCCCTACTTGTAATATTGAAACATTTTGCTCTCAGTGTACTGGGTCAACTTGGATTTGAGCAGTATGTCTTGGGCACAAAATATCAGCTGAGTGCCAGGTATATAATTATATCCTCTGCAGTTTCTCATGTAAACATACTGGAGGGGGTGAGGACTTTTTCACCATTAATTTTAAACAGGGCCTAATTATTGGAGAGTACAGATCAGTTAATATTCTCCACGCTGTCTCTGCATGTGGGTCTCAAATCTGTACATGTATACATGTATATAAAACTTCATATGTACATGTAAGCTTTAATATACTGTAAGCTAATGGCTCTATCAATTCTAAACCTGCCTATCCCTCCCCCTCCCCCTGGGCATTTGTGGGGCATAAATCAAAACGTTGCAAATACGCCACCGTGCGGCCAGCTTCACGAACAAGTATCGACTGTAACTGGCGTATAGCTTTGCAAATGAGTGCAAATGCAAATATGTACGAGTGCACACGACCCCACAAGCGGCGATGCTTTAATGAATATCGTGTTTAAACAAAAGTTATTGTATTGTATTGTAGTGCAAATCTCTTATAAACATTCGTTATTTTGACTTGCTTAATGACCAATGCCCCACCGCCGGGACAGAAAGTCAGTCAAATGTATGCCCGGGGGGAATAATATAGGCAGGTTTGGAACTGATATATGCGATAGAGCCATAATGATTAAAATCCTACAAGTAACCAACTGGACACAATATTTACTAAGGTTTACTATCAGATTAGCTGAGGAAATTTTAGTTCTATGAGGAATGGGAAAATCTGCCGTGACAGCAAATCACCTTCATTCAGTGAATTTTAAAATTCTTCACAAATGAAAGATTTCTACAAATGTAAACAACCTGCCTGCATGACAACATGCACGTAAGCGCTTATACTATTTTGACTTAAATGCTGCTAAAGTTATGATCAGTCTTAACATGTTAAGGTATCAATAGTCCATAAATTACCTGCAAACTGGCTCCTTTATCCTGTTTAGATTGCAAATCAAGGCACCCTTTAGCGACTTTAGCAAGAAGAAGAAATCATGCACACACAACGAAACGAGCCAGCACATTGTCAGCGGAAACTGAAGGGTTTGGAAAATTTCAGTTACTGAATGGTGCTAAGGGACTTGGGATCACGGAAACATGATCTTCGTATTTTCATCCGAAACTTAGAGTAAAAGCAATCGATATTATTATATCTGTGTAGATGTGGCTCTTGCCTCTCTTTACGCTATTATTTTGTTATGATTCAAAACGGAAAGTTAAGCATAACGCAGAGTATGTTCACAGGCTAATACCATAAGAACGGCTACGAAGGAGATTTTAGACCAGGATATTGATTTTGAATTTTCTCGGGTTAAAAGTCCACGGCTTGTGGGACGTAACAACAATAACTAAGGGGGAGGGCATAGCAAGAGTAACTAAGGGGGTAGGAACTAATTTTACGGCTGTCGGAACTATCCAAAATTTAGCATACTACCTAGGCTCCGCAAGACCCCTCATGAAGAATTAGGTATTTTGATTGTTATTCTATCTTAAATCTCTTTAACTGCATTCAAACACTTGCAGTTTTTGTAATTGAATAAAAACCTTGGACATTTAGAATTTTAACCGTATAATAAAGTTTCTACTTGGGTCACGTGATCCACAGGGCAATGAAAATATTTACGGAATTTCTACTTTTTGAAAAATGAAAACACCAAATACTATACAGTAATGGGAAATGTATTTCACCAGGCTATCCAAATGTAGTATCTTCATGATTCAGCATTGGAATTGTGTTCAGCCATTGAAAAGCGAGGTAAATTAAAGTGTGAAATGTGCAGTCACGTGACCTATTTTTGTATTTTACATATTAAGGTATTTAACCTACCGGTAGCAAATTGGCATCAGCAAATAACCAAAACCTGATATTTTGCAAAAACTGGCGAAAGTTGTGTTTGAAAATATTAATCACAGTATTTATTTGATGTATTGTTTGTTCTTTTTCTCCTCTGCAAAGCAACTCCAGAGTAGAAAGGCTGGAGAAAGGAAACCTAAAAAAAACCGGGCTTCCTGTGGTACGAATTTCCGTCTTCGTCTCCGTTTTCTTTCGGTTTTCTTTATAGAGAGTCTAGTTTCTTCTCAGTATTTCATATAAGTCAAAAATGTACGAAGCCTAGATATAATTGATCTTTGAACTATTATTCACATGCAATTAAAACAGAAGTCACAGTATGAGCCAATAAAATCGTCTAAAAGACAAATGCTTCATAAACATATAAGAAGCATTGTGATTGGTTGCTGTAATCAGCATCCAGGATGTAGCCAAACTGGCAGTGGGAAGCCATCTTGGTTTTTTTCCAGCTTGAGTGGAACTTCTAGTATAATCAACATATATTAAGAAGGTATGTATATATAGTTTACAATATATGATATATACATCTGACTGAGAATACATTTTTCTCTCAACTTATTAAATATCTATATAATTGAGTGCTTTTATTGTGTTTGCAATGATAAAATTATTCACAATGATAACTAGTTTCTGTAAAATCTAGTATCGTATACAATTATCAACTTTTGGTTTATTAAACCAGTTAAAAATAATATACTTTTGTTTTGTATCTACATATCAAATGTCTTAGGTGTAACCTATATTTTCAGATGTAAGTATGAAAAATGGATCCAGTTTTTAAAACGAAAGACTGACTTCAACAAATGCATCATATGCCAAGCAGTGGTCTCAGATGAGCTCAATAATCTTACCAAAAAAGGGAGTAAGCTGCTTTCAGAATGCCATGGAAGTGCGAAAAGATGAAGGGTATGACAGGTTGTGGTCCCTCATCCAAGATATCGATGATTTTCTGTCTAGGAAACCGCAGTGCCATAGAACATTGTATTTTTTTTTTTGTATTTATTTGTCACTCACAACGTTACATTTAATATTACAGTTACGCAGAAATATAGATAGATAGTTTACAAATATAGATAGTTTACAAATATTTAATATATAAAAGAACTAGAATAAACTAGAAATTAACGCTTGAGAGTGACAAGGAAGCCTCTGAGAAACTATATAAGCAGAAGTAGTTACACGCACAAGAAAGAGGTGGAAAAGTAAGCAGCCAAAAGGTTAAAAACAGACGACGCTAGGGGTAGTTCTGCTACCAACCTAACCAGGTATTCCTCGTCAGTTGACTTTAAGTCATGTTGTTTCATATGCAACAAAGAACGTGATTCAAAGGGCAATCGACAGGTTATCCTTGTTGCAACAGACAAGAGACAAAAAGCTATTCACGAGAAGGCAAAATCGCTACAAGATTAAGAGATGTTGGTGAAAATTCAAGGACATGGACACGAAGTAATGGACATGATTGCTGCAGACTTCCGTTATCACAAGTCATGTATGGACACTTTCATGAACAGAAACGCTAAGCAGAGCAGTAGCGGTAGCTCTAGAAGTAATACCACTGATGATTATGAGCTAGCATTTAATGAGCTTCTGTCAGAAATATCAGATATCTTGATCAAAGATCGTTCCGCGTTTTACATCACTCAACTTCGGGACAAATACCGCAAACTTCTCAAAGACAAAGGTGTAGAAAACGTTATGACGTACCGAACTGGCAGGCTTCGGAAACGCTTGTTGTACCAATTTGGGTCAGCTGTCCAGATAGTGTCACAGAGGGGAAGCGCCAGCTTAGTTTGCTCATCGAATATAACCGTGATTGAGACTATGTGTGTCCTTGCTGCTAGATTACAGCAAAAACTGGATGAATCTGCTATTCAAGTAGAATCTGATGATGAGACATCTGGAGTTAGTAGAGATCACGTGATGTTGGAGAAGGAGTCGTTTGTCTTAGCGAAGCACCAAAGAGGGGATATGAAAGATAAAGAGAAAGCACACAGAAAGAAGATAATGGCGACTGACCAACAGCCATATCCAGCACATGATGGATGTCAAATAGATGAAAATCAATCAGAGCTAGATATTTCTTATGACGCAGCTTCCGAGAGTATTCCCGATGACACCATAAAGTACTCAATATTGCTCAAGAACTGATGGCTCAAGTTACAACCTTACCAATGCCAAAGCATGTGGGACTAGCAATGTATATACTAAAGCAAACTAGTAGCAAAGAATTGGTAACGATTCTCAATAAGTTTGGGCACACCATTAGCTATGATGATACCCAAAGATACATCTCGACTAAGGCTAATCAGGTTGACATGCAGACAGCGGAGTGTTTGTCCCCTCAGGAATTGTGACAGGCATATTCACACAATGTGCTCTTGACAATCTTGACTTTCATGAAAACACTAAAGATCTACACTACATGCTACAAGCCATACCGTATACCAGTATCCAGACAGCAACCAGTCTGCCCATTCCTCCCCTTTTGTTCCACTTACAAAGATTAAGGCAAGACGGTAACAGAGTCAGAGATGTTAACAGTATCTGAGAACCATGTCGGCCTAAAGTTTAGGAGGGAGGCAAGGTTACTCCATGGTGTACCTTTGACAAGGCACAAGAGCCAACTCCAGCAATTGTACAAATTGCATGAGCACTTCATATGGGCCTTGATTCGCTTGTTGGTTTCCAGAGAAGGGGATGGTGGTGTTGCGCCAACGTGGAATAAATTTCATGAGGTCCTGTGCTACTTCATCTCTCTCACAAACAAGTTAGGGCAGGAAACGACTGTTGTAACAGCTGACCAAGCAATATATGATGTTGTAAAAGGAATACATACTCTTGGTCCTTTACGTCGCCTTAGTTTGCCTTAGTCCTCCTAAGTCTGCTTTATATCTAGCCTTATAGTATTGCCTTATAATGCCCATGCTGTTTAGCCAAATGTTTCACCCATTTTTGTCAATATTTCCTTATGTGCCGGATTACGTTATTTTTACGTAAACTACCTCACCCTTCTCCTATGTATAAATCTATATTTATTATTACCCATCCACCTATGAGGGTATTACATAATTATAAAACCTCCCCCACCCCCTATCAACATCCAATAGCACATATATGTATCAGTTAATGTCCATAAGTGAAAGAACCTGTTGTACTACTCGAAAAGAGAACTAAGGGAATTGTCACCGGTACAGCAGCCTGGCCTTTGCACTAACCACACACTCAACATTGTAAACTGCGTGGCAGCCATTAGCGCCGAAATAGCAGTCCGAAAAAATCACTGATGGGATATGTCAGTAATATGTAAAGCGCCATGAGACTGTGGTGATATGGCGCTATATAAATGGCCATTATTATTGTTATCTAAATATAGTTTCTCTATATAAAAGTTGCAGTCGTCGCATTCAGTATATGGACCCTGCTAAAAACATTACATAATTATAATACCTCTTGGCCCCATCCCTTAAATATCTAAAAATATATATAAATTTGCGAGTTGATGTCGATAAGGACTTGGCGTTTCCGAGTGGAAATATACGGGCCAGTTGTAAACGAGAGCGTATTACACGGGTCATGGACAGGTTTTCATACATGGGTTAATTTTTTTTTACACTTGTAACGGTTTGTAAGCACACGAGCAAATTATTACCTTTTTCGTTGAACTGCAATCCTGGAAGTCTAATTTAGCCGAACGTCAATCAAATGCGTACCGCACAGAAATAATTAGAGGGTAATTTTTTAACTTCTTAGGGGGGAGGGGTGGGTGCCGAAACAAATATCCTGCACGTTGCTTTGGCAAACAAAATGAAAAATGTGCGCATGTGCAGTCAGCGCTAAATTTCAGGTATGTTTTATTACCTTGTTTTGATTCTGGAAAACGTTTTCAGGTGAGTTCGGGTTGTCCTTTGTCTTGGCTTTGGTGTGTTTTGGCTGGTGAGTTTGTCTTGGCTTCGGTGTTTTGGCTTGCGCTCAGAAAAGTCGCAAAATAAACTCTTTCTTTTCTTTCATTTTGTCCGTTTTATAAAACTTTTCTTTTTAGCAAAAGGTTTTCGGCAATGTTATTTATCTTCTGGCGTTACTTTTTGTTATACCGTCTTTATTCACTAAAGGCCGAGTCACTACCAAACAAGCTCCCGCCAGGTTTTGAATATTTGTTTTCTTAAGTATGTATCAGCATGTTGGCTTTTCCAGTGTCGGTCTTTTTTTTTGGTAATTGTCTCAAGCCAGGCGTTTTCTTTCTTCCTGCCCCGACTCGTTTACCTCCCCTTGCTCAAGAGCCTTCATTCATCACAATTTCGAACAAAAAATGTAAAAAATAAAATACTGTACATCCTGTTTACATTTAGAATGAATGCTAAACAAAACTTTCCTGCAAAAAATATATTTTAGAGGTTCGAAATAAGAGCGATGGAAATGGATTCCTGAAAGGTTCTTTCGGAGGGAGGTTTGATTTCGTATCCCCAAAACGTGTCTTGGTTGCCTGTGGACGAAAATCAAGCGCACGAGAGCGCTTTACAAAATTGGCACTGGGTCTAGTTTTGACGTCATCAACAGAACACGCTCGAAGTGCTTTCGTGCTTACAAATTATCCACCCGGAATGTAACACTAAAATCTTTTAGCTTTATTATGATACATATTTTGTTTAGGTATGTTGAAAATAGAACATGTCGAATCAGATATATATAAATAATAATAATTTAATGGCTTATATTGCGCAGGTTCATATGAACATGATCACCTGCGCATCACATTACAGATAAAATATAAAACTAATTAAAACTAACATATTGTGCTCTACATTATTCGCACCTATACTAGAAGAAATCCACTTTATAAAAACTAATAAAAAGGACAAACAAGAAATATTTTAAAACTATACTAACGAACATTAATACTAGCAATTTCAGAACAGATGAGACTAAAATAATAAAATATGTGTCTAGCATAAAAATGCTTTCTTTTAAAAATAGATAAGTCTTAATGGATCGCTTAAAAGATTCAAGAGACGGCTCACTGCGAATATGGCTTGGAAGAGCGTTCCACAGTTTAGGGGTCGCTGATGTAAAGGCTCTGTCACCAAGTGTAGGCTTCGTGAGAACGTTAGGCGGTTGTAGCGATATATTGCGATGAACCGATAAAAACTCTGAATTTCTAAATAGACCTGAAACAACCATAGGGGCTGATCAAAGTCAGGACCCGGCTAATCCTCATTACTCGAATTAGGATTTAGCGTGTTGGTTTTGGCGGAGGGAGGAAAACCGGAGAACACGGAGAAAAACCCTCGGAGCAAGGGCGAGATACCGGCCAACCAACTCAACTCACATATGGCGCCGCGTCCGGGAATCGAAGCGCTTCGCTTCTCATCTCTGTGGCTCAGGACTCTGTGGCCCGAAGGAGATCGGTTGTTTAAAGTGCTCCGTATCCCATTTTAGTTCTATTTATTTTCTCAGTCTAGATGAAAATTGAGGACGAAAGAAAAAGAAAAAAGTTAAATCGGTATAATTTCTGATTTTTAAATAGTGATTAAAGTCCCGCGCCGTTGTTTCATAGACTTTCTCAAAGTCCTTCTTAGCTCCCCGCACGAAGGACTTTTCCCACTTGCAGCGCGCCAAATTTACCGGTTGATTTTTAACTGGAGGCGTGGCTTATAACGAACTAAGATTTGCCCAATCATAAAGCGTCAATTCTTCAGGCATTGTATGTTAACGTGTCAAGTCAGTCGACCGTGGATGCGGTATTTACAATTTGAGTGTACTCATAAAGAGTTTGTCAAGGGCGCGAAATATAAGCTCCGCCCCTGAAACGTGTTTTCGCGCCAAAACATAATCCCCCGATTCAATTTCATGCAAGTGAAACAAGTCGAACTCGCCTCTCGCTTCGATTCTCGCGCTCGCTTTTTGACCCAGTAATCGCTTACCAGTGACTAAGCTAGTTCGACTTGGAGCAAGTCTATTGCTTCACGACCGCGCAGTTTGAGGTATTAGCGTCACCATGGCCAGCACCTCATAAGTCACACACAATGCTTGATGTACTAGGCCAATGCTTCTAATTAGTGTACTGTGGCTCGGTCGTGAAACGGAACCTGGACGCTCTTCGCAAACTTCAAACAGGTAGTAGACAATCAAGGTTTCAAACAAACAGAAAACATTTTTTCGCAGAATTACTCTAAATATTATATGAATTTATGTGAGGAAATAAAAAAATGGGATTAGGGGCACTTTAACAGGCAGTTTAGCCGCCTGTACATGGATGCAATGCAGTTTGTCCAACTCCATTCCCTTCTAAATCTTATGGTGTAAAATAAACTTGTCGTTTGTGATAACACTGATCGGAGAGAGATCGAAAACATTAGCATCAGTTAGATCTTAAAGGAGCAGTGTCACGATTAGTATTCATGCCCAAAGTTTTGAACATGTGTCAGGCGGACAAGAAATCAAAAGATGTGACAGATGTAGAAGTCCGTGAGTAATCCGCTTGCATCGGCGTATTTGCACGATATCTCGAGCCGAAATTGCTTTAAAACTATACCTCAGTATTATATGGTTAGGTTTGATGTTATATTTTTATAAAGCAGCATTTTATTTCTTTCAATCGAAAGGGAAATTTGCAGCGGCGCGTGACATAGCGTGATTTTGCCATTGTCTATAACAACCAATCAGAATCGTGACACTGCTCCTTTAAGTTTTAACCGAAAACAGTTTACTACCAATCATATGCTGTATTCCAGAGTGTTAAATCTTGGAAATTTTAGAGGAAGCAAATATTGCGAACACCGTTACTAAGGGTGTCGGGGAGACATTTCCTACATTTTGAGAGCATTTTAAACATTGGAGACAAGGCATTTAACACCTCATCTATCGTATGCTACTGTAAAGTAACACCTTTTCATTGAATTTTAAATTAAGACCAGACAATCAAAATTTAAGGCATTGTCTCCTCTTGGCTATATAGCTACGAGCCTGATGTCTATGATCTCAGCTAGTGAATAATTATTGTCAAAACAGGGTTCGCGCCACATCCCAGTCTGTGAGGCCGTCTCCCGATGGATGAAAATATCAAAATAATCAGTCAACAAAAGTAATGACAAATAATCAAGTAATTCATCGGACTATGCGATTCAAGGAAAATCACATGCCGGACTCGGTAATTCCACAGAAAGTTGCACTCGAAAAACCGGTATCGGTTTTCTCGTGAATTTTCCATAGAATTACCTCTGCGGACATGTGATTTTCTTAAAATATACAATTTTGGGGATCTTGTTTGTGGGTGCTACGCACCATTGCAGGCTACTTTTTTAACACATGTAGGCTATTGACTGCATGTACACAAACGTACAAAACCATATCACTTCTAAATAGATGGAGGTGAGAAGATATGAAGTGTAATTTCTTTTTATTATATGGACAATTAAACTGCTCTAAGAACTCTTATCTATTCATTTTACTTACTGTCGGTACAAACTTCTTCGTGATCTTTCTTAGCTGTTCTGGGGAGTTTCATCGGGTTTTATTGTCTCTTCGTTACATCCGAGAAAGAAAATATTTAGAGAGTTTTAGATCGTATTTGGCACAAACATGACGCCACCTTTGTAGTTAAAAAGGCGGCAAACGTGACGTCATCGATATTTTCACTAGTGAGGATATGGAAAATACGCTACTCAGTACTCGGATGTAGTTTCGTATGAGTTCTATGAGTGGTTTATTTATCAGTAAAGCAATATCGTCCATATCATAAGTATGTTTATTTGTATCTTTGTTAGTTTACAATACTAATAATATATAATGTTTATTATTTAAGATCGTGTTTTTCTATTTCATGACGTTGCAGGGTAGCGAACTCCTGACATTTGATAATCTCACGAATTGGCATGTTTTAATGTGTGCTTTAATCTTGTTTCGGATAACAAGTATTCTGACATGGATGAATGCATTTTAACATAGATTGTTAATGTTATTTACAATTAATTTATGATATTTCTACTTCATTATTTCAAATACTATAATCCACTTTCTTCCATGAACCTTACCTTTTTTTATTTATCGTGATTATTGCGCACGTGTAAAGTGCTGTGTATTCTTCTTTAAACAATTACTGCTGTTTTGTTAGGGCGCTTTCCAATTATGCGAAGTGACTGGTCTGATCGGCCAGTACTTAAATGAAACGCGTCAGGTCTAGGAACTGGTTGAACCATACAAGAACTGGCGTCAGTTCGCGTAAATAAAAAAGCGCCCTTATATTCGCGATTGGTGAAAAAGAATCCTACATTAAAACGTTTTTTTTAACCAGCGAAGCACATCTATCAATCAAGGCATGCGCAGCCCACAGGCCTTCAACCAATCACACTCAGGTTTCTTAGAAAGCTTACTAATCAAGGGCGCGTTTGTTTGGCGGCACTTATTCTGAAAACAGAATACTTCGAAATCCTGCAGATATCTGTTCTCTTAAAATGTAGGAAATAGTCGCCACTTTTAGTGATTCTTTGGGAATTTATTTTTTGTTTGCTAATGGTACAGACACTTCTGGTTATGGACTCCTGAAACAACATATTGTTTTTCTGATGTATTCCTTTCTCGGAATCCCTTATTGTTGCTGAGATTGACAAAACCTCGCTGATAAAACTCTAGAGCCTTAAACCTTTAATTTCACTGGACGAAGATTAACAAAAAAATATACTCCTCTTTCTCTCGGGGTGAGAGGTGGAAAGGCAGTATGGAACATACGCATGCGTTTAGTCGTAAGTTATCTGGCCATAAGCAACGCAAAATGACAAACATGAATAAATATCTGGGCCTTATATTTTGGGGTAAGAATAAAGTTTCCACTAAAACTACGGAGCTACCCCATAGCGCATGTTTTAAGTATGGAACACTAATTTGCTTAAAGGATAACAACAAATTTGGAATAGAGCGATTTTCAATTGAGTTTCGTAAAACCAAGACCAGTGAGCCAATCACAGGAGCACGTAAAAACATCAATGAACCAATCACGAACTGAAGTAATTCACGATTGCTTTTACTACAACCAATCATGAGGAAAAGTAAACGTAATCATGAATAACTAACCAATCAAATTCGAAATCAATTACTTTTCGACACTCAATCAAAAACCGCTCTATAAATCAGAACAGCATTGCAAGTAACGAAGCTATTAGTCCTCTACTGTTGAATACTAAATTGCCGTCACTAAATAAAAATAGGCCAAATAAAAGTAATTAAAATTCACTTCTCATGCATCTTCCCGGACGCCAGGCCCATAATATTCAATTCTCGTAATGGATGCGCATGCGTGACGTTTGTATGTCCGCGTTATTTATCAGCTGTGGTGTCAGTGGAGAAAAGCGTTGCCCTTGGAATCTCAACGGTCCTAATATGAAATGAGGAACACCCGCTCGATTGTAACTGTGTTATGTCTTTCTTTGTGGGATAATAGCGTATACCACGACTGCATACATTGTAGCACCGGCTATAGTCAGCATTCCGATCATAACTGCAGTTAGTGCCCAGCACTTGGCTTTCTGTGATTTGACAATGGAGCCTTCCTTGTCACCATCTTCGTACTTGGAGTCAACCTTTAATCCAAAATGATAATGAAACAGATGAGATATTGGAATAACGTTAACGGTAACGATGTTCTTGATACAAGCCAACTTAAAACAACATTATTACATGATAGTCAGTTGTGTACCGGCTGATAGCAAAATCGAAAAATGATATCACACTTCCTCCAGTGGGGATATAATTTGTATTACATATCTAGGGTCGATATCAGTATGATAAAGCCGTGAATAAAATCTGTATCAACAGTGAAGTGATATGATATCACATCACGGGTTGTATTGTCCAATCAAATTTCCCGTAATAAATTACTTAGACCAATCAAATTGCTTGTATTCTTTTACCGCCAAGACAGGATTGACGTGCGCTTGCGCGCTCGCTTGCTGTTTTCTGAAAGAAATGGCGGCTCCAACTAGTTCGAGGTTTGTAGTCGTTTCTGAAGAGGAAATTACACGGTTTCTTCAACAAAATGAAAACAAAAACACCGCCAGAAAGACTAGTAACCAAGAATTGGTGTTATTCAATACTTTTTTGATCCAAAAAACAACAAGGAACCTGAAAAATTATCGCCACAACAATTGGATACTTGCTTAAAAGAATTCGTACTTAGCGTGCATAAACAACAGGTTGAGGTGAGCCTTCAGTTATGCTTTATAATATAGATACGATAGTACGCGCGCTCGGATTGGTTAAAAAGCCATGTTTTATCAGAGTATATAACATGGTTTGCCGTGTTTTATTGTTTTCAACTGGCGGTTTCCTTTCATCGCGCGCGTAAATCTATATTATAAAACAGATAAAGAAGCCTTAAATCCATGTTTTATACTATCATACAACACTCTGGTCATTTGAAAACACTCGAGAAATGTTGAAAGCACGCGCCTTTGGCTTGTGCTTTAACATTTCTCTCATGTTCTCAAATGCCCATCGTGTTTTATGATAGTATAAAACATGGTTAAGGCTTCTTTATTTGTTAAATAAAAGTTGTATCGACTCAATATACGTGTGGGATATGACTTCACAGACCATAAACGTTTTTTTCTGATTGATCTTTTTTTACCTCCTAATGGTTCTAAAATATGAAAAACATTACTTTTGAAAAGAGGCTATAGATGGGTTGCACTCAATCCCCAGAGATTCAAATGACAAAGGGCATGGCGGCAAATGCACGCAAAGCATTAATCCTGATTGGCATTATTTAAATGGTGATTTTGCTATTTCTTCAAAATTAGAAATAAATACTCACCGTGCGGCTTTCATGCAATTACATGGCTGCTTCGGAGATACTGAATTTATCTTCTCGTGCCGTTTAACTTGACAACTCACTACTCGTTCGCTGCGCTCACTCCTGAGTTATATTGCAAGCTAAACACTCGATCACGAAGATAAATTCCATGTAATATCTCCATATCTCACCTGAGAGGACAATATAACAGCAACAACACCAAGGAGAGGACAACAGCATAAACAACTGAACAGGGAGAGCACAAAGTGGTTGTCTGGTTTGGGGATGAAGTGACCCTGAAAAAACGAAGGGGTAGGGTTTAGTTTAGCATATAACAACGCTTCTAACGTTACGACTACCCTATGAACCGACTCCAGGAGAATACTAACAGACACTGGGTAATAATCATAATGATGGCGGTCACTTGAAAAAGTCCCAAACATGTTCTCTGTCCAACTAATTCTTAATACATATACCCTCTATTAACTATATACAATGACTGGAATGGAAGTAGGTCCATATTATGCAAGCAAGGCAACAAGCAACTGAGAGGGGGTAGCCATGGTATTCGAACCACAGACCACGCACCTTGACATAACTGTGACACTGAGGTTCAGTGGAGATATTATACTTAAAACAAAAACCCTTTCCCACTCCCAGACAAGAAATAGGTGAGGGTAGGAGAGGCGACTGGAAGCACAGATGCTATTAGCCAGACAAGCAAGGCAAAAACTGGGAGGCAAAAACTGGGAGGCGAAGCAACAATCACGACCACGTGGTGAGGTGTCATGTAGCGCAATAGCTTCTGGGGATTATTATGTGGACCTGGACCACGTCACCTCAAAGTTAACTTTGATTACAAATAATCTCGTTTAAAGTGCCTATCGGCCCTAGCCAGTTATCTTTGATTTAAAAGTCAAACCGGAAAACAAAATGAGACACAGGAAAAATAATAATGAATGTCTGCCATTTTCGTGTATTAAGGAATCAAATTTCAATGACGTCATTTAAGTCACAACCTAATTCTAGTTCCGTTTTCTCTGTATTTCTGTCAGCTCATGTATTAAAAGGTATTTCTCTAAGATTGTCAAAATTTCTGGCACCTAAACAAAATTATGTCCAAGTTATTTCAGTCCGCTGTTAATTTCCGAGAAGATTGGGATACGTTCCTTAGCTTGACCTTAGCCATTTTCAATTTTTTTCTCAATGCCTAGTTACTCGGGCTGCCTGTGGCAGCACCGAGTCTTAAAATGCAAGTCGTTCTTTTTTTTGTGGTTGGGTGTCGCAAAATTTCTGCGCATGCGTCAAAGGTCAAATTCACACCAATCAGATTGCACTGTGCTGGTCACGCAACAATCGCCAGGTTAATTTATTTACATAATTTAATACAGTAAAGCAAGATGGCGGAAGACCGGCGAGGAACTTTCTCTCTAATTTGGAGTCTCATCTCTCAAATGTAAGCCAGTTTAATGTTTTATTTAACTTCACTCGTGCGAAAGCCTTCCAACAGGTTCAGGATATTTCAACTGGCGCTATTGTCGGAGCCGAAGGACCGCGTTTTTTACCCAGATGGCCAGTGATTTTATATACGACACGTACGACGACCTGAAGCTAGTGAACTGGGGCCAGGATCCGGAAAGCTAAAATTCGAAGAAATATATATTGGAATCTATACTATCTATACTGATCGCTGTGCTGCATTTAAAACATCCGAGGAGAACATCTTATTTTGGGTGAAGGCACTTCAAGACCACTATTACGAGTCTCTTAAAAACTGTCAGTGATTTGAATTTACCGTAAGTTGGATCAGAGAGTATTGAGATCAAGTTATTTCGTTCCAGCGAGGATATTGACCTAGCGGAAACGGTACAAGCTGTCGAAGAATTTTACTTATAATCATCCACGTCTACTTAACAACAGGAATAGTTATGTGCCAAGGCATGGGCAAAGATTGAGTTTCCCAGATTACAGATGAAAGTAGAGAACTTAATGAATGAAGAAACAGAGGTCACGCGCGACATGCTTGAGAACATGAACATGTTCAACACTTTATGTTATACTAAGAAAACAAAACAAATTACAGAGCCTGCAAGTTCACAAGTCAATGAAAAACCCCAAGAGCCTGTAGTTTTGGATCAACATATCCTTGAAACTCCAAATGCAACATACACATGAGTCGAATTCAAACCGGAAGAGACGGAATTCTTTAGATTATTCACGAGGATTGTTAGCCCGCAATAAGAACTCTCTCGCTGCTTTAATGACCTTGATTTCTAACATGGAGGCTGACCTAACTGATATGCGTAATGAATTCTTACTCTCGTCACATCAAAACACGAATCAAGAAACCAAACTCAGTCATTTGGAAGACAAATTAGTGCAGCAAGATAATATATACAAGACCGAAATCAAGATGCTGTCATCGCGTATTATTGACCTAGAAGTTGAAAATGGCGAGTTGAAAGCGGATATAATAAAGCTGAGATCCGACTTTCAAACTTAAAAAACAAAATCAAGAATACAAAAAAGAAGACAATGAAAGACCAAGGTCTCCAGTGTTCCGAGACTACCCAACCTACTGAAGCTTATCAGTTTGTTCAAGAGCCATCTTTCTTACATGACAACCCGATCCCTATTCATCAGAATACATTTTCTGTTCTAAATGACGAGAGTTTACAATCACCTGACCGACAACCCACTACTAAAGAAAGGGACCATGAAGTACGGTAGTACGGTTAATTCTCGGGTTCCAAACAATGAATATATGCCTGCTCAAATGCAGTGTGTTAAACGAATAAGTAGTGTTTAAATTAAAAGGTCAACATACGAGAAAAACAAAACTATTAAATTACATATATACTAGGGGAGCAGAGAATGAAAGTCACCGCGCTACCGGCCACTAAAGACTGCTAAATTCAGCTAATAATTCTTCCCTTTGGTTATTACTAAGAGGATTTCAAATGAAAGTGTATTACATCTTCAGTCTCATGTGGCCCGAGTGAAAGCCCAGATGGGCTCTTGTTTAGATTAATTTTTGGCTCGTTAGCTGTGCTACGCTCAACAGTAGATTCCCCTTTCACTACTCTAAGCCTGTTGTTATTATTCATTCTGATGCTAGTGCTTCTTCTTGTGGTGGCCATGCCCTTATAGTGGATACTGCTGAGTTTGAAATATTTTTCTCAAACTCATTAATAATTCATGAGATAGTCATCCAATGGAGGAACTGTATTTGGTCACATGCATGGTTCTTGATACCGGGTAAAACCCTTGTGTTTGATCATGTTTACAACCCTAGTGATCAATATTTCTTAATCATCATATTCATGAACCACTAACTAATTACATACTGATAAACTACAAGTAAGGAGCGAAGAAGTAAAGAAATAAAGAATGACATAGAAAGAAAAAGTCTGCCTCCACTGGAGTTCGAACCACGACCCTTCCGACTGCTTGTACTAACTCTTGTCCACTACTCTACTAGTACGCTAGTTGAAATCACTGCCATCAAAAAAGAATAATAAGCCATCTATTGAATAATGGTAAACAATACTTGCTAATGAAGTTTGAAAAGAAACGTATGTAAATTGTCGGTTTTGCATTCCCATGAGAAGACATGTCAAACACTCATTGTTCGTCTTTCATCAGGGGATTCCAAATATTTCGAAAACAATAAAACCCTCGAGGCTACGCCTCTCGGGTTTCATTTGTTTTCTCAATATTTGGAACCCCTGATGAAAGACTCCAATTCGTGTTTGACATAGTTCTTCAAAGCTTTTCCTTCTCTTGAATCCGTTTCTGATTGTAATAGTCGCGAGTTGTTAGCTATTCTATATGCACTTTGATAATTTAAATCCCACATCCGATGCAAAGTTACCGACAATGGTAACGCTGCTATTATTTCACATAAGGGTAGCATGTCTCTTCGGCTGCATCAATTAGCTCTGGATATTTTCCTACTTTGCTCCACTGGTAATGTTACTCTTGAAGTCGATTGGATTCCTAGATCTAGTAATGTGTTTGCCGATTCACTCAGCCGCGTTGTTGAATATGATGATTGGAGCGTATCTATAATTCCTTTTTCAACCATATCGATTCATTGCGGTACGTTCGGTCCTTTTACCGTGGATCGTTTCACCTCTCGCGACACCGCTAAGTATAATAGATTTTACTCTAAGTTTTGGTGTCCAGGTACAGAGGGGGTGATGCCTTTAGCGTTGACTGGTCCGGTGAGAATAATTGGCTATAGTTCCTCCTTTGTATCTGGTTCTTCGCGCTATTTTCCATATGGAATCATGTCGTGCTCGGGGCTGCCTTGTAGTTCCCAAGTGGAAGTTTGCCGTGTTTCGGCATGTCATTTTTCCTTCCCACGGTCCTAGGTTCTCTATAGCCCAAGTCATCGAATTTTCTGATCCCTCTTACATATTTGGCCCTGCACCAACACCATCTTCACTTTTACTCTCTTGTCAGTTCTAGTTGAACATTTTCTTTGGACATTAGTTCCTATTCATGCTTTATAGCCAAGTTAACTCGTTATTATTCCTCCGTAGGGCTCTATTGTTTACACTTATGCTTCATAGCCTGTTGCTTAGTTTGTAACTGGGCCTATGCCTCACTGATAGCCTTGATCTGTTTAATAGCACCTTAGTTGACCGTTCATCACGGCTTATGGCTTCATTCATTATTGTCGGTATCATTAGCTTTATAGCTATAGAGTGTTTTTTTTCTACGCTTTTGTATTTACTAGCTTCATAGTTTGCCTTAGCTTGTATAATTATAGCTTATGTCGTTATCTTTGTTTATATTGATTTACGAGTTTATCTACGTTTTTTCCTTTTGTTTTGTTTTCCATACAAGTCGTTTTGCGCATGTCACAAGTCCCGCACTTGCATCCTTGGCCCAGTGCATACCCGAGCTACTCCTCAGTTCCAACGCACCGCCCACTGTGAAAGGCCAGGCTACTGCGCTCACTTCAAGAAGTGGAAGCATTGGGCCGCTATATATAGCTTTGATGAAATCTCATACTTGTGCAGCACTTTACCTAGTTAGCCTATTGCAGTCTGGTTTGTCGGTTTCTACAATTAAATCAGCTAACTATGCTATAGCTTTCTTTCATAAATCGTGCGGTGTTTCTAATGCTTGTCATGGGGGTAGCCAGGGAGGTTCCAGGGGTTCCGAAACCTCCTCTTCGTGATTTCCAAAGGTTAAAAAAGTCTGTAACATGATGGATCTTCAGATCTTCAGAGTTCGCCGATTACCTCTATTATTAGGTTGTTTTTTCCTATTGTTCCTTGACCCACGTGATTTAGTTTGGTTGCTATTTATACTGCTCATTATGCAATACTCCCTCACTTGACGCTTTCCAGCAACCCAAACGGTTCAACTCGCTGGGCTACTTTTTCGTTTTTCCCTATTATTCTGTTATATTGCTATGTATTATAGTTTATGACTAGTTGATTTATTCCCAACCTTTAAACTACAAGGGTTTAGGTAAGCTTGCATTGGTATGGGGAATAGGTTTCCGGGTTTTTCCTCATTTAGGAGTTTTTCGTATCCGGCAATTCACCATTTAGTTTACGTTCTTCTCATGTATCGCAGCTTAGCTGCCTTCTCTAGCCAGTAATTTTGTACCGCTCGAGACCTGTATTCTGATTGCACCCATTATCCTGTAGCTCTATTGTTTTTGTACTGCACGTTCTAAAGGTTAGGGTGTTTTGTATTGTTGAGTAAGCCAATGCTGTGTCTCGTTTCGAACGGTACAGGATGGCCCTCTCTAGCTCATTTGCTTGCTGGTCAGCGGCTACCCCCTACATTGTTTCCTCATTGTTTATAAACGAAAAGTTTTCTATTCGGTTGAGCGAAAGAGAATATAACTGTCGCCCAACCATTCCCCAAGGGTGACCGGTTAATACAGGTTTTACTGTAACAATTACCTGGTTTTGGCCATATAGCGATGACGGAATTAAGCAATCAAATTAAAAAAATAAAATACAATATGGAAAACACCACTCTCCCATCCCATCCCATCCCCGCCCCTTCCCCTCTCCGGATCTCATTCACCCACACCGCGTACCCCTTCCCTTACATACTTGTCCAATACTCTGACAAATTTATGCATAGCATTGTTTTGTATTTTATTGTATTGCTTCGTTCTATTTGTATTGTATTGTGAAGCTATTGTTATGTCGATATAATACAATACAATGCTATGCATAAATTTGTCAGAGTATTGGACAACCCTCTTCCCTTATGCTGCTCTATTATACTCCTTTTAGAGACCTTAAGAAACCAGGACGGCGACGTCTAGGACGACGTCATAAAACAATAGCCTCAATAACAAAATACAATAACTGAATGTACGCAGTCGCCTACACTTGACCGTTCTCTGCAAAAACACAATGTGAAAACCCCAAATTTCACGTTATTAAAGAACCCCAAATTAAGAAAGTAAAATATTCCGTTTATTCGGTTCGGCATGAACGGACTCTAGTATGTTTATCATTTTTTTTTTAAATGTGGATGTGAAAAGCGATAAAAGACGAATGAAGGGAAACGATAAACACCAAATGTCGCGAGAGAATTTTTTTTCACTTCCAGTCGTCCACAGCCGTTGCCGTCCTTGGTGCTTAAGGTCCTTTTGACTTACCACATTTCGCACCGACGGTTTTCTTATTTTCTCTGTGCTCCCCACAGAATATGACACAGTTCTCTCTCTGTTTGGATACACCGCTGGCTCAAGCTCGTCAAAATGAGACATCCCAGGTAAGGGACTCTCCTCTCTTTGAAACATTTTAAAAATAGAATCAGAAGAGGTGCTTGGAGGACGGACGTGCTCGAGTTTCCCCGTGATGCAAATCACATTTTCGATTCGTTATCGATTGGCGTCGGAGACGGCGAGCTAACGACTATTGCTAATTCATGTTCGTTGTCGGTTTCTCTATGAGGTTTGGAGATACTTAATCCTTTCAATTTTGATCCATAGTTCGCGTAAGATGGATAAAATCCGGCAGTCCCTTTATAGCTACCAACTTGACTTGCACGCCTTTTTGATTGCGCGGCAATATCGATTGTTACTGGAAAAGGTTCGGACTTTCTTCTTAGGTCATGTCGTTCAGTCGGTTTTAGTTTCATATCCCGAATGATCATCGACTCTATGGTAATGATTTCTTGCAGTATTGTTATTGACGGTAGTTTTTCCTACATTTTGAGTCCTTAATACATCCGAACTGTTATTGATTGCAGAACCAGTTGAACTCCCTTCGATTCCCTCGACTTTTGTTGCTGACCCATTCGTTATTACCAACGATTCATTATCGATTTCCACTGATGGCTTCGGTTTAATGCTATTTCGTCGGTAAGGATCACGAAGATAGCGAGGAATCCTTGCTTCCCCCAACGAAGAAGTTACACGGAGCGACGGTAGCCCTTCGTTGCCTTGTTGGTGTGGGGGGAGGGGTGGTGTTACCACGGATCTCCAATTCTATCGCAAGAGGGGCAAAGGCTGGACGCTCCCCACCCTCCAAGGAAATAACTGAAAGGACAATAGTTGTTTTAATCAGCAATTAAAGCCTAGATATTTCGCGCGTGCAATAGGAAATTTAGATTTAATTTTACTGTGCAAGTGTAAAATGCAGCCCGTTTTCATGAAAACAAAATGTCGTACGGTTATCAAATATTTTTACTTCTCCGTGTTCTATAATAAATTAATATTCCAACTTCGTTCAAAATCCAAGCAGGTGATTGGCTAACGACAGTGCTTTATTGGTGAATATCGACCACTATTCACCTCCACTTCGGGTGAATAATTGTTAATTACTATTCCAATCCAAGCAGGTGATTGGCTAATGACAGTGCTTTATTAGTAACCACAGCACGCTGTGCGCTCAGTTGGAATATTAAAATGGTTAGAGACTTTATGTTCGTGTTTTATTGTCAAATACACTTGCTGAGTGTACGATGTACTTGACATTTCGTCATGCCGCATTCGGCGTTATGCAGTATTCATAATTTTTCGTTCATCGTACAGCCAGAGCGTGCCTGTATTTGCCAATAAAGCACTCATCTCAGTCTCTTACCTTTAAGTAATGCACGCTCGAGGTCTTGAAAAACTGCGGATGCACGAGCGGAGCTACTCAAACAGTGAATATGATTTCATATTCACCTCCTGGCAAAGCAGCGATCATCTCGCGCGAGTTTTTGTCCATTTGACAGAAAATAAAATAAATATTTGGTGCTGGCTATTCACCTGGAGTGTGGAATATACTAAAAGAATTATTCACCTCAGTGTGAATAATTGTTAAATAGTACACAGGAAAACGATAATTATCTTCTATATGCGGCATTATAATGTAACATTCTATCTACGCGGAAATAAATTCTCGAGCGTGCATTATAACAAAATCAAGCACGCTGAGCAGCCAATGAAATCGCGCGTTCTTAGGATGCTCCCGTAATTTATATTATAAAAGAAAATCAAGCACGCTGAGCAGCCAATGAAATCGCGCGTTCTTAGGATGCTCCCGTAATTTATATTATAAAAGAAAATCAAGCACGCTGAGCAGCCAATGAAATCGCGCGTTCTTAGGATGCTCCCGTAATTTATATTATAAAAGAAAATCAAGCACGCTGAGCTGCCAATGAAATCGCGTTCTTAGGATGCTCCCGTAATTCATATTATAACACTGTTTCATCGTTTGCGTTTTCAAGTGATACTGCATGTGGAACGCGAGGAAAACTCAAAATCCTTTAAAGAAAGCGGCAGAGAGCTAGTTCTAAAACTGTACAACAAGCGAGTACAAATTTAATTACCAATGAACTGTCATTTAAAAGGAACTCCACTGAAAATCAATGTTAACAATGTTTGCAATTGTTCTCAAATGCTCCTTGTGGATGCCTAAATATATTAATAGCTGTGGAACGATATTCATGTCCACAAAATGCATTTGAATTTTCCGCGCTCCTCTTGAATGTACAATCGACATTAATGAAAAAATGTACTTATAGGCATTTTAAAGTGCATATGAGGTGAACTTTGGTTCTTCGTAATTTTACTTTTCAATATGTACATCAAATAAGCTTTGTACATCTGTAAACTTTAAAATTCTCCAAAACTAAAATTTTGTTCTGATTTTGGTACGTAAAAACGGCTTACTTTTCATCAAAACATGGTCCGGAGACTGGGATCGAGTTTATTGTGAAATTCCATCTAGTGACGTCACGTTGGTTGCAAAGGTTTGTTGATTTCTTGCTGATTTCTACTCACAGACGATTTTGCAATCTATCCAGCGATCAGTGCGATTCAGAAATGAATCTTCGAATCGATTTCATTCTTTCCGCCATCTTGTTTTGGTTGAGATGCAACCAATGTGACGTCATTTTGACCGCGCGATTTGAAGACCATTTTTGGGAGCAAAGTAGGGTGAATTTCACGGCTTGTAGAATCATCAACCTTTTCTCCCGACTTTTCAAACTTCGGAAACATGTCTTTATATTGCTAAATATTAGAAATATTTCGCTTCATATGCACTTCAAAGGATACCCGAGTGAAAAACACATTTGGGCTCAATAGCATCTTTCAGATGTACTTTGTTCAGAAATGTAATAAAATTTGATAAAACATTTTCAGAGTTAAGAACGAGCCCCTCAAAGTTGGCCCCGCGAAGACCTGGGAGCCGCCATTTTGTTGACATTAATTCCTGTGACGTTTTTTACGTCACTTCGTCCCACCGGAGTCTTGCGGCTAACTTGTAGCGACTTGTTTTCTTTGCAAAATTTTCACACGCTCGGAATTAGAGTAGATTTTCATCGATATGGCAGAGTAATTTCGTACTAGAACAAAAATATGATGAAGACGATATTGTGAGAGAAGTTGAGAAGACTGGGAGGACGGGAAAAGCATGTGGAAGGCGAGAATATCAGACGAACAACAAAAGGCGACTACCGAGCTAGTGCAAAACTGGTGTTGTGCTATGAATATGATGTAAAGATTCGCTGTGTTTTTGTATGGAACTTGTCAGCCTTAAACGCAAGACTAAGGTAGATTATGACAATATTGATATTGGCATTGGTTTCGAAACTTATGTATTATTGGAGCTATATAATTTGCGAGTTATCCGGTTCGATCTGTACTGACTGCATGGCTTTGTGCAACTGAAACGAAACATCTGAACAGTTAAAACCTCCCTGTAAAAACCGATCATAACTACGGCCCGACATAGCAGAATATATGCAATGATACAAGAACGAGACGCTCGGAGCAATTTTATTGCAAAAATAATTCCATTCCCTTATTAAATTGTGTGAAAGCATTGGCGCGATCAAGCCCGGCATGTTTGAGTGTACAATTGTGGTGGAACTTGGCGCGCGCCCGCTGTTTCACAACACATCAGTTAGGTAAACGAAATTAAAATTATGTGGCTTGCTTTAACACCCTGATTATCTCTCTGGGTCAAATTAAACAAGTTTCGATTGCTATGCCGATATCAATATTG
Source organism: Actinernus sp. WN-2022 (assembly GCA_030867875.1). Classification (NCBI taxonomy): domain Eukaryota; kingdom Metazoa; phylum Cnidaria; class Anthozoa; order Actiniaria; family Actinernidae; genus Actinernus; species Actinernus sp. WN-2022. The sequence continues at coordinate 38,656,736 of JAOWCC010001501.1, forward strand.
TAATAATCTACCTTTAGTCTTGTGTTTAAGGCTGACAAGTTCCATACAAAAACTGATACACAGTGAATCTTTATAGCTGACTAGCTCGGTAGTCGCCTTTTGTTGTTCGTTGATATTCTCGCCTTCCACATGCTTTTCTTCGTGCCTTCTAGTCTTCTGAACTTCTCTCACAATATCGTCTTCATCATATTTTTGTTCTAGTACGAAATTACTCTGCCATATCGATGAAAATCTACTCTAATTCCGAGCGTGTGAAAATTCTGCTCAAAGTACATCTGAAAGATGCTTTTGAGCCCAAATGTGTTTTTCACTCGGGTATCCCTTTAAGACACCAGCTCTTTTGTTGTGTAACGAGAGTAACAACCGTGTGACGTCATAGATTTCGATATGGCGGCGCCTGGGGCATTCAAATGAGTTTTATGGACAGAAAAAATCGGTCCATAAATGCCATCTAGTATACAATGTACAGCAAACAAACAAAACAATATATTAGGCATTGATAAGGAACATTCAGTTGAGAGGAACCATGATTGTTAACATTGTTTTTCAGTGGAGATTCCCTTCAAGAGAACATATCATTTTTACGTGCCATTTGAACAGTGCTGTTCGGGTCAGTTGAATTGAGAAACTGGCGCCATAGTTTATCTCGAAGTGTCCTCACCTTCAATAGATGTCATAGGCGTTCTGAAGACCTTCTCTGTAGTCAATTTAGCATCTGAAGAATAGTGGCGCAAGTAACGATTAGAGGAGCAACGTCTTCCCTTTAAAGATCCCTGCAATTGAGATATGATGCTGCATCCATTTATACATAATTATAACAATAAAACTCGTGTAATTTACTCACATGTATCACCCATGCAAACCGAAAAGGTAACATATTTAGTTGGGAATATGGCACAATCTAAACTATTTAAATATTATTCTCTACATGTAATTCATAGTTAAAAGTAAAGGAACGGTTCGTTTATTTCGTCGCAGTCGAGGGGTGGGGGGGGGGGGGGGGGGGGGGGGGGGGGGGGGGGGGGGGGGGTGGAGGTGGGGAAGAAAGAAATTGGCTTAGAGCGACTTACAGTTATCCTGCCGGTTTAGACTAGAGGATCTGGTTCTGATTGGACTCAAGACAATTTACATATATAAAATTATACAAAGTATCGCTATAGAGCTGTAGAACGTCATCAACTGTTTCCCAAATTTTTGATGAAATTAATTTAAATGTGTGAATTCCATAATAGACCCATTCAACTTGCCTGTTTGTTGCCCCAATTCAGGTCACCTGAATTTTCCCTTGAGTAATGTTTTCTTATTTTCTGTATCCCAATAGGAAATGTATCGACTTCCATAATTGGAAAACAAAGCACTCAATCATCTGGACAACTGTCACGTGACCGTCTGAAATGTGGCCAACGAAGATGCAACTGAATGGGTCTATTCGCTCTCAATTTTGGTCTAATAACATTTAAATTAGCAGCAAATCTGATATTGCATGTGCAGAGTTTAGTAGCTATTTTGAGAAATTCAATTTTTCTATTTGAATTAAGTTGTGAAACTAAATATTGCAATTCTTAATTTGAAGATATTATCAGGATTGAAGATTCCAAAAATTTCAATATTAAAGTACGGTGGCACTTTCTCTGCTGTATGCAAAAACGATTTTTACAACAACTGCCCAGTTTCTCGTTTTCTGATTGGCTGATTGCCATTGGAAATAAGAGGACATACCGCTGTAGATTTGCACCGCGGCAAAACGGTATGCTCCGCTGGCCAAAAGAACGAAGGCTCCACTATCAAATACAAATTACCGAGGGTTTCAACTTTTTTAGTAAATAATTTTATAACTTAGTAAACTCACAGTGAATTACAAATTAAGAAAACGTCAACCTGTTAAAGTCTTAGCCTTAGCTTTTAAGTAGTTTTCTTAGTTTTTGACAAAACAGTTCACAAATGAATACTTTTAAGCAGAAACGTTAATATCACGGCATGTGCCTGTTGTTTCATTTCAGTTTTCGCGGGAAACTGGGGGCGGCCGCGCGCCGACAAGAAATAGCAAATACGCATGCGCGTAACGTTTTGCCGCGGTGTGCTGTAGATTACATGTACGTGATCGCTCGCGCAATGTTATTGCGTGATAGCGAGCGCTAGAAGCACTTTTCCTTGTCTTGTAATGGCCCTGCTCGCTTCACTATATTTAGTTTGTAAAAACATAAATGTACGATAGTTTACAATTTTGACCATGCGATGACGCAAAACATTTCTAATGCATTTATTTTATTACCGACACAAAAGGAACGATCCACTAGTAAGCCGGTGGCGATGGAGGCGAAGTCAGCCATCGTACGTGCATTATGATTTATGGGAACGATCTGGGAGAACTGGCGGTCACAGAATTCTGTGATAGAGGGTTCAATAGGGGTACGTGGTGGTGGTGGAGTCCGACGCAAGCGCTTAAATCATTCGGCAATTCTTTAGTCATTTTTTTTCAAGCGAGCGAGAGAAAGATGGTTCAATCGAGGCACCGAATTCCCCTCCCATCTGCATCCTACACAGGCTTCCTCTGTTTATAGTTCCAAACTGTCCCGAAACAGTTGTTATAACCGATGCGCTCAATCGAGAACTGGCCGAACAGAGCAGTCGATGCATGGAAATGGAAAGTGCTCTACAGTTTGAACAGAATGCTATGCTTTAGACTCATTAAGTTCAGCGTTAGACATGATTACACGTTATAGCTCTTCTTGTTACTGAATTATCTTGGGATTGATTTAAAACCAAGAAAATAAGGTATAGCTTACCAAGGAGGATCACTAGTATTGTCTTGTGCTGTGTACTGCATTCAGTTTGACGCTGATTTTTACGTTACCACGTATCGGCTTTCAGGCGTGACGTAGCCTGCAGTGCAGGCGTTTCTAGTGGTTTTCTCCGCTTTGCGGACGTTTTCCGCTCGCGAATGAATTTCAGACGAGTAGGAATGGAGCGAAATATACTGCGGTTTCCCAAATAAAACGCCTGCACTGATTGGTGTGACGATCCCAAGCGTATAACGCATGAATAATATGTTATCGGATAGAAATATGAAGGGACGTGCATGAGTTACGTTTAGCTTCAGGAATCCTGTGGGTGCCGGTTTTCCGTAGTGCAGCCGACCACACACGTCCTGAACATTTATATCTTGTGGAAGTAGCTGTGCTCCTTAGCTCTGAACTTACAGATCGTATGATATATATATATTCCTAAGTTTCATCTCTTTATATATGATATACAGTCAATGCCAAAAAGGTTGTCCAACAGAACATAATATAATACTACAATATCCATTGTTTTGGCCTATTGTTTTGGCCTAGACAATAGCCCAAAACAATGGATATTATAGTATTATATTATATTCTGCTGGACAACCTTTTTGGCATTGACTGTATATCATATATAAAGAGATGAAACTTAGGAATAAAGTCAGTCCTGAGGTGTTGTCGTAATATATAAGAGACTCGTTACGCTAAACCGTTCTTGAATTAATCAACTGAACTTACCACGTGACACACTGGTTCCATATAGCACATCACGTTTAGGGCATGTTTACATGAAGGGAGGTTGACCCTAGCACTAGGGCTATCTTCATTGTATTGTAATGCCTAGAGACTGTTTTGCATATCGACAACAATGTCAACCTCCCTTCATGTAAAAAGGTCCTTAAAGGAAGATTCACGATTGAAGTCTCCGAATGAACCCAAGCCAGTAAGATAGACCGGAAGTTATAAATATACTGACAATACTGGTCACGTAGAACACAGACCGGAAGTAAACTTAACGGAATGTACGATTTTAAGGAGGTAGTCTGGCAAAATGCTATATTTTTATACGTTTGAGTAGTTTTATACTTAATCTCTTCGACGTTCCATGGAATCCAGAAATGGTTTCACTAGTTTTATAGTTCAAGGTCCCATAAAGTTCTCAGGATTTTGCGGAGATGTTTGGAGAGTTTGGGCAAAAACAGTAAGGCCGGGGGGAATTCCGCGTTTTCGGCGTTAGATTTCACTTGCGTTTCATGTGACTTAAAGTGTAAACATACTGCGAAAGTTCGGACACTAAGTCAGGCGGATTTGTACGTGTAATTCACGCGAGAGCGGTGAAATGATCAGAATAAGAGAATAAAAGACTCATTTCTGCACCTATTTGGACCCAACAAAAACTCGTTTGAAGTAAATTTTCAGACACGTCGCTCGCCGCGAGTCAGGTTCGGGCGCGACGGAAACCAGAAGCCGGCCAATTTTTGCAACAGCCTATACTGATCTATGGTGCTCTGCTCGCGCGGGGCGAAAGTAGCTCCGCTATGATGTGTAGGCGGCTAAGTCTAGTAGTAAATAAAGTTGCGTCACCTTCAACATTTTGCAATTCATTTAATATGATACGATTTTTGCGACGTGGGTGACTACTTATTTCGTGAATTTATTAGTTAAATTTTATGGCTGAATCCCGGTTTCTGGGAAACTACCCACCCACCCCTCCCTTGGATATGCATCATTTTATTACTGATTAACCATTAAAGGTTACGGTGGGGGGAGGGGAGGGGTGTCCCAGAAACCGTGATTGATCCAAATTTATTTAGTTAAACGATTATGTTGTTCTTAATTTCTTTGATATTTAGAGCTTTAGCTATTTCAGCTATTGATGGTGAAGCCATAAAACGACAAATATATAGGTAAGCAAGATTCAATTTAGACGTGCCCTAAGTCGACTTCTTTTATAACTAGTGTTTTCTTTATTTCGAGAGAAAAATTGGAAAGACTTTGAGAAAGTCTAAATTCTACTAGCAACAGAGTTGAGTAGTCATACGACTTTAGTTGCATTTCTAAAACTGAATCTACTTCCATTTTGCGAGCCGTGCGCGAGTCCAATAGTCCAGTTTCGTATTCGAAAATTACCGCTGAATGCAATGACTACAGACGCATGTACGCAGGGTTAGCCTCATTCTGAAGTTAAACATTCTTAAATACCAACGAGAAGATGCAAAACGCGAAACTACAACAATACACAGTGTTGTGAATAGCCCACCTTCTCGCTGGTATTTATGAATGTTTGACTTCAGAATGAGGCTAACCCTGCGTACATGCGTCTGTAGTCATTGTATTCAGCGGTAATTTTCGAATACGAAACTGGATTATTTCGATCCCAACATGGTGATGAAAGTGTGCGGTCTCGTGATGCCCCCCGTACTTAACATTATAAAAAACGTAAAACAGTAAAAGAACGAAAACATAAACCTTGTTAAAATAATTATTTTAAAACAATAATACTTGACGATTCGGAAAATAAAGTGGCGTTATATCTCATCACACCGATATTTTACTATCAGATATATAGAACAATTTACGATGAAGTGTTGCTCTTTTCTCCTGCTATGTATCTATTTCAAAAACGTTGTCTCGAAACTGACGGCAAATGACAGGCGGCAAACGACAGGCGGCAAACGACAGGCGGCAAACGACAGGCGGCAAACGACAGGCGGCAAACGACAGGCGGCAAACGACAGGCGGCAAACGACAGGCGACAAACTGTTCAGCTGTGAGAAACGGATATACTGTGGTGTAATTCGAAAATCGATTCTTAATAGACCATTAATAATGATAAATATTCTTCTTAAAGTTTTGACCCCAGTCGCTTTTGGTGGAAAGGAAAAGATGGGGCGCACGGAGACTTCTATGCGGACGTTCTTTGTTTCGCATCCACTAACGGCGAAGAAGGGGCACAAAAACCAACGGAATGGTGAACTAACATCACGAATTCTTAACAAAAGGAAATACTACTCTTTCATTCTGGAGTTATTCACGTTGTTCCTTTGAGTTGACAAGACATTAATTTATACATACCATCCTTTTTCCGTTTAAGCCTTTAATCCTCAAGAAAGCAATACAGCAAACCATATTACTATAACTTATCTCCTTTGATCACTTTATGCTCAAGGAGGTTTCGAGCACTTTACTCTGTTTTCCATACCACCAAATCTAATGCGAAGAGTATAACTACTTGAACTTCGGAGCTCGTTTTGTGGAGAGATCTTAACATATATTTAATCCCCCATTTGACAAGGATAATCCCACTCGAGAATAAATGCTTATCAAGAGTTACGAAGGAGTCTTTTAGTAGAGCATTGCGGTCAAGGGTTTCTACTCAGTTATGATAATTCATTTGTTATGATAATTCATTTTATGTACATTGCAGTTTCTTGTAAAATGGAGGCAATGAATATGAGCAACATAAGACTAACTAATTTGTACTAATATTAATCCAATGTTATGGCCTTGCATGGTTTTATTTCATAATTTTCTACTAATTAAAGTACTATTTAGACGGCCGTTTACTCAAAGGGAACGCTCCGGGTTGATATTTTTCTCTATTCCCAGGAGAAGGTGAAACAATATGAAACCGAAAACCTTTTTCCCTTATGTAAATAAACGTAGTCTTAGTTGCAATGCTCAATTCTCTGCACCTCTACCCCATCTGATACATGCACCTAGATTGTAATTAATTTATCCAGATATGGATGTTGTCTGCGAAGCGAAGTTCTGAGCTTATGGCTATGATCATGAAATACTATTAATTAGAAAATCATTCTGTTCATAAGAACCAGATGATTTTCAGTGGTCTTGGCTTGATTGTAGGTGTGATTTTTGATCGGAAAACCTTTCCTGGAATAAGTGTATAGCTTTTCAGGTTTGCTCTTAGTCTAGACTTAGTAACTTGTTGGTAACCGTACCACCTGATTGAGTAGGTGATTTTTTTGATTATATATACTATGGCATTGTTATCATTATTGATTAACGTTCCTCGTTTTCCCCCTTAAGCTTTAAACGCTTCAGACTGGCTAAAAATACGATCTAGATATGTTTATACCGCCTCACTGGTTAGATCAGTTGGTAGAGCACGGTTTAGAGTGCGGGAGATCGGGGGTTCGAATCCCAGTCGCGTTCTTGGGCAGGGACGTTAAGTCGTTGGCCTTGTCTCCTTCCTCTTCTAATCTATACGAGGGGGACGTGAAAGAACCTGTTGTGTTATTTCGAGAAAGAGTAGGGGATTGTCTCCTGACACAACAGCCTGGTATTCTGAGGTACTAAGAATCACTCATGATTGTAAACTGCACGGCAGCACATTGCACTACAATAGCAGTCCGCATCACAAAAGTAACCTTGTGAAGCGCATTTGAATATATTCATATATAATTTGCGCTATATAAATGAATACCTTTTTTTACCTTTTTATATGCTTTATACCGATATATTTATAAACCGAACACCGCAGATACAAAGCAGTCATTAAAATAACATCCGGATAGAAGAAAATAATTAAAAACATGATTGCTAGCTAAGATTGACGCCTACGGCTATTTTGTAGTATTCCTAAATGACTATATAATCTGACTTAATTCTGTGTAAAATCTAAAATGGCATTCAGCGCTAAAACAGGCAGCATAGAACCTGAATCTATCGACGCGACAGTGCATAGTTTCTGTCATTTATCTCTCTCGTCTTGGACGTGAAGTCATGAGTGCAGTAAGAAGAAGGAAAATAACTCACACAGACAATTAAATGAAATCATGTTTTCGCGTGAACGATCAATTTATATTCGTCAAATATGTATTTACTCAGCAACCGGTGCTGTTGAATTACAATGGGAATGACTGGCCATGAGTTTAAGTGGTCATTGACAAACCACCCGTTTATCGATAATCAATCTAAACTGAGATAATTACACCGGTGTAAAACGTAAAAAATATAGCCAAGGTTTGTAAATGGATATTGTTCCTTTTCCTTTACAACCTGAAAAATGGCAATTGGAGATACTGAGTCTTACAGCTTTTTTTTCATTTGGTTGAAAGCTTTAATACACATGCAACAGTACAAATATAATATCCAATTATGGGCGATAATTCTGGTACCATTAAAAATCAATTAACCACCATATGTTAATCCAATGTTACTATTAGGCAGTATCGCTCCCGGGTATCGCTGTATGTATTTTTCGACGGTTGTTGAAAATATAAATTGCTACAAGCGCTTTCTTTACTGTTCTTACAAGCTTGATGCCAAATACGGTACTGATACAAGTCACCATTTCAAGTAATGAAATCCATTGGGTTTGACATTGGAGTCAGTAATCAATCTCAGCTTCAGTTAATGGCACAGAAGCTAGGAACATTAATCGTAGTAATCACTAGAGCTTCGTCTACTGACGCACAAAGGCTTAACGCGATAATGCGAAGACAAAGATCACGCAACTGCTCGATGTGTTGTTTGTAATCATGGTTATGTTTTCCGAGGTCTCGCGCGCGGTTAAAATGTTTATCCTTCTGGAATAAGCCGTCTCGTATTTAATACGAACGACGGGATATGGGAAATGACTCGAGATAAGAAGAACGCAACTGGTTTCAGCTTGTTTCTAGGGCAACGTGGTAATCTATTTCTAGCTGGTAAAATATTGTTCCCAAAGAGTTGTTTAGTATTGATCGAAATACCTTCGTCTCTGTAATGAACAAACCGAGTCACCAAATCTCGATGTAAACAACAATAATTTACCTTTCGCTCAAATAAAACATTATTAGCCATTTTCGAGGAGATCTAAGGAGCATTGCCATTCATAAATATTATATGAATAAGTCCTTGAAACTTTGACTTAATTAACTGGACTAATAGTGGAATATTAATATTGCTAGACTTGGTTGTGCTGTGCCGTTCATGGACGGCTATTGTTGGCTATACATATAGAGACCATCACTGTACTAGTGCTATGCCTCTATAAAATTAGATACTCCCTTGTGGGCCAGTTATATAACACCACCAGAAATTGCTAAAGGTACTTGTTCGAGCAAGTTAAACTCATGGAAACTGGCTCAATTTGCGAAACTTAGAGTTTAGAATTGGAATGATGTCTGTCTTACCTTGTTCCGTTTTCGTGCACGAACACGCTCAGCCAAAGCTTCATAACCGGTTATATGTGCTCCAGTCCAACTTCAATTCAAGTCCTGGATTTCGTTTCTAGCTCTTAAAACCCGCCAAGAACTAAAGGCTGCCTCTTTCACACTCGGAGTCACACACGGCAAAATGCTTGACATAAACACATCAGGAATCTTAAGTTTATTCTTACCAGTGGTCGATGCTTCTTAACTTAGTGATTGATCGAACGCTCGTCTAACATATGTCAAACGTCATATATCTCTATGGTAACAACGCAGATTCCCGGCAAATTTAATAATCCAGACCGTTTTTAGGGCCAATATATTCTTTTAATTGCTCAGGTTTTGAAGTGTTTATATCCGGTCTATTGTAAAGCTGAGGTTTTTTGAGGTGTTCACTACCATGTGGCTTATAGGGTCGCTCTATAAAGCGGGGGCGAGCCGGAGAGTTTAAATTAAATATTGGCTACAGTGTCTATTTTAACATGCATCAAGTTGAAAGCATAGAACCTTTCTAGAACCAGTGGGAACAGAATGATATAGACTCAGAGAGACTTCTTATCATAGTCAACCCTCTATAACGGACACGACTGATCGGAACCGAGATTTGATGTTCGCAGTGATGACGAGAGTTGTTTTTAGTCAATATTATGTCGGTAGTAATTTTCGTCGGAACTTCAGCTACAAAACTAACGTCTCTTACCTGTTTAAGTTTGATCGGCTAAATGGAATCCTGATAAATATCGTCCAATATCAGTACTTCCTATCACTTCAAAAATAGCAGAAAGACTAGAATAGCATCATAATTCACGTTAGAAGTACAATTTATCTATTAACCAGGAGCGTCCATATAACAACTTTATTTTATTTACTGAGGGTATAAACACTTGACAGTTAAAACTGATAAACTCGTGGCCCTCAAAAAAGAATACAAAATAAATAAATGTATATATATATATATAATTATATGTATCTATAAAAGCTACTAGCGAATAATTACTACTATGTCTATGTGAGACTAATTTAAAAATAACCAGGCAATATGTGTAAAATATGAATTTTAAAAATAAGCGACTATATATCTATTTATCTGTCACTTTGAATGTTCTGCCACCTTCAGTTTCGCGCTTATATCTGGGATAAACTAAATTTATGTTAGAGTATCTGCTAGATCTATTATGCAGGTCTGAGTTTCTGACAAGTAAATGTTCCATGTAACTTGGGGTTTCGCCAATGATTCGCTTGTAGATTACGCAGCACTTTTGTAGATTTATTTCGTCACGTAAGGGTAACCAATCTACGTCTTTAAATAAGCTTGCGCTCCTTTTCTTCGCGTCCGCGTCAAGTATGACGCGCGCAGCTCGCTTCTGTAACTTGAACACCTGATCCATGTTTTCGTACGAACACGAGCTCCACACAGTGCATCCATATAACATGATGGGCTTGATCATCGCATTGTAGTACAGTTTTCGTTCTTCTAGTGGGAGGTTCCGCTTGATCTTTTTTAATACTCCAATCCTCTGCGACAATTTCTTACACATTTCATCAACATGCTCAGAGAAGTTTAGCTGCTTGTCTATTTTCACTCCGAGAAGTTTCTGGGAGTTTACATGTTCGATCGTGTCACCATGGAGTAACACATTCAGCTTCGAATTTACGAGCTTACTCGCCAATCGTTTGCCAGTGACAAGCATGGTCTTTGTTTTTGAAATATATACTATAATATATACTGAATATATACTATACCCGTGAGTCAACGTATGACCGGTTTGAGCTATTTTTAGAACATGTTTCCCGGGTAACTGCCTTCTGACTCTGCTGCGATCGTGCATATGCTTGCCATAATTATCGGGATTAAGAATGATCTATTGTTCTTTGAGGTGATTTTACTAACGCTGCATTGTCCTGACTATGGTTTGATTGGATTCCCAAAGTGTGGACACGTGAACTCCCGTGAGATCTGTTCTAAATATAGCTCAATCCGGTCATACGTTGACTCACAGACCTAGTATGGGAGATGGACGCTCCTGGTAATGGGCTCCTAGTTAAACATAAAATAAACTACCGAGTACGTAATTACCAATATAGAAATGGCTTTAGATTTCTACATTCAACTTGCACAGCTCTCCTCTATGCAACTAAAAATTGACTAAAAAACATCGATCATGGACTCCTAATGCTGCTCCATTTATAGATCTAACAAAAACACATTTGACACAGGTGACCACAAAATCATGTTAAAACAAAAGGCTGCGTACAGCCTTAACTCGGGCTGTATACATGTATGTTTGTTTGGAGAGTTGAAAGGAAGTATCTAAAAAGGGACTGTTCAGAAATTAGCAGGGGTGTGGGGCCGGGTTGGAGAAAAGGGGAAGTTCAACAACAACAACTTCTTTATTTGCACCCAAAATTACAAATTACAAAAATACATTAAAGGATAAGTTAAAATATTTAGGGCACTAGCTTCCTAAAATACCCATAATGCTAAAGAAAAACAGGAAGCTAATTACATAAGATAAATTAAATTACATGGTCGGAGATGTAAAAAGCACACACATTTTTACACAATGACACTCGCACACAGACATATAGCATATATCTGGCGGAAATACTAGTATAATAGCCGTGGTATTACAGTATTATAATACTGATATAAGGAAAATGCCACAAAGTTAATATTTATCTAAAAATTATTGTTTCAATTCTGCTTTAAATTTAGATAATGAGGACGATTTGATTTTTTCTTTGATTGAATTCCGTACTTTTGGTCCTTGAAACCTAATACTAAAAACTTGCTTTTGGTAAATAATAAGAGTCATATTTTTTAACCTTAAAAAATGGACAACTGAAAAACGGTTGGTTATAGGGGGAAAAGGGGGAAAAGGAGCAAAAGGGGGAGGGGTCAAACTATTTCATACTTATTGTCCGAGGGTTACAGTCAATCTTGAAAACGTTGTCCTGAAATTTAAATTATATACTGTAAGTACAAATGATAAATAATGGCAATAAAATATACATAGCATTATGGGATGTCTTCAAAAAGAATCTTCAATAAGTCTGACCTAAGAGGCATCTTAAGAATGTATTTCAAGCCTGATCGTGCTATGCAACTATTCTCACCGGGAGCTCCGCATACAATGGCCATGTTAATACTTATTACATAAGCCGGGCATGCGGAATTCGGTCCGTAGGAATGTGTTACGCAACCAGATGACGTTTTCCGTATATATAGAGCCTTGCCTTGTTCGGTAAGTCTTCTTTAGTCTTGTCAACTAGACACGTACACGCATGTCCGCTGCTACGCCCCGCCCCCTCCCCGCAGCGATGAACCTCTTTACCCTCACTGGAAGCTACCCGCTCTCAACCGCCTCGGGCTCATTATCGTCCTCATTATCCCATATCCCATATCCTCATTATCCCATATCATAATCGTCCTCATTATCCCATATATCTTAATATCACCCTTGGCATTGTTTGCGGATGCTCTCGGTGAGAATATATTACTATTGGAATAACTATAAAGTAGCAAAGACCGATACAACATAGAATTTTGAAGTTAAAGGCAGGAAACGAGCCAGGCTGTGCCATTGCGCCATTCCCGCTTTAAAAACACCTTTTATCCCTTGAAAAAATATGATAACGGTCAAATTGTCCCGCTTTGCCATTTTCAAAGGAAATTAAATGCCAGATAACTCGCAAAAGGGCCAAATTGTCCTTTATGGCTCAATTTCTGGCTCAATCTCTGTAAAGGTACAATATTTCGGCTGGCCACACCCCCGGCGGGGGGGCACTCAGAAAAGTTTTGGGTAGGGGTGTGTCGCGGAGGCCTCAAAACCCTGACCCTATCCCAGACCTAAAAATGCCGTTTACCATATCCTATCCCAGACTTGAAGCAAAACAATCTATACCCTATCCCAGACTTGAAGCAACAAATCTATACCCTATCCCAGATCCCGAACAGTTTTAAATTAAAATTACACTACGAAAGCCGTTGTTTTGTTTTAATATGGTCGATAGAACGCTGAGCATGGCGCCAACAACAAGTATATCAAAATCCATACCCTGTCCCAGATCAAAACCGTAAATTAAAAAGGATACCCTGTCCCAAATCTCGGCAGCTCAAAAACCATACCCTATCCGGCGGCACATACCCGTATAAGCCATATAATGGAGTGGGGGGGGGGGGGGGGGGGGCACACCAGCCTTCTTCAGGTATACAATGAAGGCATGTATTTTTCAACGTGATAACAGCTGCAAAATAAGATAAATAAGACATTTCACAAAATGATTAACAGTGAAACAATATTAAAAAGGTGAAAATAGATATCTAGTATGACTCTTCCCGGATGTTGAGGCCATAGGGCTTGAGTGTTCTCGCATGTGTGATTAAAAAAGCTTCTCTGGCCTTACTATTGGAATGTATTTTTCATTTGCCCCTTGGGTAAAGCCTATTGAAAAAATATTTTCGAAGATATCCCATAATGTTCTGCAAATGTTATTGGTATAGAGAGAAATGCCCAGCAAATCCAATCTCTTCAAGAGAAGTCTTGTAAAGCTCAGCATTGGTTTGACTGGCTTAGTCAAGACTTCCCAGTTGTATAGTACTGTGCAGTACAATGCAGTATATTTGAGTATCAAACACTGAAACAGTCCACAATCAAAATCGCTCACCTAAAGGCTTTTACTTTACTTTATTATTATTTATACACGAAATCTCTAACAGTAGTACACTGATTTCCATAGAGGCAGTGTTACAATACAATAAGAAGTATATACTAATTCCAAGTAAACTATTTAAAAATCTCAATATATTGAAACATACCATCTAATAATAAGTAATTGTCTAAAATAGATTAATTTATAATAAAAAATAATACCTTTTTTTTTACTATTCTGAATCGTTATGGTGATTCACCATTCCAATTTGTAAAAAAAAAACAAGATTCTCTGCCTGATGCAATTTGGTAGGAAGCTTGTTCCACAATTTTGTCCCGTCATAGCCAAAACTTTTTTCATGAATTCTGTATTGGGGCGAGGGATATGTAATTTCGTGCTAGCTCAGTCTCCTCAAATTATACGAACGCGTCGTGTTTTCAACTGTTGTAAACAGTTCCGTATATAAGACAGGATGCCGCACAATTATTCTTTTATCTTAAACATAATCACTGCTTTGCGCTTGGCCCTCCTTTCATCGAGTCTATCCCAGTCAAGTAATTTCAAGACTGGAATTATAAACTATTTGGCCGGTCTCAGTGTGTGAACTAGTAAGAAGAGCGTTTCAACAATATCAATATCAATGGCACTCAAATGCAGAAATAGAAGCATTTTCTTTCAGTTTCCGTGGAGTATTTAACAGAAACAGAACCAAAACCGTCACTACTCGCTTCACATTCGCAGAGCTAGAGCAAATGGTCGCCGCGAGACATGTCACATGGCATGGCGACCACGTCACGTGCATAGTACAATCTGATTGGTTGACGGCGACATTTCGCGACACCAAAAATAAAGGAAGGAAGGAGGTAAGGAACACTTGCAAAACTAGACCTCTCTATGGCCAATATGAGGACTCACATAATTTTTTTTTTTTAATCCTATTTGTTGGCTAATGTCAAGTCAATGCTGTTTTATCTGACCATGAAGTCAAATCCTCGGCCCCTTGCGTGCTTTTCCTCGTATATTAATGACTTTGCTAACTCCTTAAAACTTTGTACACCCAGGGACGGCGGAGACGGGGGGCTTGGGGGGGGGGGGGGGGGGGGGGGGGGGCTGCAGCCCCCCACTTTTTGCGAGGAGAAATATTATTTTTAGTAGAACAATCGAGGAAAAATAATATTTTAGAAACATGTATTTTAGTCAAAGCAAAATGTTTCCGAGGGATTCTTTCCGAGGTTCATTTTTACCGTGGGTTACCTGTGGCGCAAGAGACTAGCACGAGGGCATGCGTATTTGATCTTGAAAACGTTGTACAAACGTTCTAGTTGAGGAATCTTGTTGTTGAGGAATCTTGCTACCAGATGTGGCTCTTTCGCTGATATTCAGCAACTTAAGTGTTTTTGACAGGATTTCCAAAGTAAGTCTTGTTTGCAAAAAGTGGCATGACTTGATTTATAGTTCACGAGTTTGGAAAATTGTTGATTTCAACTGGCAGAGGAAAGTGACCTCGAAGATCTTAGACGCTTTTGTGTTTCCTGGAACCTCAAAAATACTTCTTAATGAATGCCTGCTATTTGAAGTGGGAAGAACTGTGTGTTATTTTAAATCGATGCAAAAGGCTGGAAGATTTGGCGTTATCCTGGTTTGGTCATAAGGAAGCTATAACAATCGAAATTTTGGAACTGAGAATTAGACACTTACGCCATCTCAACATGAGTCATTGTAAATTAACCGACTTACTGTACAACCACGTTGCATTAACTTGCCAAGTTTTATCAGTGCTTCTTCTCCAGGACTGTCGAGGTACATGTATATCCCAAGGCACCTTAAGAGCGTCAAGCTTCAAAAACCACAAACATTTGAAATTGTTGAATGTCGCATATGTCACAGAAGCACTGGCATTCTCCTGTATTCTGGATTTACTACACTGTAAATTCAAAAGAGCTGTTTCAGCCCAAAAAGCCAAATCAGCCCCAAAGGCACTAGGGCTGATTTGGCTCTTATAGGGGTCGTTTTGAAAAATGAGGCCAAATCAGCCCCAATAAAAAACAAATTGACCCCATAGATTTCTAATTTGGCCCCTTTATGTCATTTTAGTGCTACAATAAGAGCCAATTTAGCTTTTAAGCAAGGGTCGTATTGACCCCATTATTTCTAATTCGGTTCTTAGGCCATTTTAGTCCTACAATAAGGGTCAATTTAGCTTTTTTGCATGGGTCGTATTGACCCCATTATTTCTAATTTGGTCCTTAGGCCATTTTAGTCCTACAATAAGTGTCAATTTAGCTTTTTAGCATGGGTCGTATTGACCCCATTATTTCTAATTTGGTCCTTAGGCCATTTTAGTCCTACAATAAGTGTCAATTTAGCTTTTTAGCATGGGTCGTATTGACCCCATTATTTCTAATTTGGTCCCTAGGCCATTTTAGTCCTACAATAAGGGTCAATTTAGCTTTTTAGCATGAGTCATATTGACCCTATTATTTTAAATAATTTTTCCTACTCTTTGAAACCACATAGGCATGAAGTCTGGTGTCATGGGCTGATTCCTATACCGTAGATCGCAACGATTGGATATAACATAAAGCCACAGAGTCCGGAAATTTTCTCAGATGCGAATAACTATTTAAATTGTTTCTACTTTGTGAGGAAGTTAGCATGTACATGTACATTGCATATGCATTAATAAATGAAAAATAATTCAAAAGTACGAAATAATATTATGAAAATAGTTCAGAAGAGTCCGCAGTTGTTCCGCGAGTACAACCGTGTCTCCTGGTGCACAAGTAGAGACTGGTAACTACGGTACTGCAAATTTGTCAGCGGCAACGCTCGTGAGTATATCAGGTTTCGAGTACTTCAACGGTCACGATCAACGAAGCAGTTTCTGGTTTTGAGCGGTCTTGTCCTACAACTTTAATGGATTTACAGAAGGTTAGCTAGTTTAAGAGTTTTGGAACCAAGCTAAGAACTTATCAAGACGTCGTTTGGACCATGAATGGCTATTTATGGGCTGGTATCCTTGGAGGAAAACGAAACACTAAAGACAGTTCGAAGATGATAGATGGTAAGCCTTGCATCATGTCATGATCAGTTTTAAAGTAATTCCTAATTTACCTACAAGTAGATATGTTGATCAGTAGGTCCCTTAATAATACTAACACAAAGTAAATGAGTATTTCATGGACGAACTAACTCAACTCACATACAGTATAGCGCCGCTTTGGTGATCGAACCTGGGCTCTACAAAGCTAGATATTTGCTAAAAAAAAACCTCAACATCTTGCCATTTCCCACAAATCCAGAGGTGCATATGCTTTGTAGAGCCCAGGTTCGATCACCAAAGCGGCGCTATACTGTATGTGAGTTGAGTTTGTTGGTATCTTATATATTACCCTTGCTTCGAGGGTTTTTCTCCGGGTTCTCAGGTTTTCCTCCCTCCATAAAAACCAACACGCTTGTAATTTAGCCAGCTCCTGGCTAAGATCAGCCCCGTGGTGCCATTGCAAATTCAAGGTTATTATTATCTGTCAACATGCATCTCTGTAGGTTTTCACATGTGTTTTTTTGGGATGTACAGGTAAATGTTGAAGACCCAATTTTGTAGGCAGGACTCCTTTGAGGACTTATATAAGTTGGCAAGCATTGATTACAAAATAATATTCTTGGCTTCATGTTCAGTCCTAATATGTAATAGCTACATGTACAGTATATACATGTAGTGTTTATGTTGGCTTAATATGATCTGCTTGTTTACATTTGTCAATAGGTTGTCTGTCAGTAATTCTTTATTTATTTTGAAAAAGGTTTATCATTTTCATGACAAAGAAACCAGAGAATAATCCTGAAAAGTTTGGTTTTTGGGATAGATTGCAGAATCCCCCCCACTCAAGTACATTAGGTGTTGATGCCAACATGTCAATGCATTGACAACATACATGTTGCTTCGTTCTACTACTGTGAACGGAGAGACTCGCTCACATCCAGACATATCTCTCTAACGTGTTGACGTATTAACATCATACATGTTGCTTCGTTCTACAAGACTCATTCAAATCCAGACATCTCTTTAGAGAGATAACCATATATGGACTAACACATTGACATGTTGTCGTCTCCACCTAACATACTTGAGCGGGGGGTATTCTGTAATTGCTTTGATTTTAGTTTTAATTTCTTAATTAAAATAACATTAGATACTTTCATTGTTAGTGGGGTTTCTAATGGGCACACAGACAACTTGACAATCAAAATCAATGACTTTAATTCCCAAAATAATGTAAATTAAGTGGCTAGAACACTGCGAACAGTAATGTTGTACATGTACTCTTTTTTTTTCAGCAAACGTGTATGCCAGAAAAGCAAAGATACAATGTACTGTAGAACAGGAGTGGCAGGCATACATGTACAATATGGAAAGCAACAAGACTGCTGGTTGGCTGAATACACGTGGGAGAAGACCACAGATAAGACTTATAAAAGCATAGACTGGGCTATTTTAGGATAGTTACTCATGTTTAAAAAAATACCTGTCCAGTTACGGTATTTCTCAAAATTATGTTTAACAACATTTTCTGGAATATTTTCCCCCTCTATATTTTAGTTTAAACTCATCATTTGCCAATAAATCCTAGGCCAGTGACAGCTCGTTGTTTACCTGTGAACCCTAGCTCTATGTGGGTGAGACCTCATTGTTTACCTGGGAACTTAATTATTTATTGACGGTTAGGGTTAGGTTTATGTTACGGGTTAGGGTTTAGTGTTCTTGTGTGTGAACTCTACTTAATTTGTGAGGCTGAAAGTTTCAAAATGGCTGATTAAACGAGTGGGACTCAAAATGATTCATGGCCGCTTTCCTATCCCATTTTGCAAAACTCACGGTCAATTGAAAGCTGGGATGAGTCTCCTGTATGTACATCAGTGGCCTCCCTTGCATACTTTAGTGACCCTCTACACATACATATGGTGGCCTATTGTGCTTCCTTATAAGGAGGTTGTACGATAGACACTTCTCTTTAGCCTTGCCCGAGTAATAACAAGTGACAGAAGTGAGATTCTTGAAAAGTAAAAATTGTGCCTTGTGCTCATGTTGTTTGACATTCAACAATACCGTAACCCAGTTTTCCCATTAGATAGAATGCACATAACAATTTATTTCACTATTGTCAAAAATGTTTGCCCTCTACATGTATGTTATTAACAAGTAATCGCCTGGGTCCTCGTAAAATAAATTATTAAAGGGAAACTTAGCTGAAAACAATGTTTGTTCTCAAGTGTTTGTTTATACTGTAGATGCCTAAATACATTGCTGTGTTCATCTCCAGTCAAGTGTACACTAGATGCAGGTTCTCCCAACATGCATAGTTGGGGGAGAAAAGAATTGAGTACCTTGGGGGAATTTATTTCGAATCCAGGCTTCTACTGTTAAGAGTGGTAAGTAAAAAGAAAACGTGTAGCTGATGTGGTCAAGTTGAGTACACTGGGAAAATCGTCAGTCGCCTAGAAGCTTTGGGAGAACTCTATACAATGTAGATGTCATTTATGCACCGATTTTTCTGACAATAACACTCATCGGCATCTTGGATCACATGACATCACAGTGTTGTCCCTATTGTTACACAAAAAAAGTGCTATTGCTTTCTGACAGTAGGGGCAACACTGTGATATCATGAGATCCAAGATGGTGGCACACAGGAAATTCAAATGAGCCCTATCGATTGGAAAATTGGTGCATAAATTACATCTAGTGTACAATTTACTGGAGACAAATGCAGAAACAGACATGCATTTAATAATCATTTGAGAGCAAACATTGTTCACTTTTTATGATCAGATTTGTAAAAAAAATGGAGTTATTAAGGGATAACTAGCAAAATAATACTGGGATAAGGGATAACAAACCAGAATTCAAAACAGTAGGGATAAGGGATAACCAAAGTCCATTGGGATAAGAGATAATCAATAACAGCCATCTGCATCTCAGGGATAAGGGATAACTATCCTGAAAAACAGGGATAAACCGCACCACCTCCCCTAACCGGTCCTCTAAATTGAAGTATGTATATAAGTCTCTGTTATTTACTGTATTTATATGTTATATTGACAATTTCATACTTTAAGAAATACATTAGACTCTGTTCTATTGACAATTTATAATTTCATACTGTGCTGTTATTTATTTGAATATTATATTGATAATTTCAAATGTAAAAGAAAGTCATTCATACAATTAAATATGAATAATTGCAAAGCTTACCAACTTTGTTATCTTAATTTGTAAATTCCAGTCTGGGTGAAATACAACTGACACTGATGTGAATCATTTCTGAATTCAGAAAAGTGCATTAAATGCATCCAATACTGTATATCCATTTTGTTTGGATCCAATCCTTATATGCTGGGTCCAAAATAGCTCTTCAAATGGGTACCAAAATAGCTAATTGATCCCACTGTTTTCCAAATCAGTACTTAGGGTGGGTCAATTTGACCCCTAATCAAGGGCCATATCGACCCCTAATTTAGGGCTAAAATACTTACTCAAATGGGTACCAAAACAGCCAATTTCTAGGGCTATTTCAGCCCCCTGAAAAATCAAATTGACCCCAGTTTTTTCCAAATCAGCACTTCATGGTGTCGAATCAACCCCTAACAAAGGATCAATTCAACCCTAAATAAGTGTCAATTCAGCCCCTAATTTTAGGGCTAAATTAGCCCCGTCAAAATGGGGCCAAAACAGCTTTAAAGTATGTGCCAAATTTTACTCACCGTTTTGGCCCCATTTTTGGGGTCAATTCAGCTCTTTTGAATTTACAGTGTAGAGCACAACAAAAGCACCGTACGTTTAGACATTCGGGGACACAACATGACGGAACACGAAATGAATCAAATTATCATGGCTCACCCTAATGCTTCAGAGAGAATTGTTGTAGTCGATGATTATGCTCACATGCTTTATTCACTGAAAAAGATTAAGCGTGCCATAGGCAATAAAAAATGTCACAAAATTCAATCCATAAGTATTTTCATGAAGTGACGAGCCAACCAGAGGTTAGAGGAAACGAAACAGAGCCCCAGACATTGCCTGGAATTTCAGGAGTTTCAAATGAATCTCCAATGGCGGACCATCAAGATCCTCCAAAGAAACAGGAGAACAGCGCGACGGTACTTATAACACCAAACCAGCCGAGTAATTTTAGTTTTCCAAAGAAAAAGTTCGGTAAGTTCTACCGCTCTGTTCAATGTGGTTTAAAGACTATCCTTGGCTACACTACGATGAAAATGAAGACTCTCTCTTTTGTTACATTAATATTTTGTTTAAACCGATATAGTAAAGGCAACTTGGTGTCTGCCAGGAACACTGATCAGGCATTTATATCCAAAGGCTTTCCAAATTGGAAGAAAGCAATGTCAAGCTATAAGGATCATCAAACTTCAGAATGTCATGAAGTTGCTGTCGGCTTTGAGATTGTTATTCAAAAAACCAACCGTAACATTATTGATTTGACAAACAGTAACGCAAAAAAAATCAGAGCAGAAAATCGGCGTTGTCTTGTCACAGTGATCGAGATACTACAATACCTTGCAAGGCAAGGAATAGCCATTCGTGGGGATGACGACCAGGAATCGAACTTTATCCAGCTACTGAATTCGTGCAAAATATATTAATGGTCTGGAAAGCTGGCTGAAGAGCAAAGGACAAAGCTACATGAGTCACGACATTCAAAATGAGCTTATCTCTCTCATGGCAAATCAGGTAGACCGAGATTTAGTGGCTGAAATAGGCGACAATTACTATTCTATAATCTGTGATGAATATACAGATATCAGCAATAAAGAACAATTAACATTTTGCATGAGATACATTGTAGGTTGACAGCAACTTCGATGCTCACGAAGATTTTTTCAGATTTTACCAAATTCCCAACATTGGAGCCGGCACAATCACATCTGTAATCAAGGATGCTCTCTTGCGCCTTTCATTATCAATAGAGAAATGCATGTAGGGGACAATGTTATGACTATGCTAGTAATATGCTTGGAAAAAAGTCTGGAGTTGCACAAATAATCCTAGAACTTCAACCCAAAGCCTTCGCCACTCATTGTCACGCACACTCCTTGAGCTTGGGTGTAAAGGATGCTGTAAGAGGTTGCAAGGGTTTGTCTAACACGATGGACACTGCAAGGGAACTAGTAATACTTATCAAATATTCTCCAAAGAGGGACACCATGCTCGGAGAAATAAAAGAAAACATAGAAGGGGAAAGTAGCGGCGATGACAAAGTTGCTGGTATAGTGAAGTTTTGTCCTACAAGGTGGACTGTCACAGCTGCATGCTATCAACGTATACTGGAGAACTGCGCGTCACTTCTCAAATTGTGGGAGACTTGTCTCGACAGTAAAGTAGATACTGATATCATGCAGAGCACGCATTCTTGGCTCAAATGAAAACAAAAATTATAATTTGGTCTGAATGTGAGCCAGCGTCTTTTTGCCCATATACAGCCAATCTTTCAAAGTCATTGCAATCTTCTGGCCTTTCGGCCAACGCAGGACAGAATCTTGCTCGCCTGACTGTAAACACATTGAAAAGTATAAGGAACGATGACTCATTCAATTCATTCTTTGATGTGATCCTTGTCAAAGTCAAACAGCATCCCTCAATTTCTGAGCCCGTGCTTCCAAGAAAACGACCCATGCATCCCGTTATGAAGAGGGAACTGCTGAGCCGGAATACCCAGATACAGCCCGCGACTACTATCGGAGAATTTACTTTGAAGCAGTGGATCACTTGATATGTGCTATACAGGAGCGCTTTAACCAGCCAGCCTTCTTTGTTTATCAGAGCTTAGAAAGCTTGCTTCTCAAGGCCATCAAATGGGAAAATATTTCCAAAGAAATGGATACCTTGTTATCGTTGTTCAGCGAATATGTATCTGCTACGACCTTGGGTACTCAGCTGAGCACATTCAAAGTATTAATGTCGGGATGTAACGCCGAGGCGCAGTGTTTTGATGACATCCTAACGTCAGTCAAAGCTTTGTAGGAACACGAACGACACTTCATTGATAACGTAATAACAATCTGCAAGATCATTCACGTTAATCCAGCCACTAGTGCAACAGGGGCACGATCGTTTTCAACTGCTAGAAGACTGAAAACCTGGCTTCGTTCACAAATGCTACTGGCACGTTTTAATCATCTGTCAATCTTGAATACACACAAGAAAAGACTGGATATGATTTGCTGGGTATCCGTTGCGAATGCTTTTGTCTCCCTGAATGATTACCGTAAGAGAAACTTTGGGGAATTTACAACTGCAGATTTTCATTGGGTTACAACTGGTCCTGTAATATCAGTGAGTCTGAGCGCCAGTGCCGAGCCGTTTTGAAAACACTGTCATGACTTCAAATGCACATTGTCATATCGTTGAGGCAGAGCTTGTAAAATCGTAGTTGATATTTTCGGCGATTTTAAGCATTATTAAAGGGATACCCGAGTGAAAAACACATTCGGGCTCAAAAGCATCTTTCAGATGTACTTTGTTCAGAAAATGTATTAAAATTCGATAAAACTTTTTCAGAGTTGAGAACGAGCCCCTCAAAGTTGGCCCCGCGAAGACCTGGGCGCCGCCATTTTGTTGACATTAATTCGTGTGACGTTTTTTTACGTCACTTCGTCCCACCGGAGTCTTGCGGCTAACTTGTAGCGACTTGTTTTCTTTGTAGAATTTTCACACGCTCGGAATTAGAGTAGATTTTCATCGATACGGCAGAGCAATTTCGTACTAGAACAAAAATATCATGAAGACGATATTGTGGGAGAAGTTCAGAAGATTGGGAGGACGAAGAAAAGCATGTGGAAGGCGAGAATATCAACGAACAACAAAAGGTGACTACCGAGCTAGCTAGTGCTATAAAGATTCGCTGTGTGTGTTTTTGTATGGAACTTGTCAGCCTTAAACACAACAATAAAGGTAAATTATTACAATGTTGATATCGGCATAGCAATCGAAACTTGTTTAATTCGACCCAGAGAGGTAATCAGGGTGTAGCAAGCCACATAATTTTAATTTCGTTTACCTAACTGATGTGTTGTGAAACAGCACACGCCAAGTTCCACCACAAACATGCCGGGCTTGATCGCGCCAATGCTTTCACACAATTTAATAAGGGATTGGAATTATTTTTGCAATAAAATTGCTCCGAGTGTCTCGTTCTTGTGTTATTGCATATATTCTGCTATGTTAGGCTAGTTATGATCGGTTTTTACAGGGAGGTTTTAACTTATCAGGTGTTTCGTTTCAGTTGAACAAAGCCATGCAGTCAGTACAGATCGAACCGGATAACTCGCAAATTATATAGCTCCAATAATACATAAATTTCGAAAGCAATGTCAATATCAATATTGTCATAATCTACCTTAGTCTTGCGTTAAAGCTGGCAAGTTCCATTCAAAAACACACAGCGAATCTTTACATCATAGCACAACACCAGTTTTGCACTAGCTCGGTAGTCGCCTTTTGTTGTTTGTTGATATAATTTCTCGCCTTCCACATGCTTTTCTTCGTCCTCCCAGTCTTCTGAACTTCTCCCACAATATCGTCTTCATGATATTTTTGTTCTAGTACGAAATTGCTCTGCCGTATCGATGAAAATCTACTCTAATTCCGAGCGTGTGAAAATTCTACAAAGAAAACTCCGGTGGGACGAAGTGACGTAAAAAATGTCACAGGAATTAATGTCAACAAAATGGCGGCGCCCAGGTCTTCGCGGGGCCAACTTTGAGGGGCTCGTTCTCAACTCTGAAAAAGTTTTATCAAATTTTAATACATTTTCTGAACAAAGTACATCTGAAAGATGCTTTTGAGCCCAAATGTGTTTTTCACTCGGGTATCCCTTTAAGCAATGTATGTAAATGAATGAGCTGTAAAATCTTATGCTGTTGAAATTTCAGTGGATAATAATTTCGACTGTTAAGGAACTCTGGAATAAAACGTTTTTGTACACCCACTGACCCACATGATCATTCGAGGACTTGAGCCCCACCACTTTAATAAACGCTCCGCCGTCCCTGACACCAGACATGTTTGCTGACTGACACCTTTATCACAGTGGCTGATACTGATCTTGGAACTGTAGAAAAACGTATAACTGAAAATTTAGAGAATACTGACGAAATCATACCAAGATTAAATCAATGGTCTCAGGATGAAACATAAGGCCAAAATATCTTAGTCATAGTTATTATATGGACGATAGTATTTTACTGAGAAATAAACCACTCGTAGAACTCATACGAAACTACATCCGGGTATTGAGTGGCGTATTTCCTATATCCTCAATAGTGAAAATATCGATGACGTCACGTTTGCCGCCTTTTGAACTACAAAGATGGCGGCAGGTTTGTGAAAATCACAGAGGAAGATGTAAACAGCTTAAATGAGCTGCATGACAATGAATATTCCGAGCACAAAAAGCCAAATACGATCTAAAACTCGGCTCTAATGATGTTCTCGACTGCAACGAATTTAGTAAACTTAGTTAACCAAATGTTGCATTCTCGACACCAAGACTTTTGTTATTATGGAGCTCGCTGATTGGCCAAAACTCGTGAAATCTCGTGACGCACACCGCCTGGGCAAGGCCTAAAGCGCACCACCTACCGCAGCACTTCCGGAGTTCAGAGTGAGATAGTCACCACCGTTTTCAAAGGTAGGCGTAGACTTCGCGGGATCGATGCACACCAAGTGAGCGGGAGGTATGACGAAAGTGTACATAGCTTTATTTTCGTGTTGCGTGACCCGAGCGCTTCACTTAGAACTAGTTGCAGATTTGTCAGCAGCAGCGTTTAGGGGATGTCTGAGGAGATTTGTAGCCAGAGTGGGTACATCCACACTTACAGTGTCAGACAATGCCAAGACATTTCAGGCATCAGAGAGGGCATTGAATGAGCTGTTCAGCCACCCAGAAGTTAGAGAGGATCTAGATGCTAGGAGAATAGAGTGGAGGTTTAATCTTGAGAGAGCTCCCTGGTGCGGAGGATTTTTTGAGAGAATGGTAGGAAATGTAAGGGATGGCTTAGGAAGGTGTTAGGCAATGCGAGATTAACGTTCGATGGGTTGCTAACAGTGTTAGTGGAGGAAGAAACAACTTTAAATCACAGGCCGCTAACGTACGAGTACAAAGAGGCAGACGAGGAAATGTTGACACCGGAGACTGAGAGCGCGACAAGAGTTCCGCAAAAGTATGAACGGAACAACGCGAGTGCATTCAGGAGCTTTTCGAGACGTCGAAATTTCATTATTTTGTTTTAGGACATAGGGGAACCATTTTCTATTTGTTATATAATATAACATTCGATCTACCATTGGCGAGAAGTGCTCGACCATGCAGCTATAAAAAAATTATGCAAGCTAAGCAGCCAATGAAATCGCGCGTTATTAGTATGCTCCAGTAATGTATAGCCCTAACCATCATAATGTATATTATTGTTTAAAGGTGCCAACACTCCATATTTTTGCCGGAGTCGCTGCTGATAAAAAACGAAACCCTGCAGATTCCTGGCGACATGGTCACTAAATAGTCATGCCGTACTGAATAGGGCCAACCTAGCATTCATTATGGACCTTATTCATATCTCATGCCCGCGCGGAGAAGAGACTGGTAGGAATGGTCCCAGAGCGAGGCTAGTTATTCCTTGGAGACGGTCGATCAGAAACGTCTATGGCTTCTACAACAACAATTAATTTATTTAGCACTCTAAGAATTACATATACAAAGATAATTAACTATGTCAATTACAGAATAAAAGGTGCAGGCCACCTGCAATAACCATAAGGGCTACACGAGGCAGGTGGCCATTAAAATAGGAAGATACATTTGCGGTCAGAAAAGGTATATGGTGCAAAACAGTGGCAATTAACGTTATTTTCCGCCATCGACTGTAGTTTTGTTTTCTTCAAATGACACGCTGTGAGAACTTGCCTCGCTTTGATGCCTATATAAATAAGGTCGATTATCACAAACAACAAACTGTCAATTTTAATTTTAAAACTCTCATTTTAAAACTGGACCGTATACTAACACAAACTATCTGTAATATGTACATACCTATACACCGATAAAAGTCAGTTTCGAAAGATTGATATAACGTAGCTAGCTGGACTTTCACGAATAGTCCCGGAACTATCCATCATAAACGGCCTTTAAGGGGTGTTATACACGGGGGTATTGCGACAGGAATAAAGAGGGAAAGGACAGGCAACACTAACACATTCTTGTTGCTATAATACAGCATTTTAAGAGCAGTAATTTACACTTTTAGTTTAAAATAAATAAATCATAAAGGAAACTAGCGTACCCATGTAAATAACAGAGCGGAGTTATTTCTTACTAGTTACAAAACCTGTTTTTGGAGGAAGGGGACTATCCATATTTGGGGGGGGGGGCATCTGCAGGGGGTGGGGTTGGGGTTACATGAGGTAATGGGCATGGAGTGGAAATGATTACACACGGGGGATGATTATCTACAGGGGTCAGTATACAGGGGAGTCTATGGTATTACTGAAACATTGTCTCTTATGTACTGATGTCTACAAATGATGGAATTATTGCGAGGCACCTTACAATGGGTCCTTTGCAGGATACAATCACGTGATTGTACTGGTGGCAAAAACTATCTGACTTCATTTATTTACATGCACGTGTACGAGATCGGTAGTGTTGTTAGCAAAACCAGTTTGTAAATGCCATTTTCCACCTCCAATCGACTGTCGATCTTTGTAAAACTGCGTTTTTGAACATCGTTTGCGTTGCCATACCAATGGCATCACGATTTCAATTCAGTCGTTATGGAAGTGATATATCAGCACGTGACTGTTTCCTGGAAAATGCATATTCCATTGTCGTTGGTGCACAATAAGAAATAATAACGTTAAAAATTATGTTATGTGCCTGATAAATAAGACTCTGGTGGACCATTTGACATCCAGGTCTGTTACTGCACACTTGATTTCTCAGTGAGAAATAATTTAATTTGACATATACACTTCTTTCGGGTGCGTATGTATCCATGGACACCGCTGCCACTGTCACCCGCTACTCCTATGCCTGTACGTGTATGGAGGTACACAAACGTCAGTTGTCAGTTTTGGCTATTTGTCAGGTGTCACTGAACCGCCAAGAATACCATTTTAGGTTCATCTGTGAGCATTAGCATTCATTTGTTCTATTTCAAAGCTGGATCTCCATTTTGTCAGCTATCTGTATATTCACATTTGTCAGTTATCAGTTAAATTTCGGGTACGCGGCGGCCATCTTGAATAAAACCATTGTTCATGCCCGTCTAGCCTTGTGCTTTCGAACAAAGAAAAACATCTACCTTAATATAGAAAATTAACGAAGCACGTTATTAACGCGAATTTCAAATATTCGCGTTAATTAAATGCCCCTTAATTTATAGCATCGTTAATTAAAATACCACTAATTTACAGCATCATTATTTCATGCCAAATCATATTAGTCGGCTTCACTTTCAGACTCACTTGACACCTCTTCAAGTAATCCGCTGTATTTTTAATACAGACTTAAACCATGCTTACATGTACCTACTTGCTTAAGATACATATCATCAAATGTGATTGATCTTAAACTTTGAGTTCTGTTGGAAGTTGTTGTTATGTCTTGTAAAATGCGAAGTTTGCTATAGCTTATTATACCTAAGACATCAAATTCGCGTTAATTAAATGCACGTAAAAATATTTCGGATGGAAAATCGCGTTAATTTAATGCACGTAAATGTAACTTTTCAGAAATTCGCGTTAATTTTATGGCGTGTTAATTTTTGTCGCGTTAATATAGGGCTTCGTTAATTTCCTATATTAAGGTTTTCGTGAAAAAACACATTTATTCGTATAAAAAAACTAAAAATAGCCCAAGGGTGTAAATACGCCAACTAATGGGCCCCTGTCAGTTGTTAATGCCATTCGGTGATTGATACTATCGCGACGGTTACCCGGGAGCGAGGCGAGTTTGGGCAACGCGCGGGTTTCTTTACAAAACAGAACAAAACAAACCAGCGCGTTGCACGATATCGCCTCGCTTGGGTGTTTATCCACAGGGTGACCGTCGCGATTGTATCAACTGCGAAATAGGCAATTGTATTTTAAAGACGTTTGTCAATTTTCTGTTTACCCCATCTACACAATGTGATCCCGCCTCCAATCCAAAACAGTGAGCCAACAGAGCTAACTCTCATCATTCACTAGTGTGACACCTTTATGGCTACTAACGTTAGATAGTATAAGATAACAATGAGTATACAGGTTGAGCCGATCACGACGGAGGCGAAGCCCCATTTCCATGCTTGTCTGGAGTTGTAGTCAGCGCCGACTCTGTCTTCTCTGTTGAAATCTGAATCGACCTGCAAGAAAGATTTAATTCAAACTATACTGACTAATAAGTAGTCTTCCTGTATAATATATATCACAGTAGATGTTATGTTTACGTACCCTGGGTTCCACAGGCTAGAAGAAATGAAAGGCGAAGAGATAAGAAAAAGGGAGCCTCTGCTGTTATCCGTTATCACTTCCATGTGAACACCAGGTTCAGAATTGAACCTTATCCCTGATTTAATAATCTACTCGTTACCAGGTGCAAGCGTGAGAGCAAGATGTAACGGTAATTTTCATTGGCTTACCAATGGCCCAACAAATTGGATTTGACGTGTACAATGAAGTGACATTCTCAACGGATCACACTAGAGGTTCTTGTTGTCACACCTCTTCACCCTCTCGCGTCTTCGCCTTTTATTTATTCGAGCCTCTGGCGTCCAGCGTAATGTTCACACGACCCAATACAAAGTTTCTTCAGTAGGAGTTTTGGCTGCCATAAATGACACGCGCGTTTGTGGATAATAAATCGATTCTCATTGGATAAAATGTGAGTTGAAGGAAGACAAATCTAAAATATAGATTTTTGTCCGCAACAATGAAACGTACCCCGAACTTGGTAAACTGAACTACATTATGTAATTTAGATGTGCTCTTTTTGTGCTGGCGTTCATTTATTAATTATATTAACACACAAACTCGTTCCTAGTAATAATATAGGAAAATCACATGCCTGACGAGGTAATTCCACCGTAAATTGCACGAGAAAACCGATATCGCCCAAGTCGCTTCGACGAGGGCGATATCGGTTTTTCGAGTGCAATTTAACGTGGAATTACCGAGTCAGGAATGTGATTTTCCTTGAATCGCATAGTCCGATGAATTACTTGAAGATTTAGTACTTTTGCTGATATTTTGCTAAGTTATAAATAGCGCGCGTAGTCTACAGTGGTGATTCCACTCTGAATCAGCACTCTGTCTCAGCCAATCAGCATCTGATTTCGCAAATGCACCGTGTGATTCAGCTTTGGCTATGCGATTCTAATAGAAATTAAGTAAGTTGCTACACTATTTACATCAACTATATGGACATAAAAAAACAATAATATAAACTATGTTAACTATTAATTACATTAACTGTCAACCATTATACACATTAAACTATCGTCCATTAACTATTGGCGCAGAGAAATTCTCTCTTTTGCCCTGTTCATTAAAAAGAGTTTGACCTGCCGATGAAAATGATGTTTATCTCTAGATGATCATATATTTGCGGGCATTTCATTAAACAAACTCGCTGCAGAGTCCTGGAAAGTTCCCTTAGGAACTATAACTAGAACGTAAACGCCTTGCTGGTTCATGCATTTTTAAAGGTAAATATTCAGGCCACGAAGGATTATGCATGGCTTGAAAAACGCTTTTAAGTAGGTTGAATTGGGATCTCTCTAAAGTAGGGAGCCAACCTAGTCCATTTTTAATTCATGGATATGCGCAGTGTAGGAATGAGTTATTGGGCGATGGGGCAGGTTTGTCACTCACTCAGTAAGGTGTTTACTCAACCCCGAACAACCGAGGTTGACCTTAGCAATCGCTAACTTATCCGACATTTAGCCGAGTTTAGCACGCGGTTTAGCCTCCTCCGCAGGCATCTCTATTTTTTGAAGAAATCAGATTATGGGCTCCCTGATGAGTCACAGGTAACCCAATTCACGATTTTTTTAATCTGATTTCTTCGAAAATTAGAGATGCCTGCGGAGGAGGCTACACGCGGTTGACAAAATGTTTCCGACATTTATCGCAATCTGTGCAAATAGGTCATGGGCTCCTTGTGTAATCCAGTTCGCTTACTTTATTATTGTACTTATTTTAACAGCCATGTATAGTATCAAAACCTTTACGTATTTTATTACCTTGACTCGAATAATCATTTATCTTTATTATCCATATTAATTAATGAAATATAGCAAGGCAAATCCAAAATTATAATTAATATCGGGATTCCTGTGGTAGTTCATTCTTAGTAATAGATAAAGAATGAGTGGCCGATCTTTATCTTACTTATCAAACGTCTAGATGTAGAGAGTCATGTTTTCAGTTATTTTGGCGATACGACTTATTTTGGCCGAGAAAATCGAAGCCAAAGTTTATGTAAATCAGGACGAAATCTGTATCAGATTTCCTTTGTTTTTGCTTCATGAATTATTAATGAGTTTGATAGCTACAGTTAAAATGTATGTCGTACTATTCGATTGAAGCCTATTTATTTGTGTCTCAATTTATAGATCTATAGTACTATTGAGCGGGAGAACGTTAACACCGTCCAATACAGCAGAAGCGTTGGTTAAAGGTTGATGTTTTCAATAAACTTACGTTACTCACCTGTACTGCGTGACACAGTGACATCAAACCGCATGGGCATGCGCACAACAAAGTGCTCAATATAGCGAGGGAAATATGATTCTGCGGTCTGCCCTCAGATTGCATGGTAATCTGTAAAGAAATATGAATGGTCTTGAGAAAGATAAAAAGGCAACAAGATGGACTGGGCAATTTTGGGAAGTATTAGACCTATTTGTTTGAAACTAAAGGATTTGTTGAATACAGCTTGCACTGTTCATGATCACGAGCTTGTAAAC
The DNA here is from genome assembly GCA_030867875.1 of Actinernus sp. WN-2022. Taxonomy (NCBI): domain Eukaryota; kingdom Metazoa; phylum Cnidaria; class Anthozoa; order Actiniaria; family Actinernidae; genus Actinernus; species Actinernus sp. WN-2022. Next base: position 38,688,351 of record JAOWCC010001501.1, read on the forward strand.
GCCAGATTTCCGCCAACTATTCGATCGCTTTGCATTATGGGTAACCACCTTCGCGGGAACGAAGTGCTTTTCCAGAATCGAACTCGAAAGCGAGCGCGCATCACTCACAAATCGTGAAATTCCATTGGTTCTTGACACCCGTTCTCCCCCGATTGAGATGAGGACCTGACTTCGTAATTAAGGAGAATGCTGGCTCGAGCCACGAGAAGTTTGTTAATTATGTGGTGGATGTTACTTTGCCATTGAGTTGTTTAAAAAGGCTAAGGTTTTACGAAATTTGTGATGAAGTTCAATAGGCTTTGAACCTTGCCAACTTACATGGTGTCCTGCTCTTCTCGATGGACTTTACCAAAGAAAACGTGGCGGAGATAGTAGGCTTTTGACATGATATCGAAAACCATGATAGACGGGAACAGTTTCGTGATGGCGAGAACGTGCATTTATGGACGTAAAAGTGTTTACTGTTCGGTTCAGGAGCATTTTTTCAAGCTCAAAATCGACCTTCGTAGGATGGCAATTTCTCAAGGTAAGTCTATTTGATGTTAACTTTATTGATTCATGTTGTAAAGGTAGGGTATGTTTGTGAATTTACGAGGTCAAAGTACTCGGGTTTCCTTGACTTTCTGTAAGAGTTTGTTTGAAATAAATATATGATTTTGAGGTTTACATGTTTTAGCGAATGCAAGCAGTGCTCCTATTCACCTTGGACTGAATACCCACCCCAGCTCTCTAACCAAACTATTTCATGTACAGGATGCCTACTCGACATGTATTTTTTACTTTTCTGCGACATATTACGTTCAAACATGCCGTCTGCCTTATAATCGAAATCAAAAACCCGAGCGCGAACATTGTGTCCGTTCGTGTCTGCATTTATTTACATGCAGATTTCAAATACGCAGACAGGTGAAACTCAGAAGCCCAGTACTAAGTCAAAATTAATTTACTCATCAGCAACTCAAAAAGACAACCTTTCGGGTGGACTTATTAACCTCGAGCTCCAGCTGTTAACCTCCAATTTTGGAGTAAGACTCGACTGTGTTACTTTTTCATGCAAAAATTTGGAATTAAAAGTGACTTTGCATCAATATTTCCCCTATGCCAAACTTAGAAATTAATAAATTCATGTTCCTCTTGCCTTTTGTCTTGGTGTTTACAAAGATGAGAAGTGAACACAAGCTATATTATACATGTTGATCTTTGGCTTTTATTATTATGTATATACATTTGGTGTAATGGTACATTGTGTACCCTCTTGTTCTCCTATTCCTTGATTTTATAATTTATAATATCTTTATTATTCTTAATACATTATTGTCTGCAGATAAATATTCAGAGCAAATATGAAAAAAGAAAAAATGCAGGACACAAAGCAAACTAGGTAATTGAGAATTGTCATTAATACAGTCTTACTTTAACTGAACTAGTGCACTTTTAGAACAAGCTAATACACTTGCTAGTCCATGATTAACAAGTGTTTAGAATATCTAGCCTGTTGGCGTAGGGAGGGGGCAGCAGCCTCCCCCCCTGTGCCCAGTCCCAGAAGAGAGATTGACAGAAGTCATCGATGGAAATGTCCCAGAACTCATCATTTTGCCCCCCCCCCTCCCAGTTTCCCACAATTTTCAGGACCTCCATATGCCCCTGAGTACATGTGCATATGTACATCTTTGTATATTAAAAGAGCATACATGTATGCAGTATTTGGCTCAACATTCTCTCTCATCCAAATACAAATCATGGCTCAGCCAAACTTGCCCTTGTAATTTATGGAATCATGCACAAAATTACTTGATTACATATAAAGACATGTACCATAAAATCCTATACATACATGCACAAAATGTAGATAGCCCCAGCAGATAATGCCTCATGGCGAATATGCGTGTCCAACTGCATGTGGGACCACTACACTCCAGTAAACTTGGTTGTTCACAGTTGTTGAACTCTTTTACTCTATCCGTTCTAGCACCATTTTGCAGAAATTTCATGTGGTCGTTAGCCATATTTTCATATGATCTTGCACAATACATGGTACCATCTCTCTTGTCAAAAGCTTCATACTTTTGCAGTGTGACTGGTGAATGTACATTTCCGGCAATGAGCCTCGATTTTTGCATTTGACAAAATAGGCAAAAGTGCCTTCCATTTGGAGTCTGCCCCTGAACCCTGTACAGCCATTCCATGTCACCTCCATATGTAATCTGAACTTCCTTGAAGTAGTCACAGTTACTTTGCTCTAATTCATTTCTTGTTTCTGTTTCAGGTGTTTCTTTTGAGGACACTTCAGCACATGTCTGAATCTGAATGAAATATATATTATGTGTACTATCATTGTCAGGGACCTGATGCTATGAACAAATGAAAGTATGGAAGCTCGATCCTGCCATAGAAAAGAAAATATTTAAGGACCTGTTATTTAATGTGGATGGGAGGGCTGGGGGAGTGGGGGTTTGTAGAAAGAAACACTGTCTTTAAAGTTTTGGAAATTTCCCATTAAAAAAATGAAGGAGGGGGACCTTAGAATTCCTTGAAGTGTCATAGGGGACTTTTCAGAATTATTGGTTTGCGTACAGAGACTTTAATTTTGTCTTTCAAAAAGTTGTTTAATTAGCCCCTCCCGCCAACCATATTAGAGTGGATTTTGTATGAGTGGGCAAGTTACTGCAATAACTTCTGGCATGGTTACCGTAAGGTATGCCATGACATTGAAATGTTTCCCTATTGTTTTTGTCTTTCTGATCCAATCAAATTACAGAGTTACGGTACAGTATGTTACAGTACGGTTATGGTAAGGCTACGGACATGTTGGTCCCACGAAATCTGTTCTAAATGAGTTGCCCCTTAATCTTGTGTTTATAAAAAACATACAGGTTCATGCAAGAAATTACACTCAAACTTCATTGTACATGAGATAAATTTGCTGTAACTCAAATGTGTTATTTCCAGTCATTTGTTTATGTATGAGGGAGATTGTTTTGTATCCATGCTGATAATGGAGATAAGGGATTAAATGTGCTTGAATGAACAAAGAAAATCAAGGAGATCATGGCATTATTTAAGTAATAGATAAAGAATGAGACACGAATTCTTTATCTTACTTATCAAACGTCTAGATGTAGAGAGTCATGTTTTCAGTTATTTTGGCGATACGACTTATTTTGGCCGAGAAAATTGAAGCCAAAATTTATGTAAATCAGGACAAAATCTGTATCAGATTTAAAGATCACTTATCGGTTGGTGATTTCCTTTGTTTTTGCTTCATGAATTATTAATGAGTTTGATAAAAGTAGTTAACATTCAGATGTACATTTCAACAATAAAGTACGGAAAGAGGGTTATAAATTTGTTTGGCCTATCCTTACTTTGTATATTTTTAAAATGGTGTACTGTTTTAATACCTTGAAGTACGTTTTTGATTTCTTACGGCGTCTTTTGCAGAGACGTTTCTTTCTTGGAGTAGAGTTGCATGTCGGGATGGCAACCTTGGGAAGCACTGGGAGATTAAGTGCTGTTATCTCTGATTTTAAGACATCTAGTTCCTGAAATATTGGAGTGAAAACAGCTTCAATGCACTCCCTGTTATCTTTATGGCCACTGAACATCCCTAGCACGACAGCATTTCTTGTTGAATGGATTTTTTTCAACATTTTGCAGTTGCATAACAAGTTTGGTAGAGGTTCCACCCTTGTCGCCAGTTACCAAAACGCCCAAGGTGTTGTGTGGGATGTATTTTCAAAATGGGTAGTCACTGTCTTCAGAATGTCCCTCACATTGGTGACACGAACAAAGTAGAGGAGTTTGCCTTCTCCGTCATCTCCTTTGACTGTAAGCGTACCGCATTCAACATCATATTCACATTACTTCAGCAGGGATCTGGTACCCTTTTCAGTTCCAAATTTAGCGCCAGTTTCATTCTCAATGACTTTCTTGACTAGTCTAAAAAGGGACCATGGGAGCTCGCTTTTTAAACTAGGGGCAACGTCGTCTCCAATTCTAATTTTGCTGAATATTTTCAAGCCTGCCTTTTCAGCCGCCGATTGGAAACCCTTCTCATCTCGCTTATCAAGTGATGATTGTTGTTTCGTACCGTAATCCTTTTCACCAGCTACGTGCACTTGAACTCGCTCCAAGATCCTACTGCGCTCACGGACAGTATTTTTTCCATGCGCCTTCGCTACCGATCCTGGGATTCGGGATATGGGCAAAGTAAAGGGGCTGACCGATTCCTTTAGTAGAGATAATTCCCGGGGTCTGAGTTTGCTTCAACGTTGCTTCACGACTTCTCTAAACATCCTCTCCCTTAGCTCCGTTACTGGAACTTCAGGCGCTGTAGATGTTGTCATTTATGAAAGAAGGCGAGAAGTGGACTGCAACGCGAATGTTACCTTAGAATGTTTTTCCTTCAGGTTTGCATTTGGGTGCTCCAGGGATCGTAAACGCATATCCATATCGTGAACCGATAATTGTATGCCCTTATATAAGGAAATCCAATCAACATCCGTTTTTATAGGGCTTCCTGTAAAGCATTCCATTTCGGGGAAGTCTCGTAATAGTACAAATCGCCACAAGGGGTTTTGTTCCGAAAGAGTTTGACATCGCTTCGAGGCACGAGAGAAGGACAGAACGTCAAGTAGTGTTAAGTACGAAAGAATTACGAACCACAGTTCAACGGGAAGAAGCGTCGTGAAGTCACCGGTCAAATGGGATTCTCATATCCATTTTTTCTTACAGAGCTTCTTCCGTTTATCAGAGTTTCTTATCGCTTTCTTCCCCCTCGAGTCTACGAGTTGAACAGCTTGTTTGCCTTCCATGCTATGGCATAAAACTGCCTGCCTGCAACTGTTGCACATCTTTCCACTTCTTTCCCCAACACCAAAGCACTCCTTAAAACTGTTTTCATAAACCTTGCTATCATCATGCCTCGAAGAACTTTTACATAAATAAATTTCTATGCTCTGTCACTGCGCTCCGCCGCATAGAAAATATTTATGTTGTATATTCTACATACACATCATGCAAGGCGTGTTAGGAGGATGCCGACCAGTTATGTCAAGTTTATTGCCGTATAAACATTACATATTAATGTTAAACTAATGACGAATCGCCGGATACGAAAAACCATGTTAAAACCTCACTTTGAGGATAAAAAATATTCTGGAAACGTATACTCCAACCCAATGCGAATTCGCCGAGACCCCTGGAGGTTAAGGGTCATCAAAAGAAAAAACTTGCATGTACAAACGCTGTTAATTTAAGCCCGGATTACAGAGAAATGTCTAGAAAATTTTGCCCGGATAACCAAGCATGTAAACTGGTTGGCGTCAAGTGAAAACTATATGTAAATATCATCTTAAATAACAACTCCAAGTCCTTAGGGAAGAGCACGAAGTGCTAATTACGAATGCCCAACAAAAATACATAAAGCACAAACCTTTCATTGTTTTGAAAAAAACAACTTTATTCCTTCCTTTTAAATACTGTTGTTTACTTCCGGTTCATGTGTTTGTGAGCGCGCGTGAGCGTTAAAAAAATGGCGGGAAATTGCGCGGACGGCTTTTCTAATGAGAAACCGCTGAATTCCATCTTGCGTGAAGGCGCTCTTTTAGCCAATTCCCATGATACCGAGCGTGTAATTAGTTGGCGCTTCTACAAGCTCGTGTGTTAGGAACCTGTACATCTATGGATTGATATCCACTTGTAGCCATTCTTCATTGTACCTACCTACCATTCCATATACAGCGTTGCTATCCCCTATCCCGTATTCCCTACCCTACTAACCCTTACCCTAACCATTTCCCCAAAGTAGAAATGAAAAGGAGACAGCAATTTCTGGATTTTTTATATATAAGTATCGGCATGGCATGAGGAAAATTAGTGATTAAAATTCTCCATGAGCCGAGCGAAAATTTAATCACTCATTTCCTGAAACGTCATGCTATTGGTTTGCAATTCCATGATCTTCAAGAAGTTTAGCTTTCTCTGCATACATTATGAGACGTTGCGGTTGGGTTGCTATCGAGAACATTTTGTTATTATGTTTGACATGCTCGAAAATCCAGCGGATTTGCCTGCGTTCCTAGAGTCACCCAGACAAAATAGCCACTGGAGAAGTTTACTGTTAGGACAAGTTCTGAGGCGTGATACGCATTCAAGCGTATACATCTTGATACTAGAGAATTTAAGATACGATGACTACGGTCTACGACTACGGACGCGTACCAATAAAGGACTGGAACGAGACATTCGTGTTGGTTTCATTGTACCGTAGCGAGTCGACGACGGTGAGAAGTCGGCGTGTTTTTCGTAGTCACCACAACAGAGTACGTTAGTCGGATTTAATGTAAGAAATTCACCACTCTTTTGGATATTTCAATAGCTAACCTTTAAAATACACAATAAATTGCTTTCTGTTCGAATTTACAGCGTAGAGGGCATAGCTTATGTGGGAATTTTGGGTCAATTCGGTCGGCAATGCGATGGCTTCAGCTCAGTCTCGCCAAAATGTTGAAATTTTCGCGCCATTCGTTGCGTACTCGGCCCAGTACTCTAGCCCACCGCTAGGCACGTCCAACCATAGTCGTAGTCCGTAGTAGTTGTATCTTAAATTCGCTATTAAAAGCAGACATGACAAGATAAAACAGATCACCAGATAATCCGTTCAAGCTTCGATAGTTCGTTTCAAACCAAGGAAAGCTCACGATACGTTTCTCTTCCTGCCAAAATGTTGAAATTTTCGCGCCATTCGTTGAGTACTCGGCCCAGTACTCTAGCCCACCGCAAGGCACGTCCAACCGTAGTCGTAGTCCGTAGTCGTTGTATCTTAAATTCGCTATTAAAAGCAGACACGAAAAGATAAAACAGAACACCAGATCATCCGTTCAAGCTTCGATAGTTTGTTTCGAACCAAGGAAAGCTCACGATACGTTTCTCTTCCTGCTAGGACTTCAGGTCTTCTAAACAATACATCAACTCTGCTATTTGTGATGCGATTTATAGACATACTGATGGCGGTTGTCTTTGGACAGTGTGAACTTTTAATTATGAATATGGCTGGACTCTGATTTCCCCTCTTTTTTTTACCACAAAAAAGAAGGCCAATCAGAAGGCAGAAGAGTATCACGCCCCAGAACTCGTCCTAGCAGTAAAGTTTCCAGCGTCTTTTCTGCCTGGGCGACTATAGGAACGCTAGCGAAAGACGCAAGATACTCGAGCATGTATGTTTGATTGAGTGCCATTGATTGAATGACCCTGGCTTCCCCTGGGGACAAGTATGGTGTTTTTGAGAAGATCGAGAATAACATTAAATACAATGCAGTTATGTGGTTGACTAGACATTCAAGAAACATGCGTAGAGTTTAATTAGGTCACGTTTATGGTTTAAAATATCCCACATGGAAGAAACGTGAGCGAAAGAACAATAGGCCCTTTGCAGCTAACAGTCGATCGTGTACTGAATACTTCGTCAACGAATGAATTGAGCTCGTAATTCCCATGGGAAAGGCGTTGCCATGGATGCTGGAGAGCATGCTATATTTAAAAACGCTGTTTTAGAAAGATCGACAATCGATTGGTAGAAAATAGCATTTAAAAACAGGTTTTGATAATAACAATCTCGTACAAGGCCTTTAAATAAATTAAGTCAGATATTTTTGGCTCTCCAGTACAACCACGTGATTTGTTAGCTGCAAAGGGCCTATAAGAGAGCTATTCTGTTGCTAGAACTTGAGTGGTCTGAATATAGACTAGACTGGCATGCCTATACTGATGTTTGTCATCCGTATGCATGTTTGTACTTAATTTCCCATACTTTATATGTATGAGGGAGATTTCGTAGAAGTATAGATGCTGATGAATGAACAAAGGAAATCTAGGAGGTCATGGTATTCCCAGGTTTAATGTTGCACTGAGTTAAATATTCAAAAATTCTCCTTCCTTTACAAGTCTTTCTTATGGTGTAATGGGTTCATACCCGCTTGTAGTTTTCCTACGTTGCTATCCCTAAATCCTACAAGATGACATCGCAAGTTAATATATAATATACTAAATATATATTTTTTAAATCATGTTTCTTCATTTCCATGTTGTCTTCCTCAAGGTGTCATCTATGTATTTCTATCCGGTTGTTGTTATTCTACCCTGACCCTGTAATTAAAATGACATGGAAAGGATTGAGCAATTCCAACATTTAATTACCTGCCACGATATTCCCGTATCTCCAGTCGGCATAACAGTACCAGTAACATTGACTCCAGAATTCCATTCTTGCAAGGTTGATAGCGGTTGTGCATTTTGTAAGTCCAAATGAACAGTTGCTGGCTGGGCCTGGGCTACTGTTACGAAGTTTCCTTCAAAAGGTGAGGCAAGCACTGGGCGAGAAAACCTTAAGGGCCCTAGAAACATTAAAAGTACATTGGTGTGCCATCGTATAGTTTGTTGACTGTGGTAGTATGACCCTATTACATCTGACTGACAGTTGCGTCAATGTATTAATACACACCATTGCATTGTATATTACACACACTCACAGAGTTCACGGAGTACGCATTAAATACAGTTCTACTATACCAATTACCTCGAGTACTTATATACACATTATATTACATGGTATCAGAAGTGGGAAACTTCTAAAAATAGATCATATGAAGCCAATGGGACCACTGAGATTAGATAGGAACCTAGCCGAAAATTGGAGGAAGTGGTAGCAACGCTGGATCTTATACGCGAAGGCAAGCGGAGCAAACACAAAAGATGAGGAGATGCAGTGCGAGATTTTCCTGCACACGATCCGTGAAGAGGCACTCAAGGTATACGATACTTTTAACTTCACAGCAGAAGAAGTAAATTTGATCGAAGTGCTAGTAGAGAAGTTTGAACAGTATTGCTCGCCTAGAAACAATCTTACGTACGAGAAGTATATATTCAACAGAACAATCGACGCGTTTGTGACTGATCTTCGCAACAAGGTGAAAACCTGCGCGCTTAAGGAACAGAATCGTGTGTGGAATAAACGACAACGGCGTTAGAGAACGTTTACTTCGAGATACTAATCTCACGTTGGAACAAGCCATAATTAAGCACCGTGAGAACCGCCGAGACCAGTAAAAGCCAAATCAAAAGCCTGAACAACTCTCACGTAGAAGCAGCGGCGATTTCGAAGAGCAGAGAAAGGAAACCAAACCTACAATGAAAGAAATGGTCGGCAAAACCAGCGAAACCGAGCACTGAAAGCGGAAAAAAACCTTGTAGACGTTGTGACAACCATCACGACATTTGGACAAACATGACATTTGGACAAACATGCCTTAAGTGTCAAGGCAAGAACCATTACGCTAGAATGTGCCGTACTAAAGGAGAAAAACTCCAACCGATCAGCATATGTCTATTGAGCTTCAGGCCCAGCCAAGAGACGACTCAAGTTTGGAAGAGTTGTTTATTGGGGAAATTGGAGCGCTGTACAACAACGCGGAGAGTGAATTATTCACAAAACTCAAAGTCAACAACAAAGACTTTGTGATTAAGATTGACACTGGCGCGCAATGCAATGTGATACCGGAGAACATGTACGATAAGATGACCGAACAACCGCCACTCGTAAAGACAAACACGAAGCTGACAGCTTATGGAGGAATACGAGTACCGTTGAAAGGAATATGCGTAATGACGATCGAGCACAACGAGCAGATCATAGACGCCGAGTTCTATGTTGTTCAAGTTGTAAATGCCAAGCCATTGATCGGATTGCAAAACAAGCCGCGACCTCAATCTGATTTGCATAAAAACTGTAAGCGAAGTACAGGAAGTAAACAAAGCAGAACCGGATATTCTTGAAGAGTACAAAGACGTGTTCACAGGACTAGGACTGGTAGATAGTGAATATCACATCGAAATTAGCGAAGAGGCGAAGCCAACAATACATCCACCGAGAAAGGCAGAGAAAGGTACCGCTAAGTCTGATGCGCAAACTTCAAGAAACATTAGAGAAGCTGACAAAGTCAGGCGTGGTTAGTCCAGTACACAAACCAACAGACTGGGTGAACAGCCTCGTTATCATCGAGAAAAAGGACGGATCGAAGGACCTCAACAAAGCAGTTAAGCGGGAACACTACAAAGCACCAACAGCGCAAGAAATATCAAACAAACTGAGCGGGATGAAAGTGTTCACCGTGATCTACATGACAATCTACTGCTGACACAAGAAATTGGACGAAGAATCCACATACTTGTGTACATTTAACACACCATTTAGACGATATAAATTCAACCGGATGCCGTTTGGAATTTGCGTTACGTCAGACCTCGCACAGAAGACGGTCGGATATTCCTGGCGTACCGGCAGTCCATTACGACATTACAGTGGCAGGCTCCAGCAAAGAAGAGCACGACAAAGCTTTGAAACTCGTTCTAGACCGAGCAAGAGAGAGGGATATTAAGTGCAACCGGATGAAAATCCAATTACGTGTCAACCAGGTGAAATATCTAGGCAATATCGTAAGTGCTATCGTAAGTGCCAACGGATTCAAACCAGATCCCGAGAAGATCGAAGCAATCGTCGACACGCCGCAGCCTCAGAACAAGCAGGATCTGCAGCGTTTGCTAGGAATGGTAAACTACCTTTCCCAGTACATACCTAACATGTCAGAAATTACTTCACCTCTGCGGTCATTGCTGAAGAAAGAAGCCCAATGGTGCTGGTACGATGAACCAGAACGTGCTAGAGAGAATAAAGGAAGCTCTCACAAGTGACCCTGTCTTGCGATTTTTCGATGTCAACAAGCCTATTACACTACAAGTTGATGGATCACAGAACGGCATGGGTGGTCGTCTAATGCAAGATAGACACCACCCCATAATTTATGCATCATGATCTATAACCAGTGCTGAACAGCATTACGCACAAATTGAGAAAGAACTGCTGGCGATAGTATTCGCATGCGAGGGGTTCAATCAATTTGTCTATGGCAACGAAATAACAGTATAGAGCGATCACAAGCCACTAAAAGCAATAATGGTGAAGCCATTATCATAGGCACCGCCTAGGATACAGCGACTTCTGATACGGCTACAGAACTACCAACCAATTGTTAAATATGTACCTGGAAATAAATGTACATCGCTGATACCCTGTCCAGAGCCTTCCTGAATGGACCGGACACCACCCAACAACAGAGCGACCTCGACATGGACATCAAAGTAATGGTACACAGTTTCGTAGCAGCCTTTCCAGCTTCTCCTGAGAATCTAGCTGAGCTCAAAAGTGAGACTGCAGCGGATGACACACTGCAAACGCTTAGAAACTAAATTGCACACGGTTGGCCAGAACACAAATGGGCTGCACCAGGGAGCATCGCCCTATACTGGAACATTCGGCATGAGCTGAGTGAGGCTGAAAGCTTCCTGTTTAAAGGAAACAAGCTTATTGTGCCAGGAACAACGAAAAAGGGCATGCTCAAGTTACATGTAGTACGCGAGAGTCATCAAGGCATCGACAAGTATAAAGCCCGAGCGAAAGCAATTCTCTTTTGGCCAGGAATGTCACATAACATTTACGAAACTGTATCCAAATGTGCGACATGTGCTACAAACAGAAACCAGAAAGAGCCGAGGATTGCACATGCGATACCTGAGCGACCATGGCAGAAGCTCGGTTCTGACCTTTGTGAATACGAGGGGAAGACTTATCTCATCGTAGTAGACTACTACTCAAAAAAGAGACAAGTCTACTGCCAGACGAAATAGCTGGGACAGTTGTGACACACATGAAGTCCATATTCGCTAACACCAGTGTACAAGCGAGATTCAAAATCAAATCCTGCGAACTATCGTCCAATCTCATTGACCTGCATACATTGTAAAGTCATGGAACATATAGTACTAAGCCACATTAACCATCATTTGTCAGAAAATGATATCCTGTACAAAAATCAACACGGCTTTAAAGCAAAGCTATCATGCGAGACACAACTCGTAACAATCGTTCAAAAATGGGCATCAATTTTGAACAACAAAGGTTAACCTGATATCATCCTTTTAGACTTTAGCAAAGCCTATGACAAGGTATCCCAAACAAAGCTGATAAGTAAGCTGTCATCCAATGGAATCCAAGGCCTTACGTTAAAATGGATAAAAGGCTTCCTCTCAAACCGAACACAAGTTGTCTCAGTCAGTGGCCAGTACTCTCTACCATGCGAAGTACTATCCGGGGTACCACATGGCTCAGTTTTGGGACCTACCCTCTTTTTGCTATACATCAACGATATCATTGAGGGTATAAACTCTGCATAAAGCTTTTTGCAGACGACACTGTAATCTATCGTCAAATTAAGTCACCAGAGGACCATAAAATCCTTCAAGACGACCTCAACAAACTAGTGGAATGGTCTACACGTTGGCAAATGGAGTTCAATCACAAGAAGTGCTACTACCTTCCAATCACAAATAAGCGTGCTCCACTGTGCTTGCAATACTATATGGAGGGAAATGCCCTGGAGCAAGTCTCCTCCCAAGACTATCTTGGTGTGAGACAGACCAGACCTTAGTTGGAGAGAACATACTGAAAAGGTGTCAAGTAAAGGTAACAAAACACTGGGAATTATACGGCGCACTCTGAAAGTCGGTACCCCTGAGGTAAAAGAGAAGGCCTATCAAACACTGGTTAGGCCCCAACTGGAGTATGCCTCCAGTGCTTGGAATCCCTATACGGACAGAGATGTACAAAAAAAATCGAGCAAGTCCAAAAGAGAGCTGCACGCTTTGTGAAATCTGATTACAGTCGGTCAACAAACTCTCAAGACCTAGTTTATGACCTCGGGTGGGACTCTCTAGAGAACAGGAGGCTTATCAAGCAACTATATTCTATAAAATTAGGAATGGTTTAGTTGAAATAGAGATGCCATTATGTGTAAAACAGCCAACTAGATCATGCAAGCCCTATGCTTATATCCAACCACATGTAAACGTACTAGCTTACAGCTACTCTCGTTTTGTTCGAGTTTGGAACAAACTTACTGAGCTAGTGGTCCTTGCATCTAGCATAAAACAAATTCAGACACTAGCGCTCTCAGAAATACGTACAATGAGCCCACCTGCCCATCTAAAGAGACTATAAACTCTTGACGACCATTACTTTTCATTTTATTTAATTTCAGCTACACTTGTACTATAAGTATTATTAAGTTTAGTCTACTTTAACGCCATTTTTAGAGCGATTTCACTCATTTAATTTATTGCACTCACTCGCACTTGCACTCTCCCAGTATTCGTTCACAACTAGTTGGGAGTAAACATTCTAAGTAAACATTCTAAGTTCTAGGTAATCATTCTAAGTAAACATTCTAACATTCTAAGTAAACATTCTAAGTTCTAGGCACGGAATTCTTGAAGAACAGGTGACTGACAACATGCCCTATAACAGCAGATGGTTCAAGGATTTTGTGAACGTGCTGTGCAAACAATCAAGCCGATACTACTCAAACAAAGCAGACGACCCATACATTGGCCTGTTAGAGTACCGTAACACGCCCGTCACAGGCATGACGTATTCACCGTCGCAGCTACTGATGAGCCGCATCGCGAGAACAAAGATCCCTATAGCCAAGGAGTTGTTACAGCCAATCATCGCTACCGACGCGCTACAACAACTAAAGCTTGAGGGGACCGAGAGTATGTCGGAGTAACACCGTCAAACACGAGCTCCTAACAAAAATCACTATAAAACCCTCTTTAAAATGGATTCCGAAAGCAAAAACAAACGTAAAGGCAGAGGAAGCAGCTCTAGCTGCAACACATCTAATGTTTCGATAACTTTGCCGTCTCCCGACCCTAAAAAGCAGAAAGAAGCCAGTGCAGTAGTCGAAGGTTCAACGGCCGCCATTACACATGCCGAGAAAAAAGAATCTACAGACATCGTGTGGTCTGCTTTGGACCTTACGGGGTCTTTCGCTTCTAAAATAGACATGATTCTGTCAAAGATGAGCATGCTGGGTAAAATTGATTTACAAATGCAGTCCCTTCACGAAGACTTCCGTCAAGTGAAATATACAGTCGCCGAATTGAAATACGAATTTTACAACAACATCCAATTTTCTCGCGTTCTGATTGGCTCTCCGCTATATGCAAAATAGTACATACAATGAAAATGACGTCACTCGCAAGTCGTGGTAACAAAGTGCTTTGCAAAGTGCTTTCCCGGCGAGGTTTGTGAATTCAAATGGATGTTAACTTCGCTTCCAAAAAACAAGAAAGTGAGGATTTCACAAGCATTTTATTACTAGGAGAAGTTAATCGGTGAGTCAAACTTCTTTGTAGTGTGCCATTTGTCAAAATGAGAGTTTTCTCTTGAGTGGAGAAAGTTTTGGCGAATTTGTAGTCAGACTTTGTGACTAGACTAGTTGAGTAGTTCTCTCAGAGCTCAGAAGTTTTGAATTACATAACAATAACTTTTCTGATCCAGAAAAAATGCAAGAAAGGATTTCACATGCATTCCATCAATTACAGAAGTTAATCGGTGAACCAAATTGCCATTTGTCTAAAGAAAGCTTTCTCTCGGCAACGGTAATTAGAAGTGTTTACGTTTTGACTTTCAATGGCCTTTTTCGACTCGAAAGCAGTTCATTACGCACTCATTTGAAGCTATAAGTGCTTCGTCGTTGTAAAAAACAAATCGCACACATTTTGCCATTGTCTGAACTCGTATTGATCATAGAAATGACGCTCGTTGTTCCACTTGAGTTTTGAACATTTTATGGCGTCATTTCTATGATCAATACGAGTTCAGACAATGGCAAAATGTGTGCGATTTGTTAAATGTACAACCTTAAAGAAACGCTATTCAAGGTTAATAAAGTAACTGAAGACTTCGCAGACAACTACTAGACTACGAAGTGTATCAGCGCCGTGAAAATCTTCGCTTTTACGGCATAGCGGAAGAAGAGAACGAAGAAGTGACAACGAAAGATATTCTATATAATTTCTTGGAGAAAGTCGAGGAGCCAAGGGATTTGGAGTTTCAAAGAATCCATAGAGTAGGAAATAAGAAGGGGGCCAGCAGTAAACCAAGAGCTATTATTGCTCGCTGCCTCCGCTACACCTATTCTCTCTACGAGACACCCTGGAGAAGGATTCCTGTTAGGGTATAGGATTGATCTGCCTAAGGCAGTTAAGGACATGCGAAAAAAGTTATTGCCCAAGCTTGATGAAGCGAAAAGTCTTGGTCAGAAGGCTTTCTTCTCCAGAAAGGAACCGTACAATCTGATAATCGACGGTAAGGTTCACACGACTCCAGTTCCGCAAAAACTTTAAACCTTTCCCGGCAGACTCAAGAGTGAAGGTTGAAATTACTTTAGTCAAACTTAGGGACGATTATGATTTTAATTAACCCAAAATGTGACTTAAAAATTGAAAAGTCAATCCACGATGAAAAAGGAAGGTACGTTATTATACAATCTAGAATAGACGATGACCCTTTCGTTTTTTTGGTACGTATATTTAGCAAATGACAAAAAATTCCAGAAGAAAACATTCTAATCTCAGGGGCCTTTAACTGCGCTCTCACTGCCAACGATAAAAAGGGTGGTGTTATAGTACATGTAGATATAAAATCGTCGGTCATTGAAAGAATTCATAAGCTAATGTCGCAATTTCATCTGACGGATATCTGGAAAGACAAACATCCCTCCGAGGTAGAATTCACCTGGAGAAACACAAGCCATAAAATACAATGTAGGCTTGACTATTTCCTTATATCCTCGCTGATTTGGCAAGTACATGTAAAACTAAGGAATGTGTTATCAATTTTGCGCCTTTTTCTGACCACTCAGCAATAACTATTCACATACAAAGCAAGGCATCTAAATCTAAAAGAGGACCAGGTTTTTGGAAATTTAATTGTTCACTCTTAAAAGACACAATATACACTGAATCGCCTAGAAATAACTTTACAACATATCTAGAGAAGTACTACGAAGTGACAGACAAACGACTCTTCTGGGACCATTTAAAAATGGAAATTAGAGGTTTTTCAATTAGTTACGCCAAAAAGAGAAAGCGCAACGAAGAAAAGTCATACCTTGTGGAACTAAATAAGTTACAGAAAAAAATAGAATAAGTCGTAGAAGAGGGCGAGCGTGCAGCGCTCCTACAGAAAGCGGAGATATTGAAAGTTGACTGGTTGATGGACTCGAAAATTAAAGGCACAATTATACGCAGCAAAGTTAGATGGTTCGAAAACGGAGAAATAAACTCCAAACATTTTTTACGGTTTCGAAAAGAGAAGCTTTAATAAGAAACGATAGTATCGAATGGGCATATATCTTCCGCGTTCTAAAGAAATTCGACTTCGGGCCTCAATTAATCAGATGGGTCAAACTGTTTTACACTGACATTTCGAGCTGACTTTTAAATAACGGCTACGCAACACCTTTTTCACATTAAATCGTGGTGTACGACAAGTTTGCCCTCTTTCAGGTCTTCTTTTTGTTCTTACAATTGAATTGCTGGGTCTCCACATAAACGCGGATAAAAATATAAAGGGAATCGAAGTCTGCGGAAAAGAAGTCAAATTCACCCAATATGCAGACGACATCACATGCTTCTTGAAAGATACTGATTCAGTGGAACATTTATTCTGCCTGTTGGACCTTTTTAGTCACGTATCGGCACTTAAGATAAACAATGCAAAAACAGAAGCGATAGGTTGTGATAGAAAACGTATAGAAAAATATTTTGATATTCTTGTGCTAGGAGTTTTTTTCAGTTATGATAATGATGCCTGTGAAAAATTGAATTTCTATGATAAACTGGACAACTTAATAATGCTTAGCAATTTGGGAGAAAATAAATCTCACACTATATATATATGGGAGAATTGACATTGTAAAAACACTTGCCATGGATTATCCAAACTGGTTTACAACGCATCAGTATTAACTTTACCCAAAGACTTTTCAAAGCAAGTAGACAAATGCACATTTATTTGGAACAATAAACCGCCAAAAATTAAAAAGTCGACGTTGGTAGGAAGCAAAGAGAAAGGAGGTCTCAACATGGTAAACTTTGAAGATATGGAAAAAGCAATTAAAATTTGCTGGCTTAAGAGGCTGTCGGGCAAGCAATCGGCCGCCTGGAAAATAATCCCTTTACTGTCCAGGGGCGTAGCTTCCTGTACGCATATACGCACGTGCGTACCTGAGAAATACGGTGACTTTTTAAAATTTAATTCCCTTCCGTATTAATTAATCGCTATTAAGGTCGAATCGAGTTAAAAATCCCATTTTATCAAGTTTACGCGAATGGGGAAACACTTGGGCTCAACTTTCGTCTTTTTCGCGAGCCCGTGATGTCAATTAGTCAGCGTGCTACAAAGTGCCTGGTTACACAGGCTGAAAATGGCGGACTAGCCAAATCTGTATTATATGAACTCCGTTTGATGCAGTGTTTTTGAGAACAGTTCAGTCTTAATTATTAATGCTCAGATAAGAATGTCCAGGAAATCTATCACAGACTTATTTCGCGTTGTGGAGAATGAAAACGAACCCGAAAAAGCTGCAGGTATTAAAGGGCAAACTTCTGCAGTCACTAACTTTACTTATATACGAACTATGAACACTATCTCTAGTACTAGTAGTTTTAAGACGTCTGCTCTAAATAATCGTTACTTTGCTGCTATAAATAAAAGAACTCAGTATAACATATCTTTATATCTGGACATACTTAATTTGGAGCCTCGCTCTGCTGTTCATACCATACCACGTAGTGTCACTAAATAATGTTTGTTAATTATTTTATTTATTTATTTAGTTCCCTAGTAATGTAAAATCTAAATCGTAGTTAACCCTTTGACTACTGGACGTGTTTGGGCTCAATTGGTGAAATCCAGAGTGCTAATTCAACCCTCCCCCCTCAGTTCCAGTTTGGCTAGCCCGGGGTAGTTAAATACTGCTGACTTTTTAAGCCGAGGATTCAAGCAGGTAGGTTAGACTTCTCGTGTAGGGTTTCCAATGAAATGTGCTCTAATTTTGGAGCCAAATGCCACTGTGAGAGAGCTTGAGGACATCGTTAAGTCTGAGGTCGGCTGAAAAGTACTTGGTTTGCTTCTAGTAGGCTTTGTGATGGGATTTCACAGGGTATTTCTGTTGTGTTTGTGTTTTCAGATTCAAATTCTGAAGTTCTGGTAATGCTTGGGAAGCAGAACATTGCAATTAGAGGTCATGTAGAAGAAGAAAGCAATTTTAACGCAACGCTCACACTCATGGCAAATAAAGACTCTATCCTACGCGATCATCATGAAGAGGCAACTCCTGCTGCTAAATACACAAGTCCTGACATCCAGAACGAGATCCTTTATCTTGCAGCAAAATAGATTCTTGATAATATAATTTGCTGATTGCAAGAAATCTCATTGTTACGCGTTCATCGCAGATGAGTCTACCGATATTGCATCGAAGGAGGAAATATCTGTATGCGTACGTTTCGTTGAAAGGAAAAAAGATGATAACAAACACTACGTCCGCGAAGAGTTCCTTACCTTTGTCCATGCAGACAAAGGAACGAAGGCTGAGGAACTGACAACCAAGTTTCTTGAGACCTTACAGAGCATTGGTCTTTCTATGAATGACATATGATGGTGCAAGTGTAATGAGTGGGCACGTAAATTGCGTGCAGACCAGAACCTAAAGCTGCATACGTCCATTGTCGGGCTCATGTCCTTAACCTTTGCATTGTGCACGCATCGAAGCAGCCGCTTGTACGAAACATCATGGACACGATGCAAGAAGTAACACTAACGTTCAAATTCTCTGCGAAACGCTTGCTGGTCTTCGAATAACAGTTAGGCAACAATGATGCTGCCAGAGAAGAGATGCAGGGACGCTCAAAGCCCAAGGTTCTCTGTGAAACTCGCTGGGACTCTCTTAAAAGTCGTAGTTTAACTAAATATAAAAACTACTGTCAATCAGTTATTAGATAAAACTATTAAGACTGAGCGAATGGCTGAGGAGACATACCTTTGAATTGCAGGAAAACTCAGAGCGTTGACAGATGAAGTAGTGGAATCCATTTACAGTTATTATGGGGATGAAATGGGAATTAATCGGGAGGAGTTTAGACGGTAGTAGTAGTAGTAGTTTATTTATCCACGTAGTCACTAATGAGCATAAGCTCGTTTACAATGTGTACGTGCAGTCAACTAATTAAGATAGAGGATGAAAATTTGATATTAAATTCTAAGAATACAATCAATGTTTGCTTATTTACAATTAGATATTACTAGTAATATTAATAACAACACTATAATGATATCAATAACAACAACAACAAAAAATAAATATTAATAAATGCAGGGTAAAAAGTATCTAGGTAACATACATGCTAATAGCACCATGTGCTATTGATGATAACGCAAGTTTGTCTATTTCAGACTTAAAAATAATCGGCGAAGAAATAATGCGCAATTCGTTAGGTAGGCTATTCCATAGCCTAACTATTATGTACGTAAAAGAAGGTAATTTTAACCCATAATCAGCTTGAAAAAAAATAAAGTTTTGCAAACAAAATTATGTAGATGTATTAAGTAGTGCATTATGATTATTTTCAGTTCTGTTTCATGAGATTCATAAATATTTCAATATAAATTACCCACTCTGGTATATATGTTGGGCACCACAGACGAAATGATAAAACACCGGATCTCCTAGCATGTAGGGATCTGATCAGCAATATATATATATATAAATAGACAAGAAAGGAAAGGCTGATTCAACGGTAGAGAGTTTTTTCTTCCAATATTCCACATGAAATGTACACATCTGTGTTCGGGATACCTGTGGTGCACAACAGCAGACTGGGTTCTAGTCCTAAATAAAATGGCGGATGCTACAAAGCCATCTGTATAAACTATAAAAAATTATGGGTAAATGTTCTTTCGGTGTAAAATCGAAAAGAAGATTATTATCGTAAGTTGTGGCTTCGAGACCATGACAGAGCTGGGGAGGAGAGCACAAATAAGGCTAGAATCAGGTATGCATTTATCGCTGATTCATCCTTCGTATTACTAATTTCTCTTATTTTGAAGTTGATTGTTAATTAGTTGTTGTTTATTGCAAAACCATAGGCATAAGTGACAAATAAATTTATCACCCAGTTATTTTAGGGCTATGTTTCTCATTCCTGTCCGTTATTTGTCACGTTATTCTGCACACGATACAGCTTGCATCTGGCGTTGATTGTTTATTTACGTTGGACCCGGGCGTTGGGAGTATGTTACTTTGGCCTCACAGCTCCTAAGCTGAATAAACTTTACAAACTTTTTAGTCCCCATTTGTATTTCCAAATGACTGATCTACAAAATAATAACTCTCTCATCTTCTACAATTTCGCCGCATCGATAGTATTCGAATGTCATTTTACCCTAAAATTTGACTTTTTGAAAAAAATAATTTCGGAAGTCACTTGTACATGAAAGCCTTACTCCTTGAATACTGAATATTTTTTGGCACTTATATCATAATTAAATTGCAATTGGTCGTGTTTATGCTGTAGAAACGTTTTGTGTATATAGCTTATATGGTTTGTTCAAAAATATTCTGTAAACATGACTAAAAATACATAGTGGAAATACTATGGCGCGCCAAAGCGGACAAAAATACTTCTTTCATTTATATACAACTTGATTCCACATATATACAACTTGTTTCCAACATATACAACTTGCTGCATTTATACGTAAAACTTGTCTCTTTATATATACAACTTGTTTGATATTTATACGACTTCTTCAATAAGTATACAACTTATTCCAAATACAGTCGACTTGTTGCCATGAATATACGACTTGTCCCAATCTCATACAACTTGTTCGATAAACATAGAACTTGTACTATTTACATACAACTTGTTCTATAAATATGGGAACTTGTTCCATTTATGTACAACTTGTTCATATACGTACGTGTTCCAATATATATGACTTCTTATCGATTGAAAAACTAAAATATCGATTGGTTTAATGTACAACCCAACATCCTTTGCGCGTACGTGCGCTTGTATATGTAACATTCGCGCCAATCCAACAACATGGCGGACGAGGGAGGTAGTTTTTCGTCTCGAAGTCCACAGCAGGTATTAGAAGAAATCGTAAAGGTTTTGCAGTCCTCAAATTCTGTGTCAACAACTGGAGACCCAGAATTGCCTAGAGATTCTTTGACGGTACAACATGGCACCAACTTGAACGCTGGCGTACTTCCACAAGTTCCAGCAGAACCGAGGATGGGACCATTCGGAAGAACAAACATGTTTCCATCGGCATCGATGAGTATACCACGCTCTTCCTCAGTCACAGAAGCTGTGGGAAGACTTTTTCCTGGTTCATTTACAGCTAGTGGTACTGCAAGCAGCATTACTCGTCTTCCAAAAACAAGAAAACGGCCATTTTCACATAATAAAATTAAAGGGAGCAAGGACGGGACGGGTGTTTTTCTTAAAGATGTGGTTCTTGTACCAAGCCCTCAAATAACGAAAATTCCACGCGGGAAGCTGAGGGAGAACCTGCATTCTGAAGGCTATGTTGCCTCTGCGGTTGAGTTATGTAGTGACTGGTCAGAGAGGAGATTCCGTACTGCCATAGAGACGATTTACAAAGAAAAACTGAACGAGTTGCCGCATCCATTGTAAGTATGATGGCGCTAAAAAGCCTAAATCCCGGGTGGTACCATGAAGAATGGGGGGGTTACTTTGTGGTGAAAAGGTCGGTGATGCTCGTCGGAAAAGGTTGAAAAATACCCTAAAAAATACTTAACCTAAAACGTGCACTATACCCTTTAACTGCCTCAAAATACCCTAAAAATACCAAGTATGGATTATCAATTAACAAAGTAAGAGAAAGATAAGCCATTTATTGTCATCCGTACAAATTTTCTAACTAACATTCCAGCTGTGTTCAGTTTAGTCACAAGTGTATATTGTTATAAGAGCTTGTTTACCTGTAAAACAGATTTTAGAACATTTGGTTTTTGCCTAAACTACCCCCTAAAAATGCTGGATAGCCAATTTCAACCCCTAAAAAATATGATGAGCATCCGCAACGACCAAATATAGGAAGGCCCCCCCTGGAAATTTACCTGCAGCTACCTGTGAACTCTAGCCCTAAAATTAGCAAGTCGTTTATCTGTGAGCTTATGTTCACTGACAAGTTAGGGTATTTTTATATTGGAGTAAGCTGTTGTATTCTTTAAAAAAAAATTGTGCTTGCCCCCATGGTACACCCCAGGATTTTAGCACCACAGTACTGCTTGCAGCCAATCTTAACACAGGTAGCCCAAACTCTGTAAATGCCAATATTTAATGACATTAATTTTGTACGAAATTTTCTAGCCTTCCATTTTCAACATAAATCTTGACAGGGTTCGAATTTCATTTTGAAACCCACAAGATAAAAAAGTGCTTGTATTTTTGCAACCTACAAGTTAAATGAAAAAGTAACAAGCTAAAATTGTTCAAGTCGAACTTTATGTTGAGACAAAGTCTTAACATTTATGCTTTTTTTTTTTAGTCCAAATATATTTTCGAGTCATGGACTGAATTCAGGCTCCTTGGAAAATCTGGAGCGAATTGGATCAGACCGGACCACATATCAATCAGATTAGTTCATGGGTTATTACACTGATATCTTTTTTGTTTTCTTTCTTGAGTAAGGAACTTTAATGGGCACCTACATTGTATGTACATGTAGTTATCCATCGTACCCCTAGTCATTATGATAGTTTACTGACATTTGAATGCACAATCATGCAAATGCTGACTGTCAGAGCTGTGGTTGCACTAGATGTAAACAAAGCACAATCCAAAAAATTGGCTCTCCATTTGTAAATACTTTGAAATTATAAAAAATGTCATGTTACTTTTATTAAATATTAAATTTAATGCTCAAGATGTTTAAAACAAATTCTTTGGAGCAGTTTTTTTTAGAAAGCTAGGAATTAGTAAATTTTGAGGTTTTTGCCATTTTTCCGCTTTTGACACTCAAAATATTCACAACTTTTCGCTGCTTTTGGGAGACTGAGCAATTGCTTTTTGAATAAATTGACTCATATGTACATTGTAAGTTGTGCAATTTACAAAGCTTGGGCTACCTGTAATCTTACTTACACTAACACACTTAATTGAAATTGGTTATTTGAAATTGAAATTTGTGGCTATAACTATTTTTGTTTTAAGATTCCACTTTGTTCGTGCTACTGGTAATATCCTAGTACCATCAAAACTTCAGCCAGGGCAGGAATTCACAGCTAAAGTGGTGAAACTCCTGACAGGTCAAGGGCCTATTTACATAAGGGCCGTGGGAGACATCCGATCATGGAGCTGCAAAGAGGTACATGTACATCTACAAATGTACTGATGCCAGTGAACATTATTTTCATCATTAAAATCAATACCTCATTTGAAAATCCTTTAGAAATGAGGAAAGTTGATGATGAGATACTGTATCATTTCCATAATGATGTGTCTTTTCCTTATTACTATACATGCACATGTACATGTGCAAAGTTTCAAAAATAATTGTTTACCGACTATTTGCAGATCTATATTATTATATTCAGATTTATTTTTTGATTTGTCTCCAGGCTTTGCAAACCCTATGATGCCAATTAGACCATCTAATTTGCATCTTTTAAAAACCTGATATTGATAAACAGAAAATGTACACCATCCAATGATTTTCAAATGAGATCTACATTTTAATGATGAAATGTTCACTTCACCAGCCCTTTAATTATATAACAACTTGTTGTGACTTGGTCAATCCCATTGTTCATGACCATGCAACAGTTATTTTATTATGTAAAGTACATACACAGGCAGGCTTCTAAAGGGGTCCCATATCATGAATCACAGACTAAATTTTGCTATTTTTATGAATCACACATTTTCAAGGGCTTAGGAATGGTAAAAGGAATTTATCAATGCTAGATCCCCCTCCATGCATCCATGGCTGCTATTAGTATAGTTACAGAAAAGAGCATGTGGCAAGTGTCTCATTTTATGCAGTGTAAATACTCTGTGTTACATTGTAAGCTTTCATTTCCAGCATGAAGAAATTGTTGATGTGGATGAATTTGAAGAAGAAAGTGACTTCAAACAGGTACATGTTCTTTAATACCATTTATCTTGTTGGAAATGTTGCTTAAAATGTGTATTTTGTTTGAATTGTCAAGAAATACTAGGTACTTATTGACTGAGTGGGAGGGCCGGACGGGAAAATATTTGGCTCAAGGTCATGACGTACAGACTGAGCACAGCAAGTTCCGTACAAAATGACCGAGAGCCAAATATTTTCCCATCCGGCCTGACCTAACTCAGTCAATAGGTTTTTTTATCATATGACCATATTTTTTTGTAGATCAAACCGCAAAACAGCAAGAAAAATTGTGCAGGGCCGGACACCTTTTTCCGGCCCACTCACGCCATTGTTTTGAAAGGAAAGCGTGCGCATGGCCGTGCGGGTCATGTGATAATGAACAGTATGCCAACTGATGTGGTTGAAATAGTTGGACAAGTGTAAGCTACATTGTATAATTATATAACTGATGTGCATTTGAAAATTTTATATTGTTATTTGCACAATATAAATAAATTATCATTATTATAGAACTCAACACTGGTAAAAAAAATCTACTTAGTCCCTTAGTATTACTAATTTTAATGCTTCCTCTTTCTTTTTCAAAGAAACCAGCAGCTTATAGATGTTACCCCCAAGATGACTTCTTGTCCAGGTAAGTTTGAGTACAATCATGCAGTTAAGTCTGGTGTATCCTGATAATGTATAACTTAGATGTACAATGTACATGTAAAGATTGCTGCAATTGGCTGTTACACGAGTGTATGTGTACTATCATTTTGAAAACTCTCTTTCAGTGAAAGTGAAACCCCAAATAAAGTTATTCCCAGGGATCTATCTATGCCTGGACCATCCATTCTCTTAACAGATGAAGAAAATCTGGACCAGTTGATTGAAATGTTTCCATCCCGCAGCAGTGGTTATTTAAGAGAGTGCCTAGCTATTCATGGAACAGTTTCCAGGGCAGCCCTTTCGTTGTCTAGCAGTATGACAGATGATAATGAGGATGAGGATATTAAACTACTAGATCCAGCCTTTCCCCCCAGAAACAGTAACTGTGTTTCCCTTCAGTCACTACTGCAACAACTTCAAAATAACTTTAGTAGTGAAAGAGAAAAACTAAAAGTGGATGAGGAAGATCTGCTTAATGATGCTCTTACTTACTACAAGGATCCAAGCTTTGATCCCAAGAAAAAACTCAGGATTATCTACAGGGGACAGCCAGCTGCAGACACTGGTGGAGTCAATAGACAATTCTACACTCAACTTCTGCACATTATATCACAGGTGTTCTTTCATGGTGAAAGTTATAAGAGTCCAATTTATAATTGTGATATTGTGGCATGTGGTATGATGAAGCTTGTGGGAACAATCATTGTTCATAGCATCCTCCAGGGTGGTCCTGGGTTTCCTGTCTTCAGCCCATCAGTTTACCATTACTTAGCAAAAGGAGATATTGATGAAGCTGTGCAGAAAATGTCCATCGACGACTGCTCTATGCACATGAAAGATTTCATCAACAAGGTGATTACAAAAATTCTTTGACAATTAAAATTATATGTTTACAAAAATACAGTAAATGTAGCACTTTCAGGGCTAGAAATATTTAAAAAACGTATGGTCGCATTTTTGCAACTACATGTACATGTAGATAAAGAAATTTAGTTGCAAAACAGAAAATTTTAGTTGCAAAGAAATTGCAACTAATCGACAATCCAGTGGCACTACAACAAAACTGCACCCCAGCCCACTTCCAACCTTATTATTTTGTTTTGATGTGGTCAGTCAAAATACCAGCTATATGTAACAGGGTTTTCAATAACATTTGAAGTAAGTGGCAAAACTTGAAGAGTAGGCGGAGAGCATCGAGCGCCATTGGCACAAATATCTAATTTTTGGGGAATTTTTCAATCAAAGTAGGCGCTGATTTCATGTAAAATACCCGGCGAGATTCGCCGGCTGCCGGCTTCTATTGAAAACCCTGATGTAAGTTGTATCTGTTAGAGCTGATTTTCTAGTATGGCATGGTTACTGTAGAGCATGCAGTGTGTGATGTTGAAATGATTTTACCATTTTTGTCTTTCTGATCCAATCAAGTTACATGTACAGAATTATGGCACAGTAAGGGTGCATTTGTTTGGGAAAATCCTCAATATGATAAAGATTTTCATTTTTTGGCAATTTTGAATCCAAGAAATCCATCTCTGAGAAATATAATAGTAAACCGGATTTCTTGGATTTGTAATATTTGCATTTTGGGGGAAATCCAGAAACATCACTGAGTAAAAAGTTCTAATCAACAGTGGTATTTATATTTAGTGGTAATGCAGAGTGATGCAACTGTCTGGTTTTGAGTATTAATTAGTTTAATATCAGTGATGACATTAAACTACATGTAATTAATACTCATACTGCTATAACAACAAATCCCATAATTTTGGATTTTCCCAAAGAAATGCACCCTGACTGCCATATTTTTTTTTTCCTCTCAGGGTTCAGTTACTTAATATCTTTTGCCAGTAAAACTTGTGAAAAGATATTATTTTTGTTTTCCATTTGTTAATTTTGCCTTTCTGGATGTGCAAAAATGTTAGATTTTCTACTTTCACTACCACAACCAGAATAATACCAAAATAATGAATCACTCAATATTACTATCTCCTTTCTTTGAATATAGGTTGCAGAGGCAGTTGAAGTGTCTTCAATTGATCAAGAGGAAACTACAAATATCCTGTCTGATTGTGGTTTAACTGTCACATTGACGGTAAGCAGGTTTAGCATCCACAGGCAACTCTACTCTTTGGAATGGTATTGCTTGTGGTGAAAAGGACTGTAGAGAATACATGTACATTTATGAGCTACATTTAAAATTTCATTAGCTCTGAATTTTAATACCATACAAGGGGCTGATCAAAGCTAGGACCCAGCTAATCCACAGATTGAATTGGAACTTAGAGTGTTGGTTTTTAAGAAGAGTTTTTAAGGAGGGAGGAAAACCAGAGAACCCTGAGAAAAACCCTTGGAGCAAGGGCGAGATACCAACAAACTCAACTCTCATATGGTACTGCGTCCAGTGATCGAACCTGGGCCACAGAGGTGAGGGGCCACTTAACCACTGCACACTCTGCTCCCCAGCTAAGGTATGATCCATATATCCCATGCATGGACCATATTTTGTCTCATAGTACATGTACAAGACAAGTGCTAGTTGGATCTCCAGCTTTCATGTGGTAATAACTCATGGTCATCGTGCCAAAGGGTTTTCTTGTTGTGAACAATCCCTTCTGAAGAAAATTGAATCATTGCTACCAATCAGTTAACCAATCTTTTTTTTTTAGAATGACAACAAGATGAGAGTGATACAGAGTGTTATCATCCATGATGTCATTGGACGACCCAAAATTGTCCTAGACCAACTTAGAGAGGGCCTTGGAACTTTGGACTTTGGGGCAAAGATGAAGCAGTTTCCAGAACTTTTCCAGGAGCTATTTTTGCATAGAGGGAGTTTCCAGAACTTTTCCAGGAGCTATTTTTGCATAAAGATGATGAATTATGTGGCATTGATGTCATTAACATAATCGATTTCCCATCCGTTATGAGTGAGAATGAAAGAAGCACTCATAATTACCTGACAGAGTTTTTGCAGAATGCACCACAAGAAACCCTAAAGCAGTTTCTTATTTTTGCAACTGGATCACCTTGTTTGCCAAATTTTGGGTTGGGAAAAATTGCTGTTAAGTTTGACCATGTATCCAGCTCAATATTTGCATCAACATGCCTTCAGAGTCTGACCTTTCCTCACAGTTTTCCAGACAAATCTACATTTTCCTTGTCATTGGAAGCAGTTATTGATAATGCTGGTAAAGCATTCAACTGTGTTTAATAATCAAGGATTGTTACAAAGTTGTTTTAACAACCATCATCGTGTACTGAAGAAATTGTTTTGACTGATTGACATAGAAGAGTGCAATTACATACATTGTACATGTATACTCGTTTGCCAAAAATAATTTTGAATTTACACATTGGCCCCAGCCCTATTTTCATTTCTAACGTGGTGAAATGCACTGTTTAATGTAATAATTGTAATTGCATTCAAAACCAGGAATTTATATTCTTGAAGCTTCAGAATTTAATTTGCTCAGTAATTCTTTGGTAGGAAAACAAATTCCAAGGATTTTCCAAAACATTCTGAAGTATTTCAGAATGCTTAAATCAGGATGCTTAAAACATACTAAGCTGTGATATGATGTGGATCATTGCTTAATAGGCCCTTTGCAGGACCCTATCATGCGCTTAGTTACCACTAGACAACGCCGAGCTGACTGGCAAACTCCTCAGTGCCAGTCGCAAAATACAAACGATTGAGTGAAGATACATGTGTCGAAGCTAAAGTCAAAATTCTTTGCATTTTACAGTATTAACTGGAGGTTTGTTGTTCAAATATCCACCAAAGTGTTACACAGAACCTGTTTTCTAGAAATCTAAAAGATCAGGGCACCTGAAGTGGTTTAAAATGAGAATGAAGCGAGTCAGTGCGTGCAGTCAGTTCAAGTGACAACATATGATTCACAAGTAAACATGTTTTTAGTGTAATTTAGTATTAATTTACAGTCGTGTGTTTTCAAAGTCTGAGCTCAAAGTAAAATTTATGCCAATCTTTGAAAGAGGACCTTGTGTGAATTAATTCCAAACTGCACTGGAAATCATAAATGATTCCATATACATTATATAGTACAGTGTACTGTTGTATTTTAGAACGGTTAACATTGTTTTGTTATCATTACTGTTACTGTTAATTTCTTATACAAGTCAATGCAGATTCTGGCATTGATTATTCTCTGAATAGATCGTTAAGCATTCTAACATGTACATGTAGGAGCATTCAAGGAGAGTGATCAAAATGACATTTGTTTATCATTAAGAATTCAGAGTATTTTGTGCATGTAGTCTAGTTTTTGGCATGACATTAGGGCCATGTATACGAGACAATTTAGCTGCGGCTTATCTAAGCCGAGGCTTACTTACATTGTAAGCCACGAAGTTCACAAAAATTTGCTATTTATATGAGGGCTTGTTTAAGCCATGACTTCAGTAAGTTGTGAACTTCAGTTTTTGACCCATTTATATGAATCATTTGTGGTTTACATTGTTGGTAAGCCGTGGCTAATTGCTCTTGTATAAATGGCTCTATTATTGTCTTGACATGACATTTTTCTGTCTGAAGCAGGTCCCAAAAAGGGAAAGTTCATTTAATATGACAAGGAGGATGAAGATATTGAAATTGGATGTGTACATTTTTTGTAGCCCCTTTTCCATCTTTTCAACTTATTGAGCCTCTGTAGCGGTGGGAAAAAAAACAGCCTAACAGATAAGTGCTGTTTTGCCATTCACTAAAAGTTAATCCAGATCACAATACAGGTGTATTCTGTATTTTAAAGTATGTTTTCAGTTAAGAACTCTAGTTTAAAATACTCAAAAATTCAATGTTTATTGAAATTGGTCTTACACAGGAAGCATAAAATTATGGGATGGAGAAAAGCATAAATTTATGGATTGCCAGAGAGGCAAAGGAGCTACCCAGAGAAAAATTCAAATTATTTAGTTTGTTTAAGAAATATGTATTTTGCTTCTATTTTTATACCAAAGTTGCCAGTATCTAAGGTTGGTATTTTCAAAAATGCTATTGGCAACCTTTTCCCCTAAAACAGTAAAAGCTAGGCTAGTATAGCGTTAAAGCCCATTTAAGTACATTAAACCATAGCCCAAAAAGTTTAAATCCCCCTCAATATGTTCATCCCTCTATCATTATTTTTATCATATTAAATGAACTTTTCCTAGCTGCCTAAATTTGAAGCAGTTTTGCTAGGTTACAATGGTTACAACAATCACTGGTTCACCAAAATGGTAATTGTAGCAACAGCTTGGAAGTACAAGTTTATTCCTGTATTCTGATCATCGTTCAAAGGGTCCACAGCTTGTGCCAACATCTGGGATTGACTAGGTGTTAGGGTAACAGCTGATCGTGGAACTTGAACATAGTTGTTCGTCTGCAGCTCGGGTACTGGTGCAGTATCGTCAACACCATAGTCACCAGAAATGTCAGTAGTACTCAAAATATTTTGGGTGGCATAATTATGCAAACCTTCTATCATCAGTTGCATGGGTGTTTGACATCTTTCCGAGGATAAACCATGGTGATTCCACTGTAAAACAAACTCTTCTATACTCCTGTTGATTCTGGGCAGGTAA
This sequence comes from Actinernus sp. WN-2022, assembly GCA_030867875.1. Lineage (NCBI taxonomy): Eukaryota > Metazoa > Cnidaria > Anthozoa > Actiniaria > Actinernidae > Actinernus > Actinernus sp. WN-2022. The sequence continues at coordinate 38,718,712 of JAOWCC010001501.1, forward strand.
ACATAGTGCAGTGCATATAGATGTACTTCATCAACAGGATCAAGAAAGTCAGTGCTTTCTAAGTAGTTAAATATGTTTCTGTAATTTGACACAATGTATCTTACAACATCAACCCATAAACGCTCAATACGCTGGTTATGAACTGACATGCCAGTTAAAACATGGGAACCCTCTACACCATGGATATGCAACATCAAACGAGCAACAGCAATGTTTTCAGTACCATGATCACAACGTATTCGTTGAGGTAGACCAAACAAATGGACTGCTTCGTTAAACAACTGAAGCACTGTGTCACCTCTGTTATTAGTGTTACAACGAAGAAATACTACTGCCCTGGAATAACCATCTATTCCCCCATGTATAACAAATCTCCATCTAATGAGTTTGTGATGACCATCTAGATGCCTGAAATAAAACCAAATAAAATGTAAATGTTGCATAGTTGATAGATTGACAAAAATAAATATGTAATAAGTTTACAAATTAAACCACACAGTTCTTGTATCGCTGATGCTCATCACTTATTGTTAAAAATATAATCATAAACTTGAAATAACTGTTAAAAATAGGTAGCAGCTGTTTGTCCGTGATGAAATGCCACCCTACCCCCCCCCCCCCCCCCAAATACAAGATTCTCTTACCACAACGCATTTGGCCTGGGTACACTGTATACTCGTCTCTGTATTGTTCTTAAGCGACGTAGGGCTCGGCTGATAGGATCTACTCTATTGATCGACTCTCTGACTCTGTTTCTTTGAACAAGAAGGCCTCTTCCTCTAAGAGCTCCAAGCACCATGCGCTCACCAGAATTTGGAGATAGAGATAAGATCTCTCGAACAATAGTATCTAAGCTGTTGTCCGTGATAGGACTGAACTCTTGCTCTCCCATGGGCCATCCAAGCTCTTGACGCCGTCGCCTCAATGTCCGCTCTGATACGCAGAGAAACTTTGATATTTTTCGCCATTTAAAACCCACACTCCTCAATCCCCAAATTTGCATTTGTGAAATTTTCAACCCCGGCCTACCTGGTATTCCAGTCCTTATTCTTTCGCAAGGGGTACGCGGTACTGATTCAGGACTTCCATGACCTTGTTGTAGAAATGCTTGTCGTCCTTCAAAGTGAGAAACGTTACTTTCGAGACTGGAACTCAACTCCTGTATTTCATCGCGTAAAGAAGTTGATGATTCAATTATGCTTTGCTGAACAAGCAACGACGTACAAACCCTCAGTAACCTAATGAAGTCTTCTCCTCTTCGAGCAAATAACTCGCACATATCAATATTATCAGACAAATAATGCCGTTCCATTTCTGATATTAAAGATGGAAGACTTAAAATGGCACTCTCCAGTTCATTCGTACTCGCGACCGCCATGTTTAAATTACGGGACCTGCTACAACTTGTGGAAGTACCGTCAAAGAATCTATTGCCAATTCAGGGAATGAGATCTCGGATTCCCGAGTTGTTGACAGCCTTCTCGTCGATCCATGAGAGCGCAAAGGATGTTGGGTTGTACATTAAACCAATCGATATTTTAGTTTTTCAATCGATAAGAAGTCATATATATTGGAACACGTACGTATATGAACAAGTTGTACATAAATGGAACAAGTTCCCATATTTATAGAACAAGTTGTATGTAAATAGTACAAGTTCTATGTTTATCGAACAAGTTGTATGAGATTGGGACAAGTCGTATATTCATGGCAACAAGTCGACTGTATTTGGAATAAGTTGTATACTTATTGAAGAAGTCGTATAAATATCAAACAAGTTGTATATATAAAGAGACAAGTTTTACGTATAAATGCAGCAAGTTGTATATGTTGGAAACAAGTTGTATATATGTGGAATCAAGTTGTATATAAATGAAAGAAGTATTTTTGTCCGCTTTGGCGCGCCATAAAATACCCCTCAAACCGAGGCAGTTCGTACTGACCCCCATATCTCTTACAGTTCTTGGAATTTTTTTCCAAAATATTCTACCAAGTCTAATGCCAGGCCAATAGTAACATATGTGCAAAATATGAACAAAATCTGAGATGTACCATGTAGACTCATTTTTTCAGGGTGCATGGTTTTCACATGGATGCCCTCTTAAAGAAAGTTTATAATCTGCCTTTCAAAATCACAAAATAAATCAAATTAAGCATGTTTTAATACAAAATTATACACAACATTCTAGCAACAAATGATATTTTATTTAAAGCCAAAATTAAAACTAGTGACAAGTGCCCTTATTGTAGTGAAAAGCATACATTAGTTATTTTTTTCACTGACTGCACATATGCTGTTTTTTTCTGGAGCTGTTTCATAAAATGGTGGCATGTAAACACAGCCCAAACCATCAGTTTAAGTGCTAGTTCTATATTGTACGGTCAACTGGAGCCTATACCGAACAAGAGACTCATTAACCACGCACTTATTGTAGCAAAGTACCACTAGATATGTATACGGCTTTTATCAAAGACACGCACTTTTGTTTTGAATTTTTCCTCACTTTATTGAAAGAAAAAGCTTTACTGAAAAGACAAGGCACACATAAGCTAGACGTGGAGAGGTATGAAAAAAAATGAGAACCTCTAAAAAAGTGGCTGACAAGATAATCTAGACTATTATCGCACATCAGAACCTTGTAAATTATATGTGCGTGTGTGTATGCCTTTAGTAAATGCGTAGTACTTGCCCAGTTTTTGTAAAGTATGAAACAGATTAAACAAATAAAAAATGGGAAAAAAACTAAAGCTTCGACAAGGTCAGCAAAAGCTGTATTATGACAAGACAGACCTTTGCAGCCTCTGAAAGAGAATGGAGGCATCCGCCTACGTCAAGGAAACGTCTGGGTGCCAGTCGTAGTGTCCGCCAACACCAACTCCCCAAGATCATACATAACGGTGACCACACCCAATGGCCAACAATACAGACGCAACTGACGTGATCGGCTTCAGTAATACAAATTAATCACCACCAACTAATACAGGACCAGAACCGGAAGAGGAAGTTTAACAACCAGCCCCCGAGGCAAAGCAACCAGTTCCAGATGGTCCTGCTAAACCAGTCCGGCACACCTGTGGTTCCACGCACATCAACAAGGACCAGAGCCCTACCAGCTAAATGCAATGACTTTATAATGAATTGAATCAGCGTTAATTTACTTGATGATTATGTTGATTCATACTGAACAATGATTGGACTAATTCAATGCAGTATTTTCTTAGAAGGGTGATGTAGTAATATGACCCTATTACATCTGATTGACAGTTGTGTCAATGTATTAATGTATTGTATTACACACACTTACAGAGTTCACCGAGTATACGCATTAAAAACAGTACTACTATATCAATTGCCTCGAGTACTTATATACACAGTAATATTACAGTATTGTACCATTATCATCAGCATCGTCGTCATCATTGAACCGATGATTCTGAAGCCGTATTGTACTTACCATCAAAATTGGTAGAAGCCATCAGGAAAACGACATTTGGCCGGGAACAGTCATGGTCTAAATGTTATCACATCAGGCGACTGAAGAAATTGAAACACTGGAGAGGCTGGAGAAGCAGCATGAAATGCCTATTACGAGGAAAACAACACGTTATAAAGTCTCTGTTACCGTTAAGCGTTGTGCTACTCAAGTGAATTTCTTATAATATAAAATTCAGACTTTGAAAGCGTAAATAATAGCCACGTAATTTAGTATTCCCAGAATACACGTAACAGCAGTTACGAGCCTTTAATGATTGACGAAAGATTGTTCGAAAAATACAATCGAACAACAAAGGATGGACGAAGAGAAAAAAGAAGTAAACAACTGAGGACAAAACAGTGCAGGCTCAGAAACAAGCAATGGAACGGATACGTAAGCGTTTAAACGATGCATAGGAACTGAAAACACAGGTACCGTTCCGTTTCGGGACCATAGGCGCCTATGGTCCCAGAACGGGTAAAATTGGCACGGTTAAAAGTAGGGTACGGATCGTTTACACGAATGAAATTATCCGAACCGTTCTACTTTGTATCCGAGCCATGCCATTTTTTCCTGTCGTGTAAACGGGTCTTCAATCATAATTTTTTTAAATATCAAAATAAATAGTGTAAAATATATACAATAATAAATAACAAACATCCAGCTGCAGTAATAAAACTAACATTAACACATCAAGGATTACTAAAAGTACTTAATATTACAGGCAAATACATATTCAAACCTTAATTTATATATACAAATATATTTATAAAATTGCTTGATTAACTTAGAAAACACTTTAAAAGAATATTTTTATCTTAAAAATTAAAGTAAAATATAGACTCAGGTTCCCTGTTCGGTACAATTACCTCGACGAAATAAGTTCGCGTCGAATTAGTACGTTCGGCACGTGATTGGATCGGCGAATGCGAAAAGGCATTATGGTATATTGACTAGGAACCGTTGAGAGACCTTGAGGGCGAGCGTTTCGAGCGCTAGCCTTTATTTATGTTTTGTAATTAAACTCAGCATTTGCTCCAAGACAAGAGCTAAAGATTACCGCGGGAGATTACGGCTAGCTTTTCGCAAGTCAAAGCAAAAAGAAGTAATTAAAATAGAAAACTCTTACTTGAATTCATTTTGCCAGATGGGCTTCATCATCTCATCTATCAGTTAAATCATAGGCTACTTTACCACCCGTTTATCATCGTTGACTGAAACGAAACTGTCAAGAGTCAGTGCCAGTTTTAAAACACGTTTGATTTGCCCATTGAAAAACCTTTGCATTTTGTTTTCGTTTCGGAAATCATCAAAATCCTTCGTGCAGAGATCGTTCACTTGATACTATTTTCTAACCTACATAAGCACGTTGAAAGTGAACCTAGAATCGGCCTTTTTAAATCTTTTTAAATCTTTTTAAATCCAGTTATCTGATGAAATAAAATCATTAGAAAAGAACATTGGGCAATACAAAATTTCATTATTAAAATAAGAAAAGAGAAAGAACATCTGTTTAAAAAGGAAACTAGTATTGCACCAGAGTCGAACAATAGTAACTAAAACAGAGCATGAAAGTGCATGTACTGAATTTAAAATTGGAGGAAGGTGATGAAAAGGTATACGAAATTCTAGATTTAGAAACTTTTTGAATGGATAAAATACACATGACAAACGCACATAAAAATTTCGATGACGATGTGTAGTTTCCTCAGTAAGCAATTAACGGAACATCAAGCCGACTTTTAATATTATCGGACCAATGACAAATGAGTAGGCAAACGCTTTGAGAAGCAGAACGGCTCGAAGCCGCTTAATTGTTTCTTTACACAGTAACATTATCCACCGCTGAAATGTCAGTTTTATTTTGCCCACAATTTATAAAAAGGCAACATAATTCTGAACAATATCAACTGGGGGAAATAATGTATCGTCTTAGACCCACTACAGACTTCAAAAGCAAAATCTTTTCTCAAATAGAAGGGGATTAAGATTATGAAAACCACCGTTTCAATTCGTTTACGTAATTTTGGCCTCAAATCCTGCTGCAGTGGGATAAAACTGATCGAGACCTTCGATAGTTCATTTCACTTTCAAATGAACACTAGTTTTCTTTCGGTATTTGGTAAAGTCAGAGTCAGAGTGTTTACCACGTTTGGCCGATACGCCGGATCACTTCTCTGTTCGGCGGAGTTGGGTTTGACATGAAATATATTTTGTAATGGTACTTACAGGTCTAAGAGTATATAGTTTCTCGCTAGTTGAGTCTTTTCGCCTTGTCTGAGAGCTCTGTGGTGAATTTCACTGCCTTATATATCAGTTAGTCGTCTAGTAACATAAACATCGTTTTTACTCGCCAGGACAGTCCGACGTGAAAATTGGCAAACACTGCTGTGTTAGTGATCCCGCTATGCAAATCACTTGTTATAGGATGATGACGTCACTGCACTCAGCCAGCGTTACCAACGTACGAGCGTCACACAACATATTACAATCAAGAAAAGAAAAAGAAATATGGATTGTTTACCCTTTACACAACAATTCGGTCATTCCGGCTGGTATGTAATTGGCAAATGTTATTTCCGTTCGTCCCAAAATTCCCGAAATCAAAGGTAGTCCAAAATTCCCAACCTGAAGGACCGACCGGGAGGTTTGTGTACCATTTACGCCACGTACTAGTTACAGGCCTAATGAGTATTTTCGTGGTTTCGTTGCATATGATTTTCCACTCCTCACCCTTCAGTTTTGGAAACCGGTTCGCAGATGGTACCCCAAATTTACAAACAATATGTTGTGTACGTCGTGTTTAGTACCAATTTTATTTTAAATGATGTAACTTCATTAATCCGATTCTGGACTGGAAATAAAATGAAACTGTCCCAACATGCTATGTGGCCAAAACGAAAAGGGCGATGGATTTTTACTGGTTGAAAGAAATGTTGTATAGAGACATGGGGTTTTCACCAAATGTTACCCATGGAAAACTGCAGGGGGTCTTCTTAATTTGGTTGAGGAAAACTTTCAGCGTAGGAAATGAGAGGCAAAACAAAATTTCAAAACGGCTTAACCCCCTCCCCCCCCCCCCCCCCCAAACGTTATTTGCGTTATTTTTTAATTTACATAAATTAATTAATGTTGTTAGACGAAATTACAAAATATAGGCTGGATTTTATTCTCTTTAGCTGTGTGCTATATACCAAACATTAACACCTCAAATCCATGAATTACAAATATTCCCTACCCCACCCCTCTTGGAATTGGTATACCCATTCATATCAAAGTCATTGCGTACAAAAGCCTACATATCGATAACCGGTGACTCACTTCCGGTATCGGCCCAGTCACTTCACTCAAAAATACATGGATTTGGGAGCTATTTTGCCTTATAAAACAAATAAAATGATATATGACTTCCACTTACCTTCAAATAAAAGTTAAGTAATATCTAATCTGCAACTGGTAACTGTTTGGAGTGATTATATTTAGATTTCGATCGTACAAATTTAAATTTGCTTTCGCGAGTAAAGTGAATTTTTACAAGGCGTTACTGATTTATGAACTGCCAAGCAGAGGAAAACTGGATTTAGCTTGAATACGCATGTCTGAACTGACTACTTACTGCTGAAGTCAGATAGAAGAATAAATTTGCAGTATTCCACTGTATAGAATATTGAAGTTTCTCAAGTTTAGAGTGGTACAAATCACTGTTAAAGTTCCATTTCGTCATGATTTCGTACTATTTTTCTTGTGTGACCTTTGGTATAGCGGGAGCTGCAGTAGGAGACAATTTAGAGCGTTCAAACGAAAGCAGAGAATTCTGCTTCGTATAGTTCCGGTATCAACAAGTAAGCCACATTATAAACTTGTAATGCGACTGAAGTTGTTCTATCTATCAAATAAAATCGCATTTACTTCAAAGCGATGACCAATAGCAAATGTCCTCTTCTGTGTGCAATGATTTTGATATGTGTAGAAAATATCTTCGTAATGTAATTCATGACGAGGCTGATCGGTTTCTAAGGAACTAGAGAATTAAAGTTTAACGGTTACACAGGCCCCACTCGTCCAATCAAAGAGCGAGAAAAAAACGCCTCAAACCCCCCCCCCCCCCCGAATTTCATTTTGCGCGAGTATTAACCCAAAAATTTAATCTAGTAGAGGGAAATTACATAAGATAGGCTGGTTTTTATTACTCGGGCCAGGCCTTTGGCCGAGTCAAGTTTCGCAAGTGTTTCGCATTGTAGATATTCCCGAGGGTCGTACGAGAGATGGAATACAAGCCACGTTCTCCACAACGCTAGATCGACCGCTGGAACTGAGCAAGTAGGGAGTGTTCTGGTCTGTTTCAGTATTTATTGCTATCCGGTTACGTAACGCACGTCTATGTCCACCTAATCACAAAGGGCGTGTTATTATACCGTAGTCTATCTTTATATATTATCACGAGTGTTATGAATAGTCGCACAACTGTTGTTGGAGTAAAGTCTTCAAGAATCAAATATAGTTCGTCGAAGTTGACGTGCATTTGCTCTTCTTTCCCCCGAGAATGACCTGTTTTGGGGATTGGCTCAATACTGTCCATTCTTTAAATCACAAAATCCACTGCTTCACTTGAAATTCTGAATACCCCAAGAACATGCTCGTAGTCCCCAGGGTACCTGACTCGATTAGTTCTTCAGCTACTTCAGGTATCCTGACACTCTCTTCATTTACAGTACTTTTGCTAATATTACATGTATATATAAGAGTGTAAATAAAATAATTTGTTGTTGTTGTTGTTGTTGTTGTTGTTGTACAGTGCTTACCATTGGACAGGAAGGAAAGACGCACGTAATGTGCCAGGTACACTTTTCATTTTCACGTTGACATCCTAGGTGAGTGAGAACTCGTTGTTTTCTAGCCTGCTAGCGAATCTTCAATTAGTGTTTTTCGCTCATTTGTTTTCGGATTAGGCTACCTGTGAAGCGCGGTCAAAATGGAGCGAAGAGAGAAGGGGGAGGAAAGAGAAGGAAAGAAGAGCCTGCACGCAAGGTATACAATTTCGAGTTCCCCACATTCATCCACGAACGCAGATCTCCAGTTGGTTAAAAGTGACAAGTGTCAATCAATTAATCAATCTTGCATAGATCAGGCGAAGAAGCAGCGGCAAATTCTTAATTAGTCACAAAGATCTTTTTGCCGTTCCGCCTAACGGATTCGGTAAGAGTCTGATATTTCAATTATTTGTTATTTCATCCAAGGATCGATTCAAGATTTCACGAGGGGAATATGCTAAATAAGTACAACTGCTTTATGTATTAGCCTGTACACAGACCTCCGTAATCCCTTCAAAGGAAGGAAAGGGAGGTATGTACTACGGATGAGTTAATCGTGTTCCAGGTCACGTGGATAGTTACAGGAATGCTGTAACCAGTCGCTGATTGGCTGGTGCCTCATAGCGGGTGCTGATTGGCTTAGCGGTTATGTTGACCTCGATTCAGTCTGGTTTGGAATTGTATTAAGACGAATTGCTATGTTATTTTATGTCCAGTGCTCGGTTAATATCGAGAAAAAAATGATAAGAATATCGTTCATGGAAATGCTGCATTTCAAGTCTGGGAATAAATTATTTCTCTCGAATTTCAAGTGAAAATTCGGCCTCAACATATATGCAGAAAGTGCCTAGCTAGGAAGTTTGAAAGAATTTGCAGGGAACAAACGAAATTCTTCTTCAGATATCGTCTAGTTCTTCAAAACGAAAAGAAAGTCCATGTTCAAGAGCTCTTTTTGCAAAGCGAATGGCTGTGGGAGACGATCAACCAGAAGCAATATCAATAGCCTCGGCGGTCAGGCGAGTTGCTAGTACGAGCGCGACTTCTCAAACCTCGAGTTCACGTGGTTCTCAAACTCACGAATTCATCCAATCTTCCACTTCCTCGAGGAAAGAAAGATCTCGAAATCCCTTCCTTTGAAGGGATTACGAAGGTCTGTGTATATAGGCTATCGAAGAAGAGAATTTATTTTATTTCCCACGCTTCCCAGCGCGTCCTCCCTCTTGGTCTCTTGCATTGCCGTTAACAATAGGGAATGAACAATCTGAAATCTACAATGTGTACCGTCTAGTGTTTCTCGGCCAATGAAAATCGATATGTAATTTATGCAAAACGAGAGGCTGTACCAGCCTTTACTCGGGCCATATGGAATTTCAACAAGGAATAGTTGGTACAACTTTGCAGGTTCGATTAAAAAAAAGTATTTTACACTTGCAATATTTTTAGCCTTTGAAAGAAGAATAAATTACTCCAAAGAGTTACATATATAAATTATTTTGAAGAAGAATTACGATTCTTTGTCTCCAGAGAAGCCATATAATAAGAATATTATATTAGTCATGTAAAAAGAATCCTATTTTACACGGTGCCTGTGATGAGAACTTCCATGGAAAGCAGAAAGCAAATTGCAGCCATGTTTGTAACATTAACAGTAGCTACATGTGTTTGAGAAAATACATGTGGCAACACAAGATCAGTGATAAATAGTGAACACGAATGATTAATTGAATTCAGTTTATACACATCTGAATAGCTGTAGCTAGCTATAGGGTTGATTGTGTTCTACACTAACTCCAACTATTGCTTTACACTGTATACCACACTGCAAAATGTGCTACGAATGCTCTGAAAATGAATGGTAACCACATGAAACACACATGTACATATAGCTACATACATGCTGTAAGCATCGCATCCGATGATTTAATGTTACACAAAGATAATTACAGTTTTATACCCAGATACATCCCCTTTTATATTAACATATAAGTCAATACATTCAAAATTAGTTAAAAACAAGCATTTTTGATCAGGATTATTTACACCGTCCACATCATTGCAGCAATCCTTCAACCTTTTGTGTTACCACAGGAAGCCCATTCCTTTCTCTTATAAAAATATGTTGAACGTACTTTGATAATCTATTTAACTCCTGTCATAGCTTTGTATACAGTATCAAAGCACTTTTCGATCATGCCAGAGTGCGAGTTATGCACACATGTATGCTTGTAGCTTTTATTTTCTCATAAGATCATGGAAATGTATACGAGTAATAAGGCATAATAAGAAATACAATGATGAGAAGGTAGGTCCTTAAGGTAACCTTAGGGTTATCTTAAGCCAGGACCACCTCAGATGGAAAACACTGAAACCAGATCTAGCTTGCATGGATATATATAATGGTACCAAGAAAGGGGAAGGGAAAGAAAGAATGCCACTTGCATGTAAGTATACTCTCTCAGTTCTGGACCACATTTAGCTTATTTTATAAACTCTATACATAATATCATTATGTCAGTTCTAAAAAAAACATTAAAATAATACACTGTACAATGCCTGAACCCAGAGATAATAATCAAATACAAAGAGGTACAGGCCAGATGTAAATAGACCCGGGAAACAGAACAAAATAAAAAGTCAATAATTGTGTTAGGTAGTATAAACTGTCTTGTGTTTAGGAAAGATTGTTTTTTTACCAGTGTCAAATTATAACACGCCACAGATAAATATGCGATTTCCACATCAGAGTCATTTATCGTTCGTTTGAAAAAGTCTTCATTTCGGATTACTTACTCAGTTTATACTCACTCAGTGCATGCTGGATTTTCGTTCCCGAATTTATAAACATTTAAATACACGTGCATGGGGGGCGAAACGACTGTAATTCGTTATCTTTTCAAAGGCCCCTGTCAGTCAGAGAACTGAGAAATCGGGTCATTTCTACTACACTTTCGAGAGGTTAATAACAATAAATAACAACACAACGACAGTCAATTGGTATAAAGGTTATCATGTTCAGATTAGCGGCTACTTACATTTACAAGCTGTTGTCTTTATATAGAGTCAGTGAGCGGACTGTCCACGTCTCACGAGTGTATCTTAAAGCATGTCGTATAATGTGCTAAATTCCCGTCCAAAGCCCGTAAAACACCTCTCAGCTTTAGAAAAGGCAACAATATTGGTATTGCACTTGAAGGAACCTTTGCTTTACACAAAAAAACAGCTGATATTAAAGGTTTTGCTAAGTCAAAACTCCCACTCGCCGCCATCTTGAAAAACATGAACATTTTGTCCACTGTCCACGTGACCAGCACAGTGCAATCTGATTGGTACGGTGGCAAAAAGAACTTCCAAAGAAGGCGCAATCTGATTGGCCGACGGCGCCAAAGCTCGACACAAAAAAATAAAATAAAAATAAATAAAGGAAAAACACTTGCGATTTCTGACTCGAGCCAGCCGAAGGCCTGGCCCGAGTAATTATGTCGGAACACGATTAACGACAGTGTAGCACAGACTTCCTTCCCGAGTTTTGAGGGGAGACGGACGGCTGTACACAGGCTATTATTTATCTGCACATTGTCAGGTCTTTATGAAGGCCAAGTTAAAGAAGCAAGACCTGTTGGTCTGACCTCTGTGTCTCTGCAAGCTTACGATTTGACGGATCTTATAAATTATTGTGGAAAACATTACCAAGTTATATTCACATCAGCGGTGCAGGCTCTTGATCTCGGTTAAGTTCCTATTGAGAACAGACCGATTGATTCGAGTCGCTGCTGGACTAGTACAATATGCCTTTCCCGCATTCCGCTCATATGTCCACGAACAAACCATAGTGAAGTTAGCAGGCTACTCAGCAGGCAACTCGCACAATAACGTTTCAGACCATAACTCCGAAACTAAGCAACCAATCAACACGAAACTTGTACACAAACACAAGTGGCACACAACAAACAATACCACGTGACCAAAACAAATGACGTCATAGGTCACGTGACACGAGAAAATAAGCTATATTACAAGGAATATAACCAATACAGACTCAATTAATGGTAGACGCATTAATGACTCGACACCAAACTCATATGCTAATCAGATGTGATGACGTAATAGATCACGTGACAGTAAAGAATATTCGTAATAATAGTACAAGAATCATTAATACAGACCTGAAATTATCAAATATTGATCAATGATCACACACCTATATCATACGCTAACCAATTGTGATGACGCCATATACCACGTGACTACGTGAACTAACCACACCCGTAATATCAGAACTCGCGGCTTTGTAGATGGACTAGGCATACTCATAATATGGGAAATCGGGCTTTGTAGATGGACTAGCCACACCCATAATATGAGAAATCGCGCTTTGTAGATGGACTAGGCGTACTCATAATATGGGGCATCGCGCTTGGTAGATGGACTAGCCACACCCATAATATGAGAAATCGCGCTTTGTAGATGGACTAGGCGTACTCATAATATGGGACATCGCGCTTGGTAGATGGACTATCCACACCAATAATATGAGAAATCGGGCTTTGTAGATGGACTAGGCGTACTCATAATATGGGAAATCGCGCTTTGTAGATGGACTAGGCATACTCATAATATGGGAAATCGGGCTTTGTAGATTAACTAGCCACAGCCAAAATATGGGAAATTGCGCTTTGTAGATGAACTAGCCACAGCCATAATATGGGAAATCGGGCTTTGTAGATGGACTAGCCACCGCCATAATATGGGAAATCGGGCTTTGTAGATAGACTATCCACATCCATAATATGAGAAATCGCGCTTTGTAGATGGACTAGGCGTACTCATAATATCGGAAATCGGGCTTTTTAGATGGACTAGCCACACCCATAATATGAGAAATCGGGCTTTGTAGATGGGCTAAGCGTACTCGTAATATTGGAAATCGCGCTTTGTAGATGAACTAGCCATAGCCATAATATGGGAAATCGGGCTTTGTAGATAGACTAGGCGTACTCATATTATGGGAAATCGCGCTTTGTAGATGGACAAGCCACAGCAATAATATGGGAAATCGCGCTTTGTAGATGGACTAGGCGTACTCATATGGGAAATCGCGCTTTGTAGATGGACTATCCACATCCATAATATGAGAAATCGCGCTTTGTAGATGGACTAGGCGTACCCATAATATGGGAAATCGCGCTTTGTAGATGGACTAGCCACACCCATAATATGAGAAATCGCGCTTTGTAGATGGACTAGGCGTACTCATAATATCGGAAATCGGACTTTTTAGATGGACTAGCCACAGCCATAATATGGGAAATCGCGCTTTGTAGATGGACTAGGCGTATCCATAATATGGGAAATCGCGCTTTGTAGATGGACTAGGCGTATCCATAATATGGGAAATCGGGCTTTGTAGATGGACTATCCACATCCACAATTTGTCCACAGGGATCCCACATACAAGACTGGCCTCGAAAGTAGCGAGCTCGGCGTTCTGATGTTGCTTTAAGGGACTAGATCACGAAAATCCACGTTTCCATAAAGATCGCGCGCGCACACAGCAGAAAGAGATCCAGACTGATATAACCCCTTCAAGCAGCTTTCGAGAGCAGATGTGGGCTCCCTGTGTTTTATCAAAAGAGTTTCGTTTCGTCTTTTGTTAACAACATACGAAAGTAAAGCGTGGCAGTTCTATCAGATTAAAGGATTACAGGCATTGAAGATCGAAATTGGACAGATTCGAGTTAAAATAGTCTTCAGTTTCAGTTTTTATTAGGTCGTTTCTTCGATCACTCGTGTTACGGTACCGCTAAATGAAAGATGGTCTCATTGCGGGCTTACATTAGGGAGGATATTTGGATTAGCAGAAAAGTGGGAGCGGGAGGAGTACTCGGGGATCTCACAACCAGGGTTTTACGGTATTACTAGTAATATGTGATGTTTTATGATGCGCTCAAAATTGAAAATCTTTACTGCAACTTCTCTCACTTTTTGTTATAGGATGATTGCGCCGAGGCAGACGGGGGGGGGGGGGGGAGGAGGAAGAGGACGAAGGCCAGTTGATTGAAGAAGATACTTCCGAATTCTGAGGTATTAACTATATCTGTAGGCGGATTATATACGCCTTTATCTTCAGTTTTAGCTATTTAAAAAGGAGATGACTAAAAAAATGAATACCTTTATGACTGAGGTCGACTGATTGTATGGCGATTATGAAAGAAAACAGCAAGATGCATTTCGAGTTCCTTTTTGATAACTTAACGGAAACCTTCTTTGCTAATATCTTCTGTTTTGGGACTACAAAAATCTCCGTATTTAAATTAATCTTTCTTTAATTAGTCTTTTTGTGTCTTGTCATATCTAGTTATAGCATTTAGTGTGAAGTTTTTATATTACAAGTATTACAAGTTCTTTCTATGTTTCGAACACATAAATCGATATAAAGCCAACATTCCAAAAGGGAAATAAATAAGAGATATGGTGTTCCGTAAAATCCGATCATGAGGTCTGTACAATAATTGCCTTTCAGATTTTAGTCTCTCGAAGAACGTTAGAAACGTTGACTCGCTGCAAGATGTATGCAAGCTACAGCTAAATATTTTACAGCACTTCTGCCAAAGGAAACTTAGTTTATGTCTTCCCTCCTTTACCCACTTTAGAGCTACCCCAAGTGCTGATTTGCCTGCGCTCGGTTTACTGGGCAATGAACATGTATTACACCATTGTTGGACTCTATATACCACATGGCCTCGAATGACTGGAACATGCTTAAACCAAACGAAGAAAGGAGGAATAAGTTAGCGCCTATTTGGACGGATGTTTTATACAAATATGCCAAACAGTGTAATCCGTATTGTCCTATTTCATTTAAATGGCACTCAGCCAAGACGTACGCGTCCCGGCAAAAAGATGGAGAGTACAGCTTTATCGCTAATGGCTTTTGTCGTTTTGATATTTGCCCTGTTAAATGTAGGATATACATGAAAGCTGTAGATGAGGAGTCAAGACAAATATATGTATGCTTTGAGGGCTCTGTCTTGCACGATGCGTCAGTAAGAAGTGCACGCTACATCAAGGGCGAAAAAAGAAAAGAAATAGTTGACACGTTTGCGGAATCCTCGAAAAAGCCATCTGTGTTCTTTAATGAGAAAACAGATATGCTACAAGATAAATGCATTTCTGGTGGCAATTGGACGGGCATAGGATCCAGTTATGACGTGGTCAAAAAAATATCCAGGGAGGCCAGGAAGAAATTTCGATTGAGTACTGATGGTAAAGGTAAAGGGTTACATACAATACCATGGTGTGGATCCGCTTGAAATCCATTTGTGGACAGAGGGCCAAGTTCGTCTGTGGCACGACCTCTGCCATAATGATGTTATATTTTTCGACGCAACTGGATCCGTAATAGGGGACTGGAATGGACGCCGAGTATTATACTACGCATTAGTTGTAAGAAATCCGGTCGAGGGCCATCCCCTATTCCGGTTGCAGAACTAATAACAAGCAAGCACGATGTTCCAACCATTCAACACTTTTTACAGTGTTTTAGGCATGCGGAGGGTTTGATATTTGGACACAGCAAAGTTCGAATTCCTTGTCAAATCAACTGTGATCAAGGGAGGGCAATTTTAATGGCTTGTCTACAGGATATAAATAAAGAGACTATGTCACTGTTTTTAGATAGAGCATACAGGATAGTAAGAGAACATCACACTCAGGCCGATATTCAACGCATGACCCCACATTTCTTTTGTAGCCATTTTATGCGAAGGGCACACGAAATTTGTAAAAGAATCTGTAAAGATTCTAATGACCGGTGGTGCAAGTTTATGATGTATGCCGTATCTCTTTTGGTGAATGCTGCGACATTCGAAGAGTTCGAAAACACTTTGAGAGACGTTTCATTGATATTTCTATGCAAAAAAACAAAATAGCATATTGCTTGATGCATATTGTAGGGTTAAAAAGAAAATTCAATGTCTAAATCAAAGGGCAGACGAAGAAATTAAAGCCACTATAGACGACGCGTCATAACAGAAGCCTTCCATAGATTTCTCCGTCGATTTAGAGCAGACAAACGAAGGTCCATTTGCTTCCTATTTAGGAAAGGTAATAAAAGAGGAAGAAGAAAAGACGAAATCTATCAAGTGTAAAAATGCAATCAACCATGGTTGTGCTCCAGATTTAATTGATTTTCTCAAGACCAAAATGGGTACTGCACCGCTGTGGAGTGCATTTTTCTTGCAGCTGGCGAATAACAAGCGACCGACAACTAAAACGACAATCCCCCACTATAAAACGCAAAAGTCTCATTCCGCAACTAACACAGGGGCAGATAGAAAATTATATGAAGTTACTGAAGCACGACGACTTTCAAGGAAAAAGACACTTGAGTAGACGAGTTTATGGGCATGCAAAGGCATTTTTTAAGAGCTCGATGCCGAGTTTTTGGAGACAGCTTGCACAGGGCGTCGTTGCTTGATAATTTTTCGTAGAAGAAACAGAGGAAGAGGAAGAAGCCGTCCGAAGAAGACGATATAAGTGACTTTTCAGGTTCAACTGAGAAGTGGAACAAAAAGGTTAAAACCTTAGGCTCGCCCGATAAACGACACGGTGTTTATCAGCAACCTCCAGCTAAACCACTTCCAGAATTTCCTAACAAAGGTGCTACAAGAAAGGCTAAAAATCCCAAACCCCAGTCAACAGGTACTCCTTCAATAAAAAAGCAACCCGTTTCAACGGCCAGTAAAGAAGTAGAAGCTAAGCCACTTCCATCGAAATCTCAAGGGCTGAAAAGAGTAAAAAAAAGTCAACAGGTGTCTCCACCAGTGAAAATGTTTCAACTGGCAGCGCAAAAGTAGCAACTAAGTCAACTGGTAGTCTGTCATCAAGCATAACGAAGACTGAACCACGTCAACATAACTCAAAGAAAGAACTCGGAAGAATAGGAATTACGAACGTCTCTTCTTCAGTGTCTTGCGGAAACTTCAATCATGGGGGTGGAAACTGAACAACAAGAAAAGTCTTCTTTCTCTTCTCTTTTAAGTAAAAGTCTATACGTTCCTGGTGAGCTTCTTGACAGATTAGAGACGGATGGTTTTGTCAAGGGAATGCAACATGACGTCCGCGAAGCATTCACAAAAATAATCGATAAATGCACTAGCGAGGCGTGAAGCTTAGAAGACTTCGTCGACAAATTCTCAGGTACAGTTAGTTACACGACAACTTGCGTCTCCTGTGGAAAAACAAGAGATGGCACCCAAGACAGGTTCGACTCCATAGCAGTTGAAATCCAGCGTAAGGGACTACGCGCAGAGGTCACAATGTTGGACTGCTTGAGGGAATATCTTAAAGAGGAGGTGTTAACGGGAGATAACAAAGTGTTTTGTGAGCGGTGCGGCGAGAAGAGAAGTCAGCTGCGAAAAGGAATTTTCTCTCGCCCTCCTGAATATCTCGCTGTAGTAGTAAAAAGATGGAAGCTCGGAAACAACCAGAAAGATTGTTCTCCAGTCTCTGTTGATGAGGTTATAGATTTGAATTCGTTGTCACATTCCAATGCAGGCTGTCCTCAATACAAACTGAGTAGTGTAACACTCCACAAGGGGTCATACATAGATCAGGCCCACTACACTGCACTCAGGAGGCCAAGTGATTTCAACTCGTTATTGTTATGCAATGATGTAAAGGTGGAAGAGAAAAATAACTCATTTCTACTGAAAAGGAGCGTCAAGAGGGAAGTGTATATGTTATTTTACACTCGGATAAAAGAAGGAAAACAGAAGCAACAACTATGTACTTGTACTCTTGACGTGACATTTAACGAAAATGAAGACACTGGCAATATGGTTCCTTGAAGCTTTGTGAAACGCAACGAGAAAATAACAAGACACCTTCAGTTACAGGAGAGGGTAATGTAATTGAATCGTCAAGCTTGCACGGTTTCTCCCAAGGCTTCTTAGACTCAACAAATGCCGACAGTATCGTTTCCATTATTTCCGATATTCAGGTGCGAGGCAACGATCTCAGCACTTTAGAATATCCAGAAGAAGTAAATGATGTTGTGATGTTGGCATATTTAAAACTAATCGCCACAGACGCTGCAAATAAAGAGTACGATGTGAAGGTTTACGACACCAATTTTTTCAGTAAGCTATCTGACATCCTCTCCAAGGACGAGAAAGACGCGTCTTCCATGGTGCGGATTTGTGGACAATTTCACCGCAAGTGTGACCTGACCAATAGCGATTTCTTAGTCATTCCTATTCACAACCCAGGTCATTGAAAAATATGTTTGGTCGACCTGCCACAACTAAGAATAGTGGGCTATGACTCATTAGGAAATACCTGTCTGGAAGATACAAAGAAGATAAAGTGCTACGTAAGAGCGATTTCCCTCTTGAGAGGATATGACCACTTTTTGAGGGATTTTGTGAGACCACTGATGCATCGTTTCCACAGCAACACGACCACGTGAGTTGTGGAGTATTCTCATTGCTTTTTGTACGACAATACATTCTAAGAAATTGTTTGAAATTGGAGGAAAATCAGGAACACATAAGAAATGAAATGATTGAGGAACTCATCCACAAGAGATTATCAACGGTTGCAACATTAAAGAAAGAGAATTGTTATATTGTCATACAGCCGCCAAGCAGGAAGGAGGGAGAAATTGGAACCCAGTGCACTATAAAGGTCTTTGTAAATTGTCTTTTAAAAGTAAACCGCTATGAATGGAAAAAGGAATCTCAAGATGGCAACATCATCTCTGTGGGAGAAAACGCAAATATGTTAACATTCAAAGTCTGCAATGCATCAAAAGCTTCCTATTTTTGCGAAATAATTACGACAGAAGGACCGATTCTCAAATCGAACTATTGCATCTTCAATCTAATCGATAAATGAGAAACGTCATTTCAATGGAGAATTATAAATCCACTAAGTGATTGGAAAAGAAATGGAAACCGAATAGAGGACACAGAAAGGTTTCTCGGGGAGAACATGGGTTATTTGAATGAAATAATGGCATGTGATATATCAAGTGCTTTGCCAGATGGGAAATATCAACGTCATCAGGCATACCACAACTTCGCTAAGTGCAGAACCCGCAAAGTGTTGGGCCTAAAGTACTTCGGAGAGGAAACGCTAAATAATATACAATCTTCCCTTCAACATCAGCTGTTTGAAAGTTATTGTAGACGAAGCCAGCATCATGATTTCGATGTCTTTAGCGGTCTTCTCCCTGAGTTGGTCGATAACAAAGGAAAAAGCATAACGTCCGAGTAGATAATCGACGTCCTTGTTCCAGAACTGTTAACAAAGTTCATTGTTGATCATGAACAATGTTCCTACGACAGAGCTACATCGATTATTTATGAACAACAAGGAGAACGAAAAACTCTTTACTGGGAAAAATGGGCGGATCAGCTAAAGCAAGACACATTCACATGCCACAAAAAGAAAAAGAAAGGCCGTTCCGAAAAAGCTGAGAAAGAACCACGAACGTCCGTGAAAAATCTTTTATTACGAACTTTGGCCTAATAATTATCACGAATGAAAAGTCCGAAGACTACAGCAAAGCTGATGGTGATGGTGCAGTGGTACCGAAGCCTGCGTGCTGTTTGCTATGCCATACTGACGAGTTCTAATAAGAACGAAACAGCTGTCTATGGCTGCAATCTGGTCCGAGCGCTTTTCGTGTCAGGCCTAGCTAACCGTAGTGCTTTGTGTTAGATTTTTACGTTGTATATCAGCTTTGCTGTAGTCTTCGGACTTTTCATTCGTTATTGTTTATATTTTTGGCTGCATAGGTCCTCACTTCGGATCCAACGTATTTTAACAGGATTTTTGTCCACGGTATTTGCTTATTAGTTTTCTAATAATTATCAACAGACAGTGTCTTATTATTAAACGATCTTCGCACTCCAAGTATCACCGGACATTGTCTTATTATTAAACGATCTTCGCACTCCAAGTATCACCGGACAGTGTCTTATTATTAAACGATCTTCGCACTCCAAGTATCACCGGACAGTGTCTTATTATTAAACGATCTTCGCACTCCAAGTATCACCGGACATTGTCTTATTATTAAACGATCTTCGCACTCCAAGTATCACCGGACATTGTCTTATTATTAAACGATCTTCGCACTCCAAGTATCACCGGACATTGTCTTATTATTAAACGATCTTCGCACTCCAAGTATCACCGGACAGTGTCTTATTATTAAACGATCTTCGCACTCCAAGTATCACCGGACATTGTCTTATTATTAAACGATCTTCGCACTCCAAGTATCACCGGACAGTGTCTTATTATTAAACGATCTTCGCACTCCAAGTATCACCGGACAGTGTCTTATTATTAAACGATCTTCGCACTCCAAGTATCACCGGACATTGTCTTATTATTAAACGATCTTCGCACTCCAAGTATCACCGGACAATGTCTTATTATTAAAGGAATTTATCTCTATTTAATAGCCTATGTTCAGTGGTCTGAAATATTCACTAAATGACACTAAATGAAAAGGGAACTATTTTACTGATGTCGCCTTACTTAATCAGTTGTTCAAATAACTTCTGGAATGTCAGTGGAACAATGAAGATATACTTATTAATTAAGATATCTGTATCTCATACAAGCTGTACATGCAGCAATATATTTTTCCCCATCACAGTCACAGTGCTTTGACGTAGCGATGGGGCTCGAATGTGAATAACACATTCGCTAAACTGTCACAACAAATATATTCTAGTTTAGCTTAAGAGAATACAAGTGAATAAATCAAATGGAATTAAAAGTTTCGATTGTACAAGTTGGATGGGCTTTTGTCACCGACGGCCATATTTATTGAAACAATCGCCGCGGTAACGATTGCATTTCTTACGACTACCACTAGTCCGATTTCTCATATTATGAGTGTGGCTAGTCCATCTACAAAGCGCGATTTCCCATATTATGGATGCGGATAGTCCATCTACAAAGCGCGATTTCCCATATTATGAATGTGGCTACTCCATCTACAAAGCTCGATTTCCCATATTAGGGGTGTGGATAGTCCATCTACAAAGCGCGATTTCCCATATTATGGCTGTGGCTAGTCCATCTACAAAGCGCGATTTCCCATATTATGGGTGTGGCTAGTCCATCTACAAAGCGCGATTTCCCATATTATGGATGTCGATAGTCCATATACAAAGCCCGATTTCCCATATTATGAGTATGCCTATGCCATCTACAATGCCGCGAGTTCTGATATTATGGGTGTGATTAGTTCACGTAGTCACGTGATCTATGACTTCATCACATTTGATTAGCGTATGATATCGGTGTTTGATCATTTATCAATATTTGATAATTTCAGGTCCGTATTAATGATTCTTGTACTATTATTACGAATATTCTTTACTGTAACGTGATCTATTACGTCATCACATCTGATTAGCATATGAGTTTGGTGTCGAGTCATTGATGCGTCAACCATTAATTGAGTCTGTATTGGTTATATTCCTTGTAATATAGCTTATTTTCTCATGTGTCACGTGCCCTATGACGTCATTTGTTTTGGTCACGTGATATTGTTTGTTGTGTGCCACTTGTGTTTGTGTACAAGTTTCGTGTTGATTGGTTGCTTAGTTTCGGAGTTATGGTCTGAAACGTTATTTTGCGAGTTGCCTGCTGAGTAGCCTACTAAGTCGCCTACTAAGTCGACATTGGAGTAGACATTTCCATACATTTAATGTATTTTTGACTATCCCAATCTCGACTTGGCGCCATTGTTCGATCTAATGCGGGAAAGGTCTATTCTGATTGTCTTCTTCATTGCTCAACGTGTTTCTTATATAAAGAAACAGCACATGCAATTAACTTCCTGATTTTTTTCTCCACTGGATTACAAACACGGTCTAACAAACCGGATGATTTTGCGACCTTGCAGCTACGACTTCGCGATGAATTCATTTCCGTAGAAGGACGGCTAGAAATACATAACTTGCACAGTACATGAAACAGGACTTACATTGTACACAGGCGACAAAAACGTTACGATTGCAGCGCAATCGTTTAGCTTCGAGACATTTCTTTCTACTCTTTATTTTGCTCCATACGTGCGAAAGAGTTGTAGTGATACTAATAACGCGACAATTTTGAACATTCATGTTTATTTACATTTTAAGTTTGCTACTCTTCGTTGACTGCCTGGCAGTTGACGGTCACCAACGTGTGATGACCTTTCGTCTTACAAAGGGCGGAACTCGAAATGGACCTTTTGCAGGAATGCAATCACGTGGTTGAAGTGCACGGCAAAAAACATCTGACTTCATTTATTTAAAGGTACGTGTACGCGGTCACTAGTCATGTTGTTAGCAAAACCTGTTTTTAAATGATATTTTCCACCTTCAATTAATTGTCAATTAATTGTCAATCAATCTAAAACTGCGCTTTCGAAGATTGTTTGCCATGAGCTGAAGCCTTTCCCATGGGATCACCAGCGCAATTCATTAGTTATTGAAGTGATATATCAGCACGTGACTGTTTCCTGCAAAAGGCCTATGGTATGCCTTGCGTGCAGGCTGTTCTTTCCTTCTCTCCCCTCCCCGTTTTCTCCTCGCCCCATTTAGACCGTACGCCACAGGTAGCCCAATCCGAAAACAAGTTAGCGGAAAGAAAAACACCAAGAAGCGCCGCTAGCAGACTAGTTGTTTCCCATTCGAAATGGTTAGGCTGACTTTTATGGTTCGTTTTTGGGTTTGGGTTGTGCATGTGGCTTTTCAGACTAATTGAATGCTGGGAACGCGCTGGCCCTAATGGCAGGTGTTTTCCATAGACGTCCCGGAAGGCAACGACATAACTGAGCCGATATGATCAGTGGTCGTCCCACAAAACACAGAATGTGGGGTCTACGTTTCGTCGACATCCGTTCCAAATTGGAATGGGCTCGCATTGGAAGCACGCGCCCGGCAATAAAGCTGCTATGGTTCTCTTGGTTTCACCGACAGTAACTGTACTTCTATTTAAGAAATAGAAAACATTTCCCGTGTTTCTATAGAGTTATAGAAACACGAGTTGGAGTTTGGGAGAATGAGGAATGGCTGTTGGAACACGAGCCCGAAGGGCGAGTGTTTCCACAGTTATTTCGAGTTCTTCCAAACTTCTACAACTCTATAGAAACACGGGAAAAATGTTTTCTATTTCCTTTATAAAATAACCCATAGAAAATAAGTAAAACAAACGGAAACCGCGCGTTTATAATGACCATCAAAACATGAATTTTCCTAACTCGCGCAGCCGCTACGTCATGAACTTATCACATGAGCAAATCAGTCAGTTTTGTCAATCCGATTCAGAGAGTTTGAAAATAGTTCGTTAGCTAAGAAAAACCTTGGATCCCAAAATGACACAGAGTGATGAAGATGGACTAATGCTAAAACTGGATTGACAATACACGGCAGCACGTAATGTTCAGCAGTTCATTTTGCCTCATGGACTTCACGGCGTGAATCAAGCGGGCGCCGGTTTTCGTACCAAACAAAGTTTACGGGAGATCAAGACGTGTTGCAAGAAAGGAGGATATTTTGGATTTATCTATGAAATCTAGAGCTACAAAGCATGCAAGCCATCACTCAGGTCATCAGTTGTTTTGTACATTCTGTATTCAGCTAGGACTATAGAGTTATAGACCCTTAGGGGCTGTTTTGGCCTACTTTCCGAGTGCTGTTTTGAACAGATGTCAAGCCAAAATGGAACAGAGATCCAATTTCGGTCAGTGGATTATGTACTATTTGGTCTTTCTAGAACAACTACTGGTTTGGCCCCCACTGTAGGCCAAAACAAACCAAAGTACTGCTATGGCCCGCTTAGGGACTGTTTTGACCTCCTTTGTTAGTGCTTCATTGGGAAAACGTCAGACCAAAAAAAGTTCAGGTACATGAACCAGCACTTGTTATAGAAAGACACAACATACGGATAATCCATCGAAGTATTGGATCTGTCCAGAATAGTACTAGTACATGAGGCCAAAACAGCTCTTAATAGGCCTAAACTGAGTACTATTGTTTTGTTTTTTACCTACATTGGGGCCAAATTACGATTCAACCGAAATGTTATGTTTCCTCGATATTCCGTTGTAAGCAAGAGTAAACGCTATAATAACCCCATCGCCAGAAATAAGCGACATTTAGCAATTGTCAGCGGCGTTACAAGTAGGTCGGCTCTATAGTCAAGTGGTAAGGTTGGGGTCACACTTGCGCTATGAAAGTGCTGTAGCAAAGATGCTAATTCAATTAGCAGAGGTCATGCTAGAAATTCATGCTAGAAATTCAGGCTGTGAGCTTTTAGTGTTAACTGACGAGCTGTCAGATACAGATCCTGAGCTGTCAACGTGTTAGCTATTATGAATAGCCCGAATAGCCTGCGTGGGATCATTTCCACACGGAAGGCCGGCTGTTCACAACAAGAAACCATGGAAAACGAGCAGCTCAAATACCTATTTTTCTTGGCCTTATATTTGGTATGGCGGCAGATAACGCGTCGTGCCCGATCAAGAATCTATCGGCGAAGACGATTACGCTATTTTATGTTCCAAAGATTCAACCAACAGAGATTCCGCCAACAGAGAATGTTATCATTAATTTCATTTCTCTCTCTTGTGAGCGAACAAGATGAAGATGGTCCACAGAGGAGACGCTTCTGGACTATCCCGCGCCCCCAATTGTGGTTTGAAGAAATATTGTCAAATCCTAGGTTAGAGATCTACTGGCTTCGCCATTTTCGAATGCGAAAGGAAACGTTCGAACTAGTGGTCGGGATTGTTAGGCCTATAATGGAACGACGAGACACATATCTCCGCAAGGCTATACGTACCGAGAAACGGGTTGCTATTGCACTTTGGAGACTGGCAACTGGAGACACATATCGAGCCACAGGAACGACCTTCGGCGTAGGCAAATCTACAGTTGTCAAGATTACAAGGGAATTCTGCGAAACGATCAATGCAAGGTCCCTAGAGTTTATTAAATTTCCAAAAACAAGGGACGAAACTTTATTCAGCATTGCCGCTTTCAGAGACTTTGCTCACTGCACACTACCTCAAGCGCTAGGTGCTATAGATGGGACACACTTCAAAATGTTGGCTCCAAATGCCGTGAATCCGTTCGACTATTTTGACCGAAAGCAACAATACAGCGTAACAATGCAGGCTGTTGTAGGTGCTGACTTGAAATTTCTGGATACTTCCATTGGTTATCCAGGGTGCTTGCACGACTCCCGAGTATTACGGAGCTCGAAGTTGTACGAAGATGCTGAAAATAGCCTGATTTTAAATAATCCCCGAAGAAATATTAATGGCACACAAATTCGACCCTTACTTCTTGGAGATGGAGCGTATGCCCCACGTCCTTGGCTTGTAAAGCCGTATACACAAGGCGCTAATTTAACTAGAAATCAGGAAAATTTCAACCAGAAGCTTTCCTCAGCTAGGATGACCGTAGAGAGGGGGTTTGGCCTTTTAAAAGCACGATGGAGAATCTTGTTAAAAAAGATCTAGACTAGATAACAACTTTGGAAATATTTCCACAACTGTACTAGCGTGCTGTGTTCTACACAACATATGCCAAGAGACAGGAGAGCCATTTGACGATGAAGACTTTCTCAATCGCGTGATGGAACAAGAAAGGCAAAGAGCTGCAGCTAGACAGCCTGTACATACCGTGAATGCGTCTGGCGAGCTAACGAGAGAGGCTCTACTACAACATATCAGCCGCTAAATGATCATGTTTTATATGTTTATTGTTATGCTTGATTTTAGCAACTTTGTACTATACATAAAATATCATTGTTAATCAATCCAAAAAAGAAATATTCTTTAAATCAAATCATTGTTTTGATAGCCTTGTATTCCTTTCTCTTTTCCCTCATACTCCACGTTACAATTTATCGTGAAGAAAAAAAAGAGACATTGTACATCCAAGGCCAACTATTGTACAAACACGTTTATATTATTATAACATGAATTTGATTTGATTGGGTAAGAACTGGAACTTTAGATATAATATAGCTACTTATATATACCCAAATAAAATGCCTGTGTATATCTCAGCTATGTAGAGTTTTTTGCAAACTAATTTTTCACGTTTAATTCTTCTTGACAATGAGTTCAGTCGGTTTCAAAAGAAACTCCTGGTCGCTTTTGCGTGCTTCGGCGTCTGCATTTCGCTGCTGTTCCTCCAGCTTCAGCAATAGCCTTTCCTGTCTGGCCTCAGAGGCCTCATGCATGGTCGACTGCTGCTCATAGAGTGAGATGAGCTTGTCCTTGAACTCCGGTTCTTGGCCATCGTTCGGGTCCGTTCTTCTACGTCTTTTAATGGGACTTTTGCCCTTCTTTGAGCCCCGCTTTCTGCCCTTACGAGGTGGTGATTGCGAGCATGTCGAGCTCGCTGCTACAACTGGTGTTGTTACAGCTTCAGATGGCGATTCAACGCTGTTATAGCTATCATCTAGCAGCTGGTTCTGTTCGTTTCCAGACCAATCGTCCAGGGCAGGTGTGATTGGGTCGTTATTCACTCCACATTCGATCACCCCAGGTATAGTAACTACTGGGCGATCCCCCAGAACTTCGTCGAAGTCGTCGTAGAACGGGCTTGTCTGTGGCGAATTCCCGCTCTTTTTATTTTTGTCCTTGGCATCCTTGTATCCCTGCCTCAAGTTTCTAATTTTAGCTTTGCACTGCTTGAGCGTTCTCTTTTTGGGGAACTTGTTCACTTCTTTTAAAATCTCATTCCACGCAGCCGTCTTTTCGTGGGACTCCAAACGAGGGAGATTTTCTTTCCAATGGGCAACCAGCGTTGCTGTTTGTGCGTCATCCCACGTGTTTCTGCTACTCGATTTATCTTGTGCTGGTCTTGATTCGTCTGACGATGCAGCCAACTGCGAGTCTTCGCTCCTTGGTGTTGTTGGAGATGAATAGCGATCCCGATCCCAGAGTTGGGGGGTGAAGTTTAATGATGAAGCAAAATGACCAAGATTTTGGCCTTCATTATGCCAATAATTTGGAGCGAAAGCTCTTGCTGGTTGCAATTGATGCAATTGATTTGCTTGCGTTGGATGGCCACGGACATCACCGACAGGCACTTGAATGTTTTGTGGCGCTAGTACCAAGCCAGGATTCATAACAGTTTCGAGAGATTGCGTAGGGAAACGAGGATACATGTTGCCGCTCGTTCGAACCGAAGCAAACAACATGAATTCAAGTCTAAAGGTCACTGTTCTGGAATAAATCAAGCGTACACAACTGTCACATTTTATTTGCGTAGGAGATTGTAGCACTGATATAGCCTACTTTTTTCGAGCTAGAAACGTGCTGCGGTTCCTTTGACGATGCATCAGATTTCAAGCCCCAACTCCAGTGACGTGCTTGGCGGGTCACACTTCTAGCACAGTTCTAGCATGCTGTCGTTATAGCAACATAGCTAAGCACAGGCGCTCTAGCGCAAATGTGACCCCAACCTTAGAGCGTCGGCCTTAAAATCCCGCGACCGGAGTTCGACTCCTACGCGGGACATGAATATTTTTTTTTTTTGCTTCTTTTTCTCCTTTCTCAGTTTTATTTAAACTTTTCCTCTATTTTTAAACTATTAGAGCCGCCTTCCATACTAAAATATAGTTGTTTACTGTCTCTCAAGCCTCAAAACGGGCATGAATGGGAGATATCGCTGACCACAATTAGTATCGCAGACTCTTCTCTATAGGTCCGGCTAGGGCCTATTTTTAAAAAGGGACAATTCATTTGAATAACTGCTGGTCAGTTACAAATACACTGCAGTTTCATAAGGAGAGAACAAGTTGTCCAATGGTATGTGTTCGTGGTGTTTTAGACGCTCGTGGCCAGAGATATGATGGTCTCAAGACAGCCAAATTTACAGGATTTAGCGTACAAAGATGGCAGATTCTGCCGGTTTATCCAAGATCGAAATATTCAACTGCAAAAACGAAACCGCAAAGGAATCCACAGCTGCTCTAATGGCATTTAGTGACGACGATGAACCCTTCGTTCAGAAGGCCTGCTATAGACATTTTGCAAAATACAGTATATTCCACCTCAGAATCCAAGTTATAAACAGTAAGTAAGCTCTTTTCTCGCCAATTCTCACTCTAGCTCTGTAATAATTTGAGTCAAAACACTCGTTTATGTTTGAAAAAAAACGACACCTAAAATTCACGAGCTGATTATAGAAATGTAGAACTATTTAATTCATATTGGGCTATTGCACTTAATTTTCGTACCCCCCTGTTGAGGACCAAGGAATTCTGCAGGGTCACCAGATAATTTTTCAAGGAATTCTTTGGGGATACCATATAAATAGAGAGGAATTCTTTGGGGGCACATATCAAATTTAGAGGAATTCTTTGGGGATAAAGTGAATATTTGGACAATTCTTCAGGGGTTGAAGTCAATTCTTCAGGGTAACACTACTTTCCACCATGGAATTCTTCAGGTGTTTTTAATTTCAGAGGAATTCTTTAGGGTACAACTCAAAATATGGTCCTCAACAGGGGGGGTACGAAAATTAAGTGCAATAGCCCATTGTAGATTGAGATCCTGGTTAGACATTTTTAAAATCGTACTCAGGAAAGTGAGAAATCGAGATTAAGCGTTTTCCCCCCATAGTTTGCTTGTAATTTTATATGAACTGTGCTTGCTGACCTCTGAGCCGAAATTGATATTGCACAATTGGCCGTGTCGCGTTTTTCTGGCGATGCGTGCATGTTATTATTACCGTTTTCGCTGAAGTGCGACTGTGAAAGTTTCAAGTCTCCTCAGTTGTAAAATTGCATTTAGCCGACCGTGATCAAACGAGTACCGCCTACATTTAATTAGCTAAGCGGTAGAAGGAGTTTTCAGGCCTCCAGGGATTGGCTAAAGACTAGATTCAAATTAGGCGCCAAAGTTAGACTAGACAAAGAACTTGATCGCTATATACAAATTATTCAGTCAGTTATGTGCCGCGTGGCCGGATGGAGTTTTTATAAGCTCGCTCAAAAGGTCTGAATTCAACAGTATATTTCAAGAACAAAATTTGAATATGATGATATCTGTTGCAACTGAGAGGCATTACATTACTGGATGAGATGAATTGCTGGAAAATCTGCGGTACAGAAGGTGAGCATGCATAAATTGTATTCAGTTACCGCTAATGATGTCGTGATTTTAGTTCACGTTGCGAAAACTACAATCATTTTTTTTTCTTCTAGTAATTCAGTTCCCTAATTTGTTAATACTGTTCAATAAACTAGTAGTTTAAAGCTTATAAAATGTGGTAAAATGCTTTTCCATTGTGCAATCAAAGCCAAAGCTCACCGGTATCGTTGTTTACCCGTCACAGACGGCCGCGTAAGAATTCGCTCATCTGAATGTTCAATAATCGAACATCTCGCAGTAACGACTTCTGTGTAGCTTAGTTCGGAATACAAAGCTGATTTTGTGTATGAACTGAAGGGGAATGCGAAGATTTAGCCACAGTCTCCAACCATTTTGGTTAGAAAGTGCTGAGCGGCGTATTTGAATTCGTTCGTTCGCCGGGCATGAGAAAGATCAAACTCCAATTACAATTAACTACCGTAATTATTAAACACGACCATCAAATCGATGTATTAGCCAACTATATCAACGAATCCTACTTTGAATAGCTCAAATATAAACTAAGATAAAAGCTTGTTAGGGGTGAAGGTGAAAGATTTCCGAAACACAAGAAGTTCCTGTTGTTTTCCGGTTGTTACGCCACAGCATATATTCACTTATGAGTTTTAAAAAGCTAAATTCTAAGTTGTATTATTTGGTTATTATCTCTTGCAGGCCTCGAAGTTGCGAGTTCGAAGATTGTTAAGCCTTCAAATCGTCCGAAGCTAAACAAGGAAATGTCAACTGCCACGTAGTGAGTGAAAATCAGAATGACTTGTATGATTTATAATTGGATATATTGTACTTTAGAAATGACCATAAAATAGTAATAATAAAAACTTAAAGTTAAAATAACAAAGAACACGCTTAAACTTGTCTTTGATGTCTGAATTAACATTAATAATAGTTTTTTTCCTATCTCATAGTATATGCTACTCCCCTTTTATGGCTGTTTCGGCCGTTTATGAGAGGTTGTTTACGACACAGCCGTTTTATCAGAACTGTTTGGCAACGGTGCCTCCCTAGTAGAAAACAGCCCCTTATAAACAATCGAAGCAGCCATAAAAGGGGAGCCAAAAGTGTCCTAATTTATGAGTGTCAAAATGGCCCTATTAAAAGAAGGCCGTATACAGGTCAAAATGTTGGCCTCATTTTAGGGACCAAAACGGCTCTATCCAAAGTGGCCCTAATTTATGGTGCTAAAATGGCCCCATTAAAAGAGGGCCGTATGCGGGTCAAAATTTTGGCCTCATTTTAGGGGCCAAAACGGCTCCACCCAAAGTGGCCCTAATTTATGGTGCTAAAATGGCCCTATTAAAAGAGGGCCATATGCGGGTCAAAATTTTGGCCTCATTTTAGGGGCCAAATCGGCTCCATCCAAAGTGGCCCTAATTTATGGTGCTAAAATGGCCCTATTAAAAGAGGGCCGTATGCGGGTCAAAATTTTGGCTCCATTTTTGGGGCCGAAATGGCTCTTTCACATTTACTGTGTAGCCAAAAAAATAACTATTGTTTTCTAAGGAACCTTCTTCATAATAAACATAATTTTCTTAAGTTTCATTAATATTACTCAATCTATTTAAATCTTCAGGCGTTATGTAGCGACTGGAAAGATCACGTGCCAATTTCCAACCGTTATTTTTCAACTAAATGATTATGTTCTAACCTAACCGAATGTCATACCATACCCACACCGCGGCAAAACGGTATGCTCCGCTGGCCAAAAGAACGAAGGCTCTGCTATCAAATACAAATTACCGAGGGTTTCAACTTTTTTAGTAAATAATTTGATAACTTAGTAAACTCACAATGAATTACAAATTAAGAAAACTTCAACCTGTTAAAGTCTTAGGCTTAGCTTTTAAGTAGTTTTCTTAGTTTTTGACAAAACAGTTCACAAATGAATACTTTTAAGCAGAAACGTTAAAATCACGGCATGTGCCTGTTGTTTCTTTTCAGTTTTCGCGGGAAACTGGGGGCGGCCGCGCGCGGACAAGAAATAGCAAATACGCATGCGCGTGACGTTTTGCCGCGGTGTGTACCATACCCAGCATTGTACTTTGAGAACTTTTAACGTTTTTAAAAAGAGATTAATCAAAAACAGAATAAATATAAAATAAATGTACTGTATATAGAAATGTTAATTCTCTTTTCATCTGGTGGCCATCTAGGATTAAAAGTGAGGTAATTTTTTGCTTTTGCTAGATTAGCCGCGGACTGAGGGATATCAGAATAAGTTTAGAGCCTAGCTAAAACAAAGGATAAAATAAAGATGTTTTTTATTTTTATTTTTTACGTCGAAGATACAGGAAGCCGTTACCGGGGCTTCCAAGCCAGAAGCTTGTATTTAGGTATTCCGACGAATTGACTCTTTGAATTGACGAATCGAATTGACGAATCGAATTGACGACGCTTTGACTCTAAGATGGCCACTTTGTGAAAAGAATGAAGGAGGGAGCTTCCGAAGACTAGCCAATGCCTTACAAATAAGTACCTTGATCAGCACAACCAAACAACACTGTATCAGAGTTTGGGTTACATGTGGTTAACATCTGTCGCTTTGACGTGGCAACGCTAAGACGGGAAGCGGCAGCTGCTCCCTGCTTTTAACGATTATCAGATAAAAATACGTCTAGTGTTTAACTTCGACGATGTAAGCTTACCGGCACTAGCTATCACTAGTTTTTAAATTTTCCAATGTGATAACAGCAGTTTGGATACGATTTTCACGAGGGGACAAAAAACCGCGGTCTTGCCAGGAAAGAGAAAATACATATTTCAAATTTTGGTGTTCGATTAAAGGTGAGTACCTGATCTCCA
This sequence comes from Actinernus sp. WN-2022, assembly GCA_030867875.1. Lineage (NCBI taxonomy): Eukaryota > Metazoa > Cnidaria > Anthozoa > Actiniaria > Actinernidae > Actinernus > Actinernus sp. WN-2022. The sequence continues at coordinate 38,750,988 of JAOWCC010001501.1, forward strand.
ATTATGGTATTAATAGATAGAAAGTAACTGATATTTTAGGTTATTTCTTTCAAAGTACACAAAATGCAATGTCAGAAGATGCAAGAAAGGTATATGTTGGCAGATGATTTTATACAAACAACAAAAACACGCCAGGTGCGCCAGAGGGATTTCAACGAATCTTCTCCGTCTGACGGATATATATTTTCCATGAGACGTACTATTTCTTGAGTAGGGTTCCCTTAAAAGACACAGTTGACTCACTCAGGTTTGAATGTGAGTGCAATGTTGTTGGGATTTGGTTTGCTTTCATAGAGTTAGGATGTTAGATCGTTTGTCTAGAAAAATGAATTATAAATCAACAATAATATAATATAGGATGACAGTGCTGGGCTTTGTGCGACCATACCCTGAATTATATTGAGATTTTACCATTTGAATGATTACAATTCTGTCGTACCCAACAAGGAACGGGTGATACAATGGCTTTGGTACCAAGTGATATATAGCACAGACTAAGAAGTTAAGAAAATAGTTCATTTTTCCTTGAAAAACATATTTTGAATGGAGTTTTATAATACCATAGAATACTTTTATTCACTCTATAACACTAAGAACACAATAGGACGTTATACTTTACTAACTTAGTTAATTGGCTTACGTTCGGGAAAGGTTACTTAAAGTTTAAAGGCTAGGTAAACCGTTAGGTTATCGAGCTAGCCTCTAGCCAAATTAAATTAATTCGATATTCTCAATCTAACCAAAATGCGGTGTGAGTCCGTGGAAGTTTCCAATTATCATTCTTGTTAATTTGATTTAAGGATTTTTCAGAAGTTACTTAGTAGTTTTGCGGTTTCGGTGAAATATTGAATGCAACTGTATTTAGAGCAGATTTCGTATGAGTGAGACAAAATACGGCAATAACTTGGGCACGGTTACGGTACGACATGCCGTGACATTGAAATGGTTTCCCATTGTTTTTGTCCTGGTGATCCAATCAAAATATAAAGTTATGGTTATAGGCACGGTTAAAGTACGGTTACGGTAAGTCTACAGATACACCGTATTTTTGTTCCATTCATGCAAAATACGCTCTATTCACTGATGTGCTTATCGACCTTAGAATGGATGAATGTACATAGTCAGGCGAGGCCGTAAGGAGATCAAAGACAAACGTAGTTTGGGAAGTTGAGGAAAAACATCATTAATACGGGCTGTCGGTGTTAGTAGTAATGAATATATAATTATGGTAAACTCGGTTATTTCGATAATATATAAAGGAGCTTGCCAGTTATCAGCATGCAGTCGTTTCCGTCACTATATTTCCCCCATATTAACTACTATATCCATCATGCTCGGTTAATAAGAACGGTTACCATGCACATAACAATATTCCCTGTAGTATAACCTCGAAATATATATACGTTTTCTTTATTAAAATATATTTTCCATTTGTATCAACGGTGCCAACCGTCAACAAAGCACATACCAATTTGCATAATGTTTAAAGCTTTTTATTGATATTTCAGATTGTATGGATCTCAGCCTCACTATTACCCTTGCAATGTTTAAAATATAGGCTTTAAAAGAGCAAAGCAGCTTTCTATGACGCGTGTATTATTTCGTATGATAATGAATGAAGCGTGGGCAAAATGTTTTCATTATTCCTTCTTCAGTTAGTCCCCTTTGGAAAGGCATTGATATACTTTGAAATCACCCTCTTTCTTCATGGAACTCTAGGATTGTAAGACGTTATAGCTTTTCATGTCTTTATTTATCAGGGGGTAGGACGGGGTAGGACGTAGCTTAAGGCTAACCAATTACTAGAAAAACTAAATTTCAGCAGAAGTTTTTTTTTTCTTCCAAAGGGATTAAAGCGACTCAATAAATAAGAACTCTTTCAGAGTTCATTTTATTCTATAGAACACATTAGTGCTTTTTACTGCTAGCAGAAGGCTCCCCACTGCTGACGATATTTCACATTAACACCCCTCAATCATTCTCATTCTGTTAGATTTGATCCTAGTGAATAGAAATATGAGATTTTGATATAATTTTTAAGTTTGGATTTCCGTTTCTTCATTCATAATTAAACAGCGCATTATGTGTCTGTTTAGGCGAGTCTGGCAACGATTTTGTATGAGGAGCTCACAAGGTCGAGGATCCAGAGAAGATAGAACGACTTCTTCGCGTCGGCCGTATTTTGGGGATCGAGGTATGTAACTGATATAAATTTGAGGCATTAAGTGATTTTAGAAACACTTTTCTTTTCATTAATACGACTTCTCTTGTAAAAGTTAAATATGACAACAAAAACTTTGAACCGGTTTAATTATTGAAGCTTCTTTTATACTATTGATACAAAACATTGGATGGTTTCTTATGATGAGCCTGAGAACAGTTGTTGAATTTACTTCGAACGACAGAAACACAGCAGCCCTTTACTTCATACATAGAAGTAGTTTTCAAAGACGGTGTGCTTATCGCATACACTTTCAGTACATTCTGTTTAGATTATATCTTCTTTTCTCTTAATGTTTATCGCTGTGTACGTTTTTCTAGTATTTTCGTTTTGATAATGTTTTTCCTCGCGCACACATTGAACATTTGTTTATGTTGATACAAGGATACAGGATATATTTCCACATGTATATACGTTTATATTAAGGTTACGAGAAAGAAATAACATATGCGGGGGAAGTATGCGAACAACCCAAAGGGTTAACAGGGCGTATACTCCCCATTAGCTACAATGACTATAACAATAATGATAAACATGAGCGCATGGACTAAATATAAATGTTAATTAAATTGATAAAATATATAAATGTGATTATATTGCGTCGAATCGAAGACATTTTGAGTTGTTAAATATAAACGATAGAGATTTAGAATCAGAAAAAGTCAGAGCTAGCAAGTTCGTCTCCAACCTCATGACAGCACATGCGCATGACCATATTTATAAGTTTACCGTTATTGTTTTTTTACTGCTAGCAGAAGGCTCCCTACTGCTGGCGATATTTCCCATTAACACGCCTCAATCATTCTGATACCATAACATGGTATTACACTTGGCGTCGCTGGATTGGTAAGATCCTCTCTCTTTTTAACGGTGATGAACTGAAACGACAAACAGCAGGTGCTCTTTCTTTGGGCGGCGAGGATTCTCTTAACAAGGTTTATTTCGAACAATCTCTGTTTAACTTCGACGATGCAAGGTAACACCACTTTTTACATTGTCCGGTTCTAAATCCAATGTTATAAAATCAGTGTATACGAGATTCTAAATGTACGGAGAGATAAACAAGAGGTAGGTCCAAGAGTGAGAGATGAAATACTTCCTATTCAAATACCTAAATTTCGTATTTGAGGCGGTTTAAGTTTTTAGGATTAAAGGTGAGCACTTACGTTTCAGTCAATTTTAACTGAAAGCACTAGATTTAAGCATAAGTTTTTGTTTTCTTCCAAAGGGATTGAAGTGAATCAATAAATAAGAACTCTTTCAGATTTCATTGTATTCGAGCGATGGAAATCAGCGGGTTTGATCCTTTCTTTGAAAAAAAAAACGTGCTGATGGATTATAGAGTATGAGTATATAACTAGTCTGGCAGAAAATACTGCGACAGTGAGCCAAAACAGATTATCTTAAAGATATTGGACCTTTCGTTAATAAGTAAACGCTGAACCAAAAAATCACTCCAAAGCAAATATTAATGCAATATTGGTAATGTTTTTTTTATATAATACGATAGGCAACTAGTGTTGGTCTGCGTCGGCGGGGAAGATAAACACCGTGGAAAGCGAGTAGCAGCTGACGTTTCGAGCGCTAGCCCTTCGTCAGAGCAAAAGAGGGAATTGTGGGTGGGGAAACGGTTTATATAGTGTCGAGTGCATGATTACCGCTGAGGAAACATGTGCTCGGATCAATTGTGTTTTTTATAATGTTTGATGTTTCTTGTGTCAGTTAGAGACACAAGTTTCTAATACCAGAGTACACATGGAACTAGCGCTTTGTATTCTTCAGTTGTCACTATCAGTGTGCTAAATGTATTCCTTCAGTGTCTGACATTGTTTTAGATGTGAGTGCTCAGAAAGGTATGCTGCGAGCTATTGAAAATAATGCCTCGTTTGTAAACACTTGTATTTTAATATGGCGTCAGCAATCTGCTCCAGTTAGCGTGGGCTACATGAGTGGAAATCTATATCATAAAGCCTAAACCTTTCAAAATTTATCTTACGTTCTCAAATTCCCATCGTGTTTTTTGATGGCTTAGTGGCTTCTTTATTTGTTTATTCAATATACTTTTTTGTAAATGAGACATTTTCTTTATTTACAGGCCTCCGACAACATGAATAAACGAAAGCTGGGAAATGATACCAAATCAGCTGAGGGAAATGTTAAAAGAAAGGGTAAGAATGATTGACACTTGTTTTAATTAATACAAGGCATTTCAACCATACAACACCAGCATGTGGTTGTTCAATTCATATTCCTAAATCTAAATAAATTATGATAAATTGAACATCAAATACTGAGGTTTCACAAGATGGGATGAGGTAAGAGAACGAACCCCTTTGCCCCATGATAACTGTTTGAAATCTATTTTTAGTTTCACGATACCTGGTGTAAGTTAGTTTTATTATTTTTATCCCCTGGGTCCTAGCATTGTTATAAACCACTCCGTAGCAAACGAGCGCCAATTTACACCAATCAGGTATCTTTCTTAAATTAACTAGGCGGCTGTGTCCTCGGTGTTAATCTAAACTAGATTTCAAATAATTATTATTTAAACACACTCGTGTATGGGGGATTGAATCTTTTACCTCATTCTCTCTTGGATTTCAATATTTGCAAATCAGTACTAGATGGGGATAATCCTCAAGAAAATATAAAACATATCAATCTGGTTTGATTGCATTGTATCAATTTTGTAGTCACTTTAACCTTTATTTTACCATTTCATTACAATTATATTTATAAATATAATATTGATATACATGTATTGTATATGAAAATATAATCTTGATTTAAGAAATGAAACAGATCTTCCGTGTTTGCACAGGTTCATGCAAACCGAGGTACGTTTGGGAGAATTCGAGAGCAGAACAAACACGAGACCGCAATGCATGAACCTGTGCAAACACGGAAGATCTGTTTCATTTCTTTTTTTAAATATTTATTTTGATAAAAGAAGCACTTACGGTGCCTGTCTTACGGTGTGACGTCATTTCCATGTTTGCACAGGCTAATGACAACATGGCTATCAGCCAATCCGCGTACTATCTAAATTATTTTATAAATACATGTATTGTATATAAAATATAATTATATTTATTCTTATGTACAAGTCACAATTTCCTTCTGATTGGCTGAAAAAAGAGTGTCAGAACTCAACGTCTGATGTTTTGAAGTCAGAACTTCGGGGATGTGACATTATGTAACAACTATAGCAAAAAATAATTTAGCAAACAGAGGGTAAATGGCTTCGACAAATAGGGGGAACGTGCTTCCCTCCTGACTTAGATTGATTACACACACTTTTTCTTGATAATTTTTGATGTCATGCGAAATCCGAATATACCAATTGTTTTTAAACAATTAAAATAAGTTTCTTAGCGCTGATGCCTAGCTTGATTATATATTTTACTAACTAAAGTTAACAAACACCAAATATATAACTCGCCTTCATAAATTTATATATATAATATACATTTCTTATTTCAATATTTGTACTTGTATATAGATATAAATACATGCAGCTGCTTGTGATGGCTGTTGTAACTGTCGATCACGAAGTATTGTTTTGACATTTCATTTTAACCCCTTATATTTAAGCATCTGACAAACTCGTAAACATCCTCTCGTTCGACGGCGGTGGTATGCGAGATGTTATGGAGGTCTACATCCTGAAGGACGTCTTCAACTTCCTCACCCTATTCCTCAGGGATCCCTCGCAACTTAAATTCTTGGTCAACAGCGATTTCCTGAGGTCAAAAGGGAACCGTGAAATGTTAAGGTCTACCCTAGACAGAGTTAAAGATCCCATCCACCCGACTGAGGTATTCAACTATATAGTGGGAACTGGCACGGGGTCTCTGATTGCTTTTGGGTTAATCGGTGGAAAGAAAGTAGAACACGGAAGAGGACCTCTATCAACTGAAGAAATTATTCATATGTACAAAGCTTGCACAAGGAAAATCGTCAACGAGAAAGCAGAAAATAATAAGTTCGTAGACCGCCTAGAAAATAATGTTGCTGGACGTTTCCTGCCAATTCCGACAACGACGTACTCCCGACAAGGGTTGGAGGAGATTCTTCAAAAATACTTCGGGGAAATCAGTTTTAAAGACTTTCCCAAGACTAATGGTTGTGTGGCTGGTGTTGTGAGAAGTCAGATCTCTGAACAAAGTCCTGACAATACTATTTTATTCACCACCGGTGGCCAAGAAACACACAAAGTCGTTGACGTACTGAAGGCATCATTCACACCGCCCACAGTCTTCGATAAACCAATCAAATGGGAAGAACAATTTACAGACCACGGAGTTGGTGAAAACTGTCCCTTAGTTCAAATAATAGCAGAAGTACGAACACTCTTTGGAGAAAATAGCAAAATTGCTACTGTTCTCTCAATTGCACCACCTAAGAATGATCTTGAATCATTGCCTGATGGGATGGAATACCTTCCAAATCAAGTTACCGACGGAAGCGTTGTGTTTCATAACGTGAGTAAGAACCATCCGGATATAAAGTTTAAAAGATTGTTTCCCAAATCCAAAGAAGCAGGAACATCTAAATTGGATGAACAGAGAGTGGACGACATGCTATCATGTATGTTCTCAGAATCCATTGAAGATGGTGCGTACTTCGCTGGAATAATCCTAGCTTCATGCCAAATAGCCACGCGTTGTCCGATATCAGAAGACGTATCCAAGAGCACCATGATGCGATTGTTTGAGAGACTTAAGTTTTATTTTTCCTCACTCACTAATCCATCTGAAGTACAAGAATCAATTGAAGTGTGGCTTAAGATAGCCGAGTTAATTCAAGCCAATCCATCATACATTGCCTCTATAAATCTTGAAATGGCTATATACTACATGACAAAGGGTAACTGCGACAAGGCGCTATCCCTCTTCAACAAGTATTTGGACATGAACATCAAGATCCATGGAGAAGGAACGCCACACCCTAATATTGCAAAATCATACAATAACCTGGGACACTGCTACAGAGCAAAGAGAGACTATGGAGAGGCAATCCTCAACTACAATAAGAGCCTGGAAATGAAAATCAAGATTCAGGGTGAAGAGACACCCGGACATGATATTGCAGAAACACACAGAAGACTGGCACACAGCTATTTTAGAAATGGTGACTACGATCGTGCAATCATACACATAAACAAGAGCTTGGACATCAGAATCAAGATCCATGGTAAAGAAACACCACATCCTGATATTGCAGCAGCATACAAACAAATGGGAGTCTATTACATGGAAGGAAAGGGTGACTGCCATCAGGCGCTCTTTTTCTACAATAAGTGTTTGGATATGTGGCAAAACATCCATGGCGAAGAAACGCCACACCCTGATACTGCAACAGCATACCATAACATTGGAGAGTGCTATTTTGAAAAGGAAGACTACGATCGTGCGTTCTCCTACTACATGAAGAGCAAGGACATGAGAATCAAGATTCATGGTGAAAAGACACCACACCCACTCATTGCAGAATCGAACACTAGCCTGGCAAACTGCTGTATTCTAAAGGGTGACTGCGATCAGGCAATCTCGCTTTACAGCAACAGCCTGGATATGATAATCAGGATCCATGGTGAAGGAACGCCAGCCACTGTCATTGCAGCACTGAACAATAACCTGGGAAACTGCTACTTCAGACAGAGTGACTATGGTAAAGCATTGTCATATTATTGCAAGAGCTTGGACATAAGAATCCAGATCTATGGTGAGGACACACCACATTCTGACATTGCGGCATCATACCGAAACCTGGGAAAGTGCTATTATGGACAGAATGACTACGATCATGCGATCTACTACTACAACAAGACCCTTTACATGACAATCAAGATCTATGGTGACGAAACGGCACACCCTGACATTGCAACATCATACGATAACCTGGGAAAATGCTATGCTAAAATGTCTGAATACAATCATGCAATGTCGCTCTACAATAAGAGCTTGGGCGTTAGAATAAAGATCCATGGTGAAGAAATGCCACATCCTGACATTGCATCATCATACAATGACGTTGGAAACTGCTACTTCGGAAACGGTGACAGCGAGAATGCGCTCTTACTCTACAACAAGAGTTTGGACATGTTGATAAAGATACATGGTAAAGAAACGCCACACCCTGATATCGCGAGTGCATACAACGAGTAGTATAGCCGGAGTCAGATAAATACCACTTTTTCTTGTACAAGAAAACTCAAAAAGTTGTAAATGTTATGGACGCCTTGTTTTCTTGCACAAGGGGCGTCATAAAGCGAATTCAGAAATCCACTTCATGACGCCCCTTGTGCAAGAAAAAAGGCGTCCATACCATTACAACTTTTTAAGTTTATCTTGCACAAGAAAAAGTTGTATTTATCTGACTCCGGCTATACTACTAGGGGTAACTAAGGGTCATTCAAAGTGTCAGACCTTCTTACACATAAAAATCCCAACTTGAGTATCTGTTAGAGACAGGATTATTATACTGTATATCGATATCTTCCACTATGGATTATATATCGTACCTCCCTCTAGATATCTTGACTAAGATCGTAGAGCATGCAGGTCCTACGTCATTCTCAAGCATTGCAAGGGTATCAAAACACCTAAACAGTGCCGCATCTCTCGCGCGCTACAAAGACGTAGACCAAGAGTTCCGTATACAAGTACTATGTTTTGGTTTGGGTTCTACTCATAATGATGCCGATCGAGACAAATTGGCTAGGACTTTCGGCATTTCCGCAAGCCACATCGACGACAGCCTTTCTCTCATCTATGCCAGCGATCGTGGCAACCTTAATATTGTTAAGTGGCTCGTCAAGCACTTACGTTTCAATAAAATGGATAGATACACCAATCATACTCTATGCGCTGCCTTAAGGTACGGTCACCTTGGTATTGCTAAGTGGCTCATTAAGCACTTCCAGTTCACCAAAGAGGGCTATGCCGTCATGTTTGCTATGATAGAGGCTGGCGCGTATGGGCATCTTAATTGCATCAAGTGGCTCATTCAACGTTTTCAGATAACCATAGAGTGTGAATACATTCATCGTGCTCTACTATGCGCCTGTAGCCACGATCAGTTTCATACCGCTAAATGGCTCGTTAAGTGGATCATTAAGAACTCCCCTCTCACCATAGAGGAAGAAAATGCCCTACTAGATTACTATGTGAATGCCTATAATGTCAGATAGGAATCCGATTGAATCCAACTGCACCTAAAAAATCCAACTTGAAGTATATGTTAAAGGAATGATTATTATACTGTATATCGGCACCGAATGGTATTAGTATATATTCTTTATTCCACGACATTAGCATTCGTTGTCATCTTAGTACGCATTAATACCATACAGATCGAACATGTCGAAGAAGAACTCAAATGTAGACGCCGCAATGACTGAGACGACTTGTGATTGGTTGATGAGAGGGAAGGACTCAAAATGTCCAAAGAAGATTTCGAAGACAACGAAGTTCTGTTCCCAGCACAACTACCAAATCTCAAAAGGCTGTGCCCCACTCATGCCATGCTCGAAGTGCGGTAAAGGATGTCGTACTGATTACGGACTTTGCTCAGGATGCGACCGTCTCTCCATCAAGATGAAGGGTCCCGGTGTCTATGTAAAACGCGCTAAGAAGTCCAGCAAGATGCTAGAGGAGCCAAGAAAGGAGGAACTTGCAGAGCCAAACGTGGTGGAACCGGAGGAAGAGCAGAATGCTGCCGATGTGAGACACGCTATGGAGTTCGACGAGATGCTAGAGGAAGACCTCAGGAATGAGTTGATTAGGACTGCCAACAAGCCGGGGCCCGTCTACGACTCGTATCCAAGAAAGGCTAAAGCAGAGGAAGAATTGCCCGTGGAACCAGAGGAAGGTCTCGGAGAGTCTCTCACCCATGCACTCAACAAGGTGTTGGCTGCCTTGAGGAGTGAGAAGGACGATTAGGAATAGCCACGGAAAAAAAAAAAAAGAAAGAAGAATGAAGAAGGTCGTTGCGTGGCCCTCTTCATTCTTTTTTTTCTTTTTTTTTTCTATTGAACGTACGACATCTATAGTTGTATCATGGACGAGCTAGTCAGATTGTTTGGTCCTGGAATTCGTAGAAGCCTGAATATCAAACCACAAGTGGAACATATTAACGTCAGTGAAACATGTCCTGATTGTCTCTGCCCCTTTGAAATACAAGGAACGGAATTCGTATGTCCCACCTGTGGTCTTGTTTCCGAGGTTGAACCATGTGAAGAAACTAAGATCGACATCATTACTACTCGACTGCGTATAGTAGGTCCGGAGGGATTTCAGTATCAAAGTGATCTAGACCGAGCAAAACCAAAGCAAAGCGATAACACGGAACTACGACGACAAACGCTCCTACAAGAACTACAAGCATACAACACTATTTACAAACAAAGTTGTGACCTATCGTTCCCTACGAACACTTTAGGAATCGTAGCCGACGCATTTATCCAAGTAATGAAAGTTCATCCCAAGCGTAGCGATGCTAAGAGACATATTCTAGCTGCTCTACTCTACCATGCATGCATACAATGTGGATTCGTCCGATCTAAAGGTGAGGTTGCTCGCTTCATGCAACTAAGCAACAAAGGCATCCATAGAGGAGAGGTCTTTATACGTTCTCTGTGTGACGACGATGAGATCAATGTAGACTTGAATGCCGAGCGCATAGTTCCTCACATTGCAACGACTTTCCTACAGCTCGATCCTCAAGGAGTACTTATAGACGCTCAACGAATAGTCCACGAGGTTGTTACTATGGCAATAGAAAACAATGTAGGCAGATCGGTAATTAAGACGAAAGTTGTTGGAGCAAGTTACGAGGTGCTACATCGTTTAGGATCGTCTATGTCTCTTAACGAGGTCGTCGAACGATGTGACGTATTTGGAAATTCAGTCAAGCGTTTTGTCAAGGAGTTGTCTTCTTACCATTCCCACTTTGAACCAATCTACGCTAGACATGGGCTAACTAGCAGTAGGACTTAGCGAAGTGGAAGTGAGAGCCATGTTCATTTCTTTCATAGGAAACGTTGATTCTTACATTCCAAGTTTTTCTCGCATTTCCTTTTGCACTTCTTGCTTGAGTTCGGCTCGAACCCGATCTGGACTTTTTTCACCTATGGAAGCCTTGCGACGAATTTCAGATCTCATGATCTCATACTTATTCGCTTCATTCAGGATGAGACTGTATTCAGAGTCGGATATGTTTTCATCACGTAGTGCCTTCGATACTAGATCGCGAATCGTATTGATTTTCGCTTTTGCTAACATAGTTGTCTTTTCATGCTTAGAAACCTTCATTCCTAACTTCTTAGCTCCAATGGTCGTAGATGCCGAAATTAATCCACATAGCCCACCAATAACTCCAAGTGGTAGACCAATCACTATTCCAACCCCAGTCAACGCTGCGCCCAATCCAGATCCAGATAAGATCACAGATAGACCTCCAGTTGCCACTGCGATTCCATGAACTATTCCTTGAGAACGTGCATATTTCTTGCGCACACCTTCGTAGTGCCTTTCTTGAACTTCTATGTCCGAAAGCGTGTCTCGGATCGTTTGCAGTCTAAAGTTCTTTCCAGTGTCACTAACGAGCTGTGGATAGATACTTGGTGCTGATGGAAACGGTTGAATCGAGTCGCCTTCCATTGTAACGTTATACATATAGCTTACTCAAGCTTCAACACGTATCGTATCGGTTGACCACGGAAGTCTATCAGATTGCCTTTCTCATCGAGAATTGTCAGTCGAAGGCTGTTTTGCATTGTCCCTGGAGCTCGGACAGGTAGTGGGGGCGTTGTAGAATACGTATTTGTGTCAAACCAGCTGCCTCGTACTTTAAAGCTAGCCAGTACATTCGATCGCTTTCCTTCTAGTAGCGAGAAACTGGAATCCACCACATCGCAGTGGACATACATTGTGTGGATATCTTTGATCACCAGATCGTATTCTCCCACTTTGAGTGGTACATTACCATCTGCTTCTTCATTTCCTTCGATACCCAATAGTTCGCAGAGATTCTTACTGAACTTGATTGGTTTCTGAACCTTTAGGATCCAATCCCTCTTACCGCTTCTATTTATGAAGCCTACGGCTTTATTCGACAATAAGGGCTTGAGTGTACGTATATTATGAGACCCTGGATAGAGTGTGTATGGGAACCCTACGCCTCCGGTATCCCACTCGAACGTAGCCTGCGTTTCTAAGTTCCACCAACTATTCTCAAAAGTGACCTCAACTAGCGAAATATTATTGATAAGAATAGGGTCGTCGAAGTAGACAGTATGGTCAGCCAATGTTGTGGTGATATATAAGAGAACCATCTTATATGTTGAAGGTATAACTATGTATACGTATAGCTTCAACATGAGGAGGTCCGGAGGTCTTTTCAGTTATCATTACGAAGGGAAAGACGAAGAGGAAGAGGTCCCAACGCCGAATGCTAATATACGGTCAAAGGCTGAGAATCAAGCTAGGAGAGAGAATCAAGCTCGGATAGATAGAGAAGATGTGAAAAGTAGAGAGGTTGCAACATTGAATGTAGATCTATTAGCGAAGTTCAAGAAGAAATACCCACATGCAGATCTTCACAAGTTCTATGTCTCTACGGAAGTGAACGGTCCAGGCAAATATTCAACGAGTATTTGGTTTCGAGATGGAGATTCTAGCTATGTCGTTTACGGCGATGATGTCTCCAAGCTACCTGCAGTCACTCAAAGACGCATCGATAATGCGTTGTGGGATGTGCATAAAGGTTTTCCATCTACGTTGACCCTAGATAGGAGTGCGAAATATCCTATTACAGCAGTTCCTTCTACTGGACCGGCACAAGATAGCGATCTCACTAATCTATTGATATATGGCACACCAAAGGATAGGTTCAAAGCAGGCGTTCCAAATATATTCAAGGAGACCGTCGTAAAGCATATGACAGCAAATGAGTCCTACCATTGGTTACATGGTCCGGATTTCAAATACTGGCCTCAACAATTGAATTTCGCAACGTGGTGTGCGACTTCTGGATGTGGAGTGTCATTGTTTGATCCTATTTTCAAAACGTATCCACCAGTCGTTCAGGGGTTCCTACGATTCCATGTTTATTTCACGATACGAAGAATTCTACGTGAACTTGGTGGTACTCATGGAGTTCCTTTACCTGGTAACTCTAATTTCAAGAAAATGGATAACCCCTATAACAAATCAGCTCTTGAGAAATTGTGCAGCGAATTTGGTATATCTCGAACACCAGATTTCCGATGGCACGGAGGTAGGAATAATGGACTAGGAGATATATTCCTTTTGTACCCGGGTTGGCTAGGATACGTAAACGTCCATAAAGACCGAAGCTATGACAAAGGTGCAACCACATGGCCTCAGAAACATAATTTATTTGCAGACCAAGGCGGTAAGGAGGATCAGGGCAATCTTGTGGCCTTCATTAGGAACGATGAACATGAAGGAAAGCAATACAATTGGTTTACACCACCAATCGGAAAGGGTTTGACAGATGTTGGATTAGGTAGATTGGATAGATCTGTCGAGGCTTTTGGACATTACATACTTGGTGCTCAAGCCGACTTGAACGGATCCATCATAGATAGCCATAACGTCCAAGAAAAGTTTAAGAGCTTAGTCGAAGATGCTATTCTCGAAAACGACTTAGTGGTGAGCTACAAAAACTATCTTACTGCTATAACGAGGACACATAAGAGGCTCGATCTAGCAATAGCTCCAGGTGTGCGATTATTGCCAAGCGATCTAGTGTACTATCTTAGTGAGAAAGATGGCTATAAGAATCCAATCCCGAAAGCTACGAAAGATATGGTGCTAGGCACTAACGACATCAATGCAGAAGGCAAAGGACACCCACCTCTTCTTATGGAAGGATCATCAGATAAGAAATCGTTGCCGCATCTCGAGACGCACAAGAAACGAGTTCCTGTACCAAAGGCAAAGGCAAAGGCAAAGGCAAAGGTAAAGGCTGTCGTCTCACAACATGAGATTAATCTCGCAGTGACATCCATTGCTGCAGCTGGAATCGCATGGACGTTGTTTCGTTAACGGCGTTTGTATTGCTCCACTACGAAGACCACTGCTGCTACGATTAACAACCAAAGGTTGTTTGCTAAGACTCCAACAACGTCAGCAGCCATACTGAATATGAAACTCACAATTGGTCCAATCATCTTAGGTAGAATCTCCTCTAACTTTTTGCCTATTGCTCTTAAACCTTTGACAGTTGTTTTAGCAGCTGCTTTGGCAGCATCTCCAAATCCCGGTACTATCGCGGAAACTTTCTTCGTCAGATTGGAAACTATTACACCGATCACAGTACTTACCGCAGCTACCACGCTAATTATACTGACTCCATACTTCTTGAAGATGATTCTTATACGATCCCTAAGTGACAGCCGTGCTACTATAGCTTCTTCTATTTGCTCTAGGACTGCTTGCTCCTCCTGATCGGTCTTTATTTCATTAGTAGCGTTTTCTTTCTGAGTTTCGGTAGACGTAGGGTCTTTGAGTATTCCTTCATTTTGTTCGACCCTCTCACTCAATTGGTTTTGAGCTACTATGACTTCTTTTAACATTTCTTCCCTCGAAGGTCCTAAGACTCTTTTGAGACCTTTTCCCATCTTCTTATATAACTCACCTTTCATGGTGGTCAAAGGAATAGCTTTTTCTTTACTTCCATACTCTTTGATAAAGACTCTACCATCAGACATGGTTGCAATCTCAAGCGTGCCTCGAATTCCCACATCGTGGTATTTTTCCCAGACAGTCTCGAACATATCCTGTCTTGCATTTTCCGATAAACCCTGTTTGAAGATCACACTTCGATCGGTATACTTTGGGATTTTCTCTTTCTCCAGCCTCTCCAGGATTTTTTCATTTCTAGAAACGTTCGAGCCTTCCGAGTCGAAGAGTTCGTCGAAGTACTCGTCATCTTCTCTAGAAAACGAGGTTTCCTGATTCTTTGGTCTAGCACCTTCTTTGCCGTAGTTGCGTCTGGTTTTCATTGGGACCATTTCTCCTGACTCTTCTGGAAATATTGCATCCCACTCCTCATCCACATTGATAGTATCATCTTTATCGTAGTCTCCACCTTCATCAGTTCTTTCATCGGACCTACCCTCAGAGGCCATGTTAAACATAATTATATATATAGTTATATTCAACATGATCTCATCAAAGTTGGATCCCACACAAGTACGAAGAGAGCCTCATGCACTCAAGGCTCCACGAGACTTGTATAGGAAAACTTTCACTCGATCATCTGCCAATCCAGGTGAGACTCTATACGTAGAAGTCCCAAAGCTAGCAGAAGATGTAGTACTAGTACCTGGTAGCTTAGCGCTATTAGGCGACATCGTACTATCTGGTGGACATGCGAATAACAGAGTCGTTTCGAACGTTGGACGCTGTTTGGTCATGCGTAGAATCTGTAGGATGGGAGCTGAAACAGTAGAAGACCTTGTCAGGCCAGACCTCCTACAAACATACTCCGATGTATACCTATCTACGCAGGAGAGAGAGTCTAGAATACAACAAGGCATTCAATCAGAGAACTTGAATAAGCTACGATCGAAAGCTGGCGACGCAAGTACTTCTGTTGCTGCAGACAACGCGCTCCTAGCTGCATGTGGTTCCAAGTATAGGATTCCATTAGATGTTGACATTCTGACACAACATGGAGTTCTATATCCACATGCCTTAGAAAGTATCATTACATTCGAGTTGACTCTAGCGCCTGCCAACGAGGTTGTAATTGGATCGGATACTACGAAGATAGGTACGTACCAACTTACCAACATCCAACTAGAATACGAAGCAATCAGGAACGAAACGCTGGCTAGTAGTGCACTTCACAAATATGAAATAGGTACTGCATTCCTATACAACTACGCTGTTCACTTCAAAACAGTAGATATCGCTAAAACATCCGATACTTTGATATCTCAAAACATTAATGTTCCACGACGATCCTTTGCTGGACTACTTCTACTATTCATAGATCCACCTACCATTGGCACGCGAGATAGTGAAGCATTCTCGAATCCAGATATTTTGAAGGTAGAAGTAGATGTCAATGGGATTCCCAACAGACTCTTTCCAAGCGGCATGCTTCCCCTAGATTTCTGGGAGGCTGCAAGAAGCTGGTTTGGTACACCCAATACTTCTATGACTCCAAAGAAGTTCTTTGAAAATAGATTCTCTATTCTAATCGATTGTCGCACAGCAAAAGATTCCACCGTTCATGGTGATGGCTTGGCACAAACCGGCAGTGGAAAGGACATCGACATTCGCATACATAGAACTGCTAAGGGAAGTGGAAATGTGAAAATGCACATCTATGTCCTTGCGGATGCTCAGGTCACGATATTGAACAGATCTCTGCAGAGTATATTATACTGATGGATTCTCTCGTAGAGCACGTACCGTTCAACGCACTCATAGTCGGTCCAACGAATTGTGGGAAGACTGCGTTTCTCATAGAACAACTTCGTGGATCATTTCGTGGTAAGTTCGATTACATAGTACTGATTTGTCCTACGTATGCCCACAACAAAACTTATCGTGGATTCGCAAATCGAGATCCTCATTTCTTCGTCATATCGCCACCACAAGATGCCATCGATGCTACTTTGAGTATTTGCGCAACATTTTGGTCAGGTACCAATACTCTATTGATTCTCGATGATTGCGCCGCATCGAAGGACGTCAAGAAACGAACTGAAAAGCTAGTAGACTTAGCCTTTTCTGCACGACACATAGGGCTTTCCATTTGGGTGCTGTCCCAACAACTAACGAGCATATGTAAACCCTTCCGCGAGAACGTAGCTATCGTAGTAGCATTCCATACAGCATCGGTCGTAGATGGTAAAAAGATATTTGAGGACTATGGAGGCTCACAAGAATGTAAAGAGTTACGAACGATACTTGGATCCCATAAGTTCGCTCGCATGTGCTTCTGTCTCCGCCATCCTTTCGAGGTAGTGTTAGAGCTCCCAGCATCTATAACATATTATGACTGATAAGGAAATACTCGAGATATTCGGTGAGGACGTAACAGGTCCACCACCAACCGCCCTAGACATTACGTCAGACAATCGTGAATCACTTTCGATCTTAGCCGCAACAGGCGTAACGAAAGAATACTTAGGTAAGAACTTTTCCCTAGGGGACATCTCTAGGCTTCCCGAGAAAGAGGTAGACAAGTTGTATAGGAGGTATCAGGCCGTCCTAGCTCAGCAAGTAACGAAAGGCTTAGTCGACGGTGTGACGCGTCTAGCTACCCGCCTAGTTGCCTACCTAGTACCAATAGATTCTCAAGAAGCACTGATCAAGGACCTACAAGAAGACCCTCTAGTCCGCAACGAAATCAGTGCTGCTACTGGTCTACTATCACTCAAAGCAGGTCGCCTTGTAGCTCTAGCTAGCGTCCTATTCCACATATCTGGTCACGTAGTCATTCCTGGTACAACTGTTGAACCTCCACATATACCTACTATATCGAATCAAGATGGAAGGACAGACGGATCAGATAACTGCGAATCCTCCAACGACTGTACCAACTAAAAAAGGAAAAAATCCAAAGCGTGTTGCAGCAGGAAAATTAGCTTGGGAGAAGGTCACTGCCCGTGCAAAAGAAGCTCAAAAGATGGAGATAGAACGTGAAAATGAACCATCCAAAGAAACTGATGTAGAGAAAGGTCGGTTCGAAAACCTGACTATTCTCGCAGTCATCGGTACTGGCGCTACATTGTTTGGCACGTACTTTGCGTACAAGAAGTATGTAGATGGCAATAAGCGTGTTGCCGCCGTTAGCACGACACAACCTGCAGCTCCGACAAAGCCAACGGCACTAGACATGGAGTAACACTTAAAGACTCGAGACCATAGTAGT
The DNA here is from genome assembly GCA_030867875.1 of Actinernus sp. WN-2022. Classification (NCBI taxonomy): domain Eukaryota; kingdom Metazoa; phylum Cnidaria; class Anthozoa; order Actiniaria; family Actinernidae; genus Actinernus; species Actinernus sp. WN-2022. Next base: position 38,769,133 of record JAOWCC010001501.1, read on the forward strand.
ATATATCTAGATGGAGAAGGAATTGACGAAGACGGCAACCGACGCAGTCAAAATCGTTGGACTCGCTGCTGGTATTGGGTGGATCGTAAGGAAGACTACCAAGGAATCTATGCTTAGCGATCCTTCTTCTTCCATAGTGAATTACGCAAAGTGGACTGCCGTGATAGTTGGTAGCTTATACGCAAAGGAATATCTTGAGAAACAACTTGAGAAAGAAAAGACCAAACCGTAATGGCTGCAGCAATTGGAATGGCCATTTTCGGGGCTATATTGAATGCAACGGCATTTACTGGTGGTGGCATACTAGCTAGAATGCTTGGAAAGGATGGTGATGTAGATGCAGAACGAGAGAGACACGATAGGGCCACCGAAAAACTAGAACGTGAAATGAAAGCGTATAGAATCAAACGTCAAAGCTTATATGACTATGCACAAGAGCAGGAAGGTCTTGAACGCAAAGCACACAACGATCAAAGATATACCAACGAAGCCTTAGTGCGATCCGATAAGTTACGTAAAGAGCTAAAACGGCTCAAAGAGATGAAAGAACCCCGCTTATCTGACTACTACAAACCCTCAAACAATCAGAAGACTGGCGAGTTGCTCTACGTTGGTGGTGGAATGCTAGGCGTTGGATACGCTATTAGTAAATGGATATAGATACTACTACCCCTAAGCTACCCCTAAGCTACTACTAAGCTACCCCTAAGCTACCCCATAAGCTACCCCTAAGCTACTACTAAGCTACTACTAGCTACCCCTAAGCTACCCCTAAGCTACCCCTAAGCTACTACTAAGCTACCCCTAAGCTACTACTAAGCTACCCCTAAGCTACCCCTAAGCTACTACTAAGCTACCCCTAAGCTACTACTAAGCTACCCCTAAGCTACCCCTAAGCTACTACTAGCTACTACTAAGCTACCCCTAAGCTACTACTAGCTACTACTAAGCTACTACTAAGCTACTACTAGGTTACTACTAAAGAAGAAGAAAGGAAGAATGAAGAGGGTCACGCAACGACTTTCTTTATTCTTCCTTTTTTTTTTTTATCTGTTGAAGGTTGGGACGTATAGATGTATGATGGATTCTAAACTTGCGAATATCTTCTATGGTCCTATGGGCTATTGGAAAGGTCACTCTGCAATTGGTAAGCTATCGGTAGCAGTGAAAGCATCAGAAGACGTGGCTAGGAGTTGGTTGGAAAAGCAATCTATGTGGCAAATATATCTACCACCACCAAAACACATTCCACGACCGCATTGGACTGTATCGAAACCAAATGAAGTCCACCAAGCTGATTTGATATTTCTACCACACGATCGTCCTGGACGTGGAAGGAAACTATATAAGTATGCATTAGTGGTAATCGATGTAGCTTCTCGATACAAAGAAGCCGAACCTTTGGCATCTAAAGATAGTGGTGAAGTTTCTGCGGCATTCGAACGAATCTATAAACGTAGTCCACTCGAATGGCCAAAGACGTTGCAAGTAGATCCTGGTAGAGAATTCATGGGACGTATGTCTGAAACTCTAGAACTACATGGTACGAAAGTTCAACGAGGTGAAGCTGGTAATCATAGAGCGCAAGGCTTCGTCGAACGAGCAAATAGAACTCTAGCCGAGAGATTGTTTGGGTATCAGTATGCACAAGAGATGGTACTTACTTCGGAAGGATCAGATGAGCGTAGTAGAGAATGGGTACTTCGTTTACCAATGGTTATCAAAGCCATGAACAGTGAGGTGACTCGGTTGACTGGTAAAGAGCCTTCAAATTCTGTAATGACGCAACAAGTAGATCTGAAGACTCCTACGTATTCGCGCACCGTTGGATTGAGAGAAGAGCGTCTACCATTCGACGTTCTAGTTCGATATCTTTACGCACCAGGAGAATTGGAAGGAGGTGAAAAACGTAGAGCTACTGATCCCGTGTGGAGTTTACAGATATACACCATTTCGCGAAGCGTAGTATCTTTGGGACAGCCTGTGCTTTACTACCTTGTGAAGAGAGAAGGGGAGAAGGACGCACCCAAACGTGGATTCGTTCGTGAAGAGCTACAAGTCGTTCCTAGGGATACGGAACTACCACCAAAAGGAATTCTGTTTGTACCCAAGCGCTAGACAGCGTACTCTATTGGCTCGGTGTGGATTCCATCGGGAAGAACACGTCTTTTGTCGTAGTAAGCCGATAGCCCAAGCTTCCGTTGTTTGTAGGTTGCTATACCTTCTGGCGATAGTCGGAAGCCTCGGTTTTCCGCCATGTCGATACTACCTTGGAGGGCTGCTTTGAATCGATCCCACGAAATGTCGTTGTGACGCCTAGACATACCTTTAGCGGAATACTTCTTGCTGCCACCCGTATCGACGTAGTAGGCTTTCGAGCATAGGGCAATGGCGCGCTGTCCTTCGAATTCGAGTTTGAAGAGTCCTGGGGTACGACTGCTCCACTTGTCCCAAGCTAGCCATTCCTTCCTTTCGGCTTCGAAATCCTCTCGAAGTTCCGGTCTTACAACCTCATCGAGGCTATTTCCCGAGATGGCAATGTACGCACTGTCCGTGTCCATCTGGATGTATTCGAAATCATCTCGGTCGATGTACTTATCGAGGAAGTCGTAGTAGAACTCGAGCATACGCAGCTTTGCAAGCTGGTACACAGCGATACCTACTTGGAAAGGGCGTTTGATTCGGATCTGGTCCTTTCGGCTCTCGAGTTCGTATGCCTCGCCAATCTCTTCCAGGTCTTCGAACCAAACACTTCGCAAGGCTTTGTCCACAATCTTCTCATCTTTTGTATAGGTGACCTTTGTTTGGCGTCCTAAGTCTTCAAGCAACTTTCCATAGGCACTGTTTCCTAGTAGCTTGAACACATCTGCCAGCAAAGCCTCACCTTTATCTTCATCTCCCATACGACGTGCCTCGGTGACTTGGTCTACGAACCAGCCGAAGATTTCTTTGGGTTCGTAATCTATCGTGCGGTAGACAGCAGTGATCACTGCGCCATGATCTACATACCAAAGTAGAAGAGGAGCATAGAGTAGCAACTTCTTTCCAGAGAGACTTCCAACTAACTTCTTTTCCTCGCTGAGCTTTCTACCAGTCTTCTCAAGGTAGGCCAACATTTGTGGAGGAATTGCTTCCTTGGGGATTTTCTTGTTGTAGAAGAAGGGTGGCATCTCCTCAAATTCCTTCCACAATTTCTTTGGTATCTCGATGTCTACTTCTGCATATCCAAACCACGTTCCACCAAGTAGACATTCAACGAATCCTTCGGTGGCTGGACCTGGATCGTCATAGTGCACAACCTTTTCTTTTCCACAAGGCATTTCGAATTCCATGGTAGAAAGATATAGGGCGTTGGCATCGTATCCAAGAATCTTACGACAAATCTTAGTTCCTCCCTGATGACTACGAATCTTAGTTTTTCCCGCTTCGTGGAGTCTGGTGAACACTATGCTTGGACCTCCCACGACAGCGTCTTTCAGCATGCGGTAGGCTTCCTTACTTGGAGCGTACATCTCAGCTCCCCTTTCTACACTACCTCGAAGCAGGAACTGTAGTGAGACTCCTGGGATGGACACTGCGTCTTTCAGCATGTCTACTCCTTTCTCGTGATAGAAATCTTGCATCTTTTCGAGTGCCTCTAGGAATGGAACTACATCTAGGTCGTTGTAGTATCGTAGCCAGTCTGCAAAGGTTTCCATTCCTTTGTCGAGAAAGGTGCGCTTGCAGTCTTCGAACTCTGACATAGATAGTAGATGTTCTCTTTTCAACTTCGAACCCCACTCTGGATAGTCTGGTAATCCAATGTGATCCAACTTGTCAGGAGAGTCAAACCACTCATATGGGAAGAAACTCTTTTGCAACTCACAGCCATAGGCAGCGACCCAACGTTCATAAGAAGTTCCAGGTCCAAGGTAGTTGATCACATCTAGGAAACGGAAATCTGGGGTCAATAGGAACATAGTGGAATTGGCTTTCTTTGCTACCAGGATCTTTGAACAGGTGTCGGCAATGATTCCTACGAAGTGCTCCCTGATCAGATTGAGATCGTACCTGCCAGAGTTGAATCCCACTACTGGAACTTGGTTGATCCATTCGTCGATCCTAGCTCGTTGTTTCTTTGGTAGGGTGTCAAAAGAGAATTCAGGTGTCTTGGGGCAGAACTGTTCCACAACGACTTCTTGGATTGTCTCTGCTCTTCGCTGGAGTTCTTCGACGAAGGCTTCGATGAGTTCTTTTGGATTGCGTCGACAGATGTGGGTTGACGTTCGATTGTATGTGTCCGCAATTGATACTGATATGGGAACGTGGACGTTTTCGATGGTCAGGTGGTCTGTTGGTTGTCTTCCTTTTGTCGTGTCGAGATAGGCTTCGAAATCGTAAACTATGAAGTGTGGGTAGACAGTTTGTGTTGGTGTGGGGACCGGTTTGTTTTTCTTCTTTGTGGAGCAGCCCCAAGCTTCCACTACTGTATAACCAGCTCCTTGTAGCTTTGCCGTTCTTTCACAGGTCTTGAGATAGAGCCTCCTTTCCCTAGGAAAACATTTCGGGCAGCCATGGAAATAGCATCCATGAAATTGGAAGATGGTTTTCGAAAGAGGTTCGTAGCCGTCGACCGGCGCTCCTTCGATCCAATGCTCTCCACCATGCCCACAAGCTGCATGATGAATGTGTTGTCCAATCCTTTTGGTTTCACGTTCTAACCAGCATAGAGCGACTTTGCTGGCTGTGCTCTCTGGCCAGAAGGCTTTTTCGTATGCCGACTGGGGTACTGTGATTACTTTTCCGGGGCAAACAATCTTCGTTTCGCCACGCCTGCAACGATCTGCATGGCGGTGAAGGTTCGAGGCTTTTGTGAACCGTTGCTTACAATCGTTGCATACGTAGATGCTCCCTATCTTGTCGACGTTCTTGATGTAGAAAGCATGTCCTTCATATATCCCAATCGTCATCGTATGCTTGTAGTGAGCTGCATGTCGCATCAGATGCCAAGCGCCATCCTCCGTAGGTTCGTACACCCGAATGCCAATCCCGAAGTGTAACTCAACTTTATCCAGCTGGTCTAAGGAAGTTCTGGGAACATCTTGCGTGGGTGCTGTCAGGCGATAGAAGTTCTGGGCAAGTTTTCGAGCTTTGACGCAACACCTATCTACTCTTGCTCCTTCATGCATGGCAAGGCAGCGCCAAAGACATAGGTTGTCGCCATACCGATCAAGGGCAAGTATTCCTCTCTTATAGCGAAGCCATTGGGGCAGTGGACCTGTTCCCAACAAAAGCTGACGATCGATCACAACTTTCACATCTACGTATATCCAACGCACGAAGGCCCATTGGGTATTTGGTCGAGTGATGTTGTCGGGATTCAATCGAGCTGTCTCCATACTATTGATCCACTCTTCTCCATCTTCTAGGATGTTCACCCATGGAGAGCCTGGGACAGTCTTGGAGAATAGAATCACGCGTCCGTCATTGACATTGCGAATGCGATAGGTGTAGCTGTATCGTAGGTAGAAGCTGGTGGTTACCTTTGCAACTAACTTTTCCATGATCCTAGGGGTCAAATCTCCTGCCACACCTTGGAAGAAGCGCCATCGGATAGTACGGCGGCCTATCTCCATCCCCTCGAGCATTCCATCTCTCTCCTCTAGAATGGCACCTGCCTCTCGAGCTAGACTCCGTGGAAGTGGTTCACTACGTGGTCTCACCATTCTCCCTTCGATATAACTATACGTTAGGATAGCTTTAACAGATACTCCAAATCTAGATTTCTAGGTGTAAGGCTGTTGCAGCGATATAACTATATGTAATCATATCTCTAATAGGATTATCAAGTTGGATTTTATGTACAAGAATGTCTAGTGACACTTTGAATGACCCTTAGTTACCCCTAGTAGTATAGCCGGAGTCAGATAAATACAACTTTTTCTTGTGCAAGATAAACTTAAAAAGTTGTCTACTTATGGACGCCTTTTTTCTTGCACAAGGGGCGTCATGAAGTGGATTTCTGAATTCGCTTTATGACGCCCCTTGTGCAAGAAAACAAGGCGTCCATAAGTAGACCAACTTTTTGAGTTTTCTTGTGCAAGAAAAAGTGGTATTTATCTGACTCCGGCTATACTACTCAACGCCATTGGAAACTGTTACACAGAAAAAGGGGACTGCCATCAGGCGCTGCTTTCCTACAATAAGTTTTTGGATATGTCACTAAAGTTCCATGGTGAAGAAACGCCACCCTATAATATTGCGGGAGCATACAGTAACATTGGAAACTGTTACGAAAAACAGGGTGATTGCCAGCAGGCGCTCCTTTTCTACAATAAGTGTTTGGATATGTGGATAAATATCCATGGCGAAGAAACGCCACACCCTGATATTGCAGCATCATACTATAACATTGGAAGGTGTTATTTTGAAAAGGAAGACTACGATCAGGCGTTCTCCTACTACATGAAGAGCAGGGACATGTCAATCAAGATTCATGGTGAACATACACAACACCCACTCATTGTAGTATCGAACAAAAGCCTGGCAGACTGCTGTATTCTAAAGGGTGACTGCGATCAGGCACTCTCGCTTTACAGCAACAGCCTGGATATGCTAGTCAAGATCAATGGTGAAGATACGCTACATCCTGATGTGGTAACACTGAACGATATCATAGGAAACTGCTATTTTGAAAAGGGTGATTACGGTAAGGCACTGTCACACTATTGCAAGAGCTTGGACATAAGAATTAAGATCTATGGTGAAGACACACCACATTCTGACATTGCAGCATCATACCGAAAACTGGGAAATTGCTATTATGGACAGAATGACTACGATCATGCGATCTTCTACTACAACAAGACCCTTGACATGACAATCAAGATCCATGACGACGAAACGCCACACTCTGACATTGCAACATCATACGATAACCTGGGAAACTGCTACGCTAAAACATATGACTACGATCTTGCATTGTCGCTCTACAAAAAGAGCCTGGACATTAGAATAAAGATCCATGGTAAAGAAACGCCACACCCTGACATTGCAACATCATACAATAACCTGGGAAACTGCTGTTTTGATAAGGCTGACTACGATCAGGCGCATTTACTGCACAGCAAGAGCTTGGAAATGAGGATCAAGATTCATGGCGAAGTAACGCCACACCCTGACATTGCAGCAGCATACAATAACCTTGGAAACTGCTACATCGGAAATAGTGACAGCGAGAAGGCGCTCTTAGTCTACAACAAGTGTTTGGACATGTTGATAAAGTTCCATGGTGAAGAAACGCCACACCTTAGTATGGCGGGAGCACACAATAACATTGGAAGGTGCTATCACCTAAAGGGTGACTGCGACCAGGCGCTCTTACACTACAACAAATGCTTGGACATGCGTATAAAGTACTATGGTGAAGAAACGGCACACCCTGAAATTGCGAGTGCGTACAACAACATTGGACATTGCTATCAGCAAAAGGGTGAATGCGATCAGGCGCTCTTACACTACAACATGTGCTTGGATATGGTGAAGAAACGACACAGTCTGACGTAGCAGGAGCATACAATAACGTTAGGAACTGCTCCTAGCCAAAGGGTAACAGCGATCAGGCACGTTTACTCTACAACAAGAGTTTGGACATGTGGTTCTCAAAATGATTAATGGTTAATGAGATCAACAACCAATCGGGTCAGGCGGATGAATCTTGATAACCAATGAGACAATTGATCAAGAACAAGAACAAGACACAAGGATTATATCGTAGTTATGACTTCACATGAATTTTACGTATGCTTGCTATGTACTTTATGTAGCGTTTTATCGTTCCAGCTGAAGTCCCAATAACTTTGAAGAACTAGAAACTGAAATCAACGGTTTTAAGGCTTGATATGGGTTAGCACCTTCTTATATTGAACATCTAATTTCAATAAAGTGTAAATGAAAATATAATCTCACGTCAAAAAATAAAGTTCCGAGCTTGAGTAGAACGCCATGACAGATATAGATACTACATTGCCGAATACTTCACATGTATTTAATTTATATTAATCTAAAGCAAACTCAGAGTCCTTTCGAATATGCTCACAAATGTTAGGGTAACTAAAGCACTAAACTAAAGCATAGTCCACAAGAGCAAGTTTTCCTTCACAAGTTTCATTGGCAAGTTTATTTGCTCGTGTGTACGGGTGAACAAGTTTTCTTTGACAAGTTTTGCCGGTTTGCTCGTGTGTATCGCAAAACATGACAAGTTTTCCTTGGGGACAGGAATGCTCTTTGGACAGCGAAATATCTAGCGTAGTGTAGTAATTTCGAGAGCAGTTTGAAAAAAAATACATTCTCGACCTCTAAGCTCACAACGAATGGCTCCTTTATCAAGAAAACACCGTCTATTTGCCTGTAGTCTAGGTGTCGCCCTTCATAAGCACCATGTGCATACAAAACGGTGTAATAATTGTAGATTGCACCACGACTGGACGCCATGACAGTTTCTAGAAAATGCAAAGTATCATTATGTGCAACGCAAAATAAACGGCAAGGGCTCTGGGATTTTTCTAATTTTTATTAAGCTTCCTCGCTACTACTGTATTTCAATAATAAATTTAGATTTACTTGTATTTTTTCGGTCTTCTAATGTAAGAATGTACTCTTATTTTGATCTTATCAAAGAAATAAACTTTTAGAAAAATTATATATGGTGGCAATAAAACATCTAGATTTCGTAATTCCTTGTCATATTTTCCTTGTCGAGCCGTACATACGAACAAGTTTCGCGACTTGACGAGTTTTCCTTGACAAGTCTCCTTGTTCAAAAGCTTGCATTTCAGCTTTTGAACAAGGAGACTTATCAAGGAAAAACTTGTCATGTTTTGCCGTACATACGAGCAAATAAAAAGTTGTCAAGGAAAACTTGCTCTTGTAGATGAGGCTTAAGTAGCATAAAGGCGATAGAATTTAAAACGACAGAAGAAAGTGGACGACCGCATTTCTTGTCACTCACCTACATGTACAATTCACTCTGTAAATGTTATTGAATCATTGAAATAAATTGTTGTTATGAGTAGTTATTAAGAGGGGATACTTATAATTTTCGCGTAATATTTGAAAAACGTGCTTTTGAATAAAGTCGAAATTTCGGTGTTTTTTTTTCAGCGGTCTATTCTGCATGATTCTGAGGGACAGTCTTGAACGACTTCAGTTTTAAAATGTGTATATGTTTCTCTTCGGCCCAAATATAAATCGTCGAATTGGCGTTTTTTCTAAATTTAATATCTAATGAAGGTGCACAATTTGTCACCGTTATAATAATATAAAGGGAGCAAAGCGAAATATGAATTTTATTTATTTTTACACTGCAAACGTTCTTCAGCGAATGAACATGATCCAGAGTAAGAAAGTTTGCATACCTGACATTCTTGTACGACATGGGAGGCTGTACAATCTTTCTTCTCATTCTTGCCTACATTTTAGCATAAATCGAACTTCAAGCTAAAAATAAACCGATTACATAAAAGAAAGCTGAGAACGTCACCCTTAATCTTAGCCTGATTTTCAGACGGTCGAGGTCGTCCGCTCACTTCCTCCCACCTCCCCGTCTGATGGACTTTGGCAGAAACCGTGTTCCTGACGTCATTTCATTTCGACCAATCAGAGCGAAGGTTTCATTTTTAGAGAACTGAGGTATGCGTGGAATGTCCAGTGGAGCCTGCATGAAGGACAACCCAAATGGCGGACGATACAAACAGACTTGATATGGCTTTGGAGAAAGCGTACGAAACTTTCGGCATTTCTGAATTATTTCCCGAACAGAGAAAGGCAATATTACCCCTCGTTTCCCGGAAGGACCTTGGCTATCACAGCTGCATCTATAGGCGACGACCAGGTAGAGAATCGAGAAATTATGTAGCCTTCTGGTACAGCTCGCCAGAATCACGCACTTTCCTGCACTGCAGAATTCTTATGTTTTACAGCTTCAAACTTATGTTGATTTCTCAGAACTAACCCTAACCATACCTGTTTGAGCTGCTATGGTTTTTTGGGCAGCAGGAACTTTTTAAATAGGATTTTTCGTACAGTATTTCAAGCGCATGGTCACAACACTGATCTAACTGTTGTACTTTACAATTTGTCAAAATCAACACTGTTCAAAATTCTGATAACATAAATATTTAGGCAAATGTAATCCAACTTTTACCATGACATATTCACTGTATGTGTTCACTCCTGTAAAAATTTCATGCCATTCCATGAAAGATTTAGTCTTCTTAAGGCGAAAAAGCTAAGATATTTCAGCTTTTAGGACAGCAATATTTGTCAAAATAAAGTGTGTTAAAATTTTTGCAAACATAAATAATTGCCCAAATGTCGTGAAACTATTACCATGACATACTCAGTATGTGTGTTCACTGCTATAAAAAAACCATTACATTTCATGAAATATTTGGTCTTTCTAAATGCCAACATTCTAGGAGACATTACATTTTAATACGGCATACAAAGCGGTCGAGGAAGATTAATGATTTTCCAAAGCCCGTAGCTAGTAGATTCATAAACATTGCGATATCGATAGCGCTTCCTATCAGATTTTCCCGGTACACGTCTGAGGACAACATGTTTCTCCACGTTCTGTTTCTATAAGTTTGAAGCTTTAGAACATATTCTGCAGTGCATGAAAGAGCCGTGATTCTGACGATCTGTAGAAGTTGTAGAAGGCTACATAATTTCTCCTCTCTCGATTCTCCACCTGGTCGTCGCCTTATAGATGCAGCTGTGGTAGCAAAGGTCCTTCCGGGAAACGAAGTATAATAATGCCTTTCTCTGTTCGGGAAATAATTCAGAAATGTCGAAAGTTTCGCACGCTTTCTCCAAAGGCATATCTAGTCCGTTTGTATAGTCCGCCATTTGGCTTCACCTTCATGCAGGCTGCACTAGACATTCCATGCATACCTCAGTTCTCTAAAAATAAAACCTTCGCTCTGATTGGTCGAAATGAAATGACGTCAGGAACACGGTTTCTGCCAAAGTCCATCAAACGGGGAGGTGGGAGGGAGTGAGCGGACGACCTCGACCGTCTGAAAATCAGGCTACCTTAATCTTGGTTTCCATCGCCAATGTCAGTGGAATGACGGTTAAAAACCTGAGCAATGTCTGCAGAAGAACTGCATGAGAGTTTGATCTCCTAATTTTATTTCAGAGACATTGGTTGATTTGCTTTGTCGACTTTTGCAGGTCATTAATTAATTTCGAAGTTTTCCTTGGGTCATTTTTATTGGCTTCAAGATTGTTAGTAAAATATTTGCGTTTTTCTTGCTTAATAGAGTTGTTGACGTCATTTCGAGCTACTTTATACTGTTCCCAAATCGTATGGTCGTTTGTTGACGCTAGTTTTCTTTTTAAAAATCCCTTTTGTGCATTTTGCGTATTAATTCATTTGTAATCCAGGGTGTTTTTTTTTTCGAGGTCTTGTTGTCCTAAGTGGCGCATGTTTATCAATCACACTCATTAGAATGTGTTTCCATGCACGCCACATTTCATTTGGGTTTTTGTAAGTAGGAAATACTTCGGACGAAGAATATTATTCTCGAAATAAAACGTTGAGCCAAGCGGAAAAGGTCTATTAAGAAACTTCAACCTGTTAAAGTTTTAAGCTTAGCGTTCAAGTAGTTTTCTTGTTTTTCTCGTAACATTTCACATACGTGGCTAAAATTAGAAACATGGGTGCTTGCCTTTGTTTTCTTTTAGTTTCATTCAGCGGTCAGCGGTCATGATGCCAAGATGGCGTGTTTCTTTCTCCTCCATATTTGTAAATGTTTTTGTGAGTCCTAATCTTTATGTTCTGTCTTGGTACTATCTAAATCAACTAGTGAAATAGCAATGGATCCTGCTGAATTAAAGCAGGTGCTTGGGAAGTTATTGGACGAAAAGCTCAACCATAAGCTTGCCCGTATCGAGGAATCGATTGACCACATGAGTGGCAAGTTTGACGACTTGTGTTCTAAATTAGTGAAGTTGGAGGAATCTAACAAGAAGCTGACTCTCGAAAACACTTCACTAAAGCATTAAGTCTACTCGCTGGATAATGAGCTAAATCAACTGAAACTGACAGTTGACATTCAAGAGCAATATTGCCGGCGTGAGTGTCTTGAGTTTCGTGGGATTCCACAAGTTTCCAGGGAGTCTACAAATGAATTAAGTCATGGAAGTCGCAAAACTCATTGACGTCGAAGTCTCTAAAGAAGTTCTCTCAACCAGTCATAGATTGCCTGTCCAAGAAAGTAGGAATGGTCACATCACAAGTGAAAATTCATGCCCGATATTCATCGCAAAGTTCGTGAACCGCGACAAAAGAGATGAACTGTATCGTGTGAGATATAAATTGAAGAATTTCGATTCTTCTGACATTGGTCTTGGCAGACAATCTTTATTGGGGCGAGCCTTAGCCAAAGTAACAGAGAACTATTTAAAGCGTGTCTCGAATTCAAGAAATAATTCCAATTCAAGTTTATCTGGACCAATACCGGGCAGATAAATGTCAGGAAAGATGAATCAAGTCCTCGAATCTATTGATTTCCTGTATGAGTGATCTGGAAAAGCTGCGGAGCCTGTCTGGGGCCAGGCATAACCAACGTACTCAGGACCTCTACGCAACATCGCTAATTCTAACTGGCTGAATTATAAGGATCGTAAGGAACTACCATTTATACCTTTATATGCCTGTTTCATCGTCAAGCTTCAGTGGTTTGAGTTCCCAGGCATGATATTACCAGCATGGTGAAGTGCCCATACTGCTCCAAACAAGTAAGGAATAACTGTAGAACTATAGAGTGTGATTCCTGTATGGAATGGTGCCACTTTAAATTCACTGCTCTTACTATCAAAGACTATAAACGCATTTCATTCTCTAATGATTTCTGGCTGTGCCAATTTTGTAGAAATAGTATTTTTCCTTTTAATTCTTTAGATAATTCTTATTTGTGTGAACTGGATTTCAATTCAAATACTGATTGCCTTTGCTCGCATAATATTGCAGATATTTTGATATTATTTCTGGTATTAATAATGTATCTAATCTTACTGATTGCGATCCAGAGCTGAATATTCCATCAGGAGTTAATTTTAAATATTATACCTCGCATGATTTCCATAGCTCAGAAGAAATCAGAAATTTACAAATTGAAAAGTCGATTTCTTTTCTCCACTGCAATATAAGGAGTATATCTGCAAATCATTATTCCCTTGTATTAGATATATTAAGTATCTTATATTAAGTAAAAGGCTTATCCTTTTCAAGTTATTGGTTTGTCTGAAACCTGGATTTCTACCACAAAAAACGTAATTAGCAATATTTCATTACCAGGCTATAACTTTTTAACCCAGCCTAGTAAGTACCAGGTTGGTGTTACTGGTTTCCTTATTGCGAACAACTTAAACTATATTCCAAGAGAAGAGTTGAGTGTTTATAATGACTAACAAGAGTCTCTTTGGATTGAACTAGTTAATAGCAAAAATCCAAACAATCTCTGTGGTGTCATATATAGACACCCAAGTAGTAATCTTCAAATATTCCTGCACAATTTGTTTGCTACAATTGAAAAGGTTCATAATGAATCTAAATACTGTGTAATTATGGGGGATTTTAACATAAATCTTCTATATCATATATCATATTTCTCATCATCTTCTCAATTTTTTAATTATTAATTACGTAATGCATTCAACAAGCAATAAAAGAAGATATAAACGTGACTTTACAAGACTTGATGAAGAGGCCTTATTTGATGATTTTAGAAATGTTGACTGGATAGAAATTTTCTGGGGCTTAGATAATGTTAATGAAATGTTTAGTTATTTTCATTCAAAAACTAAAGAAATTGTTGACCAGCATATACCTTTAAAAAAAATATCTAGAAGCGAAGTCAAATTTCTGTCTAAGCCCTGGATTACAACTGCTCTAAAAAAGTCCATTTCAATTAAAAATAAGCTAAACAAAATATACAAGATATACAGGAATAAAATTAAATACCTAATGATTATCAAGTAAGAAAATGTACTATACTCAATATTTTTCCTAAAATAAGTATAATATTAAAAATATCTGGAGTCGAATCAAACAACTGATAACTACAAAACCAAATTCACTTCCTAATCCTAAGAAAATTGTAAAAGATAACAAGTCTCTTACTGATGTACAATCTATTGCAAATGAATTTATCTTTTCTGTTCCAATGTTGGTAAAAACCTAGCAAATTTAATACCTACAACCTCAACCACTTTCAGGTTGTACTTAAAAGATCCAGTTTCTTCTAGTTTCTTTTTAATGCCAACATGTTGTGAAGAAATTGAAAATGTGACCTAAAATTAGTTAAAGCTAGTGGCCCATTGAGTGTTCCAGTTTCTATCATTAAGGTTCTTATCTCTAAGCTCCTTGAATTGTTATTTAATTACTCATTTTCAACTGGTACTGTTCCTGACCAATTTAAGATCGCTAGGGTGATACAAGTCTATAAAAAAGGGCAGTCTATAAAAGAGGGTCAGAATTATCTGTTAATAATTATATATCTTTAATAAGATCTTGGAGAAACTTATGTATAAGAGATTATATCAATTCTTGGTTAAAAAATCTGTCTTCTTTGAAGGTCAGTTTGGCTTTCAAGCTAACCACTCAACCATACATGCCTTACTGCCAATTACTCGGGCCAGCGTAGGCTGGGCCCGAGTCAAGTTTCGCAAGTGTTTATTATTTTTATTTATTTTTGTGTCGACCCGGAAGTCGCCGTTAACCAATCAGATTACACAGGAGCCATTGTTCGATGAACAACTCAACACGTGACAAGATCAACCAATCAGAGTCGACACCGCTCGGGGACACTTCCCAAAGATATTTTTAGAGGCAAAGTTCGACGGGAGCGAAGATTTGAGCCATTCTTACCCATTATTTTGCTCAAACCAAAGGTCTCTTCGACTGAAATACCAAGATGTTCAGTCATTCTAGGGCTAGCAGGACTTTTAGGGGCTTTCGCATAGTCAACTGCTCCAGCTGTACGAAGAACTGCGCGCGCAAAGGATTATTGTTCAAAATGGTGCGGCCCTCGTCCCAGTCTCCAAAATTCTGATTCCGCGCGGTATTTAAATTGTCGATCGTACGGTGAGTCAAAATTCATGGAGATGTTCCGATGTTTTCATGGGTTTTCTTTACTCCAAAACACTCACAATGACATGCCTTTAGTTTGCTCTGGCATTTATGTATGCTTAAATGGATACAGTGTTGTGTTGGTTTGACAAAAAGTTCAATAAAAGAATGAGTTTGTCGAGCGTTGTTTCCGAGTAGGTCTGTTCATGTTTTGTTTTGTTTTGTTTACCCTCTATTTTAATAAAAGAAAACTGAAATCCAAGTTCTTATTTGTCTTTTATAAGTATAATAGAACTCTTTAAAAGAAAGTGAGGGTAAAAACAGATCTGTATTGTGATTATGTTGAACGTCCAGCGAACGCGTAGTCTGTCTACCTAGCTTTAACGTGTGATACTAGCTAGGCTACAATAGCTACGTACCGTGGTTATAAAAAAAAAATGTTGGATGCACTTGGTAGGTTTACTCGTTTGGTTTCCTGTAAATTATCTTTAAAATAACTGAAGTTTATACGCTTCCCTAGTATCAATTACATTGTCGAATGATGGATATGTCATTCAAGTGCTGGGATTGTCCAGTCAACTACACACATCACCGGAGCCTGAGAAAACACTACGAAAACGTTCCTGAACACCGTCCGCCAAAACAAGAGGTAAGACAAAATTCACTCTCAACGCTACGGACACCTACGTTATCATTATAATTATCCTTGTTATCTTTTCAGAAGCCAACCTGTAATCGTGTGAATCAAAACAATCATTCTATACAAATATATACGCTCTTTAACCTACTACTGACAAAGCTTTCTTTGGCTGAGTGACTTATAAATAAATTGCAATTTTATTACAGTTTTCGTTGAAGTGCGACCCTGGAAGTTTCAAGTTACGCGCGCGTCTTGAGGCGTACTCTAGTCTCATTCAAAGCTTTCACCGCCTAGACTGGACTATATTTTGATTAACGGTCGGCTAAGTACAATTTACGAAACGCGAATTGAAATTTCCAGGGTCGCACAACGACGAAAATAGTAATAGATACGGCATTGTTTAGCAATGTTACCAAAATGGCGAAACTACAACAGGAGGTGGACTTCAACCATATTATAAGAAGTCGGACACAGAACACAGCTTGTGTAATGAATATTTGAAAATTGATGAAGTGATTCCAAGAAACAATAAAAACAAAAATAAATATTAATTTCCCCCTCCCCCGTCCATAAACTGGAAAGATAAATTATGCGAGTCAGCAAAAGCCAACAAAGTATTACTCTATTACTGTCAATAATTTTTTAACAGATGAAAACAGTTCAACAAGCCACTACTGATTTCTTACAAGTTCCATCTCATAACCGGTCAAGCAAAATCAAGGAATTTATCAAGTCCCTCACAACAGCTGAGCTCATTTCTGTGCTTCCCTTCCTGGCTAAACATGTTACTGTGTTCAAATTTCTCCAAGAGAAAAGCAAGCAGCCCTCACGGTCAACTGGAGAAATTAACACATCTAAACTCTGGTTTGAATTTGAAACTCTAATTGAAAATGTGAAAACCTTTTACCCCGAAGTAGCTAGCCACATCCAAACAACTAGATGCATGCATAAAGTACATCCAAGACCACTAAATGAGCAGCAGCAATCCTGCACGATGAAGCTAATCATTAAGAGGGTCACTAAGTTCATTGATGACTTACATATTCCACCAGGAGAAGCAGAAACGCTGCATATATACATTTATCTCTAAGGATTTAACAAAGTTTATCGTCGGGTCTGATGAGGGCCAGCATTACCTCAAAACAGCGCTGATGCCAGCAATTTACAATGAAAACAAAGATCTTTTTCTCAAGTTTTCAGTAGAAATAGTTAACAGTTATAACATTGGTCAACAGTCCTATTCCCAGACTCTACGTAGTCATCTTGGTAAAATCCTTCAAGCAGTTCTTGGAGTAAATGTTTTTGTACCAAGGGATGATATGACCAATGAACTGCAGGAATCGAAGAGAGATCTAAAGGAAACCCTAGAACTGAATTTCATAGAAAAAGATGAGAAGGTGGCAGCCTATGTAAACATATCAAAGACCTTAACTTGGTTCTTATCCCAAGGTGGAGTAAATAATGCAATTCCTATCCCAAATGAGAAGCTGCTTGTCTATGTCTGCACTGATGCGTTTCCATGGATGATATGGAGCAAACGTTTTACGGGAGAAACAGCCATAAGAATGAAGCTTGTAGAGCCAAATAATCTCATGTCAACAATAATAACAGTATGTCAGTGGCTTGGCCCTGTGTTATTGGCATATTAGTAGGTTTGGTACTGCTGTCTTTAGTCAGCTTAAGGAGTTGCAGGAAATAAAGTACCCCATCTTGAACAAGAATATCGAAATCATTGTCAGGACTTGCTGATGAGGCCATTCGGAGTACCAGTACTGGAGCATCTTCTCAGGCTTCAATGTATCCCATTACAGAGGCCCCTGAGCACAAGACCCAGCTTGGTGATATGACAACTGTCTGTGCAGAACCCACCAGAACTGTTGAAAAAGCAGACGAAATGACAAATGACTTCAAAGGCTGGTTAGGAAATAAGAAAGACAACCCCCAGAATAGAAGGGAATTTGCAAAGACACATTGTGGATACACTGGGAAGAAGAACGTGACCGAAATTAACTTGACTAACTTTTACCCCGGGACAATGCACAAGTGTTTAAGGGCAACAGAGACTATTGTTAGATGGATAGGGTTTATAGCCGAAAGCTTTGGTGCTAAGGAAAGGTGGTTTAATGAGATACAGAAGGTAGCCAGAAAGGTAACAGACACATGGGATGTTAAGTTTGACCAAGTAGGTGTTTTGGCCTTTTAATTTACACACAGGCACCTCAACTATATACTTATTGAAGCTGGTTTCACAGGAGTCACACTTGCAGTGCTATCTGACTTTTGTTCACATTTACATAGGCTCTTTCAAATAGTTCTACATACACCTCTGGAAACAACTCGTGCGATGTATGATGTTAATGCACGTGTCTTATTAGGGTACAACTTCGTTTTGATTTTTGGAACTCTGTCTGTTACGGCAACAATTAAGAGCGGCCGTCTGTAAATATCGCCTAAAGTGTGTAGGATGAGAAAAAATGAAATTCCTCAAACTTTCTCAGAATAATGGCCTGGGTGAGTGATTCATATAAATATAACTTTTAGTTGAATCTGATTTTTATTTTAGCCAAACGGCGAGCAAATCGGTTTTACGGCTCTCAGACCGGTTTTTAGGAGCTCGATACCACACATCTTTAACGGCTCGCCTAAAAATGAAAATAGAAATGTATAGCAATAATGTGCAGCTAAATACAAAGAAAAGAAAAGATAATGATTTCTCTTTTCATGAGTTGTTTATTTAATTTGATTACAAATTCAATATTTTAGCGATTTTTCATTATTTTGTTAATTTTAGACATTTTTGGTACGCAAAATAATGACCAAATTGAGAAGCCAGAATCTCCAATGATACATGACCTGGCTATATTAGAGTATAACCTAGCGAAAGAGCAATGTTTCTTCTTCAAATACATGCAATAAAATGTTTGGGCAATTAAAACTACGAATTTTCAGGGCCTCAAACGCAAGTGGCACCGACGTAAGAATACTCTCTTTTCTCACAGCGTTCGAATGCACAGAATCTAAGATGAACAGAGGAAAAAATATTATATCAACTTCTATCGGGTTAAATTTAATACTAAAGAAGCCTGAGTACTTTCAGATAGATTATATATCGGTTTCTACCAATTATGTACAAAATCAGTGGCTTTTAGCGGTATTTTTGCGATGACATATTGTTGAATCTTACTCGTGCCGGAGCGCCAACAACTTTCAATTGATAGACTACCTTTATGAGACTTCTAAGTCAATCCGAATGATCTACAGTTGAACTATTCACTATTAGGAATGTTAAAACGTAATCGTAATGGCTTAATATGTACCTTTCATGTGGTTTCGTAGAGAATCGGTAGTATAAACAGAGGTTGTCAAATGCAAAACTGTCAACAGCTGAGATTGCGGTACACACAGGAAGCCCGCTTTATCAGGAAATATGAACGCGATGCATTCCCTTGTATATTAACTTATAAGTCAAGACATCAAAATTTTCACATTAGTTAAAAACAAGCATTTTTGATCAGGATTACTTACACCGTCAACATCATTGCAGCAATCTTTCAGCCTTTTGTGGTACCACAGTCCTCAGTTTCTCTTACAAAAATATATATGTCGAACGCACTTTGATAATCTACGATTACTACTAGTATAACTATATATGGACTTCTGGTTTGCGTTCCGCTCCGGAGAACTAGTTATATTTATATAGGATCGCAGTATCACTGGATTTGTTTTTAATTTTTGTCTTTGAGTTTGGCCGCCAATTGAAATCAAAGCTACACGTAACCTTATCTCCCTCAGGTGGGAGACGGGGGTACTCATGTTATGCTCTTTTGACTCTTTTGGTATGACCACTTGGCGAGCCCGACCGATTATTATAATTTGCAACCCGAGTACGGTTCTGAAGCAAAAATGTAGCAATCCGTTAGACTTTTTTCTCAAAATTTTGAGAAAAAAAAAGTGTTTTATAGCTACTTTCCGCACACCTGGTCAGGTTCTGGAGCTGACGCCGGCCGCATAATAATCTCTCGGGAGTTCTAAAACGGCAATTACGTATATTCAATCTTTTCACCCAGTGGCCATCTTGGATTCAAAGCGAGTTAATCAGTTTTGGCTTTAGCAACGATATAACCTCGTACTGAGAACCTCGCACTGAGGAATATTAGAACGAGTTTAGCCAAGCAAAACCTCGCATTGGATCCAATATGGCCACCGGGTGAAACAAATTGAATGTAACCGCGTTATTTATGGTGCGGTTTCCGCGAGTTTAGTATTCGCTTGCCTATCACAAGCGTAATTTTATGATTTATTTAATGGTGTTGCAGCCATGGTCATGTAGGTTGACCAAACAAGAGAAGTTAATGTATCTATCAATTCCAAATATGCCCCCCCCCCGGCATACGTGTAGCATTTGACCGCGCAGTCTGTCCCAGGGTGGGGCATTTACCGGCAAATAAAAGTTGGGGTGGTGAATAGCCCACTTTCGATATATGCTTCACTTGTCACGCACTTCACTTGTCACGCACAAAGGGTTCAATATGTGGCTCCGGGGTAAATTAAATATATTATATTATTTGAACAAAGAATAAAATTAATTTAATTACGACTGGAGCCTCATCATACTGAAACTTTTGTGTGTGACGAGTGGAGCATATATTGAAAGTGGTGTATTCGTGAAAGAGAGTCAAGGTTGCGGATTTCACATCAATATTTATTAGAGATTTGCACTCGTTTTTAAGCCCCACGGTGAGGTATTTGCAACGCTCTGATTCCAAAAAGTCAAATGCTCCACAAATGCGGGGGGGGGGGGGGTGAGTGGTCAGGTTTGGAATTGCTAGAGACATAACGAGGCATACTTTATAAAGCCCAGTTTTCCATAGGATCGTTACGATCGCAGTGACCGCAGCGATCATAGACAGCGATCGTAACGAATAAACGTAAATCATTGCATATATAGTAATCATTTAATCACTTGTCTCTTGAATAGGGTCTCATATTTCAGTTTCAGGCCTTAGAAAGGGAAGCAACTTTCCGATTTTTCACCCTTAAATAGGTTCAGGGTTTTGATATCTCCGCGACACACCCCTATCCGACACAATTTCCGGGAGAACGTACCACCGTGTTGTAGTAACAAGGGTTAGGGAGGAGATGGGAAGAAGGCTAAGGAGACTCCGCACGGATAAACCCTCGGAGTAAGTTGAAGGCAAGATACCAACCAACTCAACTTATATGTTATCAGGGCTCCAACCTTCCCCGATAATTATAAATCGATAATCAATTATCGATTTATATTTAATTAAGAAATTGCAAAACTCGCTTTTCATGAGTTTTCCTCTAGATTTCGATCAACTGGTTTGAGTTTAATACCTGATTAACCGAATTCCTTCCTCCAGCTATTTAATGACCACAAGAAAAACGTCTTCAACGTGTTCGAAACTGGGAACTCGACAGAAGACCAAAGTTAGTGAGGAGTCACACAACACCACCGCGACTAAGTATGAGCGAAGGACCTGAATTATTGTGTTGATGCAACCGAAGCACACAAAGCACTCTATGGGTTGTTCCATTATTAAGGGATAACCTTTTTGTAAACCGAAATAGTTCTAGCCGATTTGATAAAGGACCAGTTAAATAGTCATAAGTCTGAAATGGGAGTTGTGTCACGCCAGAGAAGTTGGCGAAATGAATAAATTAACGGCTAAATTAACTTGAAACCTACTCCTCGAAATCGCATTGTGCCGCAGGTTTTATTGCATAATTCTACAAAATAGTTCTTAATCTATGCCTAGAATGGATATTTAGGTCTGGCCTAGGTGCCACAAGTGAGAATTCTGCATTTTTTTAAAGCTATAATTTTGGGCTGAGCGAGTTACTCTTTGAATGGGTTCGATTAAAATTTAATTTTCTTCCTATTTCGAGCATTTAAATGTCCAAATCTCACATCAAGGGTAAAAAGAAGTAATAATCTATTGAATGTGTGTAAAATTTGAAAGTTGAAATGCTGCGAAGAATGTTTGAGTGGGCCCTAAAAACCCAGTGTCACGGCACTGAAAATAAGACCTTTTTGGCCTGTTAGCAGAACTAACCATTCAACCCCTCGAAATGGGAGTAAGATAAACTTTTCAATCAATCTAACTACATTTTAGTAGTAAGGATAGATAGTACCATTCATGGAATTACAGCTTTAAAAAATAAAAGTATAAAATTAAATACCTTTTTTACTAAATGTATTAATACCGATACACATTTACAATTTCAAAGTCATAATAGCTTGTGAATATTCATTTATTGAAGCTGCGCATGGGCCAAAATATGAAACGGCTAACGAACTTTCGATCGCCACTCATATCAGCTGTGTTAATAATGGCGGAAGCTCGAGGGCCGAATTAAGCGAACAATATATCTAGTGACCTATAGTTGGGCCGACACTGAGAAATTTCCCAACAGAGAAAGCTTTTCCCAACCCGTTATTGAAGGATGGGAGCAAAATAACAACAAGGTTATTCAATGGGTGGTTTCTTTAGAGGTTCACGCAGAGCTTGCAGTGCCAAAATGGAAACGAATCGCTACCACTATCACATGGCTCTGAAGTTAAAGACGAAATCAAGGTGGTTGAATGTAAAAAGATATCTATCTTAGTCGAAAACAAATAATAAAATGCAAAAGCAACAGTTGTAACGGACTCACTGTACTTTTAGCGCGCGTGACAGTAGCCGGAAGTGATCATCTCTACAATTCTCCGCTCATTTTTCTAACACAAAACGATGATTTCTGCCTGTAATTGCAAGCCTCAGCCAAGAAAAATTGCTCTATAGTATGAGTTTTGGACGCTGAACACGATGAACTGAGTACTTTGTGTGATACAGGCTTTCAACATAGAGTTTGCTCATTTCTCCCCTCATTGGAAATAAAACTCCATCTAAAATTTGAATTTATTAACCGTTACAACGGAGAAATGTTCAAACCAGCATTTCGGCGCATCCTATGTACTTCTAGAACGCTTTATATGACACAACTTAAACAGTATATATGTTATGAAAACTTTTTAACAGTATAAGTGCATGGAAATACGTCTAAATAAGTGACTTTGCATGGAAAAAATGAAGAGGAGAAATGCCGATGGAAAACAACAGCTTATGCTGTTGTGTGACTGCTGCCGTGACACGGCTGAAATGCAAGGCCGAACGGGAAAAAGGCCCAACAAGTATAGCAATAGTTCTGGAACGGATTAACATTATATATACTGTGTTATTTGTTATATATTAGACAGTTTAGAGTGGGTTATGAATATATTGGTAAGAGTAGGCTTGATCGGCCGAGTCCGAGAACAGTTTTACACTACGCTCAGTGGGTAAAGTAACGGTTACAGTCACCACGAATAAATCGGCAGTGACAGTTCTCAGGATATGCAACCGTTGTTGTCCTTTTCCATCTCTAGTACCTGGTCCTATGTCCCTTCTGTTCTACAACAGTCTGCAATCTTTTTGGCATGCTTTCAATAGCGTTGTCAATGAACTGTAGTGGGATATTATTCAGATGCCGGGATACACGAGCTTTGAATTGCTTGAACGACTCGCGCGTAATTTTCTGTTTGATAGCGTCTTTCTCTAAAGATGACTTAATTATGTTGAAACAGTTCTCTATCGGATTGAGATCAGCACTGCGAGGCGGAATCCGGTGGAATTCTGCTCCTATACTGAGTAGCTATATATAGATTGAAGGGCTTTGTGAAACACGCATGCTTCTAGACTGATGAAACATTTGAACATTTGATAAAACACAAATGCTGCACCGGAATTAATACTGAAAACAGTAGAAATGGATACATCTACAGCATAAACGAAACCCCTTTATCCACTTTTTTGAGCATTAAGTGTGATCACTGAACCTAATTGTGCGAAAACAATTAAGTAAAATATTTGGATACGCCCTCGGATTTTTTTTTTACCCGGGGTATCGGGCTTTCTCGTAAAATTTGCATTGACAAGCGCATCCGTATTCCCACCAAGTGCTTACTACCCCCTCTCGTTTTGAGCTGTTTTCGTTAAATTCCCTGGACGTTATTAACAATTATGCCATGACGGAGCTACCTAAAATCTCGCCTCAGACAACCTTCGCCATTTAAGTACGGACCGGCCGACAAAATAAGGCTATTCAGAACACTGAACGAACTCCTCCGACACATCGCGGGCATTTTTTATGACTTCGCTTGTCCCCCCTCCCCCTTCACAATGTTGGGATAGAAAGGCAACATTTCAGTGTGCTCGAAAACCAACATTGAAATGGGGGAGGGGGGTTGTGTTAAAAATAGCCGGAAATTGCTGAAGCGGTCCGACTTAAATGGCAAGGGTTGTCAGAGCGAACGGTACCCACGTCCAGGGCATTTAATTAGCTTCAGTAGATTGTGCCAGCTTTTTTGAGCCGCGTTTGTTTCTAAATGGACACCAAATGAAATTCTTAATATGACCAGACATACAGTGACGTCATGCTTATGTGACGTCATAAAAGTAGGGGGGAGGGGTGGTGTGCATATGAAAAAAATATAGAATTACAGCTTTAAAAATAAAAGTATAAAATTAAATACCTTTTTTACTAAATGTATTAATACCGATACACATTTACAATTTCAAAGTCATAATAGCTTGTGAATATTCATTTATTGAAGCTGCGCATGGGCCAAAATATGAAACGGCTAACGAACTTTCGATCGCCACTCATATCAGCTGTGTTAATAATGGCGGAAGCTCGAGGGCCGAATTAAGCGAACAATATATCTAGTGACCTATAGTTGGGCCGACACTGAGAAATTTCCCAACAGAGAAAGCTTTTCCCAACCCGTTATTGAAGGATGGGAGCAAAATAACAACAAGGTTATTCAATGGGTGGTTTCTTTAGAGGTTCACGCAGAGCTTGCAGTGCCAAAATGGAAACGAATCGCTACCACTATCACATGGCTCTGAAGTTAAAGACGAAATCAAGGTGGTTGAATGTAAAAAGATATCTATCTTAGTCGAAAACAAATAATAAAATGCAAAAGCAACAGTTGTAACGGACTCACTGTACTTTTAGCGCGCGTGACAGTAGCCGGAAGTGATCATCTCTACAATTCTCCGCTCATTTTTCTAACACAAAACGATGATTTCTGCCTGTAATTGCAAGCCTCAGCCAAGAAAAATTGCTCTATAGTATGAGTTTTGGACGCTGAACACGATGAACTGAGTACTTTGTGTGATACAGGCTTTCAACATAGAGTTTGCCCATTTCTCCCCTCATTGGAAATAAAACTCCATCTAAAATTTGAATTTATTAACCGTTACAACGGAGAAATGTTCAAACCAGCATTTCGGCGCATCCTATGTACTTCTAGAACGCTTTATATGACACAACTTAAACAGTATATATGTTATGAAAACTTTTTAACAGTATAAGTGCATGGAAATACGTCTAAATAAGTGACTTTGCATGGAAAAAATGAAGAGGAGAAATGCCGATGGAAAACAACAGCTTATGCTGTTGTGTGACTGCTGCCGTGACACGGCTGAAATGCAAGGCCGAACGGGAAAAAGGCCCAACAAGTATAGCAATAGTTCTGGAACGGATTAACATTATATATACTGTGTTATTTGTTATATATTAGACAGTTTAGAGTGGGTTATGAATATATTGGTAAGAGTCCGAGAACAGTTTTACACTACGCTCAGTGGGTAAAGTAACGGTTACAGTCACCACGAATAAATCGGCAGTGACAGTTCTCAGGATATGCAACCGTTGTTGTCCTTTTCCATCTCTAGTACCTGGTCCTATGTCCCTTCTGTTCTACAACAGTCTGCAATCTTTTTGGCATGCTTTCAATAGCGTTGTCAATGAACTGTAGTGGGATATTATTCAGATGCCGGGATACACGAGCTTTGAATTGCTTGAACGACTCGCGCGTAATTTTCTGTTTGATAGCGTCTTTCTCTAAAGATGACTTAATTATGTTGAAACAGTTCTCTATCGGATTGAGATCAGCACTGCGAGGCGGAATCCGGTGGAATTCTGCTCCTATACTGAGTAGCTATATATAGATTGAAGGGCTTTGTGAAACACGCATGCTTCTAGACTGATGAAACATTTGAACATTTGATAAAACACAAATGCTGCACCGGAATTAATACTGAAAACAGTAGAAATGGATACATCTACAGCATAAACGAAACCCCTTTATCCACTTTTTTGAGCATTAAGTGTGATCACTGAACCTAATTGTGCGAAAACAATTAAGTAAAATATTTGGATACGCCCTCGGATTTTTTTTTTACCCGGGGTATCGGGCTTTCTCGTAAAATTTGCATTGACAAGCGCATCCGTATTCCCACCAAGTGCTTACTACCCCCTCTCGTTTTGAGCTGTTTTCGTTAAATTCCCTGGACGTTATTAACAATTATGCCATGACGGAGCTACCTAAAATCTCGCCTCAGACAACCTTCGCCATTTAAGTACGGACCGGCCGACAAAATAAGGCTATTCAGAACACTGAACGAACTCCTCCGACACATCGCGGGCATTTTTTATGACTTCGCTTGTCCCCCCTCCCCCTTCACAATGTTGGGATAGAAAGGCAACATTTCAGTGTGCTCGAAAACCAACATTGAAATGGGGGAGGGGGGTTGTGTTAAAAATAGCCGGAAATTGCTGAAGCGGTCCGACTTAAATGGCAAGGGTTGTCAGAGCGAACGGTACCCACGTCCAGGGCATTTAATTAGCTTCAGTAGATTGTGCCAGCTTTTTTGAGCCGCGTTTGTTTCTAAATGGACACCAAATGAAATTCTTAATATGACCAGACATACAGTGACGTCATGCTTATGTGACGTCATAAAAGTAGGGGGGAGGGGTGGTGTGCATATGAAAAAAATATAGAATTACAGCTTTAAAAATAAAAGTATAAAATTAAATACCTTTTTTACTAAATGTATTAATACCGATACACATTTACAATTTCAAAGTCATAATAGCTTGTGAATATTCATTTATTGAAGCTGCGCATGGGCCAAAATATGAAACGGCTAACGAACTTTCGATCGCCACTCATATCAGCTGTGTTAATAATGGCGGAAGCTCGAGGGCCGAATTAAGCGAACAATATATCTAGTGACCTATAGTTGGGCCGACACTGAGAAATTTCCCAACAGAGAAAGCTTTTCCCAACCCGTTATTGAAGGATGGGAGCAAAATAACAACAAGGTTATTCAATGGGTGGTTTCTTTAGAGGTTCACGCAGAGCTTGCAGTGCCAAAATGGAAACGAATCGCTACCACTATCACATGGCTCTGAAGTTAAAGACGAAATCAAGGTGGTTGAATGTAAAAAGATATCTATCTTAGTCGAAAACAAATAATAAAATGCAAAAGCAACAGTTGTAACGGACTCACTGTACTTTTAGCGCGCGTGACAGTAGCCGGAAGTGATCATCTCTACAATTCTCCGCTCATTTTTCTAACACAAAACGATGATTTCTGCCTGTAATTGCAAGCCTCAGCCAAGAAAAATTGCTCTATAGTATGAGTTTTGGACGCTGAACACGATGAACTGAGTACTTTGTGTGATACAGGCTTTCAACATAGAGTTTGCCCATTTCTCCCCTCATTGGAAATAAAACTCCATCTAAAATTTGAATTTATTAACCGTTACAACGGAGAAATGTTCAAACCAGCATTTCGGCGCATCCTATGTACTTCTAGAACGCTTTATATGACACAACTTAAACAGTATATATGTTATGAAAACTTTTTAACAGTATAAGTGCATGGAAATACGTCTAAATAAGTGACTTTGCATGGAAAAAATGAAGAGGAGAAATGCCGATGGAAAACAACAGCTTATGCTGTTGTGTGACTGCTGCCGTGACACGGCTGAAATGCAAGGCCGAACGGGAAAAAGGCCCAACAAGTATAGCAATAGTTCTGGAACGGATTAACATTATATATACTGTGTTATTTGTTATATATTAGACAGTTTAGAGTGGGTTATGAATATATTGGTAAGAGTAGGCTTGATCGGCCGAGTCCGAGAACAGTTTTACACTACGCTCAGTGGGTAAAGTAACGGTTACAGTCACCACGAATAAATCGGCAGTGACAGTTCTCAGGATATGCAACCGTTGTTGTCCTTTTCCATCTCTAGTACCTGGTCCTATGTCCCTTCTGTTCTACAACAGTCTGCAATCTTTTTGGCATGCTTTCAATAGCGTTGTCAATGAACTGTAGTGGGATATTATTCAGATGCCGGGATACACGAGCTTTGAATTGCTTGAACGACTCGCGCGTAATTTTCTGTTTGATAGCGTCTTTCTCTAAAGATGACTTAATTATGTTGAAACAGTTCTCTATCGGATTGAGATCAGCACTGCGAGGCGGAATCCGGTGGAATTCTGCTCCTATACTGAGTAGCTATATATAGATTGAAGGGCTTTGTGAAACACGCATGCTTCTAGACTGATGAAACATTTGAACATTTGATAAAACACAAATGCTGCACCGGAATTAATACTGAAAACAGTAGAAATGGATACATCTACAGCATAAACGAAACCCCTTTATCCACTTTTTTGAGCATTAAGTGTGATCACTGAACCTAATTGTGCGAAAACAATTAAGTAAAATATTTGGATACGCCCTCGGATTTTTTTTTTACCCGGGGTATCGGGCTTTCTCGTAAAATTTGCATTGACAAGCGCATCCGTATTCCCACCAAGTGCTTACTACCCCCTCTCGTTTTGAGCTGTTTTCGTTAAATTCCCTGGACGTTATTAACAATTATGCCATGACGGAGCTACCTAAAATCTCGCCTCAGACAACCTTCGCCATTTAAGTACGGACCGGCCGACAAAATAAGGCTATTCAGAACACTGAACGAACTCCTCCGACACATCGCGGGCATTTTTTATGACTTCGCTTGTCCCCCCTCCCCCTTCACAATGTTGGGATAGAAAGGCAACATTTCAGTGTGCTCGAAAACCAACATTGAAATGGGGGAGGGGGGTTGTGTTAAAAATAGCCGGAAATTGCTGAAGCGGTCCGACTTAAATGGCAAGGGTTGTCAGAGCGAACGGTACCCACGTCCAGGGCATTTAATTAGCTTCAGTAGATTGTGCCAGCTTTTTTGAGCCGCGTTTGTTTCTAAATGGACACCAAATGAAATTCTTAATATGACCAGACATACAGTGACGTCATGCTTATGTGACGTCATAAAAGTAGGGGGGAGGGGTGGTGTGCATATGAAAAAAATATAGAATTACAGCTTTAAAAAATAAAAGTATAAAATTAAATACCTTTTTTACTAAATGTATTAATACCGATACACATTTACAATTTCAAAGTCATAATAGCTTGTGAATATTCATTTATTGAAGCTGCGCATGGGCCAAAATATGAA
The DNA here is from genome assembly GCA_030867875.1 of Actinernus sp. WN-2022. Lineage (NCBI taxonomy): Eukaryota > Metazoa > Cnidaria > Anthozoa > Actiniaria > Actinernidae > Actinernus > Actinernus sp. WN-2022. The sequence continues at coordinate 38,798,295 of JAOWCC010001501.1, forward strand.
ACGGCTAACGAACTTTCGATCGCCACTCATATCAGCTGTGTTAATAATGGCGGAAGCTCGAGGGCCGAATTAAGCGAACAATATATCTAGTGACCTATAGTTGGGCCGACACTGAGAAATTTCCCAACAGAGAAAGCTTTTCCCAACCCGTTATTGAAGGATGGGAGCAAAATAACAACAAGGTTATTCAATGGGTGGTTTCTTTAGAGGTTCACGCAGAGCTTGCAGTGCCAAAATGGAAACGAATCGCTACCACTATCACATGGCTCTGAAGTTAAAGACGAAATCAAGGTGGTTGAATGTAAAAAGATATCTATCTTAGTCGAAAACAAATAATAAAATGCAAAAGCAACAGTTGTAACGGACTCACTGTACTTTTAGCGCGCGTGACAGTAGCCGGAAGTGATCATCTCTACAATTCTCCGCTCATTTTTCTAACACAAAACGATGATTTCTGCCTGTAATTGCAAGCCTCAGCCAAGAAAAATTGCTCTATAGTATGAGTTTTGGACGCTGAACACGATGAACTGAGTACTTTGTGTGATACAGGCTTTCAACATAGAGTTTGCTCATTTCTCCCCTCATTGGAAATAAAACTCCATCTAAAATTTGAATTTATTAACCGTTACAACGGAGAAATGTTCAAACCAGCATTTCGGCGCATCCTATGTACTTCTAGAACGCTTTATATGACACAACTTAAACAGTATATATGTTATGAAAACTTTTTAACAGTATAAGTGCATGGAAATACGTCTAAATAAGTGACTTTGCATGGAAAAAATGAAGAGGAGAAATGCCGATGGAAAACAACAGCTTATGCTGTTGTGTGACTGCTGCCGTGACACGGCTGAAATGCAAGGCCGAACGGGAAAAAGGCCCAACAAGTATAGCAATAGTTCTGGAACGGATTAACATTATATATACTGTGTTATTTGTTATATATTAGACAGTTTAGAGTGGGTTATGAATATATTGGTAAGAGTAGGCTTGATCGGCCGAGTCCGAGAACAGTTTTACACTACGCTCAGTGGGTAAAGTAACGGTTACAGTCACCACGAATAAATCGGCAGTGACAGTTCTCAGGATATGCAACCGTTGTTGTCCTTTTCCATCTCTAGTACCTGGTCCTATGTCCCTTCTGTTCTACAACAGTCTGCAATCTTTTTGGCATGCTTTCAATAGCGTTGTCAATGAACTGTAGTGGGATATTCAGATGCCGGGATACACGAGCTTTGAATTGCTTGAACGACTCGCGCGTAATTTTCTGTTTGATAGCGTCTTTCTCTAAAGATGACTTAATTATGTTGAAACAGTTCTCTATCGGATTGAGATCAGCACTGCGAGGCGGAATCCGGTGGAATTCTGCTCCTATACTGAGTAGCTATATATAGATTGAAGGGCTTTGTGAAACACGCATGCTTCTAGACTGATGAAACATTTGAACATTTGATAAAACACAAATGCTGCACCGGAATTAATACTGAAAACAGTAGAAATGGATACATCTACAGCATAAACGAAACCCCTTTATCCACTTTTTTGAGCATTAAGTGTGATCACTGAACCTAATTGTGCGAAAACAATTAAGTAAAATATTTGGATACGCCCTCGGATTTTTTTTTTACCCGGGGTATCGGGCTTTCTCGTAAAATTTGCATTGACAAGCGCATCCGTATTCCCACCAAGTGCTTACTACCCCCTCTCGTTTTGAGCTGTTTTCGTTAAATTCCCTGGACGTTATTAACAATTATGCCATGACGGAGCTACCTAAAATCTCGCCTCAGACAACCTTCGCCATTTAAGTACGGACCGGCCGACAAAATAAGGCTATTCAGAACACTGAACGAACTCCTCCGACACATCGCGGGCATTTTTTATGACTTCGCTTGTCCCCCCTCCCCCTTCACAATGTTGGGATAGAAAGGCAACATTTCAGTGTGCTCGAAAACCAACATTGAAATGGGGGAGGGGGGTTGTGTTAAAAATAGCCGGAAATTGCTGAAACGGTCCGACTTAAAGTGCATATGAGCCCCAAAAAATGGTTATTTTAACGAAATATTGATGCTATTTCTGAAACAATGAAACAGAAAAAAATTAGTTTGTGCAAAACCGCTATTTTTTACACGCTTTCAAAGTCCCATGTCAAGATATCATGTCCGTGGTTTTGAGGGCCTGGGTCCTACAAACGAGTGTGACGACATCAGAGTTAAAGAGTTCACTTCCGGTTTAGTAGTGTCTCTCTGTTTTGCTGTGAAGGGACACTGTATCTTATAAGTCGGGGTACAGAATCTTCGATATTACCCTAAAATTCAACAATGACGACTTCAGGTTCCGAATGAGAAGACAGCTATATGTCTGGTGACTCAGAATATAACTTTATATCGAGATATGAGATCGAAGTGGAGACGGGAATTGCTGGCAAAGAGGACGCCGATGAACCCCTTGCTGATGAAGAATACTGAATAGGTTATAGCCTATGAACAAGAGAGAGAACAAGAAGAAATTCGACGCCAACAGTTACAAAATAGTCTAGATGGAGTAACTGCTGTTAGTAATTGGTAAGTAATGTATTGTTGTAGTTTATACATGTATGCAGTTTACCCGGGAGTTTACACTGCTGCTTGTTATGAACAAGTCAAACTCGACAGCTGTCCTGTAACTTCAACTATTCGCTATATTTAACTCCGGACTCAATAATTCTTCAACTATTTCTTTTCAATTTTCTCTCCTAAGGTGTATGTGTGGGAACTGCAGGGTTGACCTGCTCCAAAATGTTAACGAGGCGCAGTGTTGCAAGGAAATGGAGAAATGTATCACACTTCATCCTGGCTTTCGTCCAGTCTGTTTGGAGAAGTGGTCCCTAAAAGTATAAAACCCAATACCGGCGTAGATACCGCCAAACTGGTTCAGAAGAAACGTAAGTGAAGTCGATGGAACTCGAACTAAATCCTATTCGCTAAATTATCTCGGTTCCAGTTCTGCAGCTGGGTATAAATTATGTACAGTCTTCGATGATTCTTTCTATTTCCAAGGCAAGTTTTTTTCGGTTTCCCTGGTTTATATCGGTGTCCTGAATATGTTGAATACATGTACACTGTACCTAGTTTTATGTACTAATACATGTATATCAAAATTACTTTCCATTTTCTTATAGATTTCTCAGAGGTGTTTCATACAGGGCATTTTCGCAGCTCACCTATATGGTTACTCAGATGGAGTACGAATATCCCACTACCATCATGTGCATATGATGCCAAGTTTTAAGCGCTTTTGTAGGGGGGGGGGGGGGGGTCATCAATGATTTGACCTACTCCTGGACATATCTGTCATGTAAAATGCAGAGCAGTAAGCTCATGATAAAAGGCACATCCCCAAAGGACAGATAATGCATTGGTGTCCAGGAGATTAGTTATGCCAATGCTAAGCTCTTTTTCATTTATGAGACTACGGAACAATGCATATGATGCACAAATTAACAGTACAATTTCAAGTTCCCATCCAGGAAGGATGTGAGGTAGAGATTACCAGAAGAATACAATCCATGTACCGGTATATACATGTATATATTTCTACTTGTAATGTATCATGGAAAATACCATAAATCTAAAAATATTAATAGTAAATTTAATGGATTACATGTATATGCAGTTTGCATTCTTTCTTGCACATCCATCATTTTTTATTTGGGTGGGGGGGGGGGGGGGGGGGGCAATAAAGTTTTGATCAATTTTGATCAGTTTTTTTAATTCATTTATAGGGGGGTCATAAGTTTTAACAAGAGAAGCAGATGAAATGCCAACCTCCTCCCCCCCCCCCCCCCCCAAAAAAAAAGCCATATATAATGAATACTCCCTTATATATTATAACCTGCCCATTTTTGCAACGTGTTTGGTTAGCTTATTATCAGGCTGTTGTTATAGCGTGTTTACCATATTTGGGCATTCTTTGTGTTGTTATTTGTCACGTAGTGGAATTTGTGTGATGCCAACCGGGAACTTTTAGGTGGCATATCGAACTTAGTCAAAACAGTTAAACTCGTGTTTCATGTTATGATCTTCGTCGAGTTCTAGATAGTAGTTTATGGATAACTGGCAATGCGACAATTTTCATTTTAAGACATACCATTTTATTTTCCAACTACTCGGGTTATAACTGTAACAGGGGTCACTTAGACAATGAGGACCAATCACGTTGCATGATGAAAACAAATTAAAGCATGCCAAGTTATGGTTATTTGAGGCAATCAATGTTGAGCACAAGACTAGCATTTCAACTTGCCCATGGTTTGATCTGGTAAAAGGCAAATTTGGTGGACTAACTTTCTACTCAGTCTTTCAAATGAAGAAAATTGCATGGATATGTTAGGATTTGCAAGTTGACTAAGTTTGAACGGTTTGTTTTGAGATTTGTTCTTTTTGTCAAAGTGCCAGTTACAGTTAAGTTGCACAGTAACATACGTCAATATAAAAAAAATAAAGTCCTACATACAGGTACATGTAACCAGCTGTTTTCCTTGTTTATTTGCATAAATACTAGCAGCTTGCCTCTTTGTTGCCCATTTTCAGATCATGTGACAGCTCTCAAGAGGATTCAGTTCATTGTTTTCAATTTCTATCAATTTACGAGGGTACAGTCAGGTGATCTGAACTGAGGCAACAAAGAGGCAAGCTGACTGGGTCTATTGTGGTAGACAGCTGCCACATATTTTTTTGGGCAATGTGTTTACAATCAGATGGGATGACTTAACTATGCTAGGGTTAGGGTTTGCCATTGTAAAAGTTTGCTTGGGATAACTCTACTACCTGGGACAACTTGCTGGCATCTACAAATCAGTACACATGTAGGTAACATTAACAGCAGTCCATGACACTGAAAAGCAGTAATCACTGGTGTCACAGAAAGAAGAAATGAGCCACCAAAACTATTCTCTTGCCCACCATTTGGTTTGCTATAATCCAAGTAATTTTCGCATTGGGTTAACCCAACCACTTTGTAAACAGGCCCTTATTGAAACCACTCTGCTACAAACTACTTCAATTTCATCATAACAGATGCATTAGTGCCATAATTTCCACAATAATATTAAAACACAGTTTTACAACTAATTAGTTATGAAATTTTGAAGTTTGTCAAGTTTAAAAAATTGCTTTAATAGTTCAAGCTGTCATGCATAGCAATGTCAAATTTAAATATTGTCTTGATAATGAGGACAAAACAATGCCCCATGGTGTGAATTCTTACTAAAAGTAGACAAAAATGTCAATTAACAATATTTAATGAGTATATGATCCACTCTTTTTTTGTATGGCTGTTTAGTCAGCATACTGTGCATTGCTGCTGGGGTCATTTGCTCCAGTTCTTGGATAGCACCAGAAAGTTGATCTTTTTCGAGCCCCAAGGAAAGTCTGGTAAATTTGTTCAACATAGTCTACAAAAGAATACCAAATAATTAATTTACTCTTCAGTAGGAGAAAGACTAAGTTGTTGTTCCTTTGTCTGAAACTGAGATTGCCCCTCTTCCATCCCCTCTTCCACTTCAAATCCCGATTCACTTGAAGTGGAAGTTGTTGAAGTGGAAGGCTTCGGTTCCAAAGTATCCCTTGATGTCAAGATCTCTCAAAACCTAAAAAGACAGAGTAAGCTTTTGATGAAATCAATGGCAAGTTACAAATCAGTGGAAGCTGGGTGGAAGGAAAGCAAAAACGAACACAATATATACATGTGCCGCGTTATTTCTCACCTTGTGGCGCGTCCTTGACGATGGTTTCTCTGGCTCTAGCAGTTTGCTATGAAAAGACGGAAGGCAACAATCCCGATATCATCAGACTTAAGACGGGATAAATAAGCCTTCTTTTGACCCTCGATAACAGTAAACTTCCTTAACAAAGTCATCTGGCTTAAAATAGTCCAAACATCCCATTCCCAGTGAGTGAGTGACTTGGCACGCTTTAGACTCGCTATTTCGCATTTTCTTGGCTTCTTGTCTTCGATCGTCCGCGAAAGGGATCTTGTGGAGTCCAATGCCTTTCTCTGGGTCAGGAAAATTTGTACAACCACCAACAACACAACGATAAGGTATAATTACTTCAAAAAGATTTGTACTTTCGCTTTCCGAATACAACAACAGAGTGATATGATAGTCTTTCACATGTACTCACATGACGTCACAGCCAATATTTGGCTTCAGTCTTCTTTTTCACGGCCCTGACTTCCACAGGCAACCCAAATTGCTGTTTTTGGCAACTTTAACCCTCGCAAATAAATAGTAAATCTGCTCAGATCGAACTTTTTCTTATGTCATTCGACAGCTAATTTTATTGACAATTTTTATAAATTGAAACATTTTTGGGCTCATATGCACTTTAAATGGCAAGGGTTGTAGTTCCCCGAATCGGAACTGATGTAAATCAGAAACGGGCTTCCTGTGTGTAACGCAATCTCAGCTGTTGGCAGTTCAACTACGGCAGACCTGTTTATAAAGCTACCGATTCTCTACGAAACCACATGAAAGGTACATATTAAGCCATTACAATTACGTTTTAACATTCCTAACAGTGAATAGTTCAACTGTAGATCATTCGAATTGACTTAGAAGTCTCATAAAGGTAGTCTATCAATTGAAAGTTGTCGGCGCTCCGGCACGAGTAAAGTTTCAACAATATGTCATGCAAAAATACCGCTAAAAGCCACTGATTTTGTACATAATTGGTAGAAACCGATATATAATCTATCTCAAAGTACTCAGGCTTCTTTACTATTAAATTTAACCCGATAGAAGTTGATAAAATATAGCATATTCTATCAACCAGTACTCTGTACCAGTAGATGCTTTTTTTATACTGCCAGAGCTACATGGAAAACACCAGCAGCTCCAGTTTTCTTCAGTACATATACAGTTTCATTTTTATCGGTAAAAAATAGCATATTCTAGATCTGGCCTAGAAGAATCTCTGACATCCCTGCTGACATTTAACATCTACCAAAATTACATATGGAAATTAAATTAAAATACATTAAATAAGAATTACGCAGAGAATTTGAAGATATAGCAGTTTATATTTGAATAAAGTCTATCATTTTGAATAAAAAATGTTTAATTTATATTCTATTAATTAGCGTATACCATTTCAAGAAACAAAGATGGAATTAAGAGACACAGACAGTGAAAACCAGGTGGAGGTGAGTATACAATGTATATAATTTTACCGTTCGTAAATATATTTTGCATATTTTAGTTGTATTTATACCTCGAAATTAAAGCAAAAGAAAATATCACTGGCTCTTACATAATTTTCAGGATAATGAAGAGCACATCAGTGACACAAACCCAGTTCCACACCGAATACAGGCAGAGAATCAACACGAAATCGAGCCTCTGAAAGAATGTTTCTTACGTTCAGCGCAGGAGGGCTACCCAACTAGCGATGGGCCAGTTTTTATTACAGATGAAAATGCCACCAAATACAGTGATCAATTAAAGTAAAATACACAGAGCTGTCCAAAAGGAAACATTCATCTCTCTAGTTTTAGTTTAGACAAGAAAGTCGACAACGATGTAAGTGTTAATGCGATCAAATGGCAGAGGTATGATGAGCGCGTGACCAGAGAGATTTTTCAGACAAAATTTACAAGAAATCAAATGTACATCGAACACAAAAAAATAGGCAAAGAATTGATGCAGAAGTTGACAATAAATTTATGTACTGTAATGGGATGTGAACTGAGTCAAGACAACATTATATTGGATGTTTGTAAGCCACCCCTGTTGGAATTAAAAGACGACAAATGGAAAACGGTACATGTCCCAGACTCACCTGATCAATCACGCTCTCTTCAATCCTACCATGGTCCGTGTCGAGTGCATGTTGTGGCTCAGCCAACTCCAGTTGGTAGAAACAAGACTCAATTTGACTTCCAAGAGTTCATTATCTGATAATCTATTCCTTCAAAGTGCTCTGACAAGCGGAATCCAGGAAAAATACAACTTCTACGTTCACGACCAGAACCCGCATGAATTATTCCCGGTCATCAAAGACCCAACTCTGGTAAGAGCAGCACAGCTTGCCGTTTCTACCTTTAACAGGCCAGACAGAGACGCTGACTGGACCATCAGGATGTTTAGCACCTAACATTCAAGATTCTGTGCACTTCTGAAGGACAGAGTCAGAGTGAATGATTCAAATCCCGGTTCAAACTCGAAGGAAGATCTAAACTACTGACTAGCCCACTCCACTCACCAGCAAACGAACTTCACGATCTTGCAGCATGCAGCACACAGTCTAAATAGTAGCAGTTCACAGCCGTTACTTGACATCACAAGTCAAATGAGTACTATCTTCATTTGCAATACCTAGGTAATTCTCAGTATTAATTCTATTTTTTTTAACAGTCCACTTAGACCTTTTAAGCGAGTCAGCGAGTCGAAGCTTCTTTGAATCGTTCGTTGAACCGCGTATGTTTTTGTATGAATGGAAGCTGGGGGCGAGCGCCGCTCGGCCCTTCATCGAAACGCGCTGTGATTGGTCAGTTTCTGCTTACTCCGTTCAGCTGGATTTTTTTTAAGGAAAATATCTGAGAGGTACAAAAACGGCCCATATAAAAGTTTCCGAATAAATCATGTCGTCAGAAGAGAGCATGGAACATCTAAAGCTCGTCATGCCGAAAGAGGTCGAATCAGAAACGATCATGGGTAAGATATTATCTGCAGAAGTAGTGGTGTTATGTGTGTGCCTTAATTGCAAAAACCGTAAATGAGACAAGTCCCAGCAGTTCTAAATTAGTGGTCAAGTGTTCATCGTGTAATCTGAGTACGCTGAGAAAAAAATTGATGACCTTCGTAACCGCAAATGTGATAATAAAGCAAGACGATGGGAAGACTTAGAAATTCCACTGGCCAATGGATATGTTAAGGTCGTTTTCTTCATCTTCATGCCGAAGGGTATGGTAGGCAGGAAAAGGACATAACAAAGCTGTCGGTCGATAAGATTGCGGAGATATTACTACAAATCGAGAAAATTGGATTGGAAGTTGATCAGAAAACAAAGTCACGTATTTATTTATTTAGTTACAAATTTAGTGACTGTTGCCAAAACTACACTGGGAATGATCGAATTCTAGCATGTAGCTAGTCAGTGACAAGTTGAGTGTTTATTAATGTTATAGGCTTTAGGTAGATTTGTTACAGAAGTACACGTATGCAGTCAATGCTTCAGACGTTGAGTTTCGAGACAGTTTGAAAAAGAAATATTAATTGTTCAATATGTTGATAACAGGATTGACTGTGAAGTTCTTCCTGGCTGTAGTTTCTCTGGAGTTGATTGTTTCGTTACTGTTCATGTCAGGCTTACACTAGTCAGTGACAAGCTAAATGTTTATTAATGTTCTGGGCTATAAGGGGTAGACCATAAGAAATCATAGGAGAGGGGGTGGCAATTTTTTTGTGCATGATTCTATTCCGTCCTGTTAGCTCTGCATGAATTCGCTTTAGCTGTGTTGAGGTCTGCATGATTTATTTACCCATATTTTTTATCTTCATTCATGCCGCCGTTCAGTCCCCGTGCACAATTTTGTTTGTCAAACAGGTGGTTGCAGGATTTTTTTTAAAGGGAACCTCGGCTGAAAAACAATGTTTGCTCCCAAATGTTCCTTATGGATACCTAAAATCTATTGCTGTTTTTGTTTTCTGTAAATTGTACACTAGCTGTTATTTATGGGCCGATTCTGCTGTCCACAAAAGTCATTTGAATTTCCTGCGCGCCGCCATCTTGGATCTCATGACGACGTCACAGTGTTGCACTACAAGAGAGCTATTGTTTTCTGACAATAAGGGCAGCACTGTTACGTCATAAGATCCAAGATGGCGGCGCACAGGAAATTCAAACGACTTTTGTGGACAGGAAAATTGGTCCATAACTTGGTCCATAATTGGTCCATAACCTTTTAGCGCCGAAAATGGCGCCAAAAGGTGACGGCCACAGGTATCCCAACGAAGACGACGAATCATACGAAAATTTGCTCTATGAGTTTTCTCAAGTTCTACACTTAGTTGGGCAAGCAAGCAATCGAGTTTACTGGAATCTGTTTTAGGGAAAACCTAGGTGAGCAAGCCATCGAGCTTACGGGAATGTTTTAGGGAAAACCTATCGCCAGGCGAAATGGCCGAAGTCAAATAACCGAATGAGGTAAGACCATGTATTCAAACACAGTTAGAAATGTTGTCCGTAGAAAAGGCTGTTAATTTTTTTATCTTACAACCGGCTATGGTGTGTCGAAGAGCAAGATATTTTGTCCGTGTCTGTTCTATGTAGTTTCCTGTGTTCTTAGATATAAAAACTAACTGTTTCCTTGCCCAACTATCGTAGGCTCTCACTACAACCAGACATTCCAATAACATAGCTTTTGATTATTGTTTTTATTCCGTTTTCCTGCTTCGATCAATGTTCTTTCGGCGACCAATTCATGCCTCGAGCTGCCTGTAACGGTCAGTTTTGGCACTTTCTCGACAATAGGTATAATTGTGTTCATCAGTTTGAGATATTAACTGAGATCTGTTAGATATTATTTCCTACACCTTTGAATACATCAACACGCTAAAAAGCTCCAGTACACAATCTGGCGGCATTGCATTGTGTCAGGAACCGGTCACCCGACTATGTTACTATATCATTTTTGTTGATTTCATATAAGTTCCGCGGGTCCCTGCTAGTATATCAATAATATGTTCAGTAAACAAGAGTCATATACATTACATATCTGGGCATAACAATAGATACTCATCTTAATTGGAAGCAACAAATTAATTACATATGCCAATGTTTCTTCTTAATTTCTTAGATCTCTCAAAAATGAGATATTATGTTGATGTAACAATTCTAGTACAATTATATTATTCACTGATTTGCCCATTCCTGACCTATAGCTTAATTGTATGGGGTAACACTTACACCTCCACCCTTCACCCAATTATCGTACTGCAAAAAAAAGCAATAAGGATTATTACTTTCTCAAGTTATAGTGGACATACTAGTTCTCTGTTCAAAAAACCTAATATTGTTAAATTTGTCGATTTACTTCAATAAACCGCCTCACTGGTTAGCTCAGTTGGTAGAGCTCGGTAAAGCGGGAGGTCGGGGGTTCAAACCCGGTCGCGTCCTTGGGCAGGGACGTTTATAAGCCGTTGGCCTTGTCTCCTACTTCTAATCAGTATTTGAAGGGGACGTGAAAGAACCTGTTGTACTACTCGATAAAGAGAAGGGGATTGTCACCCGGTACAGCAGCCTGGCCATTGCACTAACCACACACTAAACATTGTAAACTGCGTGGCAGCCATTGGCGACGTAATAAAGCCATCCCTTTTTTATTTTCCGTTTCTCATCGTCCGACCGACCCATTTTTGTGGCTTTTTGTAGAAATAAAAAAAAAATTGGGCGGAGGGGTGGGGGTGAAGAAACCCTAGAGCAGCTCCTGGAAGCTCATGCTCGAGGGTAGGTTACACAATAGTTTCGGCGGTGCATTTGTCATTCCATGTTTGTAGCGTATACGGACGACGACATCGATGGTTTCGTCGTCCATGTTGGTTTGTAACCTCGCCTGTGCAACCGCGCCTTATTAGTTCCAGTCTCTCCGCGTATTTTTTATTACAATTTTTTTTTTCTCACCCGACCGACCCAATTTTTGAAAACCCCACCGATGAGAAACGGAAAAAAAAAATAGGGATGGCCTAAGCAGTCCGGAAAAATTGACTGACGGGATATGTCAGTAAAATGTAAAGCGCCATGAGACTGTGGTATATGGCGCTATATAAATATGGCCTATAATAATAATTATTATTATTATTATATAACTCCGTATTTATGTATGAACACTATACAAAGTCACTCCCCTCAGCTTTTGATAACTTATAAGTCTAGACTATCCTCAAAACAATCATTCTACACTCCTTCAGTGAGAACAAATTATGGTAAATTTTCCATTCGTTTCCAGGGTGTAAAAAATTGCAATCGCTCAAAGATCTGAAAAAGTCACAGTTTAAATATACATGTATGATCAAAGAAAGTCTGCTAGATAAATATTTAAACTGTTCCAAATTAGTATAAATATACCTAATGTCTTGTACTCTCTAGGTCCCCTGTGCTTGTCTGATACTGAATGTAGTGTTTATTTATTTATATACTCTTTCATAATTCTTCGCAAAGTTTACTTTAACTGTATCCTGTACTTATTATGTATGTTCAATTTTATAACCTTCTTGTTCATCTTATTCTACCAACCATTTTCAGTTTAATATACTTTGTAAGTGCTACCTGCTAGATTAGTCTTTTGACTATTCAGTGTAGCCTGTACCATAATTTTTGAATCATTCCTCTTTCTTTGATTACATTTTGTATTTAATATTTAGAGGTACGAAATAAAACGTTGTTGTTGTATATGATTGTTAATGTTAGTATTATGAATGAAACCTCATCGGAATTAATTTCCCTCGCCATCACGATTTTCCTTTCCCAAATACATTATCAAACCCACATACACTGAATCAACTATCACATTCTTTCAATCAACACCTAGAATGTTACCCTTCCTCACTCAAAATTTGAGTTACAAACCAAGACATACATGATTTACCTCTAATTAAATTTTATATAATAGTTTTGCATATTGTAAACAAATAATGTTAACTTATTTTTAATGTTCACGTTTCATAGTACATACTACATACTACATACGTGTTTTTGTTTTTGGTGGAGAATAAAGATCAAGAGAAGTGATGGTGCTGAAGAGCATACAGCATACATATACACTGTAGATGATGTTTATATGGGTCCAAATAATTATTTCATTCTTTCTTACAGTAAGAATAAACAGGTTTAAAAACACTTCTAGTCTTCTAGTCTAATGAGAGAACTATGAGAAAGCACAGCGTAGGCTGTTCCGAATGCCAGTCACAAACTTGAGACTACCTGAAGGTTGATTTGTTGTACAGAAGAAGACAGATGGTCTTTATGATCAACAAAAACAGGACATCTGCGCAAAACGTGAACTATCTAGCCTGCGTAGCAGGCTCTCGGGGATATATTCAGAGTGTAGCCGACCGAGGGCGAAGGCCGAGCGACCGGGCCCGAGCGACCGGAGCCGAGTGCGTCAGCACGAGAGCCTGCAATCGACCGCAGAGCTTTTGTTGATCTCCGTTCGCCAGCGAACGGTGCGACTTATTGGCTGAGCGCTATAATCTGTCAATCAAACTATCACTAACCTAATCCTAACCCTAGCTCCGGTATCAAGTCCTCATGCTTAAAAATTACATTCGTCGCTGCCTTCCAGTTTGATGTGGCTACATGTTTAATGAGATGTTTTGACTGCAGATCTCGCGGTATTCTAACAGTTACATTGCCAGTTGGGCTAACAATTAACACTTTGATCCCCAATTCATCCTTCTTGAGGTCATCTATGTTGAGATGATGCAGAGGCTCCACCCGACGAAGCTTTGCTCGGTTCAACGCTGGGCTGTCTACATCGGGCGTTCTTGCACTGACGGTTCGCTTGTTTTACGTGACAGGAGTTGTTTTCTCGGTTTCAGCTCCATTAGATACGTAACTGAAGAGTTTGCCTAAGTTCTTAATTTTGCGTCCACACGGATAATAATAATAATAATAATAATAATAATAAATGAGTTTATATAGCGCCTATACATTGCTGTTCTAGGCGCTTTACATGAATTTATACAGAAAATGTCTGTATATATATATTAAAAATTAAAAATGTGACTAACATAACTGATGAAAAGAAATAAGCAAATCATTACATTTCTCTAGACTATTCGCAAGAATACTAAAAATAAACAATAAAAATGATGAATTAGCAATAGGCTTTCTTAAAAAGAAACGTTTTTAATTTTAACTTGAACGTTTCAACGTTGGAAGAAGCACGGATGTCTAAAGGTAGCTTGTTCCAGAGCCTGGGAGCCGCGGTAGAGAAGGCGTGTTGACCATATACGTTTTCATGTTAAAGGCGGGCTCAACCAGACGAAGGTGGTCTTTAGATGACCTCAAGAGTCTTTTCTGTCGGTAAAATGTTAAAAGGTTTTTAAGATAGCGTGGACCGAGACTATTTAATGATTTAAAAGTTATAAGATTTATTTTAAAAATGATTCTGTACTCGATTGGGAGCCAGTGAAGTTCTTTTAGAGTCTCCGTGATGTGGTCGTTTTTTCGAAGACATGTCACAACTCGAGCAGCTGCATTTTGAGCAGACTGCAATTTCGCTATATCACGTCCTTGGGCCCCATGAAGAAGAGAGTTACAAAAATCTAGTTTTGAGCTTACAAAACTGTGGATCAAAACTTCTGTAGTTTTCTTGTCAATATATTTTCTTATTTTAGCAATATTACGAATGTGGTAGAAGGCACCCTTGACAACAGCATTTACATGTGGTGAAAAAGACATAGTTTCGTCAAAAAGTACCCCGAGATTACGTGCTTTATTTGTCGGTCTAATAATTTTCTCGCCAACAGTCAATGATGGAAGTGTGGGAGTTGGGCGAAATTGTGAGTGCAAGAGAAGAAGTTCCGATTTGCCATTGTTTAATTTAAGCTTATTGGCAGTCATCCATAGTGTAATGTCAGATATGCAGCTCTCAAGGCGTTGTTTAGCAACTTGAAAATCATGGGTGTTTTTACAAGAAAACGACGTATATAGTTGTGTGTCATCAGCGTAGAGATGAAATGATAGATCGTGCTCACGAATGATATCACCCAGGGGAGAGGTGTATAGCAAGTACAATATTGGCCCCAGTACAGAGCCCTGTGGCACACCGAAATGAAGGGGGCGCACAGATGATGAAGCATCGTCGATTTGGACAAACTGTGAACGATTTGCAAGATATGACTCAAGCCAAGAAAGTGCTTTTCCTCTCACAGCAAATCTTGAATTTAGTCTTTTTAAGAGAATGGTGTGGTCCACTGTGTCAAACGCTGCGGAGAGGTCCAGCAGCAGTAGGAAGACACAGTTATGTTTATCAATGGCCTCAAGAACATCGTTCTGGACACGCAACAACGCAGTTTCACAGCTGTGGTACTGCGTATATGCAGATTGAAACTCCTCACTCAGTCCATTTGAGCTCACATAGTCCCATAGTTGCGTAGCTGCCACTTTCTCATTCGCCTTGGATATGAACCTCAGGTTTGAGACAGGTCTGAAATTTGGGTAGAGCTCCGTGTCGAGTGACTGCTTTTTCAGCCTTGGAGATATGCTTGCCAATTTCATAGGGATAGGAACTTTAGCACTCTCGAAGGAAAGATTTATGATGTTTGCAATGACCGGTAACAGATCCGAAAAGCAAGACTTTAGGAGAGTAGAAGGAATTGGGTCCAGGGAGCATGATTTACGAGCCATTTTTTTAATTAGGTTACTAAGCTCCTCAGCTGTAGTTGGTTCAAAATTAGCAAATTCACATGTTAAGGTGGGATTATCAAGATGATTGAATTTAGAAAGGGCGGTGTCAGACAGCTGTATTGAGTCAAGATCATTTCTAATAGTCGCTATTTTTTCTGAGAAAAAATCCACAAAATTGTTACAGAGCTGAGTTGAAGAATCACAGGTGGGATAGCTTTTTTCAGGTTTAAGGTTTAGCATACGGTCTATTGCGGAAAAAAGAACTTTATGATCAGATTTATTCTCAGTGATAAGGTTAGCATAGAATTCCATTTTGGAGGATTTTATGAGTGATCGTACAATTTTACATTGATCTTTATATAGTTCCTGGTGAATAGTTAACCCTGACTTCCGCCACCGTCTTTCATACTTGCGCCGCTCACGTTTTGCAGAAGCAATGTTGTCATTGTACCACGGAGCTGATGGGCGCAAAGTAACAAGACGTTTCTTTAAAGGCGCATGGGAGTCAACAAGACCAGCGAGATTAGACTGATATTGGTCTAGTAGAGCATCAACATTGCTTGCAGGTGAAGTGAAAATTGGCAGTGTAGATAGTTCATCGCGAAATTTCTCAATGTCAACGCAGCGCAGTTTTCTGTAAGTCAGTTCAACTTTTGAGGCAGTTGGTTTAGTTAATTTTAACCTGGAGTGTACTGCATAGTGATCAGACAGGTCAGGATCGTCAACCTTACAGTCCAAGACTGTGTCTTCACTTGCTCTAGTAATCAATAGGTCTAGTGTGCCTTTTCTTTTGTGCGTTGCCTCTTTAACATGTTGGACCAGGTTGTACGAGTCCAACATATCAAGAAATTTAGCCGCCATGCGATCACGAGATGGCTCATTCACATGAAAATTAAAGTCACCCATCAACAATAGTCTTCCAGAAGTAACTGAAAAATGTTCCAGTAAATCGTTGAAGTCTTGGAGAAACTGAGAAGCAGTAAATTTGTTTACTTTCGACGGGGGAGGGCGATAAACAACAGCAACTCTTAGAACTGCATCAGGGGTATTAACATTGACTTCCAAGTGTTCAAAAGAGGAATACTTGGTACTCAAAATCCGTTCAATTTTAAGACACTTGTTATAAAGCAGGCCTACGCCTCCCCCAGATCGTTTGGTTCTTGGTACGTGTATAAACGCGTAACCACAAGGGATGAGCTCATTTACTACACAGTTAGATTGGCCGTCAGATTTCGTCCACGTTTCTGTGATACCCAGGATGTCAAATTGATTATCCACAACATAGTCTTTAATAAACAGCGCTTTATTATTGATGGAACGCGCATTAAGAAGACACATAGACATATGGCGAGCATTGGTCGCTTTAAGAGGTAACCGCTGTATAGTAACCAAGTTATTTGGGTTCCGTGCCTTAGACATAGGTTTACAGCCTAAGTCAAAGCGTGAAGACTTGATTGTTGGAATTGGCTTATTAATGGGGCCTGGGTTCAGTTTGAACACCAAGTCACCTATGAGAGGACAGCGGAAAGAAGCAGTTGAGTTGTTATAATAAAGACTGGGGCGCATGTGTCTCTTTAATTTTAGACGTATAGAAAACATAGGTCTGTGTGAGATAGAGCCATGTTCAGGACTTGATGATACGTCCAGAACGCCATCAGAGAGTAGGGTGATGAGAAGAAACGTGGAAAAGAGTGTGTGTCCACGCATTATAAATAAGAGGATATTTCAAAAACTAAAATCTATTTATAAAGCTAAGCAGACGTTAATAAAGGTTCTAAAATTGTTGATTTAATTAATAAAATACTTATTTAATAGTTTATTATTTCCACTTTGAGGGTTGGGGGAAATATAATTATTATTTGGTATTTTAATTCTTATTATTTTTATTATTTTCTACCCTATTCTTGACTTCTAATATATTGCAGACCCGACTCGAAAATTTTGAGTCGTCCTGTTTCAAAACAATGCCAGCTCCCGCACAAACTTCGGCTAAAACAAGCCCTAAAAAATCCTTATTCTTCGACTCCTGAAACAAGTTTATCAACGAGGAATGTCCGCTCGTTCTTTCTGAGAATTTCCCGAACTTTGTTTTGAAAACGACTTTGCAAAATCTGCACACTACGCTAGGATTATCATCTGACATATTATTCCGTCGCTGTCATGTTGAGAAAAAAACGAGTGAAACACACGTTGCTTGTGCTTCTATGGCCGTTTCCGGTTGTACCTGATTGGTTGTTTACTTGACATTTCTTTGACATTGGACAGACGCATGCGACTTATTAATTTGGGGGCGTTTTTGATAAGCTCTGCGGTCGATTGCAGGCTCTCGTGCTGGCGCACTCGCCTCCGCATCGCTCGGCCTTCGGCCTCGCTCGGCTCCGGTCTCGCTCGGCCTTCGGCCTCGGTCGGCTACACTCAGAATATATCCCCGAGAGCCTGCTACGCAGGCTATGAACTATCCAAAGCACATTGTGAAAACACGACACAGATGGAGAAATGCATTGATGAGTTTACTGGCCTTGTGAAAGCAGCACCGAACAATGGAGAGAGAGAGCCAATGAAACACCTAATGGCGTCATCGTATATGTTATCATGCCAAGCTACTTCTACTAAATTTGGCATGTGGAACTTACGAAAAAGGGCAGAGAAGGTCGTAACTTCCAAAGTAAAAATAAATGGCATCAAGAGCAAGCATTTGCACTTTACTAAAGTTGAACAGAAAGTTTATTTACAGTCCATAGGCCGAAGTTCAGATTCGTATTTGTCAAGCAGTAGGTCAGAGTCTGAGTATTCCGAAGATGAAAACATCTCAAGTGGAGAGGACGATGCAAGCCCGCCATATAATGCTCAAACCCGCAAATGCAGTCTTTACGTCGTCCAGAACCTCAAACAGATTCAGCTACATCGTTCTTAAACCCAGAAAAGCCAGAAAAGCCGTTACTTAACGATCAACAAGAAAGTAATTCTTCTGATGCCCGGGACCAAAGTGAATGCCATCTCCTAACAGTAGCAGAGAAAAAGACCTACCTTATCTTGATGTAAATTAAGTCGTTATGCCCGATATTCTTCGTGAGGTGGAGTGGAACTGGTTTTCATTTGTTGTTCTGTTAGAGCCAAACTTTGAGAGGCAAGGATATTCTCAAGTAGTCTTTGATGCATTTCTTGTTGATTTTGCAAGCCAGCTGTCAAACCTGAGGTTAACTATCGACGAATTTAACCTCGTTGAACAATGTCGTGCAGCATACTTGTCAGAGATGACAAGAAATTGTCGAGGAGGTGAACAGTGCTGATGATGGTGGAAATTGTTGCACCTGATGAAGATGTGATTCTTGCAAAACTTAAGTCGATTAAAGTTAAGGGGAAGCGGT
Organism: Actinernus sp. WN-2022; assembly: GCA_030867875.1. Classification (NCBI taxonomy): domain Eukaryota; kingdom Metazoa; phylum Cnidaria; class Anthozoa; order Actiniaria; family Actinernidae; genus Actinernus; species Actinernus sp. WN-2022. Next base: position 38,817,052 of record JAOWCC010001501.1, read on the forward strand.
TGGCCAAATCTGAAATTCAATTGAAGAGATTGTGTGGAAGGCGGAAATATACCGAGAGAGCAAATTAAGGCACCCAGCTATTGGAGAGGTCATGGAGATCATTTTAAAAGAGGCAGACGTGGGGCATACAAACGGTGGCGGACTGGGGTATACACGTTTACAGGAGATACTAAAAAGGAGAAACGCATGACCTTTAAGAAACTGCAAGAAAGGCTTTGTTGCACTATGGTGAGAAGATCAGCTAATGAACAGTGCTGCAGTTGTGTGTGCATCGAAATAAACGAAGAATGTCAAGTAAACGTTACCAACGGCCGAGGAAAGGATTTAATCTAAGTTTAATCCTGACACTAACGCCTTTACAAAAGTCTGGATAACCTCCAAACCGATGGAAAACACATTCTTCTGTTAAATCGAGATGCCCAGGAAGGCTTCCGATCAGACGAGTGGTTTCGATCATATCTTAGAAATCGAAAGCAATTTGTCTGCATCGATGGTGTGAAGGCAACCACTCGACATCTGAACTGCGGCGATCCGTTCTTGGACCAATACTGTATTTGTTATACACAGCACAACTTGGGACATTTTAAGGAAGCATAATAGGTCCTTCCATTTATATACCGATAACATTCAAATGTTTGCAACATTCCGACCCTCTGTTGATGGTCAGTTACAGTCCTCAATTTTACAGGTTGAAGCATGTGTCATGGAAATCGATCAATGGATGAGCAGCAATAAACGCAAACTTAACAAGGATAAAACTGAACTTCCACAGCCACCGTTAGTCTCTCTTTGTGTTGGTGATGAGGTTATTCATCCCTCTGAGTCGGCTAGAAACATTGGAGTCATTTGTGATAGGTCTTTAACTATGAATGATTACGTCAATGCTGTATGTAAGTTAGCTTTTTATCATTTAAGGAATATAAGTAAGATTAGGAAATATTTAAGTCTTAATACTACGAAAATTCTTATTCATGCTTTCGTCACTGCGAAATTAGACCATTGCAATTCTTTATGGCCAGCCTATATATTCGTTACAGAAACTCCAGTATGTACAGAACGCTGCTGCTCGTCTTGTTACCTACACTCGTAAATATGAACACATTACTCCAGTTTTAGTCGAACTGCATTGGTTACCAATGGACCCTTTGCACATGACGTCATAGCTGCCATGTTGGTGTACAGTTAACAATAGATTCTTCGTTAGCTTCTTTTGTTCTGTACACCAACATGGCCGCCATGCCCTTTGTCATTTGAATCTCTGGGGATTGAGTGCAAACCATCTATTGAACAGCGTATTATTTTTAAGATTTTATTTTTAACTTTTAAGGCATTGAATGGACTTGCTCCTTGTTACTTGCTCCTTGTTACTTAACTGACATTATTGAACATTATAAACCGGCGAGACAACTTCGTTCCTCGTCGTTAGTCAGCCATTTACGAGTTCCCACTTTTAATCTAAAGTGATATGGTTATCGAGCCTTTTCAGTTCACGCTCCTAAGCTATGGAATAACCTTCCACTGGAAATTAGGACTTGCTCCAACGTTGCTGCTTTTAAGTCTAAGTTAAAAACATACCTTTTTAAATTAGCGTAAAATTGATTTTTTACATTTATATATTTTTTACATTGCATAATTATCAATTTGTATTTGTATATTCATATATTTCTATTTTATCAATTTGTAACTATTATCACTGTTATTGGAAAATGTATTGTAAAGCGCTTAGGGCAGTTTCATGAATAAGCGCTATAAAAATGAGATATTATTATATAACAACAGACCATCCCTAAATGTTGATGGTCCAACTGTTACTACGCATACCGATTTCCTCAACAAACACCAGACGCAGCTTCAAACAACCAGTTACAATTTCACAAGAACCACAATTACAAGTGAAGTGTGTATTGGTGTTGTGAAGGCATCAGGAGTGCACCAGAAGAATCCGGCACAACATGCTGCAGACCTGGAGCAGCTTCAGTCCATGGACATTTTGAAAAGACTCGGGCGAAATAAAGGACATTGAGTGTCGATAGAGCATCGGATGAAGGGTCATCGCATACAGAAGTGCAATTCCTTTGGACAGAGAGGCATATGAATCGCCCCACCAGGGTTACAATAGTCACCACTAGATCTAGTGGTTATAGCTTTCTAAACAGAGTGGAACTTCAGAATGGTTGTTTAAGTAGGGGCCACTCGAATTTGTTTATTTCATCAACCTTATGCGGAGAACCGTATGACGAAGAGGGTCTGTTTAATGAGACAAAACACTGTGCTAACATGAAAGCAGCAATAAAGCGGTACATTGAACAGGTTGATGGAGTGGAGCCAGTGATCATCTTCTCTTAGACAGAAGAAGCCGCTTGCTTGTTTTTCTTAAAGGCAGTGCAAAGGAAAAAGCAGAGCTGCCAAAGAAAGACCCAAGTGAATATGACTACTTCGAAAAAGTGTGGAAGGTGAGACAAAGTCATATGGATCACAATCTTCCAATTAACTATATATTCTATGAATAAGTGATGAATCGAGCTCAACTTCTTGTACATGTCAATGTCATTTTCTTTGAACCAGATATAGTGATAAGAAATAACAGCGATATCACAACGTGCTATTTTGTCAACACAGTGAAGAAACTGTGTACTGATTACGGTCTAAGTGTTAAAACACTAATTAGAAGCCTGTCAAATTGTACAATACGACGTTATTATTTTCGTTTCGTGCTCATGAACCCATGTTCTACACGTGGTATCACATACCGGACTTCCAAATTTAATACAATAAGCCGCTAAATTCAAAAGACTTATCAAGGAAATAATTATAAGAGAAATCGTACACAAGAGCGATAGTGGTTTCAAAATGTGCTCGTTGTTTGAAGAAACAATTTGGTTTTGTAAAGCCTTATCAGTTTAGGTTCACAATAGTTCAGGTTCTTCGTTTCCAATAATGATGGACATATGCATACATATCAAGCGGAAATTCGTGGAAAATCCTTTGTCAGTTTACATGGGTCGGTTACGGATACAAGTACGGCGTGACTGGTTAACTTAGGGACCGTCGACATATTTTTAGTGCCCCACTTAACGTCCAGGTTGGACCAACTCCTCATCCCCCTTGACGTCCACATTTTTGCTCCAATCTCCTTCCCAGAACTGTTTTGGTCTTAATAAATACAAAAAAAAACGTCCATTGCACGTTAACCGGGACACTAAGCATATGTCGACGTCCCTTAGTATGCTAGTAGACGAGCGCATCAAGTGCAATTTCTTGGAAATATATAGAGGATATTACACGGTGGTGAGAAGATATGAAGTTTATTCATATCTGCAAACTACCGTGTAATTTTCTTTTCATTACATGGACAATTAAACTGTTCTAAGAACACTTATCTATTCATTTTACTCACTGTCAGTACTAACTTCTTCGTGATCTTTCTAGGTTGTACTGGGGAGTTTCATCGGGTTTTCTTGTCTCCTCTGTAGTCGAGAAAATCTTTAGAGAGTTTTAGATCGTATTTGGCTTTTTGTGCTAGGAATATTCATAGTCATGCAGCTCATTTAAGCTGTTTACATCTTCCTCTGTGATTTTCACAAACCTGCCGCCATCTATGTAGTTCAAAAGGCGGCAAACGTGGCGTCATCGATATTTTCACTAGTGAGGATATGGAAAATACGCTACTCAGTATGCGGATGTAGTTTCGTATGAGTTCTATGAGTGGCTTAATTCTCAGTAAAACACTATCGTCCATATAATAAATATTCTTTATTCATTGGGAGGTGTTGGTGAATATAAAGACATTGGATAGGATTTCCAATTGGCCACTTCAGAAACGAGTAGGGGACTGGGACCGAGTGTGGAAATGTAATCCGATAAAACAAGAAAGATCACATCGAAATTAGTAAGTTTACCAGGGACGTTTTATCGGATATTTACCAGGTGGTGAGCTTTCGAACATCGACGTTTGTATGGATTGGAGGGACGCTTAATTTCCACACTCGGTCCCAGTCCCGTACTCGTTTCTAAAGTGGCCATTTTGTAAGGTTCACCGGAGAAGCTTTAGCTTTAGATTATCTATTGATCCATTAGGAACAAAATCGACACAGGAATATATAACTATTAAAGAGGCTATGTCAACTCCAAAATATATTAACAGTATATCCGATAAAATTTGATACAATGAAGTATGGCAATTAAATATTCGAATGTATGAAAAATACTGAATTTAAGAGAAATTGAGAGCAACTTGAAGTCGGTTCACTGTATCCGCTTTAATCTTTGCCATCCTCTATGAGAACAGTTTGAAAAGTATATATGTTAGGACATCCACATGCGGTATTACTCTTCATAATCCGGGTGTTATTGCTTTAGTTTTACTTTAAAGAAACTTGAAAGTGAAATTGAATTCACACATGTACATAAAGTCCAAGGACTACGGCAAAGCTGACACAACGTAGGATTTTATATTGAATATTATAATATTACATGTATATAGTATCTTTAAACCGCTTCGGTTTCTGACAATTACCTAGATGTAATTTTGAAAATGGTATATGATAATATATTTTAACCAAAATATTCAATATTTAACGAAGTATAACCCGGTTTCAAGATCATGTGCAGTTGTACAAATCCTTTATTTCATCTGGCGGGCCACCATTGTTTAACATCTACTTACCGCCAAATAAACAAAAACATTGTACAATAGCACATGATCGTGAAACTGGGTCATTGTCAAGGCAAATAAAGAGTTTTTGAGAAAGTTACAAGTTTCAACGAGTTTTTAAAATTGTGGTAACACTACCAAGAAACAATGGCATGTTTTGTTTTCATTTCTCAAAACTCGGTCGATAATAATATATTTAATGAACAGACGACCGACCCAAGTTCAACTTTTTTTGGAAATGACAATAGCCTTTTCGTTAAACTAGGTACAGTATATTGGTAGGAAACTAGAGTCATATGCGTTTCCTTTTTCATTTTTTTAACTCCAGGTGGAATGTGATGCCTTATCAGTTACCAAACGATTTTGTTTTCTAGGTTTTATTTTTCCAGAAATCCAGTGTCATTATGTAAGCTTACATGGATAGTGGACATGAAGCGAAAATTCGTAGAAATTTCTTTGTTATTTTGCAAGCTGTTTCCAATAACTCAAAAATGTATTATACAAACTGACACATGCACGAAGTGCAACTTGGAAATGTTGTGTTGGGTCATTGGGAGTGTGGGTGAGTCTTAGGAGTCTTCGAAGCTTTTCCAATTAAAAAAAATATATTTAAATACCAAATATAACAAAGCAAGGCTGACTCAGAAATATAACCATCACACAAGTCTATATATCGAACTGAGGTATTCGGTTTCCAATAATTACCAAAATATAAAACTAGATATAGTACTGTCATAGGAAATGCCAAGTTTCTTATTTACAAACTAAGTAGAAGTCTCTGGATCACCAAGTACGTGATTGTTTTTCTCCATCTCTTATTGTTTTCTACTTATCAATCCCACGTGTCACTTAAATGCTTGATCGGCTTACAAGCACTAGTTCTAATCCTTGGAAATACATCCCTTGATTAGCTTGACAATAGCGTCACGGATACAAACACGGCGTAACGTCGTATGCTTCCAATAACTCGTTAACTTCATAATTCCTTGGAAATGGACTTCCTTCACTGGGAGGCGTAAATGAATCCAACGACACTTGGAAGTACTTCCGACTTTAAAGGTAAGTCAAAAAATTACACTCATTCTCTAAATTGGCGTAGATGCAAGAGGAAAACAAACTAAATGTAAGTTAAAACTTTTTAATTTTACTAGATAATCGTATCAAAGTAAGGTAGACCAGAATAGCGCCAGCTTTCTTTCTTGTTCTCCTAACAATACAATCGATAGCGCAGCCTATATTATCATAGAATTTAAATAGCAATGTGAAAAACTAACCAAATGTCGACATTTTATTTTCAGAATTCAGACAATGTATAAAAACAATGTATAAAAACTGTTGGAAGTGATAAATTGTTAGGTCCTCTAAAATTTATGTTATCATATAGTTTTTGTCCTTTTCTAATGATAATACCCTACATATACATGGCACCTATTATTTTGAACAATGCTTTAGTTTCGAAACAATGGCGTTTTCCATTTCCAAGAATTCAGCTGTTATTATTAGACTGTAGATGAATAAGTGATGGCTCCAGCTCAACTTCTTGTACATGTCAATGTCATTTTCTTTGAACCAGATATAGTCATAACAAATAACAACGATATCACAACGTGCTATTTTGTCACCACAGTGAACAAACTGTGTACTGATTGCTGGCTAAGCGTGAAAAAACTAATTAGAAGCCTGTCGAATTGTACAATACGTGATTATTTTCGTTTCGTGCTCATGAACCCATGTTCTACATGTGGTGTCACATCCGGGACTTCCAAATTTGTATTTGTATTAAATTTAATACAATAAGCCGCTAAATTCCAAAGGCTTATCAAGGAAATGATTATAAGGGAAATCAGCACAAGAGCGATAGTGGTTGCAAAATGTGCTCGTTGTTTGATTTTGTAATGCCTTATCAGTTTACACACAATAGTTTAGGTTCTTCGTTTCCAAGAATTATGGACATATGCATACATATCAAGCGGAAATTCGTGGAAAATCTTTGTCTGTTTACATGGGTCGGTTACGGATATAAGCACGGCTTGAGGTGACCTACGCCGCCTCTTTCCAAGGACTCGTTAACTTAGGGACCATCGACATATTTTTAGTGACCCGCTTAACGTCCACATTTTTGCTCCAATCTCATTCCCAGAACTGTTTTGGTCTTAATTCCCCACACTAACACACTAATATTCGCAACTTGAAGTCGGTTCACTGTATCCGCTTTAATCTTTGCTGTCCTCTATGAGAAAAGTTTGAAAAGTATATAAGTTAGAACATCCACATGAGGTAGTTCTTTTCAAAATCCGGTTGTTGTTGCTTTTAAGTTTTATTTTAAAGAAACTTGAAGGTTAAATCGAAGGACACGGCTGATGTAGCTGAAGCCTGCGTTAGATATTTTAGAGACTGGTCCTATACGAATCAAATGTCATGTAACCATCAAAATGTAATGAGCTTATTTTTCGTAAAAAAGGCAACACTGAAAACTATACCGGCATTGAAGGCATTCCTCAACAAAAAGAGTTAAATATATTAGGTATCACTTTCCAACAAGATTGCAAGTTCTCTAGTCACGTTAAAAATAAGCTTAGTGAAGCAAGCAAATGCCTTTTCGTCTTAAGATCTCTTAGAAAGGAAGATTTTAATCAGTCGGAAATTGACCTGTTCTTTAGCAGTATAATTATTCCTAAGATTACTTATGGACTATCCGTATATGGCTCCTCTGAGGCTGACTTGTCCACTGTCCAATGTTTCCTTGACAGATGCTATAAGAGACGCTACACTTCCAAGAATATCCTCATTAGAGAACTACTTGAACTATATGATAAGAATCTTTTTCACAAACTATGTAACAACAGCAACCATCCTCTTAAGCTACTTTTGCCCAAAATCAAGCCCTCGTCTAGAACCTTAAGATGTCAGGCCGAAAATTAATACTGTTCGTTTTAAAAATTCTTTTGTAAATAGATTAATCTTTAGGTATAACCTAGCTATTTAATAGTCTTTGTTCCCACATACTTTACACGTTTGTTATATTATGAGAGTTGTATATTTATGCTTTATTATTTATAGCTGTAACAGACGATATGTATTTTATCGGTGATTCATTAAAGACATTATTATTATTATTATTATTATTAAATTTGATTGACACATATACATAGCCTCTTTAAATCGCTTCGGTTTGTAAAAATTACCTAGATGTAATTTTGAAAATGATATATATGGTAACATTTCTTTACCAAAATATTCAATATTTAACGTAGTATAACCCAGTTTCAAGATCATGTGCAGTTGTACAAATCCTTTATTTAAACTGGCGGGCCACCATTGTTTAACATCTACTTACCGCCAAATAAACAAAGGATTTGTACAATAGCGCATGATCGTGAAACTGGCTCATTGTCAAGGCAAATAAAGAGTTCCAAGTTTCAACGAGTTTTTATAATTGTGGTAACACTACCAAGAAACAATGACATGTTTTGTTTTCATTTCTCAAAACTCGGTCGATAATAATATATTTAATGAACAGACGACCGACCCAAGTTCAACTTTTTTTGGAAATGACGATAGCCTTTTCGTTAAACTAGGTACAGTATATTGATAGGAAACTATGCATTTACTTTTTATTTTTTAACCCCAGGTGGTATGTGATGCTTTATCAGTTACCAAACAATTTTTTTTTTATGGTTTTATATTTCCAAGAATCCAGTGTTATTATGTAAGCTTACATGGATAGTGGAGATGAAGCGAAAATTCGTAGAAATTTCTTTGTTATTTTGCATGATTCGGTTACGGATACAAGCACTGCGTGGCGCAAACTGTTTCCAAGAACTCAAAAATGTATTGTTATACAAACTGACATATGCACGAAGTGCAACTTCTTGGAAATGTTGTTTTGTTTCATTGGGAGTGTGGGTGAACTAAGGAGACTTCGAAGCCTTCGCAATTTTAAAGGTATTTTTAAAAATTCCTTAAAATTTCCAATTATATCAAAGCAAGGCTGACTCAGAAATATAACCATCACACGAATCTATCTATCGAACATCCAATAATTACCTTTATGTAATTGTGCAATATATCTCTTTTCCATTCTGTGAACCAAAATTAAAAAAACTAGATATAGTATTGTCACAGGAAATGACAAGTATCCTCTTTACAATGTAAGTGATTGTTTTTCTTTCTCTCTCTCTTTTTTTTTCTATTTATCAATTCAACGTGTCATTTAATTGTTTGATCAGTTTACAAACACGAGTTTTAGGTTACCTATTTTCAAGAATTCAGTATTTAACATATGGATGGCGAGATTAATACATCAAGCGCTAATTCTTGGAAATATACCTTTTGATTAGTTGACAATAGCGTCACGGGTACAAACACGGCGTGACTTGGTACGCTTCCAATAACTCGTTAATTTTAATAGGCAAACGCACCATGCGGAATTTCTTGGAAATGAGTTTCCTTCACTGGGAGGTGTTAGTGAATCTAACGACATTTGGAAGTGTTTCCAATTTTAAAGGTAGGTTAAAAATTGAAAAAATTCCAAAAGTATAAGAAAAAGCCAAGTTTCCACTTATTCGCTAAATTGTCGTAGATGTAAGAGGAAAACAAACCAACCCTAAACATTACACCTTTAACAAACACTAGGTAGAATGGATCATTGGATCAATCACTATGATTTTTCTCTTTCTTATTTATTTTATTTTCAATCCTACGTTATATGATTGTCTGTTCAGTTTACAAACAATACAATAGGTTACCTATTTCCAAGAAGTCAGTGTTTAATACACTGTATATGCAGACCGATTAAGCGATAATTCTTGGAAAGAACGGCGTGACGCTTATGTGACCTTTTTCCTAGAACTCATCGAGAAATTCTTGGAAAGATGTTTGGGAGGTGTTGGCGAACCTAAGGATATTCTATAGCATTTCCTATTTAAAAGGTAAGTAAATATTTTATAATCATGATTGCCGAATATGTATTAATATATACTAGAAGTAATCATAGATTATCAAAGTTCGTTCGACTTATTTTTTGTAAGAGAAAGGACTGTGGTATTAAACACAAAAGGCTGAAAGATTGCTGCAATGATATGGATGGTGTAAATAATCCTGATCAAAAATGTTTCTTTTTATTTAATGTGAAAATGTTGGTGTATTGACTTAATTGTATACAAGGTGATGTATCTGGGTATAAAGCAGTAATTAACTTTGTGTAACATGCAATGCTTATGTGGCTATATGTATACATGTGTGTTTTATATGGTTATGGCATTCATTTGAGCATTCGTAGCACATTTTGCTGTGTGGTATACATGCAGTGCCAGTAAAGCAATAATTGGAGTTAGTGTAGAACACATAGAGGCTATTCAGATGTGTTAATAAACTGCATTCCAGTTCCTAGCATTCACAATACTAAGTACACTCCAGTATAGAACATAAACTATATATATGCATTGTGTATACACTACACCCCATGCAGTTCCTTCAGATCAGAGCATTCACAATATTTCTCAAGTGAGAACAAGGTTGGCTACAGAATATTGAGTGCCATTGTTAGTTGCAGAATAATTTATGGTCAATGTTGGTAGCCAGGTCCTGGCTTTCATCAGCCTTGTTTCAGGTCCCGTTAGAAATTCAGTGTAGATTATTAAATTGATTAGGGAACACAGCAATGAACTCAGTACTTAAAATTTCCCTCACCTTCTACTCTGTTGATATTCCAGTTCCTTGGCATATGAAAGTGTCGCTATAGATTAACTCTGCCTGAATGTGCATGTGTACGGAATTTTTTTTGATCGCAACTCACAAGATACGGCGATTTATAGTAACGGGTATCTAGAAAACTCAGACCTCGGGGTCGCCTTCGAGGTGCAGGCCGACAAAACAGGCCCTGTTTGGCTTGTAGTTCGGGCATCAAACTTCTTCAGTGCTCCAGCAATCGTATACACTTTCCTCAGGCTTTAACTAATCGTACTTGCAAACTCTTTAAACATCATCGACTGAACAAGACAACTTTATATCCAGCAAAAGAAAATTGCCGTAAAGTCGTGCGCGCGCATCATGTATTTACCAGTTCCCGGGCGAGATAATTTATTCAAAAAAGTACAAACATGCATGATGACATGAGGAGGGACATACACGAATCTTCTTTCGCCTGGGAAAGCACAGGTAGCCCACACATGACCACAGGGAGTCCACTGCAAGATTAGTATGCGTTCTGCTTCGTCGAACGCAAAAAGTAGGCAATTAAGAAGAGCTGACCCTTTTGTTAGGGAGAACAATTGTACACCCTCTTTAAATAAAGTGTTATCTATCTATACTATCTATCTAGGAGAAAAGCGTATCGCACCATCCCGCACATCTGCGAAAAATCTTGGAATTGTCTTCGATAATAGCATAACGCAAGAGCGTCAAGTTTCTGCAATTTGTAAATCTGCATTCTTCCACATAAGAAACATAGCTAAGATTAAGAAGTACGTGTCTCAAGATAGTAGATAGTTCACGCATTTGTTTCATGTAAATTAGAGAATAGTAAATCATTACTTATCGTTCTCCCTAGTTACTTGATTAAAGGGGACATCGCGTAGAATCCTATTGTTGTCGGCGACATGCACTTGCGGTCGCTAATCAGATGTGAGATGGGAATTATTATGATACGCCTGATTAGATATTCAGTAAAGCGCTTTCGATTGGCTGTTAGGGAGTCCTTCAGGGAATACCTCGTTCCACTACCGGCTAAAGCGCCTTTCAATCAAGTGTCATCACACTCATCACGGGACTAACGAAGTCCCAGAGCTCGTTAATTGTTTTCTATGGATCTACTAACAAGTGCCAAACAATAAGAGCCAAAAAGGCCCACCGCAAAATTAATTTACTCACAGATAAAAACACACGTTCTAAAACTGCCTTACGGTAACTACACGACATTCATTAGGCATATCTTTATTTGCAGCATTTGTTTCATTATCGGCATAGGTTCTGCATAAACTCCTTCAAAATCCCTAAGCTTAAGAGGAGTGGTAGTTAAATTCCCTTAGCTTTATTATTAGTGATTTTCATTAGCCCGTTAAACAAAATGTAATAGAGCGTAATAGTAAAATAAACACACACAAACAAAATATAATTCAAGCGTAATATTAGAGCTAAATACTCTAGTATCTATTTCACAAGTTTATGAAAATCACTGTCTCCGAGTTAAAAAAAACGTATAAAAGTGACGTGCGTATTAGACACTGTAAAATTACCAGATTGTTTAATATACAATTTTCTATCATCTCGGCCGTCACTGAGAATGTGACTTCTAGAAAAAAATTGAAGGATCCTTAGTAAACCCTTTCATTAAACCTGTTTCATTAAATATTTGGGTTGTTTGCGCTTCCAAGTTTTATTTTCACTAGCAGCTTTCAATGTTTGCTCTATTTTTCAGTTTCATCGGCCGATCAGATATGGGTCATAGACGGAAACAGCTATATCTTGACTATAACGTTAAGCTACGGTAGAACGGAAGTATTTATTTGAAACTCTACTCGAACTCAAAACCTAGGTTTTTCACCATAGCAATTATTACAGATTTTTTCGCCTCATTAGGTTTGTTCGAGCGCCAAATTTTCTTTGGATTAATAACTTCAGATTACAATAGAGCTTCTGGTCAACGTGTGCTCCATTGTCTTTGGAGGCGGAGCTAAGAGGATCAATGAAATTGCCGCGCGAAGTTTTAAAGGAACAAATTAGCATTTTGAGCAGTTCGCCTGGAAATATCGAAATTGAGAAGTGAAATATTCAATAAATTGCGCCAAGAAAAGAGATATAGTTTTATGAAGCCGTGATCTCACTTTTGCCGTTTGTCGCATTTTGATCGAGCCAGATTTCGCCGAGAAAATAGACTTTTTAACTTTGCCCCATACTAATAATTACTAATATACAGAAATTTCGCTTGCAATTTGAGAAGCTTAATATTTGCGCTATAGTTTTAGTTATCCCCGCAAATTGTTTATGACTATTTCATCTCCGAAATGCCGTGTGTCGCATATGTATACCGCTAGTCGATTTTACGTAATCAGAGAGTTTTCTAACAGCACTTTAGCTTTCGGCCCCGTTTTCTCTGTTACGATTGACTAATTATCTTTTGAATCTGGCGGTGGCGGCTTAGAAAAGTCCCGGATGTGTCGCCCCATTCTGCCCGATGAACTGATTCCTAAAATCAACGTCTATACGAACATGTATTCGAAATAAATAGGTTCTGCTTTTTTATTTTGCTGTGTTGCGCGTCTAGGAAGAGAATCCAAAAACCGTCCTCAAACCTTCGCTATGTACAGACGGCTCAAGTCTTGTAATTTGTGACGTCAGATACGGGGAGTAAATTAGTTTTGCCATGTTGTCCCCGACATTGACTAACGGCAATTGTGCTGGGGGTGAGATCATTTTTCCTTGGTATGTGTGACGTACTATATCGGCAAATTTGCACTGAATTTAACCGCCACAAAATATGGATTTTTCAGAGGAAAATCGAACTTGAAGACTACTTTTCTCTTCATAGACGCGCAACACAGAAAAATAAAATATCATTTCGAATACTTCTTTGTTTAGACGTTGGGTTGATTTTAGGGTTCAGTTCCCCTACTACAGTTAGTTCAGAATTGCGCTGCTCGGCTTATACATGTAGTTGGTAGTCATAAATATGATTTCATCAGTACTTAAACAACTACATTGGCTACCAGTAGAGAAACGTATAGTTTATAAGATATTACTACTTTCAAATAAGGCTTTTAATAATCTAGCCCCTAGCTATGTATGTAGTATGCTTGACAAGTATATTCCTACACGTAAAGGTATTCTAGCAAGTGTCTTCTGAGGGTACCAAAGTATAATCTTAAAGGCCGGTTCCCATATGATCGTCCCGATCGCTTCGATCGCAGGATTCTTTTGTTCTGCGTATTAATTTACGCTTCGATTCACACAGAACAAAAGGTTCAAGCGATCGGAACGATCATATGGAAACCAGGTGTAAGAGTTATGGCGAAAGAGCGTTTTCCATTGCCGCGCCAAAATTATGGAATTATCTGCGCAAGATATTAAGTTGAGCCCTTCAGTTAGTATAGGTAATCGCATGGGGCCGAGTGTAATTAAGGTTTAATTTCAGGTGTGTTTTCAAAGTTTCAAAATTGCCCGAGTCGCTTCGACGAGCTTAATTTCACGAGGACCCATGCGATTACTTGTTTATAATATTAGGACAAAATTTTCCGAGACAAAGACATTGAATACCAAACCTTACGGGTACACTACGTGTGCTCGATGAAAAACCAAGTCAAACTGGTGACTTGTCATTACATTCGCTTCACGTAATCTTGGCAAAAGATCAGTGACAAAATAATTCAGTTGACGACAATTAAGCTAAATACCACAGTATTCACTTAAAAATCCTTCAGAAAGTTGTAGAATAACACTTAACAGATTAGCGGACTCACCTATAAACTTTCTGCTGTCATTAAATGCTTGAGAAATCCTTATTTGTTCGTTTTTTGGAACACATTAGTACACTCGAGCTGAAGGCAGCTAAAATTCTCGACAAAATTTGACAGCGCGAAGCCTGTTGCTAGGTAACAAATCAACCAATCGCGTACAAGTAATACTGCCTCAATTAAGAAAAAAATCCCTCTGTCGTTAGCCAATCAGAGTTGGGTAATTTTGCCCTCTATGTTGTAAGTAGTTTTAAATCTAAAGTGAAAACTTATTTATTTAAGCAAAGTTATTATTAGCCTATTTATTTTATTTCAGTTATATTAATATATTTATATTATTATTATTTTCAGCCTGATATATTTTTACAATTTTTTGTATTTATTTCATATTTCTATATATTTCTAACTTATGGTTTTAACGATGCGAAGCGCCTTAGGACGTTTTTGGATCAAGGCGCTTTATAAATATATTATTATTATTTTAGTATTAGTATTATCTCATTTGCATATTGAAACAATTAACCTAATGATTAGTATAGGTAATCAAATGGGGACGAGTGATATTAGGGATAAATATTAGGTCTTTATGTAGGTCTGACTAAAGTGGTTAGGCTGTCCTGAAATATTGTTTATATTAATTTTCAAGCATAGAAATATGAATCAATGCACTTACCTTCTCACCGAAATACAGTTTAATCGCGAAAACATCGAGTACTGTTAATCGTAAACTCACGTACTCACTGAAGTCTGAAGCAAAAAAAAACTCTGACGTGTGATGCAAAAAAAGGCTCTGTAGTCTGAATTATGATGGCCCTCCTCGGCCGTCGTAAGAGATAGCTCTTAAAATGATAAGACAAAGTATTTCTTGCCATGCTACCATGTAGCTTTTGAAATTAACTATTGATAAAGGTTCGACGTGTCATTTCGGAAAAACGCTCTTGCAACGTCGGAATTAATGCCACATAGACGTACTATATACCGTTTTAAAGGTCTTGAATTGAAGAAAGTATATATTTAATCCGTTTTGAACAAAAGTTAAAAGCGTAGATGTTGTATATATTTCTACGCGAAATGACTCCGTCCGCCAGAAGGAGTTCAGCTCTTCAGGCTTTGAAACAATTTCTTTCTTAATTAGCCCTTTCGAATCCCAACTAAATTGACTCAAATACGGTGTCGGGCATTTTTGATATATTGCGTATTACAGACTTTATCCCTTTTCAAAGTTGAAAAAGTAGATTTTCATCCCATTTTGATACAAACCAGGTTATAAAACCTGAACGAAAAATAATTTCAAAATTCCCCGACACAGTATTTGAGAAACGGCTGTTTTCTACGACTCGTGAAATTTTTAGGAAAATTGGACAAAACGCTAAAATGCTGGACTTCAACAAAGTTCTGTTTTTGGCCGGAAAAAAGAGCCGAGAAACAGCCTGATAAAGGTTTTCGATTCATTTCACGGTTAACTAAGAAGTCCCGCCTCCAAGGATAATCTCATTGACATTAGCCAATCAGAGCGATTCATGTTGTGTTCAGTCTCGGCCGATTACAAAGTTCAGACGGGCCGCAGAACAGAGAAAGCTATACAGTTCACTGATGCTCAATACTTCTACAGAAACGTACTATTAGCTATAGTATCGATTCCAGCTTAATTTCGAGAAGAAACACTCTTTTAGGAGTACAGAAAAAATGGCACCACAGTAAAGGAAACAATTAATATCATGCAGGGAAAACCACTGAAGCGCAGCTCGATCCACACCATATGTACACGGTAGACTGCTTATGTCATTCTAAAATGTTTCATCGCGCTGAAACAAAACCGGCAAACCTTAGCTTCCTGCATTGAATTCTCTTTAAATTATTAGCCGACTGAAGATAACAAAACTTTATTGCTTCATTCTTTGTGGACTTTCAGTCTTCGATGATTCTAACTTCTTGGAACTTGAGTATAATCCCTCCAGCCATTGTTTACACCCGCTTCAAAATTTACTCACAAACTAAATTTATATAACAAACTAAATTGTGCTGTGTTTTTTCTTCTTCTTCTTTTTTGAATACGGCACCAAGAAAGATCTACTTTTACACTTTTGGGCATTGCATTATAAACGTAGTAAATCTTTACGAACGAAAAGTAGCGCAGAAAATCACATGATAGCGAGAATGAAATAACATGCCCAGTGAATGACAGCAGCTGTCAATCATTTTTCGCGCCTTTTTTAGCGGGATATCAGAAAGTCGCATTTTCAAGGCTTTAAATAATTTTTTTGAGTTTGAGTTTTTTTGTGATGCTAGATTAGGGCTTTTAGATTTAGAATTTGCGAAAAAACGCATTTTCGAAACTTTTCCATTTTGAACCTTTATCGAGACTTAAATTCAAGCAATACTCCAAGCAACAGTCTTACGGCACACTGATACTTAGTACGACATTTCTTGGATATTTGTTCTGAACGACTAAAGAACATCCGAATAACCGGTTAGAATCAGTCGAGTATTTCGTTGAATTCAAAAACACTGAGTATTTAGTGGTATAAATAAAGTACACGCTGGCCTTTCTAGCTTTGTAATATTCTCGACGTGCTGTTTCCATATTCTTTTCGTATTCCAAACTTCTTCAGTTACCCAGCAAAAATGCATACATGTAACCCCCGCTTTGCCTTTTCCATTTCGTGGCCCTCGATGCCGACTTCTAGTTGAGTACAAGTTAAGCTTACGTCGCTCTTTTCATGTGCATAGATTCTCTATTCACAATGAGAATCAGATTCGTCTCAAGTGAATTACATCAATTTTACTTAAACTAAAACTAATGCTTCGAAAATAAAATGTATTTATTAGTACCGTTTTAGAACGGCTCTTCGTTAAGCCGCTGGTCAAGGAAATTATATCTCATTGAAATACTTTCAATGTGAACTAAGTCAGTTAAATTATTCGAACCTCGGTAGTAAGCAGGACCTCGGGTGGTATAGAGGTTCCTGCTGAGGTTCGAGGTATTCAGCCCTATCGGTCTCGTGAAATTCTGAGAGGGTTTTTAGCTTTCTCATTTTGATTTTATGAACAGCTACATGAAAATAAAATCCGAAATGTACAAGCTAACACTCGTGCAAGTTGGGCAACCATTAAATCAAAATGTTGAATTTCACAAAATATTTGAAACTAAAACTAACAAAATGTCAACAGCGACATTTCCCTATTACCTTGAACTCATCTCACTGGAAAGAAGGTCCCAACAACTAGATATTTCTATTCTGTTTGGCGAAAATAGAGTTCATGCTAATGTAACGTAATCTTCGTCCTTGAGAAATCATGTTTACCTCGTACATATCCGAAGATAAAACCAAAATCCATCGCAAGACTTCTATTCCTTGAACGCCTCATACGTTGGCAACACTGATAGTATAACAAGTATGAACCGTACAGTGAACCGTATAATGAACACCAACTAAAGAGTAAAAATGGAGCGAATAAAAGTGCCTTTTCAACAACGCTATTTTTAGCTGCTTGATATCTTACAAATACCTTTTACCTTTTCTATTACGAACATAACATATTCGACAGTTGAGGACCCCTTCATGATCAGTAATGAGCTATCAGCTCTTGCATCTGATATTGTATCCTATTGATAATAACGAAACAAAACAAAATCGTCATTATCACAGACGGAGATAATGCTTTAATCGATTTTGTCCAGAGCTGGCCTGCAAATCATTTGTATTTATTTTGCTGCGATTATTCAAATTTGATCATCCGCTAGAGGGACGAGAGAGCCTGGAACGAACAAAAAGCAAACCGCCATTTCCAAGTGGGCTGAACCGGGTGAAGAAGCAGTGATCATTCCGGAGCCGGAAGTCACCGACGAGATTCATTAACATCATTTACTGCAGCCTAGTCCCTAGGCCTTCTGGCTGGCATTTTGTCTGAGTGGGTAAATGGGATCCCTGTGTTTTGTAATGGCTTGTGACGTCACCAACTGTCACTTCTTGTAACAGTGAGCAGTGACGTCACAAGCCATTACAAACCACAGGAATCCCATTAACCTACTCACACAAAATACCAAGCCAGAAGGCCTAGGGACTAGGCTGCATTTACTGTATAGAAGTCGATCCCATCAAGTACTGTTCCGCTTTCCTGTGGTCATTCCAGAAATGAGCAGCTTTGAACATGTCAGTTTTAATGAATTTTTACTAATAGAACATGTATTAGAGACCGTTTAACAAGTATAGTTAAATGAAAATGCTGCTTATATATTTTTTAGAATGTCCCCAATGCAGGCGCTAGAAGATATCCCCAATCTAATAATAGACCGGACGAACACGCTGAAGTAAGTTCCGTTAATGTTTTTTAGCATATGTCTATGTAATGTTATCTCATACTTTTTCTATCCTCGTATTTTTTATCGCCAATATGATTTATCATCACGACATATATCCATTCAAAGAAGGCAAACTAGCCATCCGAGATATCGTACATATTTCAAGATGGCGGATGTAAGTTATGGAACTAAGCAAACTACGTGAATATAACCGAAAAATATTAGATACAACCCTGTCAATAGCAATCTTTGAGCAGATAGACGAAAGATTTACCATCCCCGTAGCCTTAGCTATGTTCACGGCAATCAACAGCATTGCCTAATAATTGCACTATAATCGCCAACACGAGGAAAATACTACAAGACATTCTAGGATGAGTGTTCTCTGAGATTCAACACTAAATACATTACAATGACTCCCATATTGTGTATACTTTAATTAAACAAGAACGTAGTCTTAAGTTCACATGTAAGTATTGTGCCTTAATGTTTCATACTAGACTAGATGACTGAAAATATTGCAGTTATCTCATTAACAAAATAACACTGAAGCCTAAGAGGTATTTAAAGATATACTCACCGTCGTCACGTCCCACTGTATAGACGTCAACTAATTAGCATTCTTTTCTCGCATTTTTTATTGAAGATAAACATTGAAACATATGCAAGTTACTGTCATGTTCATGGTCGTGAAATATCGATGGAATCACATGCTTTCTGAATTGAAATCAAATACATTTTAATTCGGCACATTCAAACAAACCAATGCGATGCGAAGTTCAGCAGTCCTTTATTGGAACAGTCTTTCTTTTGGCGATTATGTCCACGCGGAACTATTAGACAGAATCATACAAAGACAGGATACTGCATGGTGACCACTGGGACATCATCCTTGCATTTACTGCGAAGCTTAATTTGAGGCAGTTGAAAAATATATCATCAGTCGTTCAAAACTGGAAAAACGTACCTGACATTGTGCTCTTGGATTAGAAAATTATGTTAAATATCTTCATTATAGTTAAAAGAAGTCCTACACAATGTGACAACAATGATCCTGAAAATCATGTCAAGTACGGATTTTCGCAAGTACATTGCAACTTTTTGCAGAGTCAGAGATAAAGTACATGAAACTACCCTTCGCCCATCTTCATAGTACAGTGCACAATTGCAGCTAAATAAACATGGCCATGGAAGATCGCATGGGAGCCTTTAATTTCCAAAAATAGATTTATTCGTCTCTAAAAGTGTTAGGCTAATCGTATAGTTGATTTACTGTGTCAACACCTATGCACGTCTTAATGTGATCTGTCTATTCAACAATTTTACGATTTCACTGCCTTTTCAATGGCAATGCTGAGCTTCAGTGTGCTGGTCTTTTTCTCTGTTTTTTTTTCTGCTACGAACTTCATGTCGTAAGTTAAACTCCAAGCCGTTTTCGAATACCTATATGTCTAAAATGATAGATAAATACGTCAAATATCAAGGAAGGGTTGATCTATATATGGTACAAAAAGAATGGCCAGCTACCTTAATTCCGACGTAACTGGTCCTGTATCCGGAGGGCATCTATTTTTCCACCCATACCAGTTGGTAATACTGCTGATATGTCTGCTTTTGTGACAATGACGCTGACATTTTCATGTTATCATTGTTGAACAATATCGAGGGTTAAAACTCGCACTCAGTGACATCCATGGCCAGTGTCCATTTTACTAAACTACACCTGCATAAAAATACATTCATATTCACATTCATTATGTAGTCAGAGCTACATAAAGACCTCATGTAGAAGCTCATTGATTGAGAGCCGCATATCAAATAAATGCTTGCTTATCAACTCCAACTTTAGCATGCACTATTGCACTCCACCCAAACGAATATCGTGTTAGTTTAAACGCTGATTTGCCGGTTTGCTATTATATTTTCAGCTTTATGCTTATTATTATGCCTGCTCAGTTCTTCACTGAAGACAAATTGCGTTTTACCAAGTTAACTCCAGCTTTACTTCCCGACACCCGGAACGATATAGCAGACATTATATTCGTTTCGGTGGAGTGCTATAGCGCATACTAAAGGATGGAGTTGATAAGGAAGCATTCATTTGATTTCCAATTAAATGCCATAAACCGGTATTCAACAGTCAATCACTGAGCTTCTAGATCTTTATGTAGCGCTGACTAAAGTGGTTAGGCTGTCCTGAAATATTGTTTATATTGATTCCCAAGCATAGGAATATGAATCTGCACTTACCTTCTCACTGAAATACAGTGTAATCGCGAAAACATCGAGTACCGCTAATCGTAAACTCACGTACATAAGGCTGGAAGTCTGGAGCAAAAAAATAAAAACTCTGAAGTCTGGAGCAAAATGACGTGTGATGCAGAAAAAAATAACTCTGAAGTCTAGAACAAAAAGACACTCTGAAATGTGATGCAAAAAAAGGCTCTGAAGTATGGAGTAAAAAAACACCTCTGAATTATGATGGCCCTTGATAAGACAAAATCTTTCTTGCCACGCTACCATGTACCTTTTACCATTAAAGTTATATTCAAGCAATGCTCCAGGCAACAGTGTTTTATGGCATACCGATACTTAGTACGACATTTCTGGGATATTTGTTCTGAACGACTAAAGAGCATCTTCATAACCGGTGAAAATCAATCGAATGTTTAGTTTAATTGAAAAGCGCTGAATATTAATTTTATTTAGCGGTATAAATAAAGTACACACTGGCCTTTCTAGCTTTGTAGTGTTCTCGACGTGCTGTTCCATATTCTTTTCGTTTTCCAAACTTCTTCAGTTTCCCAGCAAAAATGCATACATGCTTTGCCTTTTCCATTTCGTGGCCCTCGATGCCGACTTCTAGTTGAGCACAAGTTAAGCTTATGTCGCTCTTTCCCGAGACTACCAAACTCGCCTTATTGAAAACCATGTGCGTCGATTCTCTATTCACAATGAGAATCAGATTCGTCTCAAGTGAGTTACATCAAATTTACTTAAACTAAAACTAATGCTTCGAAAATAAAATGTACTTATTAATCTCTTTTTAGAACGGCTCTTTGTTAGGCCGCCGGTCAAGGAAATGATATCTCATTGGAATACTTTTTTTGCGAAAACCCTTTCAATGTGAACTAAGTCAGTTAAATTATTCGAACCTCGGTAGTAAGCAGGACCTCGGGTGGTATAGAGGTTCCTGCCGAGGTTCGAGGTATTCAGCCCTATCGGTCTCGTGAAATTCTGAGAGGGTTTTTAGCTTTCTCATTTTGATTTTATGAACAGCTACATGAAAATAAAATCCGAAATTTATAAGCTATCACTCGTGTCAGTTGTGAAGTTGTGCAACCATTAAATCAAAATGTTGAATTTCACAAAATATTTGAAACTAAAACTAACAAAATGTCAACAACGAAATTTTCCCTATTACCTTGAACTCAAAGCCTCATCTCACTGGAAGGAAGGTCCCAACAACTAGATATTTCTATTCTGTTTGGCGAAAATAGAGTTCATGCTAATGTAACGTAATCTTCGTCCTGGAGAAATCATGTTTACCTCGTAGATATCCGAAGATAAAACCAACATCCATTCCAAGGCCTCTATTCCTTGAACGCCTTATACTTTGGCAACACTGATAGTATAACAAGTATGAACCGTACAGTGAACCGTATAATGAACACCAACTAAAGAGTAAAAATGGAGCGAATGAAAGTGCCTTTTGAACAACGCTATTTTTAGCTGCTTGATATCTTACAAATATCAGTTACCTTTTCTATTACGAACATAACATATTCGACGGTTGAGGACTCCTTCATGATCAGTAATGAGCTATCAGCTCTTGCATCTGATATCGTATCCTATCGATAGTCACGAAACAAAAAAGATCGTCATTATCACAAACGAAAATAATGCTTTAATCGATTTTGTCCAGAGCTGGCCTGGAAATCGATTTGATTGTTTGTATTTATTTTGCTGCGATTATTCAAATTCGACGAGAGAGCCTGGAATGAACAAAAAGCAAACCGCCATTTCCGTTGCCAGCAATATGGGACAAAATGGCGTCGCACATGCTCAGTGAACGTCAATAATCTTTCAAAATGGCGACTATAATATTACAATAAATGTATGACGGTAAAATATAAATCTGCGATTCTATTTTCAAAGAGTGATTCAATGCAGTTTGGTTCGCTCGATTCTAAAATACATGAATAAGACCGTTCTTTCTGTTGTATACTCTGACGAATCTTTTTGCGATAAAGTGGTTCCCCAATTAAGTTGCAAACTCCAGTGAGGAGTCCATTTCAGTACATACAAATGCACTTCACCAAGTATTCATTTCCCTATAAGTTAGGGGTAAAACACCATTATAGTTGTATTAGCTTTGTTGTGCATATCAGAGTTTGGAATTCAGTTTCGGGTCAAATAAAAAGCTAAAAACCTTTTCACTTTTTCGACATGCTATCAGTCTTTCTGCTTCAAAAACTCCACAGCTGGATCTTCGCTTTTTCTTTCGAGACTCAAAACAATCAGCTGTAGATATACTGTTTAAAATATCGTTTGGAAACCGGTGCCTAACCGATTCCCGTTGACTTCTCTGTTCCGCCATGCTGGATAGACAGTACACGATTTGTGTTACGCGTCACGAAATGCAACGGCGCTGACTGCGGCTCAAATGTCTCATATTGCTGGTGACGCCATGTTGGCTAAACCGGG
The DNA here is from genome assembly GCA_030867875.1 of Actinernus sp. WN-2022. Classification (NCBI taxonomy): domain Eukaryota; kingdom Metazoa; phylum Cnidaria; class Anthozoa; order Actiniaria; family Actinernidae; genus Actinernus; species Actinernus sp. WN-2022. The sequence continues at coordinate 38,840,165 of JAOWCC010001501.1, forward strand.
TGTCGAAGCAGTGATCATTCCGGAGCCGGAAGTCACCGACGAGATTCATTGACATTATTTACTGTACATAAATCGATTCCATCAAGTACTGGTCCGCTTTCCTGTGGTCATGAGCAGCTTTCAACATGTCAGTTTTAATGTATTTTTACTAATAGAACATGTATATTAGAGACCGAATGAAATCACAAGATAGCCTGTTTGCTTACGTTTGTTTATTCACCCAGACAGAAGTAATACTCTACTTCCACAAATATGACATGTTGTGGATCAATACCGTTTAACAAATATAGTTAATTGAAAAGGCTGCTTATATATTTTTCAGAATGTCCCTAATGCAGGTGATAGAAGAGTGGTACGTGCACATCCCCAACCTAATAACAGACCGCACGAAATCGCTGAAGTAAGTTCATTTAATTTTTTTTACCATATGTCTATGTAATGTTGCTCATACTTTTTCTATCCTCGTTCTTTTTATCGCCAATATGATTTATCATCACGACATATATCCAAACTAGCCATCCGAGATATCGTACATATTTCAAGATGGCGGATGTAAGTTGTGGAACTAAGCAAACTACGTGAATATAAGCGAAATATATTAGATACAACCCTGTCAATAGCAATCTTTGAGCAGATAGACGAAAGATTTACCATCCCCGTAGCCTTAGCTATGTTCACGGCAATCAACAGCATTGCCTAATAATTGCACTATAATCGCCAACACGAGGAAAATACTACAAGACAATCACTGAGGTACCTTCTAGGATGAGTGTTCTCTGAGATTCAACACTAAATACATTACAATGACTCCCATATTGTGTATACTTTAATTAAACAAGAACGTAGTCTTAAGTTCACATGTAAGTATTGTGCCTTAATGTTTCATACTAGACTAGATGACTGAAAATATTGCAGTTATCTCATTAACAAAATAACACTGAAGCCTAAGAGGAATTTAAAGATATACTCACCGTCGTCACGTCCCACTGTATAGACGTCAACTAATTAGCATTCTTTTCTCGCAATTTTATTGAAGATAAACATTGAAAGATATGCAAGTTACTGTCATGTTCATGGTGGTGAAATATCGATGGAATCACATGCTTTCTGAATTGAAATCAAATACATTTTAATTCGGCACATTCAAACAAACCAATGCGATGCAAAGTTCAGCAGTCCTTTATTGGAACAGTCTTTCTTTTGGCGATGATGTCCACGCGGAATTATTAGTCAGAATCATACAAAGACAGGATACTGGTGACCACTGGGACATCATTCTTACATTTAATGCGAAGCTTAATTTGAGGCAGTTGAAAAATATATCATCAGTCGTTCAAAACTGGAAAAAGGTACCTGACATTGTGTTCTTGGAATCAATCAACTTTATTAGCATTCCCATATTCATGGATGGTATTGCTTACAAAAATATTATGATTACAATAAAAATATATCTAGTTAAACGTGAAAGTAATACGTTTCGCCGCTCAAAGGCTTCATATATATAGTGTCCTAGTTTTTAACATATAAACGGGTCGACACTATTGAAGAAAAAAAAGATATTGTCAATATCTTTAAGATTAGAGAAGTTGTTACTATAATTACTTATGTCATCAAATAGCTTTTTCCTGAGATCAGCATATGAAGCACAGGAGAATACCAAGTGATTTTCGTCTTCAATATATGTTGACAGACAGCACTGGCAGGTTCTGGACTCTCTCGGTATCTTAGGTTGTGCATGCCTACCAACTTGTAAACGTAAATTATGATTTCCTATTCGTAGTTTGGCTAACATTCTTCTGTGCTTCATATTTTTAAGCATGTCATAGCATTCAGAACAATTGGTATCAACTTTAAATGCTGAGTAAAAAGAGAGCTTCTTGTTTAATTGAACGAGTTTCATCTGATGTAACTTGGATTCTTTTATGATGTTGAGTTTGATATTAGATGTGTATTTTTTAATTGATTTCGGTCGTTGAGTAAATTTAAAGTAAGGGGCCCTATATTTGCTACCGACTGGAATGTCTCTAAAAGGTTATTAATTGAAGTCATGAAGCTCGGCTTATTGGACGACGCGATAGTGTTTGAACTGGATAAAGATTGCTTGGCAATACTTTCTTCAGGAAGGGCTTGAAGGTGCATCCAGAAATGTAACATATTCCTATAAATCAAAGATTTTAACGACAATCGCCCAACTTCATTCCGAGTAGCCACATTAGGGCCCCGTTTATTAAGCCCAAGATAATATTTAAAGAACTGTAAATGAAGTCGTTCAATTGGATCTGTCTCCCATTTTTGAAAATTGATGTTATCATAGGCTCCCCAAACTTCTGAATTATATAATAAAATAGGGGAAAACAAGTTGCCAAACAACTTATTGCATACACTTATAGGCATTTTGGAGAAGTCGAGGTAACGTTTTGTCGCAAAGATAGAACGCCTCGTTTTCTCAGTTGAATTTAGCTTGGACTTTGAAAAACTACCATTACTTGAAATCGTGGATCCCAGGTACGTATAGTCGGGAACATTAGCAATCTGGGAACCGTCTAAAAAGAATGTGTATTTCTCCATAGTAGATTTCCTACATTGTTTCTGAAAAATTACGACTTTGGTCTTTTTAGTGTTTATCGACATCATCCAATCTTTACTAAATTGTTGTAAAGTATTAATACTCCATTGAAGCCCCGTGGCACTGGTAGAGATTAGGACCAAATCATCTGCATAAAATAAAGAGTTTAGCGGTGAGCCACTTGGTAGGGTAATTGGGTCCAGACAATCAGTATCTTGTAGAATGCCTGGAAGATCTTTAGATATAAATTAAACAACAGAGGAGATAGAATACAACCCTGACGAACCCCTCTGTTATACTTGAAATACTTAGATCTCATACTGCCTGACTTAATACAACATTCGGTTTTAGAGTACATGTCAGAAATCAAACGAACAAATTGACCACCTATTTCATAGTTGAGTAACTTCCGTAATAAACCAGGTTGCCAAACTGAATCAAATGCTTTTCAGAAATCCACAAAACAACAAAATAGTTTTCCTCTTGTTGTATTGACGACGTATTTATCAATCAAAGTACGTAAGGAAAAACTATGATCAGCAACCCGATTGCCTGGTAGAAAACCAATTTGTTAGGGGTGTAGGAGCTTCTTGTTTTTTCAGGAGAGTATGTAACCTGTTATTAAGAACGAAGCAAAACAATTTTCCCAAACAGCTCGTCACACAGATTCCTCTATAGTTCGATGGGTCTGATTTATCTCCTGACTTATAGATTGCACTAATAACACCCTTAGTCCATATGTCAGGGTAAATTCCTGTTCTCAAGATAAGGTTGAATAATTTCGAAATAATAGGAACTAATATATTTCCCTCACACTTCAGCATCTCATTTCGGAGCTTTCTTATTTTTGAGTTTTTTGATAGCCTTTTTGATTTCATTCTGAGTTATTGCCACATCCAAGGCGGTGCCATGCGAATTGGACACATTTCGAATTGCTTCGATAATGGTCTTCTGGCTGGACGAGAGGTTTTCTTCTCCTATAGATGAATGAAGATTGCTAAAATGTGTAAAGAGATTATTCACGGGGATCGACTGATTGCTTTTTTGAGCATTGGTATTGTTAAGTGATTTTAATGAGGTCCAGAATTTCCTAGGATCTTTCTCCTTAAAGTGCCTATAACCCCCAAATTATTTTTTTTTGAATTGAAACTTTAAACCATTATTTAGAACTTAAGGCAAAAATAGGAGGCTAAAACTCAACAGTATTTTTTTTACGGCGTTTCAAAGTTGAGAACCAGAACATGTGGCCGTCAGTTTTCAATTCCCTTTGGGAGCCTGGAGACCAGTGGCCTGTGACGTGTATGTAGTCAGGCGTTCGTTCAATCCCATACAAACGTCTCTTATTTCTGCGACTCTTGCAAGCTCACCACATGATAAATATCCAATGAAATATCACCAAACTTGGTAAATTTACTAATTTCGTTGTGCTCATTCTTGTGATGGAGTTTATTTCCTATTGATTAGACTATAATAGGACGTTTTTCCTTTTTGAATTCTTTTTCTTATTCAGATTTTCCAACTCCTTTGAGAATACCAAGACAATAGTCTAAATTAAAGGAACAAAAGAAACCGTGCAAAGGATTCTGGTAGTTGTAGTAAAATGCGCCCGATTGACGTCATAATTCCAGGTCCTCACCAAGACTCGCGCTGACTTCCAACTGGAAACAGGAAGCCCAAAACGGATGTTTTCGCTAACTTTTGACGCCAGTAAAATCGTCGAAGTTTAGTTTTTTCACTTTTATTTTTTCGAATTCTTTGTCAGAGCGCTATACAGAATAGACGTCAAAAATATTTTTGGGGGGGTTATTGGCACTTTAACAAGAGAATCGATACTATTGTTGTAGAATTCGTGACCTATGTTCTATATTTTCGCCTTAACAGTCAATCACGGTCAATCATTCCGATCTGATCTTTAAAGTCTACCACAAGTGTAATCAGATAAACACAAAATCGTTACTTAAAATATGCAATTTACCCACCCCGTTTTTAGTTTAATTTTCAACTTTTGTAATCACGTGGTTGGTCACGTGATAGACGTTTATATTAGGACGACTAAACAGGTTGAGATTAGTTATAACCACCATTGTTCTAGGATTTGGGCAAATTCAAGTGACTGTATTCAATAAAATAGATGTAACCTCGTTTACATGTTTAAACCATGCCTTAACATGCTTGAGGTGATGCACAAGAGCTCTTTCTTCGATCTTAACATTGTGCTCAAAATCATTTATTTTAAATTTTCTTTGTCTTACATTTTAGCGTCCTGGAGTTAACAACGGCATTTTACGGAATGGAATACCATTAAGCCTTGACCATGAAATGGTCGTGGATAGTGGATTGAAGGACATGAAAGATCTTGACAACCTATATAATGTAAGAATTACCAAGCAAATTATATTCTACTTCTGTTTAATATGAAGCACATGTTGCGCTACTTGCATGTGTTTAAATTTGCAAAGAAATGCAAGCTCAGTTTCACGACGGCAAAAATGGTTCAAAGTTGGTGAGGATCCTTGATCGAGCGTTTTCGACCTGTCGTTAATGCACTCTAGATGAAAATTGAGGACGAAAGAAAAAGAAAAAGTTAAATCGGTATAATTCCTGATTTTTAAATCGTGATTAAAGTGGCGCGCATTCCGTTTCACAACCGCGCAGTTTGAGGGCTTGGTCGAGTGACGTAAGATCAGGCAAAAACCGTCCCATTGTTCACCAGCACTTGTTGTAGGTTCTATGGTTCTGGATTCCCGATGTTGCGTCACATACAATGCACGATATACTAGGCCTTGGTACTGGTCGAGCCCGGTCGCTTTTCGCCATTTTTAGCATACTTGAACAGGCTGTAGACAAATCAAGGATTCAAGCAAACACATAACTTTCCCCCCAGAATTACTCTAAATATTATAAGAATTTATATAAAGAAATAACTAAGATGGGGCACTTTAATGATTGACCTGCTCAAGTGGACTAATATAAAAAGATGTTAAATCGGCTTGAATGAAAATGACATCTAATTAATTATTTTGGTTAATTTTGTTTCAGTCTGACCCTCCAATTGGATACACAACGAGAGGGCATCGGGTTATGATGGAGTCGTCTGCCATTGAGCTAGGCGTGTTTGGTGATGGTACTGACCCCAACCCCCCGTAGGGAAAACTCTGTCCGTTTATTTAGGAAATGCGAAAATGTGTTTACAGTCCACTATGTACAGCTAAAAAGATGTGGGACATGAACTTATCATGTAGCTTTTCTACTTGAATGGTCACAGCTAGATTCCATTCGCCAGTAGGCCACAATCCTAAAATGTACTGCACTATTTTCTCGATGTTATATGAGTAATACAGTACCGCTCAAAACCTGTATTCTGATTGCACCATTATACTGTAGCTCTATTGTTTTTGTACTGCACTTTCTAAAGGTTAGGGTGTTTTGTATTGTTGGGTAAGCCAATTCTGTGGCTCGTTTTGAGCGTTATAGGCCGGCTCTGTTATATACCCGAATTTGTAGGGTACAAACTAAAGCAGCACTTAGAAATTTAGACGAACAGTTACGTTTCCCTCAACTATATAAAAAAACATTATCGGCTCCACGAAGACTCGAACCAAAACCGTAACCCGTCTATTAATCGAAACCCTAACTGTCGTCGCTATTCCTTACGCCACGAATGGATTTGCTATCAACAACCACTTTTTCAGAACTTTTATGCTGCATGCTGTTTCATTCGGAGGCGTTTACCTTATTAGACACCAGTTCCCGCTCTATGATGTTTTAGTGCAGTGGATTCGGGATTCTGTCGGATAGAATCTAGCCCTGACATACTTGAATAGGCTGGTCACGTGACCTTTTTAGCTTGTCGATCAAACAACATAGATGCCAGAAATGGAAAGAGCGAGCCAAAATTAGTAAACAGCACAAGTTTTAGGTTTACATTTTTTTAAACTGAAGGAATGGCAATTTTCTGGCATCCATGTTGTTCCAGCACCAACTTTTTTGATTGACAAGATCACGTGACAATGTCCTGCAAAGGGCCTATTGAGAGTTAACGATCTGTAAACAAACATGGAATTCGAAACTATTTTGAAACTATTTATTTATTTTCAAATTAAAGGAATGAAGAAACCTTTGAGTTTATACCCGTGTTTACATAGTCTCACGAAGGCACGGGTAACAACCAATCAGAGCACATATACGCACTGTTGAATGTATTTGATAAACTATGGTATCAATAGCTCAAAGACACAAAATAATGTCTTTAGGAACAAAGTTTCGTTCACTCAGGAGCGTTTCTATTTTTTCTTTTACAATCAATGTTGATTTCAAATGGATTATCATGTAGATGGCTTAGTTAAACCTTAATTTATATGTAAGATCGTATGTTATTTAGCCTTTCTTGATTTATATTTGATAGGGTAGAAATGTCGACAACAAAACAAAAACAGCTCGTTACTTCGAGTATGTTCTTGTTGTCTTCCAACATCTAGCGTGTTTGCATATTTACCAATTGTTTAATTCATCATCGTAGTTTTTAAATGGTTTATTGGCTACAACATTTAATGGGTGAAACATTATATTCAGGGCCGAATGTAGCCTGCTATGCAGACGTATTTTTCACTCTCATAAATTCGAAGAAAAAAGTAACGTCTGCTTACCCGAGCGCTTAATTAGTTTCCAATATGCACACCTCATTGTGTTATAGACCAATCAGATTTTACCTTCCATATCCTGGAAAGTGACGTAATGTTACATAAAAAAGGAATTCAGACAACACATTTGCCAATCATAGGAGAGTGTTCACTGGCTCGGCAATTCACTAAAATTCTAAGAACCGCTTTGATTGGGCAGAAAAATAAAACAAACGTGCTGGCGTCATGCTTACATATTGGAAACTAATTAAGCGCTCGGGTAAGCAGACGTTACTTGTTTTCTTCGAATTTATGAGAGTGAAAAAATACGTCTGCAAATGCGCCTTTTGCTGGAATGCAATCACATACGTGGGTGTACTGGAAGGCAAAACATCTGACTTAGTTTAATTCATTTAAAGGCACTTGTACGAGAACGGTAGTGTTATTAGCAAAACCTGATTGTAAATGTTATTTTCCACCTCCAATCCACTGTCAATCTTTCTAATAGAGCGTTTATAAGTTTGTTTGCCGTCCAGTAAAGCCTTTCCCATGGAATCATGAATTCAATTCATTGGTTATTAAAGTGATATGTCACCATGTGACAGTTTCCTGCAAAAGGCCTAGCTATTGTTGGTAATCTTTAAAGTTCATTGTAAAATTCATTAATAATTCATGAGGGTGACCAACCAATCCAAACACAGTATTCAGGTCACATGGGTGCTGCTGTAAATGCCAATAAAGACTATTAACTTTCATACAGACATTAACTTTCATACAGATTTCTTACTGATCTAATTCATTCATTAACTTTGATACAGATTTGACAAGACGCTGGAATGTGGACATTAGACCCTAGAACTACTCGTAGCAATTTAGCACTAAATAGTGATATTTAAAGAAAAAACTAAAGAAATAGCAACGACTAGTACTATTTAGATTTAGTAGTGTTTCACGGGTCAAATGTCCGCACTCTATTGCAAGATGGTACATATAAAGAGTTAATGAAGCCGTAACTAACCTTCTGTCTCTTTTCACGAAGATACTCATTCCCTCCTCTCCTTTCAGCTCCAATAAATGGCAATTAATTCCGCATGTTAGCAAATATAGACTTTTTGGGGTAACGCTCGCCATTTTGCTGTTTTTGGTGGACGAAAGCGTTGGGTTGACATATTTTTTTATTTTATATTTAGTTCACGACAACTCACCGCAACCACGTTAACTTTCAAATGAAATAGTGCATAACTTGAAAATTCAAATCAGATCTGCGCTGGAATTCCCTGGAGAGATGTATGAAAACAAGGAGTAGTTACTCTATTTTTCTTTATTTGTGTTGTCTACATACTTGAATAGATTTATTCTTATCCTATGGGACAAGTCAGTTCAGTAATCAAAACCACTATTGTTCATTGCTCCATTGTAAGATAAAATATTCGCGCCCGATCTGTATGGGCTTTACAATGGCTCGCGGAAGCGACTCGCCATTGTAAATGCCCATACAGATCGTGCGCTCATATTTTATGTATAACATAAAGTTTAGGATAGCTGAAAATATGTACGTTAAGCCGATGTAAAATATATATTATTTATATACATATAGGAAGACGAATCAAACACACATAACTTTCTGTAACACTGTGTTTCACGCTTACGCGATCATCAGACAGGTATGTTTAATGAAGAATATACCGTTCCTAAACACTATATACGGGTAGCTAATTATAATTTCTATAGATTATGTCTTCTATTGTGTTTACATTCCTATATATATATATCATTGAATATCCAGTCAATCCATTTGAATCTGTTGTAGCATCTTCCCGTTACACATGTGATATTGTGTTGTATTTAAAGGAGCTGTGTCAACAGTGGTTTGCTACGTTTTAAATAATACTAGTACTGAGAGTAATAGGGTTATTTATAATTTACTTATAAAGGGGTGCCATGCGATCAGACGTTTAGTTTGAATCCCTCTAATGCTGGGGCGAGGAAAAAACCTCTGTCGGCACCAGCGATGTTTTTTTTTGTCGAACATGCGCAACGATGACGCAAGCATGACGTTTCAAATTGTTTGAACAAAATGGAGCCCATGTTCTTTGAAAAGCAGTTTCCTGCTTGATGTCATGCACATAATGACGTAACAGAAAGGAAACCAGTTTCAAACTAGTTTTTCATGCAGATAGACCATAATGTTCACATCTACAACAATCGCGGGTGCCGGCAGAGGTTTCTTTCCTCGCTCCAGCATATAGGTATTAAAAAGAAACCTCTGTTCGCAAGCTTAATAAAAGGGAGCAAATATTGTCAACAAAAACAATGAAACAGTGAGTTTTGTTTCCCCAGGATCTTGATGTGTCGAGGGAAACATTGACAGTCGAGCGAAACAAAACTCACTGGTTATTAATTTTGTTATAAGGACATAAGTTTTACTAGAGGCAAAGTTGTGCGTAAATACAGGACATACATGATACAAGCAACATTTGTCGTCTTCTCTTCGGGAAGCTGCTTTTCGACACAAAACACGTTTAGTGTCTTTCTTGCATCTTTATTTAGCTACCAATTTCTTTCTCACTCTTGATAAAGATGTAAATTGTTTCTTTGGAGCTAGTCTTCTTTCGTCGAAAAGGTCACTGGCTTTTGATGAAGATCAAGACATTTTGGTAAACGTATATTTCCCGCCGTTAGCTAGCCAGCGGCGCACGCGACACCAGCGGGCAACAATTGATGCGTTGTTACCCTCTGACGTCATAGTTTTGAAAATTGCTGCCCGCGCGGGTAAATTTGTTTTGTTGCTTGTCAGGTGACCATAAATCAACCAATGAGGACGCACGTTATATCTGGAAAACTTATGGCTATATAACAACAAATTTTATTGTAGCCTTAATTACAAATGAAGTCCAATCTCAAGATGTATAAAATATGTCAATTAGTAATCAGAGAATATATTACATAATGCACTCGTAATAAAATTTCCAAGGTATCAAATGAAAACGTTGAACTGGATATTTTAAAGTCTTTTGTAATCCTATATCATTGTTATCATTGCAAGTTTCTAAACATTATTAATAGTTAATTAATATAGGTAGTCAACCAATCATGTGCGCTGACTGACACCACGTGATGGCCTCTGTATACCCAGTACAGAACTGATCAATCTCGTACTTATGCCAATTGTATTATTCATTAATTTATCCTTTCTTTACGTATGGCCTACTTCTGTGGGGTAACACTTACAAATCAACTCTAAAACCTATCATAACCCAGCAGAAGAAGGCCTTGCGTATCATTACTTTTTCTAAACCAGATAGACACTCAGACCCTCTCTTTTATCAGCTTGAAATTCTCAAGTTAATCGATCTTGTTTCTTTCCATAATCTAATTTTTATGTACCAGTTCCATCATGATTTGTTACCCAAGGCTTTTGACAATTTTTTCAGTCAATATCATCCAAACATCAATACAACACTAGACTTGCTTCAAAATCATCATATTATATTAAATCAGTAAGAACTAATTATGGGAAGTTCAATGTCCACTTTGCTGCAGTACTTCTATGGAATAACATCGATGAACATCTTAAAATACTCCCTCCAAAATCGTTTAAGACACAGATTAGATCTCACTTCATCCAAGCATATTATATAAATTAGACTTTCCTTATAAGGCCTGTTTTTCAATCACCAATTCTGAATGTTTCAAGCTGGTACCTTCTCTAAATGTCATTTTGTTTCTTGGTCTATGTTGTTTTTGCTTAATTTATTATTATTTATATCAGATGTCTTTATTATTGTCAATTTAGTGTGTCAGACTTTATTGCCAACCCATACTCTGTCTAAAATCCTCATGTAGCCACTCAGCTTGTTTAGCTTTTTAGTTATTCTGAGTGGTTTTTTACCTTCCTGTCTTTTTGTCATCAAATTGTAACTTTTTAATTTAAATCTTGGTAATAAAGCTTGCTTGTTATTGTTGTTGTTGTACTCAGACCCCATAAGGTGGATGAGCACATTACTTGGGACAAACCCATTAAGTACATCACGAACAAAGTAGCCTCTGGCCTTGGTGTGCTGAAAAGGATCACGCCAGGATCACGGGCTCAGGTTTAGCGCCATTTCGACCAGCGGGTTTCCGATCCAATATGGTGGCCGGCGCGAATCCTTCCAGATTCAAATCTTCCAATGAAAAGCTCTTGATTTTCCAAAGATTTCTGGGAAACCTACTACATCAGAGATCAAGAAAACGTGCTTCGACGAAGAACTAAATGAGGCCTGTCCATTTTAAGCTCTTTTGCGGTCTATAAGATATATACATGTAGAAGTGAAAAGTTGGCTTCAGTAGCGGCTCCATTTTGATTTTGAAGTCTCTGCCTTTGATTTGTGTACTTCGGGAAAACATTCAATGTACGTTCTATGCGCTGGAATGTATTAGTAACCAGTCCCTGTGAACCGTCATGTTTATGTATGTAGGCCCTGGGCGTCCTCGTGTATAAGTATGTAGGCCCTGGGTGCAGTTGTGGACAAGTATTTAGGTTGTGTACTGTCGCGATGTCTGAGATTGGCCGCGTTGGCCGATATGAGTCAGTAGGTAGACTCGGTGTACTGTCATTATATCATGCGTAGGCCTGGTGTACCGTCAAAAATCAGTGTGAAGACAGGAGATATCGTGTGCGTTACGCAGAAGTACTTATAAAAGTTTTGTGCACCAGCTCTAACGAATATTGAGGCCCCGTCGGCCGCCACGAGTCAGTGTGTAGACTCGGCGTGAAGACTCAGTAATGGGGCCCTGTCGGCCGCCATGAGTCAGTGTGAAGACCCAGGAGTGGGGCCCTGTCGGCTGCCACGAGTCAGACAGAAGGTCCTGTTGCCGAATGTGCCCCCGTGTGCCACACATGTCGGCGTGGAAGGCCCCGTCGGCCTTTCCACAGAGGTGGACCAGACACCACGTATTTTTCTAATCCGTATTTATCTTATCGTTAAAGAACTTACAGATGTGTTCAAGAGCGGGATTTGGAAAGAAGCGGATTTCATAACCAGTGTAGATCTGAGGGCTACGATAAACTTCAAAGCTCGGTTATCGCAGCCAAAGCGGAGAGAATAACCGATGGCTACCGAAGAGCTTTTCAGAAGTGGAAATCGTTCGCGAATACCACAGATGGCATCGATTGTTGTCAGCTAAGCCTGGATTTTCAGACACTTCTGGATAGTTTCATGCAACTCCTCAGCTTCCGTAGAAGCAGCCTCCCGGCTATGCTATCTAATGAACGCAGAGTCTCGCTGGAATTCCCTCCCCCACGACCCATCCCACTGTAGTAGCAGTTAAAGATGCAGCCAAAAGGGATCTGTGGAAAAGCAGAAAGCCACAAAAGAACCTGTTTTCACCGAGTATGATTACAGCTGTAGTAGCTACGGCAAATTTAGATAATCTTGTGTCATTACCTAATGTATGTATAATTTTTCTTTCATTTGCTGGATTCCTTAGAACAGATGAGACTATAATATTCTTATCAAAGAAGAATATGCAAGCATTAGATTAGAGCGCAGCAAAACGGATCAGCATCGTAAGAGCAACGAAGTAGTTGTTGCTAGAATTATAGGTTCCAAGCTTGGCCTGCTTCCATCTTAGAGGCTTATTTAATTAGCTCTAGCTGGTAGTACAATAATCATTTCTCTTCCCAGTTTATTTTTAGGCCTGTTTCCAAAATCCAAGCTGGTCATAAATTGGCTAAAGTTAACAAGTCTATCAGTTATTCTACCATTAGAGAGGCATTTAAGCCATCCTTTGAGGATATTGTTACGGACATTATCTTTCATATACCTACTCCCTGAGAGCGGGAGGAGCCACAGAAGCTGCTGGTGCGGTATAGTGGATATAGTGTTTCAGAGACATGCATGGCAGATGGAAGACAGTGTTTGCTAAAAATGGTTATGTCAAGGATGATTTAAATGTGCGCTTACATGTTTCCAAAAGTCTCGGGTTTTGAGTAATCTGTTTGCTTAGCTTTTCCCTTTCTTTGTCTTTCTAGTACGGCGTTGTCTGGCGACAATCCCACAATAAACTATACTTATGAAGTCTCCTGTCAGTGTAGTCAGAATATGTAATTTCTGACGTTTAAGCGACGCAGGAGCGATATAGTCAGAAATGGATATTCTGCCGGCACGGTAAAGAGGTTTGGTAGCATATATAATGCTTCGAGCGGGAAAAGTAGTCATTCTAGGCCAGTCAGCCCCACGTTTGTTTCGAATTTATTTTATATATCTTATTGATTATAGCGCGGTTACTTTGTATTAACTTAGTAAGTCGATAGTTAGTTCTCTAACCCTCGGAGAATTCGAGTTGCTGCATTAGGTCGAGGAGTACGTTTCCGTACATTTCCACGTTTTTTGGCCACAACCCCAGGGTGGTTTTTCGTGGTTTTAGCGTTTTTCGTATCTCGCAGTTTTCCATTAGTTAAGAATACAATTTATACTAATTACTTAATTGTATTAGAGTACGGAGTTGTCTGGCGACTAACCTACAATAAACTATACTTATGAAGTCTCTTGTCAGTGTAGTCAGAATATCTGCATTGCAAGAGATGACCCTTGCAAGCCCAGGTGGAGGTTGGACCTTATCAGGAACAATGTCAATGGGGAGCCAGGTGGTGAGGCAGATCAGATCAGGTTGACAATCACTGACTAGATATCCGCCAGCAAAGAGAGTTGATGGGGTGAAGAAAACAAGACAGCAAACTGATTCTGAACATGTAAGGTTTAACCAAATCACCCCTACCCTTCCTCCCATCCCAGAATTGAATGGCTAATTCGCTATTTCACATGATTATCTCAGCTATGCTTATTCAAGTACGTGGTACCATCACGAAATACACAGGCTAGATTTTTTTTATATATTTAACCAAAATGCTAATTACGTGACGTCAGGGGAGGCACAATTATTATACATTTTTTTTTGGTACAATTAAACAAATTTTAAAAATTGTCAGTGTTATACTCATGGTTGAAATAAAGTAATATTAGAATTTTTTTTTTTATATCAGTAGAAACGCCCATTCACAACCACTAAGAAGTGATTGCAGATGCCTCCCCTGACGTCATGTAATTAGCATTTTGGATATTAAAACCTCCTTAACTCAGCGGCACAGCATTAAAAGCAAGATATATTGTACCATTCTACTATTCACTTGATGTAGAATTGATATCTAAAATAAAAAAATAAGCTTCATAGGCACTTTAAGGAGGGTATCATCCCTTCTCTTTTCAGCCTCTAACCACAACTCCATCAGCTTTTCTTGGGACTGTCCAAGACTGAAAGCTCGCAGGTAACTGACAGAGAGCCTGTGCTTGTGATGCCACTTTACGTTTTCTTGTGTCATTTGATTTTGACACACCTTTCTTTGATGATTCCTCTAAATGTGTTTCACTACTGTCCTCACTCCCAGATCGTTTCTTAGGTTTAACCTTGCGGATCCTGTACCGCACAACAGAACAAACTTTACTTGACAAGTAACAAAAACTAATAATAGGAAGCCTGTCGTGTGGTGCAAGTGGTAAGCCTCTCACCACTGTGACCAGGGATTGAGCTCTATAATTATGTTAACTCCTCAAACGGCCGTGCAGACCTTTTGGACATTTCGATATTCACATCTTAAACAAACCTGCAAAGCATACCTTTTGGACATTCCGATATTCACATCTTAATCAAACCTGTAAAGCTAGCTTTAATGTTTATAAATTAATTAACGTTATATATTTGAAACTAGAAAAAGCTACAAATTAGACATGATTCAGAAACTCTTAGAATTTCCATCTTAGAGTGCGTTCTATTGACTCTATTCCGGAATAGGAATACATTCCGGAATATTCCGGAATATGCTTTTGGATCGCACATCAATCAAACGATTATTCTGAATTCAGAATACGAGCCTGCGTGTAGAGCAAAATGGCAAGCGGTATTACTTCAAAGAATCTGCAACATTTACAACAATGTCCGCGGAGGTAAACGTTGCGATTGGCTCTGTTTTGGTTTTGGTGGAAGAGTTAATGGAAGAAGTCTCCTTTGAACACGAAGACGATGTCGTAGAAGACTTATTGCCTCTGTTTTTTTATGGAAGACTTGTACACTGAACGGGAAAAAAGCAGTTCGCGTCGAGGGATATGCAGAAGAAGTCGTGCCAAACTACACCTTATCTGTCATTAGGAACATTTGAAGAGCTCGCACTTGAGCTGGGAAACTGTCCAGAATTTCCTGAAGGTCCTCAACACGGAGGTACAACGCCTATTTCAGTTTCGAAGCATTTGCTTATAACACTGTGGCTGCAGGGAAATCAAGAATCCGTCAGACCGATCTCTGATCGATTCAATGTTACGAAGATCTCCGTGTTTCTGTGTTGTAAACGAGTGTGTTAGGCGCTCAAAAATCACGTTGCCAGTCGTGTAATTACATGGCCAACAGAAGGCAGAGGAAAACTTATTATGGAAGGGTTCCGACAACATAAGGGCTTACCAGGTTTAATTGGGGCAATTGATGGGTCTCATATTGGAATTAAAGCGCCAGAAAAGTGTCCAGAAAATTATGTAAATAGAAAGGGCTTCCACTCGATGGTATTGCAGGGAATATGTGACCATGAAATGCGTTTTATTGCTTGCTATACTTGCTGGCCTGGCAGTGTTCATAACTCGAGAGTGATGAAAAATTCAGACTTTTTCCTAGACGTGCAGAACGGTAATATGTTTCCAAACAATTCTTATCTTTTTGGGGACTCTGCTTACCCACTGGATACTTGGATGATGACTCCTTACAAAGATAATGGGCACCTTACCAATCAGCAAAGGAGATACAGCTTTATTCATTCCTCGACCAGGATGGTCATAGAAAGGACTTTTGCTCTTCTTAAAGGGAGATTTCGTCGACTAATTTTTTTTAGATGTGACCAGGATTCAAGACATTCCAAAGATCATAATTGTTGTCTGTGCTCTTCATAACATACATGTATGTCTGGACAATGAAGACCAATACCAAGACTTTATAGAAGACTCAGAAGTGGAAGTGAATGACTTGGATAATGTTTTGACTCCTGGTATTCTGGCAGTTGACAAGCGTAGAGAAATCATGGAGATTTATTGTCTCTAATTATGTAAAACTATTCACATCAGGTATGAGGTTGCCAGGTAGCTCAAGGTTTTGTTTTAGGGCCAGAGTGTTTGTTATGCATTAACAAGCATATTTAGGTCTATTTCTTTTTTTCTTTCTTTCGCTTTCAGCTCGAGTTTGTAAATCGGATAAAGATCGGACACTCTTTTTTTATCTATTACATGTATTAGGCCGAGTAAGAATATATATATTTCTATATGTATTACAGTTGTTTTACTATACCATGCATGCATACATGCACACACTGTATAGACCCTATGCAAAAAGGTGAGGCTACACACTTCTTCCTTGAGAAAAACATGACAACAAGGCTGGCAGAGCCATGGCTGACTTATTTCATACAAAGCCCTCTTATTTCTAATCCTAATGAGGCCAAGTAAACACATAAAAGTATGTTATTGTCCTCATGCACTTCGATCCTTAGCATAGAATCTGATCAAGAATAAACTGGTCAGGAAATATCATGGACTTATTATACATGAACTGCTATAAAAAAATAACAAGAAAGCTCACCACACAGTAATTATATTTCCAAACGGCATCCTCAAACTCGTACCAACACCTCTTTTTCAATGCCAGATAAAAAAGAAGTAAAACAAGAAATAAAAAATACCTGAAAATAAAAAATTAAAATTTAATGGCATTACATTCTCCTATTTATAACAAATCTGGATAACCATTTTCGTATCTTTTTACTTGCCTTTACTCTGTAGTAATGAAAGCTATGACACTCAAATTTCACAGGATTACTTATTTTTGTATGTACTTTTATCTGGCATGTTGATATTTCCATGTGAACATTGCTGACTGACCAATGTAAATACAAACATTATTGCATAGGGTCTATGAGACTGATAGTGTCAATAGAACAGATTTTGTATGAGTGGGAAAAACTATGGCATGCCCGTAGCCGTATAGTACCAGAAGATCATTATATTTTTGAGGGGGAGGGGAGGTTGGGCAAATACCAAAAAGAAAATTGGGCAGAGGATTGGAAGAGAAAAATATATTCTGCATAACAAACCAAAGAAAAACATTGTGCAAATGCCATTATTAAAAGTCTAGTCTCTTTCCTTCAATTTGCGCCTCAAAATGCAGGAAATACCACACAGCAAGTCTTGATTCATCTAAATTTCGGTCAGTCTCAGCCAGTGGAACATCAACAGTTACTTCATATTTACCTGTGTCACTAAAGTATTGATATTCTATATCTGTGTCTCGGAGGTCATGAGCATGGTTACACATTTGTGCAATCTACATTTTATACTCATGAAAAAAAATATTGCAAGCACACAGTTTGATCGATACAAATATTTTTTACAAAGCTTTTAGTCGTAAAAATAAATATTTCCAGAAAAAAATGTCCACTCCTACCCCCCCCCCCCCCCCCCTCCCCCCCCAAAATACAATGGTCCCTCTAATAAGTTTGGAACAATAGGGATTTAAAAAGGCCCAGAACTATTAAGGGAGCAGATCAAAACACATGCCCCAGCTGTCAGAGCAGGGTACCAGCCCCACCCCCCATTTTTGACCATCTATTTTCCATTCCGGGGGGCCTAGTGGTAATTGTAACACAGAAAATGAAATGATAATGTAAAACAAAAACATGCAGTGCATTTGTTTCTAGATTATGCCTTTTAGTTTTGAAGATATTTAAGAACAAATTATTTTTAATATTGAGTTTTCTCTCCAGAGGAGATGGCTGGCAGCAGCCCCCACCCCCGTACCCCAAACTGGGTCCGTCGAGAGGGCATGTATTTTGACCTGCTCCCTCTAGAGAGTGGGACGGTCACACACTATAGAAAAAACAAAACCTAGTCTCTCATAAAATGGTTATGAAGGAAAACCTTAGTTGAAGATTCTCTAATACTTTATTTTTTTTACATGTTGTTTCTCTGACAAGTACTGATACATACGCATTCAAAATTACATTTTCAAAAATTTAGAAACATTATAATAGTAATTTAGTAATTAATGTGTTCCAACTGCCAAGTAACGGCAACTTGTTCGAAAACATAACAGGCGGCATACCTTTGACATTACAGTTTAACTTTTTAAAACTGGCATGCTGCTACTTTTTGAACTCCTTTAAAACGTCCAAAAGTCCCGAGAACGACTTTTAATTTTCTCTTGGTGTTGTTGTTCCACCTTCTCGAGATGTCTTTCATTTTCTCTTTCTCTCTCTTCTGTGTACTCCTTTAGCCATGAAATTATACCCTCGTTTTGCCGAGATGTGCTTGACCTTTTGGCCTTCTTTACAGGTGTTCGACAATAGTTCTCAGAGCCTAGGGGACGCTTTAAAAGCTGGCCTGCCATCTCGCACTCCTCTATGTTGTCTTCACTTCCCTTTAACTCTGGGTTCTTGTTTGGGCTTACATGTACTAGTATTGCTGGCCGAATCGAGTCGCCGAGACCTGAGCTGCTGCTCGGATAGGGTCTCACGTTTGGCCTATAGCCATACACCTCGGAAAGTTCCCGGTAAAAAGGACATTCTTTCCTGTTGTTTCCAGTTTGGTTGTTGTGGTCTTCGCATTTTCTAAAGGCCAGTGTCAGTGCCTTCCACTTCCCTTCGCACTGACTAGATCTAGCGGTATATCCCTTCTCTTTCATACGGGAAGCGATGACTTCCCAAATTTGTTTCTTCTTATAATTTATGTTTTTGAAGAGCTCTTGTTTTTCTTCATATGTCCAACTGTACCTTTCTTCTTTAGAGACTCCATATCGTCTTCAAATCTCTCATTTACATCGTCTTTTCCTCCCGATCTTCCGCCATTTTGATTTTGATTCGATTTTTGGCAAAGGAGAATCGTGAGGAAACAGCTATGACGTCAGTATTCCGGAATATTTTTACTATTCTGCCAGCGTGAGCAGAATAACTGGATGCTATTCCACATATTCCGGAAAAGGAATAAGGGTCAATCGAACGGAACAAAATTTTTATTCCAAGTATTCTTATTCCGGAATAGGATCAATCGAACGTACCCTTAATTTGCATGTTTCAATGACATACTAGTTTTTCTTATAAATTCTAGCTTATAAAACTAGGGCTTTCAAAAAAAACACCAGTCCACTCATCATACCTTTTATTTATATCAGAATTCATAGAAAATCAAGAAAAAGCTAGCTCCATTCCTGTTCACAGGCTACTATATATATGGCATTGCAGTGCCAGTTAGCCAGTGACAACTGCACTTATAACACCTAACACACTGCGTGCATGAGATACACTACGCATTGTAGTACAGCCATCCCCAACTAACATGACACTCAAGACTGGGACGAGAGCTCATGGCGAACGGCTGCGCACTTTGCTAGCTCCGTCGAGAAAACCTTCAACTCCCCTTACTTCGAATGTTACAGAGATTATTGAATGTCTGACGCGCGTAAACGGATGTTAAGTAGTTCTTCGAGTACCTCAAGCCCAGCCGAAAAACGTCGTCAAAATTAATTAGTTTGATCTCGCCTAAGCTAGAAGATTCCAACATGGCGGACGCCGAAATCCTAAAGGCAATTTTGGCCAAGTTGTCCAGCATTGAAACACATATCGATAATGGCTTCGACCAAATTCGCTCAGACATGGATATCTTTCGACATGAAATTACCAGTCAGGTCAACGAGGTAAAGGGTACAGTCAAAGATGTAGAAAAGTCTCTTGAAAGCGCCTGGGAAGAACTCAACGAACTAAAATCGACTATCGATGAGAATACAACACTTAAGGAAGCGATGAACGGCAAAAGAATACAACTCAAGACTATAGCCTTCGTGAAGAAAGAGAAGAACGTATTCGGCTGTAAACTTATACCGTAGATAGAACCTCAACTTTAATAACATCCCGAAAACACAAGATGAGAACTGCAAAGAGATTGTCAAGCAAATTATCTCAACTGTGTTCTCGCTGGACGCGAGCGGATGCCATTTCAAGCCGTACATAGAGTCGGCAAAAACCAAGGCCAATTATAGCCCGCTTTATTTCACGCGAGGATAGAGATCTGGTCTGGAGTCGAAAATAACGCATGAAAAGCTCTCCTTATAGCGATACCAGTAGTATAGAAGGCACCGAATTAGCCCCCTTTTTAGGGCGTATGCATTAATTAGGATGACGTCACAATCCTATTGTCCATTGAATTAATTAAGGAATTATTTTTTTAGGGCGTACGCCCTATTTTTAGGGCGTATGCATTAATTCGGAATACTAATTTTTAGGGCGCTCTCGTTAATTTGGATGACGTCACAATCCTCAGACTCCGTTCAGTGCATCTTTATTAGCTCGCGTATTTTTATTCAACTCTGACATGGAAGGCGTTCAAGGAAAAATGATCACCGTGGATGAAGTAGAACACGTCGAAAGAAACAGAGCATTTCACAGGATATCAAGTATCATACATTTGGTGTATGCTTCACTCTGTGAAGAACCAATCTATGTCGAGAGAGAAAGACAATGTTTTGGCTGTGAAACAAATCACCCAAGCCAAAGACAGCACGATTGCTTGATGTTATCCGAAGAGGAATCGTGGAATTTGTTCTACGACAATGCAAAAGACGAAGTCAAACCAGAGAGAGTGTGGGAGATTGTGAACACTGTTTGCTACATGTTGAACATTGAAATTCATCGCTCATGGAAAGTTTACCTATCTGAACTTTACAAGTTACCCTGGACCAAAGTGTATCTTCTAAATATTCAGTTCAGTAACAACGGATCTTCTATCATTGATCAAGTGCTTGAAGTAGTGAGACGTGAAATACATCCACTGAATGACATTGAACAACACGGCTTAAGCTTTGCCTCAAGATATTCTGTGTCAGTTCCAGAACAATTTTTTAGAAAAGATGAAGAGTTTATGGAGATTGATTGAATGTTTTCTATTTATCAATCCCACGTGTCATTTAATTGTTTGATCAGTTTACAAGCACTAGTTCTAAAATCTCTAGGTCCTCTAAAATTGATGTTATCATATAGTTTTTGTCCTTTTCTAATGATAATACCCTACATATACATGGCACCTATTATTTTGAACAATGCTTTAGTTTCGAAACAATAGCGTTTTCCATTTCCAAGAATTCAGCTGTTATTATTAGACTGTAGATGAATAAGTGATGGCTCGAGCTCAACTTCTTGTACATGTCAATATCATTTTCTTTGAGCCAGATGTAGTCATAAGAAATAACAGCGATATCACAACGTGCTATTTTGTCACCACAGTGAACAAACTGTGTACTGATTACTGGCTAACCGTTAAGAAAACAATTAGAAGCCTGTCGAATTGTACAATACGTTATTATTTTCGTTTCGTGCTCATGAACCCATGTTCTACATGTGGTGTCACATCCGGGACTTCCAAATTTGTATTTGTATTAAATTTAATACAATAAGCCGCTAAATTCCAAAGGCTTATCAAGGAAATAATTATAAGGGAAATCGACACAAGAGCGATAGTGATTGCAAAATGTGCTCGTTGTTTGATTTTGTAATGCCTTATCAGTTTACACACAATAGTTTAGGTTCTTCGTTTCCAAAAATTATGGATATATATGCATATGCTGCGGAAATTCTTTGTCTGTTTACATGGGTCGGTTACGGATACAAGCATGGCGTGAGGTGACCTACGCCGCCTCTTTCCAAGGGCTCGTTAACTTAGGGACCGTCGACATATTTTTAGTGCCCCGCTTAACGTCCCCATCCCCCCTTAACGTCCACATTTTTGCTCCAATCTCATTCCCAGAACTGTTTTGGTTTTAATTCCCCATACTAACACACTAATATTCGCAACTTGAAGTCGGTTCACTGTATCCGCTTTAAGCTTTGCTATCCTCTATGAGAAAAGTTTGAAAAGTACAGGGTGTCCCAAAAGTTCGTTCCTCTACTTTACAGGCCTGTATTTTATTATATCTTGACTCACGGAAAAGTTTTTTCTTAAAAACTTTTATAAAAACATCTAGTTTAATGTTCTTATTGCTTAAGGACTTAAAAATTACCCGAGTTTTTTTGCTTTTTACATTTTTCCGCCAAAACATGTGATTTGGAATCGCGCGCGTGTACATTTCACGGCAATTTTTTTTCGCATTTCGCAGCCCCGAGTTACTCAAACGTTTTTGTCGTTTTTAGCGGCTTATTATTAAAGATGAATCCTCTCAAAGCAAAAACGTTAACCTATTTACGAGCACAAGCATCTATACTTAGATCTTCTGGTCTATCTGTTCAAGAAATCGCAAAAATACTAGAAAAAACCAAACACTGGGTTGTAAAATGGTCGTCCAGAGGCAAACATTTTGAAGACAAGAAACGAAGTGGAAGACCTAGCCGGGGTCCTAAACGAAGCGGCTAAGAAAGTCCTTGAGAATGCAAAGTACAAACGAGGAAAATCAACAAGGCAGCTATCACAACATTTAGCAAGTAAAGGCTTGTCAGGCTCTGCCTATAGAGATTCATGAAAAGCAAAGGTTGGAAACCTCTAAGACGGCAAAAGAAGCCACTGTTGACTGCAATACAATGCGTAGCTCGACTTAAATTCGCTAAAAATACAGAAAACTGACTGCAGAAGAATGGGGTGATTTTCTCTTTTCTGAAGAATGTCCGAAGTATCTGTTTCAGTTGCCTAACCCCAAAAATGACATCGTCTGGGGATCGCAAGAGAGCCAAGTACCTCCTGCCTACCAAGTCAAGCAAAGCTCGAAATGGATGATATGGGGCGGAATCGAATGCCAGGCCGCGGTCTGACCGATTTTCACTTTATTCCACAAGGACAGACTGTACCTGCTGATTAACCAATATACTAGAGAAAGAAGTTAAACCTCTTTTTCGCCGGTTCGCCGTAAATCTACAAATGAAACAGCAGTTAAAAGAAAACTGTTCAGCTCTAACCATAACATGACATTCGTTCAAGACGGGGCACCACCTCACACAGCTAAGGCCACGCACACATGGTGCGAAAAGAACTTGCACAATTTTATTGAGAAAGCAGAATGGCCAGCTAACTCACCAGACATCAACCCGATCCAGAATATTTGGGGTGTACTAGATGAATTCGCATACAAAGATCCTATCTCGAAGACCATGAAAGAACTGAAAAGACGGCCGCAAGCAAGCATGGAAAAATGTTCCGTTATCAACGGTTTATCTCACTCGATGCCGCGGCAGCTACGAAAAGTGATAAGAAACAAAGGAGGCCATGCAGGCTACTGAAATTAAGTATACAAATAGTGTACATAGCAGGAAATAACTCCTAGTACTTTAAGTCATATAGCTCTTGTTAATCAAAAAATATTTCAATTAAAATCAGAGCAACGAACTTTTGGGACACCCTGTATATAAGTTAGGACATCCACATGCGGTATTTCTTTTCAAAATCCGGGTGTTGTTGCTTTAGTTTTACTTTAAAGAAACTCGAAGGTTAAATTGGATTGATACATATACATAGCCTCTTTAAATCTCTTCGGTTTGTAACAATTACCTAGATCTAATTTTGAAAATGATATATATGGTAAACAATTTTTACCAAAATATTCAATGTTTAACGTAGTGTATTGAACCCAGTTTCAAGATCATGTGCAGTTGTACAAATCCTTTATTTCAACTGGCGGGCCACCATTGTCTAACACCTACATTGTACTTACCCGCCAAATAAACGAGGATTTGCACAACATCGTATGATCTTGAAACTGAGTTATTGTCGAGGGAAATAAATAGTTGTTGAGAAAGTTCCAAGTGGTACTACTACCAAGAACCAATGGCATGTTTTGTTTTCATTTCTCAAAACTCGGTCGACAATAATATATTTAATGAATAGATGACGACCCAAGTTCATTGTTTTTTTTTTGAAATGACAATAGCCTTTTCTTTAAACTAGGTACAGTATATTGATAGGAAACTAGAGTCATATGTATTTACTTTTTCTATTATTTAACTCCAGGTGAAATGTGATGCTTTATCAGTTACCAAACGATATTGTTTTCTAGATTTTATATTTCCAAGAATCCAGTGTTATTATGTAAGCTTACATGGATAGCGGAGATGAAGCGAAAATTCGTAGAAATTTCTTTGTTATTTTGCATGATTCGGGTACGGATGCAAGCACTGCGTAACGCAAGCTGTTTCCAAGAACTCAAAAATGTATTATACAAACTGACACATGCACGAATTGCAACTTCTTGGAAATTTGTTTTGTTTCATTGGGTGATTAGGAATGTGGGTGAATCTAAGGAGACTTCGAAGCTTTTCCAATTTAAAAAAATAATTTTAAATACCTTAAAATGTCCAAATATATCAGAAATATAATCATCACACAAATCTATCGAACTGAGGTATTCGGTTTCCAATAATTACATTTACGTTATTGTGTAATATATCTTTTTTTTCCCCATTCTTTTAACCAAAATATAAAACTAGATATAGTATTGTCATAGGAAATGCCAAGTTTCCTCTTTACAAACTAAGTAGAAGTCTCTAGATCACCAAGTACGTGATTGTTTTTCTCTCTCTCTCTTATTGTTTTCTATTTATCAATCCTATACGTGTCAAGAATTCAGTGTTTAACATATGGATGGAGAGATGCAGACATCAACCGCTAATTCTTGGAAAGATACCTTTTTAGCTTGATTAGTGTTTCCAAAAACTCGTTAATATCAGAATTTCTTGGAAATGGATTTCCTTCACTGGGAGGTGTTAGTGAATCCAACGACACTTGGAAGTATTTCCAATTTTAAAGGTAAGTTAAAAAATAAAAATTTCCAAAAGTAGAAGAAAGTTTGCAATTATTCTCTAAATTGTCGTAGATGTAAGAGGAAAACAAACTAACCCTTAAACGCTTCACCGTTAACAAACACTAACTAGAAGCCTATGGATCAATCATGATTTTTCTATTTCTTATTAATTTTATTTTATTTTCAATGCTACGTTATATAATTGTTTGTTCAGTTTACAAAAATACAATAGGTTACCTATTTCCAAGAATTCAGTGTTTAATATATGCAGACCGATGAAGCGATAATTCTTGGAAAGAACGGCGTGACGCTTATGCGACCTTTTTCCAAGAACTCGTTATTTTTAATATGCGATCAGACAAGCGCATATTAAGATAGAGCAATTCTTGGAAAGATGTTTGGGAGGTGTTGGCGAACATTTCCTATTTAAAAGGTAAGTAAAACGTTTATAATCATGATTGCCGAATATGTATTAATATATCAAAGTAGGCAATTAAGAAGAGCTGACCCTTTTGTTAGGGCCACAAACTAAGTGGAAGTTTCTGGAACACCAAGTACGTGATAGATTTTCTCTCTCTTATTGTTTTCTATTTATCAATCCTAAAATAGGGTGGATGTCCGCTTACGGGAGAGTTAATTAGCGGGTGTTAATTATGTTTTATTGGGTAGACAAAAATAGCAACTGAAGATATAAAGCGAAACTCTTTATTGATGTCAAATGTTAAAACTCGTAAAAAAAAAGAAATACAGTATAGTATAACTCTTCTATATTTAACAAAACGTTAAACGGGACTTATTGCTGCCGTCCATACATGTAACTTTGGTGTTTCTTAAAAACATCCCATTAACAAACAAATACATATCGTGACCAGAGAAGGTTTGCTTGGTCCTATGACAAATTTCATTGCCAAGAGTCAATTATTATACATGAGGTGTCCGCTTACGAGGGAGTGTAAACAAAAGAAAAATCCTATTTTCATTTTCAAAAGTGTCCGCGTTCGCTTACGAGAGAGTGTCCGCTTACTGGAATGTGTAAATACAGAGTTTGACTGGGAGGTAAAACGGGGATTTGAAAAGGCGTCCGTAAGTAGAGCTGTCCGCTTACGAGAGTGTCCGTTAGCAGAGAGTTGACTGTATACCTTTTTGATTAGCTTGATTAGCGTCTCTGACGTGGTATGTTTCCAATAACTCGTTAATTTCAGAACTATTTCTTGGAAATGGATTTCCTTCACTGGGAGGTGTTAGTGAATCCAACGACACTTGGAAGTATTTCCAATTTTAAAGGTAAGTTAAAAAATGAAAATTTCCAAAAGTAGAAGAAAGTTTACAATTATTCTCTAAATTGGCGTAGATGTATGAGGAAAACAAACTAACCCTAAACACTTCACCGTTAACAAACACTAAGTAGAAGCCTATGGATGAATCACTATGATTTTTCTATTTCTTATTAAATTTGTTATATGATTGTTTGTTCAGTTTACAAAAAATACAATAGGTTACCTATTTCCAAGAAGTCAGTGTTTAATATATGCAGACCGATTAAGCGATAATTCTTGGAAAGAACGGCGTGACGCCTATGCGACCTTTTTCCAAGAACTCGTTAATTTTAATATGCGATCAGACAAGCGCATATTAAGATCGAGCAATTCTTGGAAAGATGTTTGGGAGGTGTTGGCGAACCTAAGGATATTCTATACCATTTCCTAAAGTAAATAGTTTATAATCATGATTGCCGAATATGTATTAAAGAAGCTCACTCAACCAAGATGCATTGCGAGCTCAAATTTCTCGATCCGCCATTTTCGGGGCCCCCGATAATGGCTCTGGAGAGCTTCTTGAAACAAATCCTATTCCATCGGTCTCTCAGGGGCATACCAGTTGATTATTTATAGGGGAAAATGTTCCTTATTTATTTGATTTTGTGTTCAGTCATATATTTCCGAATTTTCACCTGCCAGGGGAAGTATTTAACGTACTCTGGAGTCGCCTTAGGTCAGTGAAATTATTACTAGAGCCTGTACTGGCCGACTGTTTGATCGTAATTCCTACAGTTTATTCAAACCAGGGCCTATCTACATTGGCTTGATCGGACCGCTTGACCTAAATGGCATGAAATTTAAAGGTCAGAAGAGCTGAGCCTTTTACTAATCATAATCGGACACATACAACATTTAAAGCAAATTGCTTTGACTGAAGACTCGAGTACGCGGTACATGCGCGGTACATGCGCGATTACAATTCTCCCAGTTTCTCTCTTAGTCTTATAGTCTTGGTTTTCGCTCAATGTACATGGACAACGCTGAGACAATTAAAGTTAGTTAAAGTGAAATGCTGCATTCAGCGGCTGTAAAGTGGAAACCTTTTTATATATGTTTCTTTGCTGATGAATGAACTATTCAAGTGCCACTGGGCGCTCAGAAAACTGATTGATCGATATTTTTTTACCCAGCACATCCAATGTACGATTAACGGAAGTCAAGGGGCTTTTAAAATGACACAAACCGGCTGAAATTCAGGCTAACAAACAATAACGTTAAACGGATTCGATTCTTCAAATTTGATTTAAAATTTGCATAATGCATTTGTGAGTCAAAACGTGGCTGTGTCGAACGCATGGACCTTGAGCACAAATAGAATGTGGCAAACAGTACTTCAACATTTCAAACCAGCATTTTGACAGGGACAACCTTCCATTCTAGCTCATTTCTTTCGACTACATGTGTTCTTGCATGCACAAGCCTAGAAAGGAAATAACTCTAAATGTATAACGCTATTGTAGAATTCGTTAATTTCCTTGCCACTTGATCGATCTGCATCGCTGGAACTTGGTCCAGAAGTTGGTTTGCTAGATCGAGCATGAGATCAATTGCTAGCATCACGTCCAAGAATTTTAATCGGAGAACCGTAGTAATTCCGCTCATGCTATTGTATTTCTTCAAGTATAAAGGCAACCGATCTCCCCGCCGATCTCGGCCATTCAGTTGAACCCGTAAACTCTATTTATAAACAGCCCGAAATCACATTTTCTGATTGGCAGCTGTCCGATTTCAAGTAGTTTCCCGTATGAACACAATAACAGTGACTCGCAATGCATCTTGGTTGAATGAGCTCCTTTAATATATAAAAGTAGGCAATTAAGAAGAGCTGACCCTTTTGTTAGGGCCACAAGGGAGAATACGGTTTACTGTAATTGTGCACCCTCTTTAAATAAAGTGTTATCTATCTATAATATCTATCTATCTAGGAAAAAAGCGTATCGCACCATCCACATCTGCGAGAAATCTTGGAATTGTCTTCGATAATAGCATAACGCTAAAGCGTCAAGTTTCTGCAATTTGTAAATCTGCATTCTTCCACATAAGAATCATAGCTAAGATTAAGAAGTACGTGTCTCAAGATAGTATTATGACTCTGTTCACGCATTTGTTTCATGTAAATTAGACAATAGTAATTCATTATAGTTATCGGTCTCCCGAGTTACTAAATTGAGGGGGAACTGAACCCTAAAATCAACATAACGTCTATATGAACATGTATTCGAAATAAATAGGTCATCGGGTAGAAACCCATTGTTTTAGGCGACATTTACTCGCGTCCGTGAGATAAGAATAATTATGACACGCCTTATTAGATATTCAGCAAAGCGCTTGTGATTGGCTGCTAGGGAATCCTTCTGAGAATACCTCATTCGCATACTTGCTCTTGGGCCTGTCAATCACTGTCATCTATCTCGTCATGGAACTAACTGAAATCCCAAATCTCTTTAAGATATTTCAATAGACCTTGGGTAAATACAGTAAAAGATCACCGCAAAATCAATTTGCCGTGGCTACTTGGGTTATAAGTTCAGCTTTGCCGCGCGAAG
Source organism: Actinernus sp. WN-2022 (assembly GCA_030867875.1). Lineage (NCBI taxonomy): Eukaryota > Metazoa > Cnidaria > Anthozoa > Actiniaria > Actinernidae > Actinernus > Actinernus sp. WN-2022. The sequence goes on from JAOWCC010001501.1 coordinate 38,869,053, forward strand.
TTTCCAAACCTATTTCGTTTGCGTTCGAGGTTTGACTCATGTCAAAATTAAAATGGAGTATAATGTCTGCATTTAGAGCTTATTGGAAAAGCCTAAGTCAAATTCAGAAAGCTTTATTTTAGTGCCATAGTTGTGAAACAAGTTAAATAAAAGTGAACCTCGGCATTGTTCGCACGAGCTATCCAAGCGAAAGATTTCAAACTCCATACAAGCTATAAAAGTTTTTAAACTCTTGACCAAAGCACTTTATTAAACACGAAAAGTCATGATCACTCACTTGAGAGCGCACCATAAAAATGTGTGGAAACGTTTCTGTAATTTTGTAGCTTTAAAATCAAAATACGAGTTGGTTCAGATCACAGCACTTTAATACTAAACATAAAATAACGATCATGTTCAGAAGTTCGCATTACTAACCTAAAGGTCTAGAAACAGATTCTGTAATTTTGTAGCTTTAAAATAAGATATCATTGAAGCTTATCTGACCACTAGAAGTCTAGATATCAGTAAAAGAATCACTTCGCTTCTAGGCCACACATAACCGTGGTAAAGGTCTCGTTTTAAAGCTTAAGACATATTAAACAATCCTTCTGATTAATCTTGATTTCTGAACTTGTTTTTTTCGTTTAAGTTTTCTTATTTCACAAAGCGCGTTGGTTTTATACCAAAGGCAAAGTGCCGCTTAACTATAATACTGATCAGAAGCTGGTCCTCATGATCAGTAATACCGAAGATTCATTTTCGGATACCTCTGCTTCTAGGCAACACATAACCGTGGGAAAGGTCTCGTTTTAAAGCTTAAAACATAAACAATCCGTGTGTTTAATCGCTTGTGATGCGCTCTTGATTTCTGAACTTGTTTTCTTCGTTTAAGTTTCGTCATTTCACAAAGCGCGTTGGTCTTATACCAAACGCAAAGTGCCGTTTAACTATAATATTGATCAGAAGCTGGTACCTAACCCAATTACTCTTTTCACTGCCGTCCTTTGTTTCGGTATCATTTGTTATAATTCAGGAGGCGGAGCTTAGGATTGCCCGAGGGAGTCCTGAAAGTGAATAAATATGCAAGCTCGAAGGCGATTTGACTGATGCAAAAACATTTCATGGTAAAAATATTTATACGAATTCGATAAGAAAATACTCGATAACAGATGAATAATCAAATAATTTTTTCCCAATTTTGGATACTTAAGATTTCGCGAGAAAATAAGTGTTGAATCGCTAATTAAAACACTTTCCATATGTTTTCTGGCCGAAAAGACTCAAACTTCAACCTGTTTTTTTATGGCACAGAAGTTCACTTAATTTACCTCCAAATTAGCGGTATTTACAGCGTAATATCTCTTATTTAATATCCCGCTGTTACATTTTATGTTTTAGTTTTAACTAAAATCGACAACATTTACGGCATGTAGCCGAGTTTTGGCCAGTTTTCTTTGTAATTTGGGATGTGCGTTCGAGTAGAAATTTGAATCAAGCGCGTGAAACCGTGTCACGTGACCCAGAAAATGTCGCCGGATTCTGCCCGATGTTCTGCTTTTTTATTTTGCTGTGTTGCGCGTCTAGGAAGAGAATACAAAAACCGTCCTCAAACCTTCGCTATGTACAGACGGCTCAAGTCTTGTAATTTGTGACGTAAATAATAATAATAATAATAATAATAATATTTTGACAGGAAAGCTCCACTCACAATTTGTGTTTTTCAGGGAGGTCCTGTATTAAAAATATATATTTCACTAATATATGGAAAACAGAAAAGATAAATGGTTGAAATAAAATAGAAATAGAACAAGGATTATTATGAAATTAAGTTATGTGCCAGTAAGATTTAAAAATTGATAATGTAGTTGATTGTATAACTTCAGAGTCTAAAGAGTTCCAGTCTAATAGTGCATGGTAGGTAAACTTCTGTTGTCCCCAATTCCTACGTGCGAATGGCAAATGTAGATTGTGCTGACGGCACAATTTTAGTATTAGTATTATCTCATTTGCATATTGAAACAATTAACCTAATGATTAGTATAGGTAATCAAATGGGGACGAGTGAAATTAGGGATAAATGTCACGCGTGTTTGTTATGGAGGGCAAATTACGATGCAGAAAAACATTATTTTAAGCGCGCGAAGGCGGCGTTTGAAATTTCCCATGTGAAATCTCACAAATTACGCGTGAAATTTCAAGTTGAAATTAGGGATTAATTAGTCCTCTATAGTATAATTACTGGAACAAGATGGCTATTGAAAAATGGAGAACTTCGTGATTTCGAATGTATTTGCATATAAAATCGACTTAATTTTCAGGACACAAGATTCGCACCTCTGCCGAACAACAACACATTTCTCTCCACGCAAAACATAACACAAAAAAAACACTTGAGCTTTAACCTTTTATTCCTATACACATTACGATGGCCGAGGAGGACCATCATAATTCAGAGTCTTTTTTTTTACTCCAGACTACAGAGTCTTTTTTTTACTCCAGACTACAGAGTCTTTTTTTTTACTCCAGACTACAGAGTCTTGTTTTTACTCCAGACTACAGAGTTGTTTTTTTTACTCCAGACTACAGTCTTTTTTTGCATCACATTTCAAATTTTTTTTTTGCTCTAGACTTCAGTGTTTTTTTTTGCATCGCACTTCAGAGTTTCTTTTTTTTTAAATCCAGACTTCAGAGGTTTATTTTTGCTCCAGACTTACGGCCTTATGTGCGTGAGTTTACGATTAACGGTACTCGAGGTTTTCGCGATTAAACGGTATTTCGGGCATTACAATGAGAATGTAAGTGCATTAATTCGTAATTCGTGATTGACTGTTGAATACCGGTTTATGGCATTTAATAGGCCCTTTGCAGCTAACAGTCACGTGCTGATATAATACTTCGTTAACGAATGAATTGAGCTCGTGATCCCCATGGGAAAGGCGTTACCATGGATGCTGGAGAGCAAGCTATCTTTAAAAACGCTGTTTTAGAAAGATCGACAATCGATTGGAGGTAGAAAATAACATTTACAAACAGGTTTTGCTAATATCAATACCGATCTCGTACAAGGCCTTTAAATAAATGAAGTCAGATTTTTTTTGCTCTCCAGTACAACCACGTGATTTGTTAGCTGCAAAGGGCCTATTGGAAATCAAATGAATGCTTGCTTATCAACTCCATCCTTTAGTATGCGCTATAGCACTCCACCGAAACGAATATAATGTCTGCTATATCGTTCCAGGTGTCGGGAAGTAAAGCTGGAGTATAACTTGGTAAAACGTAAGAAGAACTGAGCAAGAAAAACTGAGCAAGCATAACAATCAGCATAAAGCTGAAAATAAAATACCAAACCGGCAAATCAGCGTTTAAACTAACACGATATTCGTTTCGGTGGAGTGCAATAGTGCATACTAAAGTTGGAGTTGATAAGCAAGCATCTTTTTGATATGCGGCTCTCAATCACTGAGCTTCTACATGAGGTCTTCATGTAGCTTTGACTAAAGTGGTTACGCTTTCCTGAAATATTCTTTATATTAATTCCCAAGCATAGGAATATGAATCTGCACTTACCTTCTCACCGATATACAGTGTAATCGCGAAAACATCGAGTACCGCTAATCGTCAACTCACGTACATAAGGCTGGAAGTCTGGAGCAAAAAAATAAAAACTCTGAAGTCTGGAGCAAAATGACGTGTGATGCAGAAAAAAACAACTCTGAAGTCTAGAACAAAAAGACACTCTGAAATGTGATACAAAAAAAGGCTCTGAAGTATGGAGTACGAAAACACCTCTGAATTATGATGGCCCTTGATAAGACAACATATTTATTGCCACGCTACCATGTACCTTTTATGATTAACTATTGTGCATTAAAGTTATATTCAAGCAATGCTCCAGGTTTTTTAGTACGACATTTCTTGGATATTTGTTCTGAACGACTAAAGAGCATCTTCATAACCGGTGAAAATCAATCGAATGTTTAGTTGAATTCAAAAGCGCTGAATATTAATTTTATTTAGCGGTATAAATAAAGTACACACTGGCCTTTCTAGCTTTGTAATGTTCTCGACGTGCTGTTCCATATTCTGTTTGTTTTCCAAACTTCTTCAGTTTCCCAGCAAAAATTCCTACATGCTTTGCCTCTTCCATTTCGTGGCCCTCGATGCCGACTTCTAATTGTGCACAAGTTAAGCTTATGTCGCTCTTTTCCCGAGACTACCAAACTCGCCTTAACTTATTGAAAACCATGTCCGTCGATCCTCTATTCACAATGAGAATCAGATTCGTCTCAAGTGAGTTACATCAAATTTACTTAAACTAAAACTAATGCTTCGAAAATAAAATGTACTTATTAGTATCTTTTTAGAACGGCTCTTTGTTAAGCCGCCGGTCAAGGAAATGATATCTCATTGGAATACTTTTTTTTTGCGAAAACCCTTTCAATGTGAACTAAGTCAGTTAAATTATTCGAACCTCGGTAGTAAGCAGGACCTCGGGTGGTATAGAGGTTCCTGCTGAGGTTCGAGGTATTCAGCCCTATCGGTCTCGTGAAATTCTGAGAGGGTTTTTAGCTTTCTCATTTTGATTTTATGAACAGCTAACACTCGTGTCAGTTGTGAAGTTGTGCAACCATTAAATCGAAATGTTGAATTTCACAAAATATTTGAAACTAAAACTAACAACATGACAACACATTCAAACAAACCAATGCGATGCAAAGTTCAGCAGTCCTTTATTGGAACAGTCTCTCTTTTTTGGCGATGATGTCCACGCGGAACTATTAGACAGAATCATACAAAGACAGGATACTGGTGACCATTGGGACATCATCCTTGCATTTACTGCGAAGCTTAATTTGAGGCAGTTGAAAAATATATCATCAGTCGTTCAAAACTGGAAAAAGGTACATTGTGTTCTTGAAATAGAAAATTAAGTTAAATATCTTCATTACAGTTAAATGAAGTCCTACACAATGTGACAACAATGATCCTGAAAATCATGTCAAGTACGGATTTTCGCAAGTACATTGCAACTTTTTGCAGAGTCAGAGATAAAGTACATGAAACTACCCTTCGCCCATCTTCATAGTACAGTGCACAATTGCAGCTAAATAAACATGACCATGGAAGATCGCATGGGAGCCTTTAATTTCCATAAATAGATTTATTCGTCTCTAAAAGTGTTAGGCTAATCGTATAGTTGATTTACTGTGTCAACAGCTATGCACGTCTTAATGTGATCTGTCTATTCGACAATTTTACGATTTCACTGCCTTTTCAATGGCAATGCTGAGCTTCAGTGTGCTGGTCTTTTTCTCTGTTTTTTTTTCCTGCGACGAACTTCATGTCGTAAGTTAAACTCCAAGCCTTTTTCGAATACCTATATGTCTAAAATGATAGATAAATAAGTCAAATATCAAGGAAGGGTTGATCTATATATGGTACAAAAAGAATGGCCAGCTACCTTAATTCCGACGTAACTGGTCCTGTATCCGGAGGGCATCTCTTTTTCCACCAGTTGGTAATACTGCTGATATGTCTGCTTTTGTGACTATGACGCTGACATTTTCATGTTATCATTGTTGAACAAGATCGAGGGTTAAAACTCGCACTCAGTGACATCCATTCCCTATTACCTTGAACTCAAAGCCTCATCTCACTGGAAGGAAGGTCCCAACAACTAGATATTTCTATTTTGTTTGGCGAAAATAGAGTTCATGCTAATGTAACGTAATCTTCGTCCTTGAGAAATGATGTTTACCACGTACATATCCGAAGATAAAACCAAAATCCATCACAAGGCCTCTATTCCTTGAACGCCTAATACGTTGGCAACACTGATAATATAACAAGTATGAACCGTACAGTGAACCTTATAATGAACACCAACTAAAGAGTAAAAATGGAGCGAATAAAAGTGCCTTTTGAACAACGCTATTTTTAGCTGCTTGATATCTTACAAATACCGGTTACCTTTTCTATTAGGAACATAACATATTCGACAGTTGAGGACCCCTTCATGATCAGTAATGAGCTATCAGCTCTTGCATCTGATATTGTATCCTATTGATAATAACGAAACAAAACAAAATCGTCATTATCACAAACGAAATTATGCTTTAATCGATTTTGTCCAGAGCTGGCCTGCAAATCAATTTGTGATTGTTTGTAATTATTTTGCTGCGATTATTCAAATTTGATCTTCCGCTAGAGAGACGAGAGAGCCTGGAACGAACAAAAAGCAAACCGCCATTTCCAAGTCGGCTGAACCGGGTGATGAAGCAGTGATCATTCCGGAGCCGGAAGTCACCGACGAGATTCATTAACATAATTTACTGCAGCCTAGTCCCTAGGCCTTCTGGCTGGCATTTTGTTTGAGTGGGTAAATGGGATCCCTGTGGTTTGTAATGGCTTGTGACGTCACCAACTGTCACTTCTGGTAACAGTGAGCAGTGACGTCATAAGCCATTACAAACCACAGGAATCCCATTAACCTACTCAGACAAAATACCAAGCCAGAAGGCCTAGGGACTAGGCTGCATTTACTGTATAGAAGTCGATCCCATCAAGTACTGTTCCGCTTTCCTGTGGTTATTCCAGAAATGAGCAGCTTTGAACATGTCAGTTTTAATGAATTTTTACTAATAGAACATGTATATTAGAGACCGTTTAACAAGTATAGTGAAATGAAAAGGCTGCTTATATATTTTTTAGAATGTCCCCAATGCAGGCGCTAGAAGATATTCCCAACCTAATAACAGACCGGTGGAACACGCTGAAGTAAGTTCAGTTAATGTTTTTAGCATATGTTTATGTAATGTTGTCTCATACTTTTTCTATCCTCGTATTTTTTATTGCCAATATGATTTATCATCACGACATATATCCATTCAAAGAAGGCAAACTAGCCATCCGAGATATCGTACATATTTCAAGATGGCGGATATAAGTTGTGGAACTAAGCAAACTACGTGAATATAAGCGAAAAATATTAGATACAACCCTGTCCATAGCAATCTTTGAGCAGATAGACGAAAGATTTACCATCCCCGTAGCCTTAGCTATGTTCACGGCAATCAACAGCATTGCCTAATAATTGCACTATAATCGCCAACACGAGGAAAATACTACAAGACAATCACTGAGGTACCTTCTAGGATGAGTGTTCTCTGAGATTCAACACTAAATACATTACAATGACTCCCATATTGTGTATACTTTAATTAAACAAGAACATAGTCTTAAGTTCACATGTAAGTACTGTGCCTTAATGTTTAATACTAGACTAGATGACTGAAAATATTGCAGTTATCTCATTAACAAAATAACACTGAAGCCTAAGAGGAATTTAAAGATATGCTCACCGTCGTCACGTCCCACTGTATAGACGTCAACTAATTAGCATTCTTTTCTCGCATTTTTATTGAAGATAAACACTGGAACATATGCAAGTTACTGTCATGTTCATGGTGGTGAAATATCGATGGAATCACATGCTTTCTGAATTGAAATCAAATACATTTTAATTCGGCACATTCAAACAAACCAATGCGATGCAAAGTTCAGCAGTCCTTTATTGGAACAGTCTCTCTTTTTTGGCGATGATGTCCACGCGGAACTATTAGACAGAATCATACAAAGACAGGATACTGGTGACCATTGGGACATCATCCTTGCATTTACTGCGAAGCTTAATTTGAGGCAGTTGAAAAATATATCATCAGTCGTTCAAAACTGGAAAAAGGTACATTGTGTTCTTGAAATAGAAAATTAAGTTAAATATCTTCATTACAGTTAAATGAAGTCCTACACAATGTGACAACAATGATCCTGAAAATCATGTCAAGTACGGATTTTCGCAAGTACATTGCAACTTTTTGCAGAGTCAGAGATAAAGTACATGAAACTACCCTTCGCCCATCTTCATAGTACAGTGCACAATTGCAGCTAAATAAACATGACCATGGAAGATCGCATGGGAGCCTTTAATTTCCATAAATAGATTTATTCGTCTCTAAAAGTGTTAGGCTAATCGTATAGTTGATTTACTGTGTCAACAGCTATGCACGTCTTAATGTGATCTGTCTATTCGACAATTTTACGATTTCACTGCCTTTTCAATGGCAATGCTGAGCTTCAGTGTGCTGGTCTTTTTCTCTGTTTTTTTTTCCTGCGACGAACTTCATGTCGTAAGTTAAACTCCAAGCCTTTTTCGAATACCTATATGTCTAAAATGATAGATAAATAAGTCAAATATCAAGGAAGGGTTGATCTATATATGGTACAAAAAGAATGGCCAGCTACCTTAATTCCGACGTAACTGGTCCTGTATCCGGAGGGCATCTCTTTTTCCACCAGTTGGTAATACTGCTGATATGTCTGCTTTTGTGACTATGACGCTGACATTTTCATGTTATCATTGTTGAACAAGATCGAGGGTTAAAACTCGCACTCAGTGACATCCATTCCCTATTACCTTGAACTCAAAGCCTCATCTCACTGGAAGGAAGGTCCCAACAACTAGATATTTCTATTTTGTTTGGCGAAAATAGAGTTCATGCTAATGTAACGTAATCTTCGTCCTTGAGAAATGATGTTTACCACGTACATATCCGAAGATAAAACCAAAATCCATCACAAGGCCTCTATTCCTTGAACGCCTAATACGTTGGCAACACTGATAATATAACAAGTATGAACCGTACAGTGAACCGTATAATGAACACCAACTAAAGAGTAAAAATGGAGCGAATGAAAGTGCCTTTTGAACAACGCTATTTTTAGCTGCTTGATATCTTACAAATATCGGTTACCTTTTCTATTACGAACATAACATATTCGACGGTTGAGGACTCCTTCATGATCAGTAATGAGCTATCAGCTCTTGCATCTGATATCGTATCCTATCGATAGTCACGAAACAAAAAAGATCGTCATTATCACAAACGAAAATAATGCTTTAATCGATTTTGTCCAGAGCTGGCCTGCAAATCGATTTGATTGTTTGTATTTATTTTGCTGCGATTATTCAAATTCGACGAGAGAGCCTGGAATGAACAAAAAGCAAACCGCCATTTCCGTTGCCAGCAATATGGGACAAAATGGCGTCGCGCATGCTCAGTGAACGTCAAAAATCTTTAAAAATGGCGACTATAATATTACAATAAATGTATGACGGTAAAATATAAATCTGCGATTCTATTTTCAAAGAGTGATTGAATGCAGTTTGGTTCGCTCGATTCTAAAATACATGAATAAGACCGTTCTTTTTGTTGTATACTCTGACGAATCTTTTTGCGATAAAGTGGTTCCCCAATAGGAGATATTGTAGTTGAGTCTACGAATAGCAGTTTCAGCGGTATTGACTCGAACGCCTCACTTCAATGTAATGAAGCGCCATTGAAACCATCATTCTTACACGACACCAACACCCTCCTAAACAAGCACGACTAATTTAGATACACAGTTTGAATTCGTAGACTCAACTACAATATCTCCTATTAAGTTGCAAACTCCAGTGAGGAGTCCATTTCAGTACATACAAATGCACTTCACCAAGTATTTATTTCCCTATAAGTTGGGGTAAAACACCATTATAGTTTTATTAGCTTTGTTGTGCATATCAGAGTTTGGAATTCAGTTTCGGGTCAAATAAAAAGCTAAAAACCTTTTCACTTTTTCGACATGCTATCAGTCTTTCTGCTTCAAAAACTCCACAGCTGGATCTTCGCTTTTTCTTTCGAGACTCAAAACAATCAGCTGTAGATATACTGTTTAAAATATCGTCTGGAAACCGGTGCCTAACCGATTCCCGTTGACTTCTCTGTTCCGCCATGCTGGATAGACAGTACACGATTTGTGTTACGCGTCACGAAATGCAACGGCGCTGACTGCGGCTCAAATGTCTCATATTGCTGGTGACGCCATGTTGGCTAAACCGGGTGTCGAAGCAGTGATCATTCCGGAGCCGGAAGTCACCGACCAGATTCATTGACATCATTTACTGTACATAAGTCGATTCCATCAAGTACTGGTCCGCTTTCCTGTGGTCATGAGCAGCTTTCAACATGTCAGTTTTAACGTATTTTTACTAATAGAACATGTATATTAGAGACCGAATGAAATCACAAGATAGCCTGTTTGCTTACGTTTGTTTATTCACCCAGACAGAAGTAATACTCTACTTCCACCAATATGACATGTTGTGGATCAATACCGTTTAACAAGTATAGTTAATTGAAAAGGCTGCTTATATATTTTTCAGAATGTCGCAAATGCAGGTGCTAGAGCGGTACGTCCATATCCCCAACCTAATAACAGACTGGACGCACACGCCGAGGTAAGTTCATTTAATGTTTTTTACCATATGTCTATGTAATGTTGCTCATACTTTTTCTATCATCGTATTTTTTATCGCCAATATGATTTATCATCACGACATATATCCATTCAAATAAGGCAAACTAGCCATCCAAGATATCGTACATATTTCAAGATGGCGGATATAAGTTGTGGAACCAAGCAAACTACGTGAATATAAGCGGAAAATCCTAGATACAACCCTGTCCATAGCAATATTTCAACAGATAGACGAAAGATTTACCAACCTCGTAGTCTTAGGAATTGAACCATAATCACCGACACGAGGAAAACACTACAAGACAATCATTGAGGTATCTTCTTTGATGAGTGTTCTCTGAGATTCAACACTAAATACATTACAATGACTCCCATATTGTGTATACTTTAATTAAACAAGAACGTAGTCTTGCAAGTATTGTAGTTTACATGTAAGTATTGTGCCTTAATGTGTCAGACTAGCCTAGAGGACTGAATATATTGAAGTTATCTCATCAACAAAATAACACTGAAGCCTTAGAGGTATTTAGAGATATGCTCACCGATTAGCATTCCTTCTTGGCTTTTCTCGCATTTTTATTGAAGATAAACACTGGAACATATGCAAGCTACTGTCATGTTTATGGTCGTGAGACATGCTTTCTGAATTGAAATCAAATACATTTTAATTCGGCACATTCAAACAAACCAATGCGATGCAAAGTTCAGCAGTCCTTTATTGGAACAGTCTTTCTTTTGGAGATGATGTCCACGCGGAACCGTTAGACAGAATCATACAAAAACAGGATATTGGTGACCACTGGCAAATTATCCTTGCATTTACTACGAAACTTAAGTTGAGGCAGTTGAAAAATATATCATCGGTCGGTCAAAATAGAAAAAGGTACCTGACATTGTGTTCTTGAAATCAATCAACTTTATTAGCATTCCCATATTCATGGATGGTATTGCTTACAAAAATATTACGATTACAATAAAAATCTATCTAGCTAGACGTGAAAGTAATACGTTTCGCCGCTCAAAGGCTTCATATATATAGTGTCCTATTTTTTTTACATATAAACGGGTCGACACTATTGAAGAAAAACAAAATCTTGTCAATATCTTTAAGATTAGAGAAGTTGTTACTATAATTACTTATGTCATCAAATAGCTTTTTCCTGAGATCAGCATATGAAGCACAGGAGAATACCAAGTGATTTTCGTCTTCAATATATGTTGACAGACAGCACTGGCAGGTTCTGGACTCTCTCGGTATCTTAGGTTGTGCATGCCTACCAACTTGTAAACGTAAATTATGATTTCCTATTCGTAGTTTGGCTAACATTCTTCTGTGCTTCATATTTTTAAGCATGTCATAGCAATCAGAACAATTGGTATCAACTTTAAATGTTGAGTAAAAAGAGAGCTTCTTGTTTAATTGAACGAGTTTCATCTGATGTAACTTGGATTCTTTTATGATGTTGAGTTTGATATTAGATGTGTATTTTGTAATTGATTTCGGTCGTTGAGTAAAATTAAGGGGCCCTATATTTGCTACCGACTGGAATGTCTCTAAAAGGTTATTAATTGAAGTCATGAAGCTCGGCTTATTAGACGACGCAAAAGTGTTTGAAATGTATAAACATTGCTAGGCAATACTTTCTCCAGGAAGGGCTTGAAGGTGCATCCAGAAATGTAACATATTCCTATAAATCAAAGATTTTAACGACAATCGCCCAACTTCATTCCGAGTAGCCACATTAGGGGCCCGTTTATTAAGCCCAAGATAATATTTAAAGAACTGTGAATGAAGTCGTTCAATTGGATCTGTCTCCCATTTTTGAAAATTGATGCTATCATAGGCTCCCCAAACTTCTGAATTATATAATAAAATAGGGGAAAACAAGGTGCCAAACAACTTATTGCATACACTTATAGGCATTTTGGAGAAGTCGAGGTAACGTTTTGTCGCAAAGATAGAACGCCTCGTTTTCTCAGTTGAATTTAGCTTGGACTTTAAAAAACTACCATTACTTGAAATCGTGGATCCCAGGTACGTATAGTCGGGAACATTAGCAATCTGGGAACCGTCTAAAAAGAATGTGTATTTCTCCATAGTAGATTTCCTACATTGTTTCTGAAAAATTACGACTTTGGTCTTTTTAGTGTTTACCGACATCATCCAATCTTTACTAAATTGTTGTAAAGTATTAATAGTCCTTTGAAGCTCCGTGGCACTGGTAGAGATTAGGACCAAATCATCTGCATAAAATAAAGTGTTTAGCGGGGAGCCACTTGGTAGGGTAATTGGGTCCAGACCATCAGTATCTTGTAGAATGCCTGGAAGATCTTTAGATATAAATTAAACAACAGAGGAGATAGAATACAACCCTGACGAACCCCTCTGTTATACTTGAAATACTTAGATCTCATATTGCCTGACTTAATACAACATTCGGTTTTAGAGTCAGAAATCAAACGAAAAAAATGACCACCTATTTCATAGTTGAGTAACTTCCGTAATAAACTAGGTTGCCAAACTGAATCAAATGCTTTTCGGAAATCCACAAAACAACAAAATAGTTTTCCTCTTGTTGTATTGACGACGTATTTATCAATCAAAGTACGTAAGAAAAAATATGATCAGCAGTCCGATTGCCTGGTAGAAAACCAATTTGTTAGGGGTGTAGGAGCTTCTTGTTTTTCAGGAGAGTATGTAACCTGTTATTAAGAACGAAGCAAAACAATTTTCCCAAACAGCTCGTCACACAGATTCCTCTATAGTTCGATGGGTCTGATTTATCTCCTGACTTATAGATTGCACTAATAACACCCTTAGTCCATATGTCAGGGTAAATTCCTGTTCTCAAGATAAAGTTGAATAATTTCGAAATAATAGGAACTAATATATTTCCCTCACACTTCAGCATCTCATTTCGGAGCTTTCTTATTTTTGAGTTTTTTGATAGCCTTTTTGATTTCATTCTGAGTTATTGCCACATCCAAGGCGGTGCCATGCGAATTGGACACATTTTGAATTGCTTCGATAATGGTCTTCTGGCTGGACGAGAGGTTTTCTTTTCCTATAGATGAACAAAGATTGCTAAAATGTGTAAAGAGCTTATTCACGGGGATCGACTGATTGCTTTTTTGAGCATTGGTATTGTTAAGTGATTCTAATGAGGTCCAGAATTTCCTAGGATCTTTCTCCTTAACAAGAGAATCGATAATATTGTTGTAGAATTCCTGCTTCTTTCGTCTCAAAAGCGATTTATAATGTGTATTTATATCATTGTATTGTTTCCTTAAACAGACATCAAGCTGATCCCATTGAACTGCATTACGCATATTAAAAATGAATAATTTCATCTAAATTCTCTTTACTTTGCATAAGTTAACTATAGTTGGCATTATTTCACTTCAGAAAAAGGGATTAATATGACAGTTACAAAAAAAAAAAATTCTCCTCAGATTCTAAATTTTCTCATAAAAATGCATATTTCACATAAAATGTCGCGTTTCATGTTTGCACTAACCTAACTTTCTGTCTCCCAACACCTAAACTTGCCCAGAACCAAGCCATTCTGTCCACAAGCACTTCACAGCAAGCTAAATTCATCCATAATGACCGCAAAGCATGCCGGGAAATCCTAACAAACAGCGACATGGCACTTCCCCCATCTTCATTCTTCAAAATATAGAAGAAGTCTAAAGCCATTTAGACATAATAGCTTCATATTGGAATCAATGGCAAGTAAATATTGTCCAATATTCCCAAAAAAGCTATAATAGGTGGCTCCAGACTCCATTTATAAAGACCATGCTAACGTGTCAGAAGAAGTCCTAGCCCATTCACGAGTGGGAAATGAAGCTCGTTCTCCATCACAACGACACTGGCACCGACTCGGTTCTTTGAGAAAGTGCTGATTGAAGTTCTCATCAGACTTAATGATGTCCTCCAGCACTCTATAAATGATGAAAAAGGCTTTAAAAAGCCTGAAATTCTGTATTCCCCCAAACAAACTTCCCTCCTGCTCCGTAGAGATCTGACGTCAACATATCCAACATGGCTGACAAAAAACTTTCAGCCCCCAGTATTATAGGTCAGTTGAAAATTCCATAGTAATAGTGACTACAGTTTTCTTAGGGGAGGGGGAGGGTTTATTGCAGTCTAGAATAAGCCAAAAATCATTTAAAGCCCTTGGGGCTAAAAGGGTTAAGGCTGATAAAACAAAGAAATCAAAATGGGGTGGCGGAAGTTATTGTTTTGTTTCGGATTTTCGCTTTGAAATGTTAAGTTCCTTATGAGAAATGAAGATATGTCCGGAATGGTTGACTTTTTATCCCTGAAGAGGATATAAATAGCGAAAAATGGTTCCAAGAATAGGTCACGTGACCTATGTTCTATATTTTCGCCTTAACAGTCAATCACGGTCAATCATTCCGATCTGATCTTTAAAGTCAACCACAAGTGTAATCAGATAAACACAAAATCGTTACTTAAAATATGCAATTTACCCATCCCGTTTTTAGTTTAATTTTCAACTTTTGTGATCACGTGGTTGGTCACGTGATAGACATTTTACCAAACGTTTATATTAGGACGACTAAACAGGTTGAGATTAGTTATAAACCACCATTGTTCTAGGAGTTGGGCAAATTCAAGTGACTGTATTCAATAAAATAGATGTAACCTCGTTTACATGTTTAAACCATGCCTTAACATGCTTGAGGTGATGCACAAGAGCTCTTTCTTCGATCTTAACATTGTGCTCAAAATCATTTAATTTAAATTTTCTTTGTCTTACATTTTAGCGTCCTGGAGTTAACAACGGCATTTTACGGAATGGCATTCAATTAAGCCTTGACCATGAAATGGTCGTGGATAGTGGATTGAAGGACATGAAAGATCTTGACAACCTATATAATGTAAGAATTACCAAGCAAATTATATTATACTTTTGTTTAATATGAAGCACATGTTGCGCTACTTGCATGTGTTTAAATTTGCAAAGAAAAGCAAGCTCAGTTTCACGACGGCAAAAATAGTTCAAAGTTGGTGAGGATCCTTGATCGAGCGTTTTCGACCTGTCGTTAATGCACTCTAGATGAAAATTGAGGACGAAAGAAAAAGTTAAATCGGTATAATTCCTGATTTTTAAATCGTGATTAAAGTCGCGCGCATTTTGTTTCACAACCGCGCAGCTTGAGGGCTTGGTCGAGTGACGTAACATCAGGCAAAAACCTATTGTTCACCAGCACTTGTTGTAGGTTCTATTGTTCTGGATTCCCGATGTTGCGTCACATACAATGCACGATATACTAGGCCTTGGTACTGGTCGAGCCCGTCGCTTTTCGCCATTTTTAGCATACTTCAACAGGCTGTAGACAAATCAAGGATTCAAGCAAACACACCACTTTTCCCCCCTGAATTACTCTAAATATTATAAGAATTTATATAAAGAAAGAAATAAGATGTGGGTTAGAGGCACTTTAATGATTGACCTGCTCTAGTGGACTAATATAAAAAAGATGTTAAATCGGCTTGAATGAAAACGACATCTAATTAATTATTTTGGTTAATTTTGTTTCAGGCTCACCCTCCAATTGGATACACAACGAGAGGGCATCGGGTTATGATGGAGTCGTGTGCCATTGAGCTAGGCGTGTTTGGTGATGGTACTGACCCCAACCCGCCGTAGGGAAAACTCTGTCCGTTTATATAGGAAATGCAAAAATGTGTTTACTGTCCACTATGTACAACTAAAAAGATGTGGCACATGAACTTATCATGTAGCTTTTCTACTTGATTGGTCGCAGCTAGATTCCATCCGCCAGTAGGTCACAATCCTAAAATGTACTGCACTATTTTCTCGATGTTATATGAGTAATACAGTACCGCTCGAAACCTGTATTCTGATTGCACCATTATACTGTAGCTCTATTGTTTTTGTACTGCACTTTCTAAAGGTTAGGGTGTTTTGTACTGTTGGGTAAGACAATTCTGTGGCTCGTTTTGAGCGGTACAGGCCGGCTCTGTTATATACCCGAATTTGTAGGGTACAAATTAAAGCAGCACTTAGAAATTTAGACGAACAAGTACGCTTCCCTCAACTATATAAAAAACATTATCGGCTCCACGAAGACTCGAACCGAAACCGTAACCCGTCTATTAATCGAAACCCTAACTGTCGTCGCTATTCCTTACGCCACGAATGGATTTGCTATCAACAACCACTTTTTTAGAACTTTTATGCTGCATGCTGTTTCATTCGGAGGCGTTTACCTTATTACACACCAGTTCCCGCTCTATGATGTTTTAGTGCAGTGGATTCGGGATTCTGTCGGATAAAATCTAGCCCTGACATACTTGAATAGGCTGGTCACGTGACCTTTTTAGCTTGTCGATCAAACAACATAGATGCCAGAAATGGAAAGAGCGAGCCAAAATTAGTAAACAGCACAAGTTTTAGGTTTATATATTTTTAAACTGAAGGAATGGCAATTTTCTGGCATCCATGTTGTTCCAGCACCAACTTTTTTGATTGACAAGATCACGTGACAATGTCCTGCAAAGGGCCTATTGAGAGTTAACGATCTGTAAACAAACATGGAATTCGAAACAATTTTGAAACTATTTATTCTTTTCAAATTAAAGGAATGAAGAAACCTTTGAGTTTATACCCGTGTTTACATAGTCTCACGAAGGCGCGGGTAACAACCAATCAGAGCACATATACGCACTGTTGAATGTATTTGATAAACTATGGTATCAACAGATCAAATACACAAAATAATGTCTTTAGGAACGAAGTTTCGTTCACTCAGGAGCGTTTCTATTTTTTCCTTTACAATCAATTTTGATTTCAAATGGATTATCATGTAGATGGCTTAGTTAAACCTTAATTTATATGTAAGATCGTATGTTATTTAGCCTTTCTTGATTAATATTTGATAGGGTAGAAATGTCGACAACAAAACAAAAACAGCTCGTTACTTCGACTATGTTCTTGTTGTCTTCCAACATCTAGCGTGTTTGTTTATATACCAATTGTTTAATTCATCATCGTAGTTTTTAAATGGTTTATTGGCTACAAAATTTAATGGGTGAAACATTATATTCAGGGCCGAATGTAGCCTGCTATGCAGACGTATTTTTCGCTCTCGTGAATTCGAAGAAGAAAGTAACGTCTGCTTACCCGAGCGCTTAATTAGTTTCCAATATGTACACCTCATTGTGTTATAGACCAATCAGATTTTACCTTCCATATCCTGGAAAGTGACGTAATGTTACATAAAAAAGGAATTCAGACAACACATTTGCCAATCATAGGAGAGTGTTCACTGGCGCGGCAATTCACTAAAATTCTAACAACCGCTTTGATTGGGCAGAAAAATAAAACAAACGTGCTGACGTCATGCTTACATATTGGAAACTAATTAAGCGCTCGGGTAAACAGACGTTACTTGTTTTCTTCGAATTTATGAGAGTGAAAAAATACGTCTGCAAATGCGCCTTTTGCTGGAATGCAATCACATACGTGGGTGTACTGGAAGGCAAAACATCTGACTTAGTTTCATTCATTTAAAGGCACTTGTACGAGAACGGTAGTGTTATTAGCAAAACCTGATTGTAAATGTTATTTTCCACCTCCAATCCACTGTCAATCTTTCTAATAGAGCGTTTATAAGTTTGTTTGCCGTCCAGTAAAGCCTTTCCCATGGAATCATGAATTCAATTCATTGGTTATTAAAGTGATATGTCACCATGTGACAGTTTCCTGCAAAAGGCCTAGCTATTGTTGGTAATCTTTAAAGTTCATTGTAAAATTCATTAATAATTCATGAGGGTGACCAACCAATCCAAACACAGTATTCAGGTCACATGGGTGCTGCTGTAAATGCCAATAAAGACTATTAACTTTCATACAGACATTAACTTTCATACAGATTTCTTACTGATCTAATTCATTCATTAACTTTGATACAGATTTGACAAGACGCTGGAATGTGGACATTAGACCCTAGAACTACTCGTAGCAATTTAGCACTAAATAGTGATATTTAAAGAAAAAACTAAAGAAATAGCAACGACTAGTACTATTTAGATTTAGTAGTGTTTCACGGGTCAAATGTCCGCACTCTATTGCAAGATGGTACATATAAAGAGTTAACGAAGCCGTAACTAACCTTCTGTCTCTTTTCACGAAGATACTCATTCCCTCCTCTCCTTTCAGCTCCAATAAATGGCAATTAATTCCGCATGTTAGCAAATATAGACTTTTGGGGGTAACGCTCGCCATTTTGCTGTTTTTGGTGGACGAAAGCGTTGGGTTGAGATATTTTTTTATTTTATATTTAGTTAACGACAACTCACCGCAACCACGTTAACTTTCAAATGAAATAGTGCATAACTTGAAAATTCAAATCAGATCTGCGCTGGAATTCCCTGGAGAGATGTATGAAAACAAGGAGTAGTTACTCTATTTTTCTTTATTTGTGTTGTCTACATACTTGAATAGATTTATTCTTATCCTATGGGACAAGTCAGTTCAGTAATCAAAACCACTATTGTTCATTGCTCCATTGTAAGATAAAATATTCGCGCCCGATCTGTATGGGCTTTACAATGGCTCGCGGAAGCGACTCGCCATTGTAAATGCCCATACAGATCGTGCGCTCATATTTTATGTATAACATAAAGTTTAGGATAGCTGAAAATATGTACGTTAAGCCGATGTAAAATATATATTATTTATATATATATATATCATTGAATATCCAGTCAATCCATTTGAATCTGTTGTAGCATCTTCCCGTTACACATGTGATATTGTGTTGTATTTAAAGTAGCTGTGTCAACAGTGGTTTGCTACGTTTTAAATAATACTAGTACTGAGAGTAATAGGGTTATTTATAATTTACTTATAAAGGGGTGCCATGCGATCAGACGTTTAGTTTGAATCCCTCTAATGCTGGGGCGAGCGATGTTTTTTTTTGTCGAACATGCGCAACGATGACGCAAGCATGACGTTTCAAATTGTTTGAACAAAATGGAGCCCATGTTCTTTGAAAAGCAGTTTCCTGCTTGATGTCATGCACATAATGACGTAACAGAAAGGAAACCAGTTTCAAACTAGTTTTTCATGCAGATAGACCATAATGTTCACATCTACAACAATCGCGGGTGCCGGCAGAGGTTTCTTTCCTCGCTCCAGCATATAGGTATTAAAAAGAAACCTCTGTTCGCAAGCTTAATAAAAGGGAGCAAATATTGTCAACAAAAACAATGAAACAGTGAGTTTTGTTTCCCCAGGATCTTGATGTGTCGAGGGAAACATTGACAGTCGAGCGAAACAAAACTCACTGGTTATTAATTTTGTTATAAGGACATAAGTTTTACTAGAGGCAAAGTTGTGCGTAAATACAGGACATACATGATACAAGCAACATTTGTCGTCTTCTCTTCGGGAAGCTGCTTTTCGACACAAAACACGTTTAGTGTCTTTCTTGCATCTTTATTTAGCTACCAATTTCTTTCTCACTCTTGATAAAGATGTAAATTGTTTCTTTGGAGCTAGTCTTCTTTCGTCGAAAAGGTCACTGGCTTTTGATGAAGATCTAGACGTTTTGGTAAACGAATATTTCCCGCCGTTAGCAAGCCAGTGGCGCACGCGACACCAGCGGGCAACAATCGATGCGTTATTACCCTCTGACGTCATAGTTTTGAAAATTGCTGCCCGCGCGGGTGAATTTGTTTTGATACTTGTCAGGTGACCATAAATCAACCAATGAGGACGCACGTTATATCTGGAAAACTTATGGCTATATAACAACAAACTTTATTGTACCTTAATTACAAATGAAGTCCAATCTCAAGATGTATAAAATATGTCAATTAGTAATCAGAGAATATATTACATTATGATTACACTCGTAATAAAATTTCCAAGGTATCAAATGAAAACGTTGAACTGGATATTTTAAAGTCTTTTGTAATCCTATACCATTGTTATCATTGCAAGTTTCTAAACATTATTAATAGTTAATTTGGTAGTCAACCAATTATGTGCGCTGACTGACACCACGTGATGGCCTCTGTATACCCAGTACAGAACTGATCAATCTCGTACTCAGATCCCATAAGGTGGATGAGCACATTACTTGGGACACACACATTAAGTACATCACGAACAAAGTAGCCTCTGGTCTTGGTGCGCTGAAAAGGATCAATTTCGACCAGCGGGTTTCCGATCCAATATGGTGGCCGGCGCGAATCCTTCCAGATTCAAATCTTCCAATGAAAAGCTTTTGATTTTCCAAAGATTTCTGGGAAATCTACTTCGTCAGAGTTCAAGAAAACGTGCTTCGACGAAGAACTAAATGAGGCCTGTCCATTTTAAACTCTTGCGGTCTATAAGATAAATAGAAGTGAAAAGTTGGCTTCAATAGTGTCTCCATTTTGATTTTGATGTCTGCCTTTGATTTGTGTACTTCGGGAAAACATTCTATGTACGTTCTATGCGCTGGGATGTATTAGTAACCAGTCCCTGTGAACCGTCATGTTTATGTATGTAGGCCCAGGGCGTCGTCGTGTATAAGTATGTAGGCCCTGGGTGCAGTTATGGACAGGTATTTAGGTTGTGTACTGTCGCGATGTCTGAGATAGGCCGCGTTGGCCGATATGAGTCAGTAGGTAGACTCGGTGCACTGTCATTGTATCATGCGTAGGCCTGGTGTACCGTCAAGAATCAGTGTGTAGACTGGAGACATCGTGTGCGTTACGCAGAAGTACTTATAAAAGTCCTGTGCACCAGCTCTAACGAATTTTGAGGGCCCCGTCGGCCGCCAGGAGTCAGTGTTTAGACTCGGTATGAAGTTTCAGTAATGAGGCCCCGTCGGCTGCCACGGGTCAGTGTGTAGACTCGGTGTGAAGACTCAGTAATGGGGCCCTGTCGGCCGCCATGAGTCAGTGTGAAGACCCAGTAGTGGGGCCCTGTCGGCTGCCACGAGTCAGACAGAAGGCCCTGTTGACGAATGTGCCCCCGTGTTCCACACATGTCGGCGTGGAAGGCCCCGTCGGTCGTTCCACAGAGGTGGACCAGATACCAGGTATTTTTCTAATCCGTATTTATTTTATTGTTAAAGTACTTACAGATGTGTCCAAGAGCGGGATTTGGTAAGAAGCGGATTTCATAACCAGTGTAGATCTGAGGGCTACGATGGCTAGACTTCAAACCTCGGTTAACGCAGCCAAAGCGGAGAGAATAACCGATGGCTACCGAAGGGCTTTTCAGAAGTGGAAATCGTTCGCGAATACCACAGATGGGATCGATTGTTGTCAGCTAAGCCTGGATTTACAGACACTTCTGGAAAGTTTCATGCAACTCATCAGCTTCCATAGAAGCAGCGTTCCGGCTATGCTATCTAATGGTCGCAGATTCTCGCTGGAATTCCCTACTGTAGTAGCAGTTAAAGATGCAGCCAAAAGGGATCTGTGGAAAAGCAGAAAGCCTCAAAAGAACCTGTTTTCACCGAGTATGATTACAGCTGTAGTAGCTACGGCTAATTTAGATAATCTTGTATAACTACGTAATGTATGTATAATTGTTCTTTCATTTGCTGGATTCCTAAGACAGATGAGACTATAAATATTAAGAGAAATAGTATTCTTATCAAAGAAGAATATGCAAGCATTAGATTAGAGCGCAGCAAAATGGATCAGCATCGTAAGGGCAACGAAGTGGTTGTTGCTAGAATTTTGGCCTGCTTCCATCTTAGAGGCTTATTTAGCTCTAGCTGGTAGTACTATAATCATTTCTCACCCGAGTTTATTTTTAGGCCTGTTTCCAAAATCCAGGTTGGTCATAATTGGCATAATTGGCATAATTGGCACAATTGGTAGTTATTCTACTATTAGAGAGGCATTTAAGTCATCCTTTGAGGATATTGTTACGGACATTAACTTTCATATACTTACTCCCTGAGAGCGGGAGGAGCCATAGAAGCCGCTGGTGCGGGTATAGCGGATAGTGTGTGTCCAGAGACATGGCAGATGGAAGACAGTGTTTGCTAAAAATGGTTAGGTCAAGGATGATTTAAATGAACGCTTACAAAATTCTCGGGTTTTGAGTAATCTGTTTGCTTAGCTTTTCCCTTTCTTTGTCTTTCTAGTACGGAGTTGTCTGGCGACTATCCCACAATAAACTATACTTATGAAGTCTCTTGTCAGTGTAGTCAGAATATGTAATTTCTGACGTTTGAGTGACGCAGAAGCGATACAGTCAGAAATGAATATTCTGCCGGCACGGTAAAGAGGTTTGGGAGGAGTCGATAGCATTATGAGTAATGCTTCTAGCATATATAATGCTTCGAGCGGGAAAAGTAGTCATTCTAGGCCAGTCAGCTGCACGTTTGTTTCGAATATATTTTATATATCTTATTGATAAAAGCACGGTTACTTTGTATTAACTTAGTAAGTCGATAGTTAGTTCTCTAGCCCTCGGAGAATTCGGGTTGCTGCACATTTCCACGTTTTTTGGCCACAACCCCAGGGTGGTTTTTTCGTGGTTTTAGCGGTTTTTCGTATCTGGCAGTTTCCATTAGTTAAGAATACAATTTATACTAATTACTTAATTGTGTTAGAGTACGGATTGTCTGGCGACTATCTCACAATAAACTATACTTATGAAGTCTCTTGTCAGTGTAGTCATAATATCTGCATTACAAGAGATGACCCTTGCAAGCCCAGGTGTAGGTTGGACATAAAGAGATTGCACCTTATCAGGAAAAATGTCAATGGGGAGCCAGATGGTGAGGCAGATCAGGTCAGGTTGACAATCACTGACTGGCTTTGGGATATCCGCCAGCAAAGAGAGTTGATGGGGTGAAGAAAACAAGACAGCAAACTGATTCTGAACATGTAAGGTTTAACCAAATCACCCCTACCCCTCCTCCCAACCCAGAATTGAATGGCTAGCTGGCTATTTCACAGGATTATCTCTTCTATGCTTATTGAAGTACGTGGTGCCATCACAAAATACACAGGCTAGACTGTATTTTTGCGTTCGACGAAGGAGAACGCATACTAATCTTGCAGTGGACTCCCTGTGGTCATGTGTGGGCTACCTGTGCTTCCCCAGGCGAAAGAAATCGAGATTCGTGTCCTCATGTCCTCATGTCCTCATGTTTGTACTTTTTGGAATAAATTATCTCGGCCGGAGAACTGGTAACTACACGTACACGATGCGAGCGGCCATTTTGGTGAATGCCAGCATGGCTTCTGTTTTGTTTCGCGATCGGTTAGTTACTTGCCTTATTTTTCGACAATCCAATGCAATGATGTTTCAAAGGTTCGCAAATACAATTGAGCAAAGCCTGAGGAAAGTGTGTAGTACATCTGGAGGACCTTGAACATTCAACTCGGCCATAATTATTTATTTATGCTGAACCCGAGACCGAGTGAACTTGGTGTGCTGTTCGGTTTGCCGATATCAAAACTCCAAATGGTCAAGATGCTATAAATCATACCTGAAGGCTGAATACATGGATATTAATATTTCAGTGTGAGTTGTCAAGAAGCTTTTTAAATACTACACATGTGTGCATCGTGGTGGTTTAAGTCAAACATGGTCTGTTTTGTCGGCGCGGTTACGACATCAGCGAAGTTGAATAGAGAACAGAGTCAAATCAACTCACCATAATTTGTAAACAACCGAGTCAATTCTGTTGGCTTGCTCGCTGTACTGGATTCTGCTTTTCGCTGTACATACAGATACCGAAACTACAAACAGTAAAATGACCTGGGTGAAGAGAAACAAGGTCTGAGTTTTCTAGATACCCGTAATCGCCGTATCTTGTGTGAGTTGCGACACTGTGTACATCTACTACAATCTACATTCAGACAGAGAGTTAATCTATACCGACACTTTGATATGCCAAGGAAATGGAATACCAACACAGTACAAGGTGAGGGAAATTTAAAGTACTGACTTCATTGCTGTGTTCAATTAATCTACACTGAATTTCTAACAAGGCTGATCAAAGCGATCAAAGCCAGGACCCGGCTACCAACATTGACCATAAATTATTCTGGAACTAATAATTGCGCTCAATATTTTGCAGCCAGCCTTGTTCTCACTTGAAAAATATATATTTTTTTACAAAGCTTTTATTCATGAAAATAAATATTTCCAGGAAACGTTGTCCACCCCCCCCCCCCCCCCCTCCCCTCAAAAATATAATGGTCCCTCTAACAAGTTTGGAACAATAGGGAACAATAGGGTACCATCCCCACCCCCCATTTTTGACCATCTATTTTCCATTCCGGGGGGCCTAGTGGTAATTGTAACACAGAAAACGAAATGATAATGTAAAACAAAACATGCAGTGCATTTGTTTCTAGATTATGCCTTTTAGTTTTGAAGATATTTAAGAACAAATTATTTATAATATTGAGTTTTCTCTCCAGAGGAGATGGCTGGCAGCAGCTCCCACCCCCGTACCCCAAAATGGGTCCGGCATGTATTTTGACCTGCTCCCTCTAGAGAGTGGGACGGTCACACACTATAGAAAAAACAAAACCTAGTCTCTCATAAAATGGTTATGAAGGAAAATCTTAGTTGAAGATTCTCTAATCCTTTATTTTTTACATGTTGTTTCTCTCTGCGTGTTACCCACAAGGCAAGTCACGGCCCATGCCGTTAAGACAAGTACTGATACATACGCACTCAAAATTACATTTTCAAAAATTTAGAAACATTATAAATTCGTGTTGTGACAAAATAATGAGCAATAATTAAAATAGTAATTTATGTGGTCCAACTGCCAAGTAACGGCAACATGTTCGAAAACATAACAGGCATACCTTTGACATTACAGTTTAACTTTTTTAAACTGGCATGCTGCTATTTTTTTAACTCCCCTTTAAAACGTCCAAAAGTCACTTAATTTTCTCTTGGTGTTGTTGTTCCACCTTCTCGAGATGTCTTTCATTCTCTCTCTTTTGTGTACTCCTTTAGCCATGAAATTATACCCTCGTTTTGCCGAGATGTGCTTGACCTTTTGGCCTTCTTTACAGGTGTTCGACAATAGTTCTCAGGGCCTAGGGGACGCTTTAAAAGCTGGCCTGCCATCTCGCACTCCTCTATGTTGTCTTCACTGCCCTTTAACTCTGAGTTCTTGTTTGGGCTTACATGTATTGGTATTGCTGGCCGAATCGAGTCGCCGAGACCTGAGCTGCTAGCGGTCGCATAGGGTCTCACGTTTGGCCTGTAGCCGTACACCTCGGAAAGTACCCGGTAAAAAGGACATTCTTTCCTTTTGTTTCCAGTTTGGTTGTTGTGGTCTTCGCATTTTCTAAAAGCCAGTGTCAGTGCCTTCCACTTCCCTTCGCACTGACTAGGTCTAGCGGTACATCCTTCTCTTTCATATGGATTTTCCAAATTTGTTTCTTCTTATAATGTATGTTTTTGAAGAGCTCTTGTCTTTCTTCATAGGTCCAACTGTACCTTTCTTCTTTAGAGACTCCAAATCGTCTTCAAATCTCTCATTTACATCGTCTTTTTCCTCCCGATCTTCCGCCTTTTTTTTGGATTCGATTTTTGGCAAAGGCGGATCGTGAGGAAACAGCTATGACGTCAGTATTCCGGAATATTCTTACTATTCTGCCAGCGTGAGCAGAATAACTGGATGCTATTCCACATATTCCGAAAGAAAGGAATAAGGGTCAATCGAACGGAACAAAATTTTTATTACAAATATTCTTATTCCGGAATAGGATCAATCGAATGCACCCTTAATTTGCATACTAGTTTTTCTTATAAAATTCTAGCTTATAAAACTAGGGCTTTCAAAAAAAATACCAGTCCACTCATCATACTTTTTATTTCTATATCAGAATTCATAGAAAATCTAGAAAAAACTAGCTCCATTCCTGTTCACAGGCTACTATATATATGGCATTGCAGTGCCAGTTAGCCAGTGACAACTGCACTTATAACACCTAACACACTGCGTGCATGAGATACACTACGCATTGTAGTACAGCCATCCCCAACTAACATGACACTCAAGACTGGGACGAGAGCTCATGGCGAACGGCTGCGCACTTTGCTAGCTCCGTCGAGAAAACCTTCAACTCCCCTTACTTCGAATGTTACAGAGATTATTGAATGTCTGACGCGCGTAAACGGATGTTAAGTAGTTCTTCGAGTACCTCAAGCCCAGCCGAAAAACGTCGTCAAAATTAATTAGTTTGATCTCGCCTAAGCTAGAAGATTCCAACATGGCGGACGCCGAAATCCTAAAGGCAATTTTGGCCAAGTTGTCCAGCATTGAAACACATATCGATAATGGCTTCGACCAAATTCGCTCAGACATGGATATCTTTCGACATGAAATTACCAGTCAGGTCAACGAGGTAAAGGGTACAGTCAAAGATGTAGAAAAGTCTCTTGAAAGCGCCTGGGAAGAACTCAACGAACTAAAATCAACTATCGATGAGAATACAACACTTAAGGAAGCGATGAACGGCAAAAGAATACAACTTAAGACTATAGCCTTCGTGAAGAAAGAGAAGAACGTATTCGGCTGTAAACTTATACCGTAGATAGAACCTCAACTTTAATAACATCCCGAAAACACAAGATGAGAACTGCAAAGAGATTGTCAAGCAAATTATCTCAACTGTGTTCTCGCTGGACGCGAGCGGATGCCATTTCAAGCCGTACATAGAGTCGGCAAAAACCAAGGCCAATTATAGCCCGCTTTATTTCACGCGAGGATAGAGATCTGGTCTGGAGTCGAAAATAACGCATGAAAAGCTCTCCTTATAGCGATACCAGTAGTATAGAAGGCACCGAATTAGCCCCCTTTTTAGGGCGTATGCATTAATTAGGATGACGTCACAATCCTATTGTCCATTGAATTAATTAAGGAATTATTTTTTTAGGGCGTACGCCCTATTTTTAGGGCGTATGCATGAATTCGAAATACTAATTTTTAGGGCGCTCTCGTTAATTTGGATGACGTCACAATCCTCAGACTCCGTTCAGTGCATCTTTATTAGCTCGCGTATTTTTATTCAACTCTGACATGGAAGGCGTTCAAGGAAAAATGATCACCGTGGATGAAGTAGAACACGTCGAAAGAAACAGAGCATTTCACAGGATATCAAGTATTATACATTTGGTGTATGCTTCACTCTGTGAAGAACCAATCTATGTCGAGAGAGA
The DNA here is from genome assembly GCA_030867875.1 of Actinernus sp. WN-2022. NCBI lineage: Eukaryota > Metazoa > Cnidaria > Anthozoa > Actiniaria > Actinernidae > Actinernus > Actinernus sp. WN-2022. The sequence goes on from JAOWCC010001501.1 coordinate 38,896,607, forward strand.
AAGACAATGTTTTGGCTGTGAAACAAATCACCCAAGCCAAAGACAGCACGATTGCTTGATGTTATCCGAAGAGGAATCGTGGAATTTGTTCTACGACAATGCAAAAGACGAAGTCAAACCAGAGAGAGTGTGGGAGATTGTGAACACTGTTTGCTACATGTTGAACATTGAAATTCATCGCTCATGGAAAGTTTACCTATCTGAACTTTACAAGTTACCCTGGACCAAAGTGTATCTTCTAAATATTCAGTTCAGTCACAACGGATCTTCTATCATTGATCAAGTGCTTGAAGTAGTGAGACGTGAAATACATCCACTGAATGACATTGAACAACACGGCTTAAGCTTTGCCTCAAGATATTTTGTGTCAGTTCCAGAACAATTTTTAAAAAAAGATGAAGAGTTTATGGAGATTGATTGAATGTTTTCTATTTATCAATCCCACGTGTCATTTAATTGTTTGATCAGTTTACAAGCACTAGTTCTAAAATCTCTAGGTCCTCTAAAATTGATGTTATCATATAGTTTTTGTCCTTTTCTAATGATAATACCCTACATATACATGGCACCTATTATTTTGAACAATGCTTTAGTTTCGAAACAATAGCGTTTTCCATTTCCAAGAATTCAGCTGTTATTATTAGACTGTAGATGAATAAGTGATGGCTCGAGCTCAACTTCTTGTACATGTCAATATCATTTTCTTTGAGCCAGATGTAGTCATAAGAAATAACAGCGATATCACAACGTGCTATTTTGTCACCACAGTGAACAAACTGTGTACTGATTACTGGCTAACCGTTAAGAAAACAATTAGAAGGCTGTCGAATTGTACAATACGTTATTATTTTCGTTTCGTGCTCATGAACCCATGTTCTACATGTGGTGTCACATCCGGGACTTCCAAATTTGTATTTGTATTAAATTTAATACAATAAGCCGCTAAATTCCAAAGGCTTATCAAGGAAATAATCATAAGGGAAATCGACACAAGAGCGATAGTGGTTGCAAAATGTGCTCGTTGTTTGATTTTGTAATGCCTTATCAGTTTACACACAATAGTTTAGGTTCTTCGTTTCCAAGAATTATGGATATATATGCATATAGCATATGCATATATCAAGCGGAAATTCGTGGAAATTCTTTGTCTGTTTACATGGGTCGGTTACGGATACAAGCATGGCGTGAGGTGACCTACGCCGCCTCTTTCCAAGGGCTCGTTAACTTAGGGACCGTCGACATATTTTTAGTGCCCCGCTTAACGTCCCCATCCCCCCTTAACGTCCACATTTTTGCTCCAATCTCATTCCCAGAACTGTTTTGGTTTTAATTCCCCATACTAACACACTAATATTCGCAACTTGAAGTCGGTTCACTGTATCCGCTTTAAGCTTTGCTATCCTCTATGAGAAAAGTTTGAAAAGTACAGGGTGTCCCAAAATGTTCGTTCCTCTACTTTACAGGCCTGTATTTTATTATATCTTGACTCACGGAAAAGCTTTTTCTTAAAAACTTTTATAAAAACATCTAGTTTAATGTTCTTATTGCTTAAGGACTTAAAAATTACCCGAGTTTTTTTTGCTTTTTACATTTTTCCGCCAAAACATGTGATTTGGAATCGCGCGCGTGTACATTTCACGGCAATTTTTTTTCGCATTTCGCAGCCCCGAGTTACTCAAACGTTTTTGTCGTTTTTAGCGGCTTATTATTAAAGATGAATCCTCTCAAAGCAAAAACGTTAACCTATTTACGAGCACAAGCATCTATACTTAGATCTTCTGGTCTATCTGTTCAAGAAATCGCAAAAATACTAGAAAAAACCAAACACTGGGTTGTAAAATGGTCGTCCAGAGGCAAACATTTTGAAGACAAGAAACGAAGTGGAAGACCTAGCCGGGGTCCTAAACGAAGCGGCTAAGAAAGGCCTTGAGAATGCAAAGTACAAACGAGGAAAATCAACAAGGCAGCTATCACAACATTTAGCAAGTAAAGGCTTGTCAGGCTCTGCCTATAGAGATTCATGAAAAGCAAAGGTTGGAAACCTCTAAGACGGCAAAAGAAGCCACTGTTGACTGCAATACAATGCGTAGCTCGACTTAAATTCGCTAAAAATACAGAAAACTGACTGCAGAAGAATGGGGTGATTTTCTCTTTTCTGAAGAATGTCCGAAGTATCTGTTTCAGTTGCCTAACCCCAAAAATGACATCGTCTGGGGATCGCAAGAGAGCCAAGTACCTCCTGCCTACCAAGTCAAGCAAAGCTCGAAATGGATGATATGGGGCGGAATCGAATGCCAGGCCGCGGTCTGACCGATTTTCACTTTATTCCACAAGGACAGACTGTACCTGCTGATTAACCAATATACTAGAGAAAGAAGTTAAACCTCTTTTTCGCCGGTTCGCCGTAAATCTACAAATGAAACAGCAGTTAAAAGAAAACTGTTCAGCTCTAACCATAACATGACATTCGTTCAAGACGGGGCACCACCTCACACAGCTAAGGCCACGCACACATGGTGCGAAAAGAACTTGCACAATTTTATTGAGAAAGCAGAATGGCCAGCTAACTCACCAGACATCAACCCGATCCAGAATATTTGGGGTGTACTAGATGAATTCGCATACAAAGATCCTATCTCGAAGACCATGAAAGAACTGAAAAGACGGCCGCAAGCAAGCATGGAAAAATGTTCCGTTATCAACGGTTTATCTCACTCGATGCCGCGGCAGCTACGAAAAGTGATAAGAAACAAAGGAGGCCATGCAGGCTACTGAAATTACGTATACAAATAGTGTACATAGCAGGAAATAACTCCTAGTACTTTAAGTCATATAGCTCTTGTTAATCAAAAGTTATTTCAATTAAAATCAGAGCAACGAACTTTTGGGACACCCTGTATATAAGTTAGGACATCCACATGCGGTATTTCTTTTCAAAATCCGGGTGTTGTTGCTTTAGTTTTACTTTAAAGAAACTTGAAGGTTAAATTGGATTGACACATGTACATAGCCTCTTTAAATCTCTTCGGTTTGTAACAATTACCTAGATCTAATTTTGAAAATGATATATATGGTAAACAATTTTTACCAAAATATTCAATGTTTAACGTAGTGTATTGAACCCAGTTTCAAGATCATGTACAGTTGTACAAATCCTTTATTTCAACTGGCGGGCCACCATCGTCTAACACCTACATTGTACTTACCCGCCAAATAAACAAGGATTTGTACAACATCGCATGATCTTGAAACTGAGTTATTGTCGAGGGAAATAAATAGTTGTTGAGAAAGTTCCAAGTGGTACTACTACCAAGAACCAATGGCATGTTTTGTTTTCATTTCTCAAAACTCGGTCGATAATAATATATTTAATGAATAGATGACGACCCAAGTTCAATGTTTTTTTTTTTTGGAAATGACGATAGCCTTTTCTTTAAACTAGGTACAGTATATTGATAGGAAACTAGAGTCATATGCATTTACTTTTTCTATTCTTTAACTCCAGGTTAAATGTGATGTCTTATCAGTTACCAAACGATATTGTTTTCTAGATTTTATATTTCCAAGAATCCAGTGTTATTATGTAAGCTTACATGGATAGTGGAGATGAAACGAAAATTCGTAGAAATTTCTTTGTTATTTTGCATGATTCGGGTACGGATGGAAGCACTGCGTAACGCAAGCTGTTTCCAAGAACTCAAAAATGTATTATACAAACTGACACATGCACGAAGTGTAACTTCTTGGAAGTTTGTTTTGTTTCATTGGGTCATTAGGAATGTGGGTGAATCTAAGGAGACTTCGAAGCTTTTCCAATTAAAAAAAATTAATTTAAATACCTTAAAATGGCTGACTCAGAAATATAATCATCACACGAATCTATCTATCGAACTGAGGTATTCGGTTTCCAACAATGACCTTTACGTTATTGTGCAATATATCTTTTTTTCCATTCTTTTAACCAAAATATAAAAATAGATATAGTATTGTCATAGGAAATGCCAAGTTTCCTCTTTACAAACTAAGTAGAATTCTCTAGATCACCAAGTACTTGATAGTTTTTCTCTCTCTTATTGTTTTCTATTTATCAATCCTATACGTGTCAAGAATTCAGTGTTTAACATAAGGATGGAGAGATGCCGACCTCAACCGCTCATTCTTGGAAATAGACCTTTTCCAATAACTCGTTAACTTCAGAATTTCTTGGAAATGGATTTCCTTCACTGGGAGGTGTTAGTGAATCCAACGACACTTGGAAGTATTTCCAATTTTAAAGGTAAGTTCAAAAATGAAAATTTCCAAAAGTAGAAGAAAGTTTACAATTATTCTCTAAATTGGCGTAGATGTAAGAGGAAAACAAACTACCCTTAAACGCTTCACCGTTAACAAACACTACTGACTAGAAGCCTATGGATCAATCATGATTTTTCTATTTCTTATTAATTTTATTTTATTTTCAATGCTACGTTAATAATTGTTTGTTCAGTTTACAAAACATACAATACGTAACCTATTTCCAAGAATTCAGTATTTAATATATGCAGACCGATGAAGCGATAATTCTTGGAAAGAACAGCGTGACGTCTATGCGACCTTTTTCCAAGAACTCGTTATTTTTAATATGCGATCAGACAAGCGCATATTAAGATCGAGCAATTCTTGGAAAGATGTTTGGGAGGTGTTGGCAAACATTTCCTATTTAAAAGGTAAGTAAAGCGTTTATAATCATGATTGCCGAATATGTATTAATATATAAAAGTAGGCAATTAAGAAGAGCTGACCCTTTTGTTAGGGCCACAAACTAAGTAGAAGTTTCTGGAACACCAAGTACGTGATTGATTTTCTCTCTCTTATTGTTTGCTACATTTGTATTTATCAATCCTACGTGTCAAGAATTCAGTGTTTAACATATGGATGGAGAGATGGAGACAACCTCGGCTAATTCTTGGAAATGTACCTTTTTAGCTTGATTAGCGTCTCTGACGTGGTATGTTTCCAATAACTCGTTAATTTCAGAACTATTTCTTGGAAATGGATTTCCTTCACTGGGAGTTGTTAGTGAATCCAACGACACTTGGAAGTATTTCCAATTTTAAAGGTAAGTTAAAACAATGAAAATTTCCAAAAGTAGAAGAAAGTTTACAATTATTCTCTAAATTGTCGTAGATGTAAGAGGAAAACAAACTAACCCTAAACGCTTCACCGTTAACAAACACTAAGTAGAAGCCTATGGATGAATCACTATGATTTTTCTATTTCTTATTTTATTTATTTTATTTTCAATGCTACGTTATATAATTGTTTGTTCAGTTTACAAAAATACAATAGGTTACCTATTTCAAAGAAGTCAGTGTTTAATATATGCAGACCGATGAAGCGATAATTCTTGGAAAGAACGGCGTGACGCTTATGCGACCTTTTTCCAAGATCTCGTTATTTTTAATATGCGATCAGACAAGCGCATATTAAGATCGAGCAATTCTTGGAAAGATGTTTGGGAGGTGTTGGCGAACCTAAGGATATTCTATACCATTTCCTAAAGTAAATAGTTTATAATCATGATTGCCGAATATGTATTAAAGAAGCTCACTCAACCAAGATGCATTGCGAGCTCAAATTTCTCGATCCGCCATTTTCGGGGCCCCCGATAATGGCTCTGGAGAGCTTCTTGAAACAAATCCTATTCCATCGGTCTCTCAGGGGCATACCAGTTGATTATTTATAGGGGGAAATGTTCCTTATTTATTTGCCTTTTGTGTTCAGTCATATATTTCCGAATTTTCACCTGCCAGGGGAAGTATTTAACGTACTCTGGAGTCGCCTTAGGTCAGTGAAATTATTACTAGAGCCTGTACTGGCCGACTGTTTGTTCGTAATTCCTACAGTTTATTCAAACCAGGGCCTATCTACATTGGCTTGATCGGACCGCTTGACCTAAATGGCATGAAATTTAAAGGTCAGAAGAGCTGAGCCTTTTGCTAATCATAATCGGACACATACAACATTTAAAGCAAATTGCTTTGACTGAAGACTCGAGTACGCGGTACATGCGCGGTACATGCAATATTACAATTCTCCCCAGTTTCTCTCTTAGTCTTATAGTCTTGGTTTTCGCTCAATGTACATGGACAACGCTGAGACAATTAAAGTTAGTTAAAGTGCATTCAGCGGCTGTAAAGTGGAAACCTTTTTATATATGTTTCTTTGCTGATGAATGAACTATTCAAGTGCCGCTGGGCGCTCAGAAAACTGATTGATCGATATTTTTTTACCCAGCATATCCAATGTACGATTAACGGAAGTCAAGGGGCTTTTAAAATGACACAAACCGGCTGAAATTCAGGCTAGCAAACAATAACGTTATACGGATTTGATTCTTCAAATGTGTCAAAACGTGGCTGTGTCGAACGCATGGACCTTGAACACAAATAGAATGTGGCAAACAGTACTTCAACATTTCAAACCAGCATTTTGGCAGGGACAACCTTCCATTCTAGCTCATTTCTTTCGACTACATGTGTTCTTGCATGCACAAGCCTAGAAAGGAAATAACTCTAAATGTATAACGCTATAGCGATACTTACTGTGACGTCACACAGGCCAGTCACGCCACATTTGTTGCTTTCTGTGGTTGGCAGAAACGAAGCGTGAACCCAGTCAGATGCTTATAAAATATCACAGGTCGGTGCTTATTCATCGCCAAATTACTTTCTTGTTCTTCCAAAATGCAAGCAAGCCCTTTCATCGAAGCTTATATGCTCTTAACTTATAAGTCTTATAAAGGAATTAAGATTTGGAATCAGAATTGAGACTTTAGATGTATTTTGTGAGGCCTAAATCGCTAGTTCCCATACAAGTTATACAAACACATGTTTTTTTTTGCCAACCACATTATATATGCAAATATATAAATGACGTCAGTGTTTACAAACAGTAAGTATCGCTATTGTAGAATTCATTAATTTCCTTGCCACTTGATCGATCTGCATCGCTGGAACTTGGTCCAGAAGTTGGTTTGCTAGATCGAGCATGAGATCAATTGCTAGCATCACGTCCAGGAATTTTGATCGGAGAACCGTAGTAATTCCGCTCATGCTATTGTATTTCTTCAAGTATAAAGGCAACCGATCTCCCCGCCGATCTCGGCCATTCAGTTGAACCCGTAAACGCTATTTATAAACAGCCCGAAATCACATTTTCTGATTGGCAGCTGTCCGATTTCAAGTAGTTTCCCGTATGAACACAATAACAGTGACTCGCAATGCATCAGTCTTGGTTGAATGAGCTCCTTTAATATATAAAAGTAGGCAATTAAGGAGAGCTGACCCTTTTGTTAGGGCCACAAGGGAGGATACGGTTTACTGTAATTGTGCACCCTCTTTCAATAAAGTGTTATCTATCTATAATATCTATCTATCTAGGAGAAAAGCGTATCGCACAATCCACATCTGCGAGAAATCTTGGAATTGTCTTCGATAATAGCATAACGCTAGAGCGTCAAGTTTCTGCAATTTGTAAATCTGCATTCTTCCACATAAGTATCATAGCTAAGATTAAGAAGTACGTGTCTCAAGATAGTATTATGACACTGTTCACGCATTTGTTTCATGTAAATTAGACAATAGTAATTCATTATTTATCGGTCTCACTAGTTACTAAATTGAGGGGGAACTGAACCCTAAAATCAACATAACGTCTATATGAACATGTATTCGAAATAAATAGGTTCTGCTTTTTTTATTTTGCTGTGTCTAGGAAGAGAATCCAAAAACGGTCCTCAAACCTTAAATCAACAAATATGAGTATAGTGACATATTCTAGCCTGCTGACCGACTCCTGACACAATGCAATGGCGCCAGATTGTGTGTACTGCAGGTTTTTAGCGTATTGATGTTTTCAAAGTTGTATTTTGATAAAAAAGCCAATAATATCTTACGGGATCTCAGTTAATTTCTCAAACGGATGAACGCAATTATACCTATCACACTATTGTCGAAAAAGTGCCAAAACTGACGGTCATAGGCAGCTCGAGTCATGAATTCGTGTGACGAAAACAAATATGGTCGCCGAAAGAGCATTGATCGAAGCAGGAAAACGGAATAAAAACAATAATCAAAAGCCAAGTTATTTGAATGTCAGGTTGTAGTGAGTTTATGGTCTGAAGAGCCTACGATAGTTGGGCGAGGAAACAATCGGATTTTTATATCTAAGAACACAGGAAACTACAGAGAACAGACATGGACAAAATATATTGCTCTTTAGACACATCATAGAGTTGTAAGATTTAAAAAAATGAACAGGCAGCCTTTTCCACGGACAACATTTCTAACTGTGTTTGAATACCTGGTCTTACCTCGTTCGGTCGTTTGACTTCGGCCGCTTCGCCTGGCGATAGGTTTTCCCTAAAACATAAACTCGTAATACCGTAAACTCGATGGCTTGCTCGCCTAGGTTTTCCCTAAAATAGATTCCCGTAAACTCGATGGCTTGCTCGCCCAACTAATTGTAGAACTTGAGAAACTCATTTCTTTTTAACATTCTTTCCTCAAATGCAACCAACTTTTCGCATGATTCCTCGTCTTCGTTGGGATACCTGTGGCCTTCACTTTTTGGCGCCATTTTCGGACGCGCGCGTGCGCTCCATATTAGGATGTCGATCGAGGGTGCCTGGGAAAGAGCGTTACACACACACACACCTAGTGTATTATTATATAAGATTTGTATTATCTCATTTGCATATTGAAACAATTAACGTAATGATTAGTATAGGTAATCAAATGGGGACGAGTGAAATTAGGGATAAATGTCACGCGTGTTTGTTATGGAGGGCAAATTACGATGCAGAAAAAACATTATTTTAAGCGCGCGAAGGCGGCGTTTGAAATTTCACATGTAAAATCTCACAAATTACGTGTGAAATTTCAAGTTGAAATTAGGGATTAATTAGTCCTCTGTAGTATAATTACTGGAACAAGATGGCTATTGAAAAATGGAGAACTTCGTGATTTCGAAAGTATTTGCATATAAAATCGACTTAATTTTAAGGACACAAGATTCGCACCTCTGCCGAACAACAACACATTTCACTCCGCGCAAAACCTAACATAAAAACAACACTTGAGCTTTAACCTTTTATTCCTATTCCTTTTATTCCTTTATTCCGAGGAGGGCCATCATAATTCAGAGTTTTTTTTACTCCAGACTACAGATTTTTTTTTGCTCCAGACTTACGGCATTATGTGCGTGAGTTTACGATTAACGGTACTCGAGGTTTTCGCGATTAAACGGTATTTCGGGCATTACAATGAGAATGTAAGTGCATTGAATCGTAATTCTATGCTTGAAAATTAATATAAACAATATTTCAGGAAAGCGAAACAACTTTAGTCAGAGCTACATAAATACCTCGTGTAGAAGCTCAGTGATTGAGAGCCGCATATCAGTAATAAATGCTTGCTTATCATCTCCACCTTTAGTATGCACTATAGCACTCCACCGAAACGAATATCGTGTTAGTTTAAACGCTGATTTGCCGGTTAGCTATTTTATTTTCAGGTTTATGCTTACCGGCTGTATTGCTTGCCGAGTTCTTCACTGAGACAAATTGCGTTTTACCAAGTTATACTCCAGCTTTACTTCCCGACACCCGGAACGATATAGCAGACATTATATTCGGTTCGGTGGAGTGCTATAGCGCATACTAAAGGATGGAGTTGATAAGCAAGCATTCATTTGATTTCCAATTAAATACCATAAACCGGTATTCAACAGTCAATCACTGAGCTTCTAGGTCTTTATGTAGCTCTGCCTAAAGTGGTTAGGCTGTCCTGAAATATTGTTTATATTAATTGTCAAGCATAGAAATATGAATCAATGCACTTACCTTCTCACCGAAATACAGTTTAATTGCGAAAACATCGAGTACTGTTAATCGTAAACTCACGTACTCACTGAAGTCTGGAGCAAAAAAAAATAGGTAGTCTGGAGTAAAAAAAAACACCGCTGAATTACGATGGCCCTCCTCGGCCGTCGTAATAGATAGCTCTTAAAATGATAAGACACAGTATTCAATATTCATATCAATTACCATGTAGCTTTTAAAATTAACTATTGTGCATTAAAGTTATATTCAAGCAATGCTCCAAGCAACAGTTTTTATGGCACACTGATACTTAGTACAACATTTCTTGGATATTTGTTCTGAACGACTAAAAGACATCTTAATAACCGGTTAGAATCAATCGAATGTTTAGTTGAATTCAAAAGCACTGAATATTTAGCGGTATAAATAAAGTACCCACTGGCCTTTCTAGCTTTGTAATGTTCTCGACGTGCTGTTCCATATTCTTTTCGTTTTCCAAACCTCTTCAGTTTCCCAGCAAAAATGCATACATGTAACCCCCGCTTTGCCTTTTCCATTTCGTGGCCCTCGATGCCGACTTCTAGTTGAGCACAACTGAGTTAAGCTTATGTCGCTCTTTTCCCGAGACTACCAAACTCGCCTTATTGAAAACCATGTGCGTCGATTCTCTATTCACAATGACAATCAGATTCGTCTCAAGTAAGTTACATCAATTTTACTTAAACTAAAACTAATGCTTCGAAAATAAAATGTATTTATTAGTATCTTTTTAGCACGGCTCTTTGTTAAGCCGCCGGTCAAGGAAATGATATGTCATTGGAATACTTTTTTTGCGAAAACCCTTTCAATGTGAACTAAGCCGGTCAGTTAAATTATTCGAACCCCCGTAGAAAGCAGGACCTCGGGTAGTATAGAGGTTCCTGCTGAGGTTCGAGGTATTCAGCCCTCTCGGTCTCGTGAAATTCTGAGAGGGTTTTTAGCTTTCTCATTTTGATTTATGAACAACTACATGAAAATAAAATCCGAAATGTGCAAGCTAACACTTATGTCAGTTGTGAAGTTGTACAACCAATAAAGGGGCTGTGTCACGGCAATAGACTTTACATTCGCGTTCCGGGCCGGAAACTGCTATTTCCACCGATTTTGATATGAACTAACGAACCTCTCGGCCATATGGGATGCTTAAAAGCAAAGCAAATATGCAAAAATTGACTAACAAACAGTGAATATAAACAGTCTCCAGGGAAAATATTGAAAATCCTTTCAATCAAGCATTGAGGTAGGGAAGTTTAACTGTTTGTATCCAATTAACAGCCACAACCGAGCGATTACTTAATACATGCGCAGTACCATGACATAGCCCCTTTAAATCAAAATGTTAAATTTCACAAAATAACTGAAACTAAGACTAACAAAATGTCAACAGCGAAATTTTCCCTGTTACCTTGAACTCAAAGCCTCATCTCACTGGAAGGAAGGTCCCAACAACTAGATATTTCTATTCTGTTTGGCGAAAATAGAGTTCATGCTAACGTAACGCAATCTTCGTCCTTGAGAAATCATGTTTACCTCATACATATCAGAAGATAAAACCAACATCCATCCAGGCCTCTATTCCTTGAACGCCTTATACGTTGGCAACACTGATAATATAACAAGTATGAACCGTACAGTGAACCGTATAATGAACACCAACTAAAGAGTAAAAATGGAGCGAATTAAAGTGCCTTTTCAACAACGCTATTTTTAGCTGCTTGATATCTTACAAATACCGGTTACCTTTTCTATTACGAACATAACATATTTGACGGTTGAGCACTCCTTCATGATCAGTAATAAGCTATCAGCTCTTGCATCTGATATTGTATCCTATTGATAGTCACGAAACAAAACAAAATCGTCATTATCACAAACGAAAATAATGCGTTCATCGATTTTGTCCAGAGCTGGCCTGCAAATCAATTTGATTGTTTGTATTTATTTTGCTGCGATTATTCAAATTCGATCTTCCGCTAGAGGGACGAGAGAGCCTGGAATGAACAAAAAGCAAACCGCCATTTCCGTTGCCAGCAATATGGGACAAAATGGCGTCGCGCATGCTCAGTGAACGTCAAAAATCTTTCAAAATGGCGACTATAATATTCCAATAAATGTATGACGGTAAAATATAAATCTGCGATTCTATTTTCAAAGAGTGATTCAATGCAGTTTGGTTCGCTCGATTCTAAAATACATGAATAAGACCGTTCTTTCTGTTGTATACTCTGACGAATGTTTTTGCGATAAAGTGGTTCCCCAATTAAGTTGCAAACTCCAGTGAGGAGTCCATTTCAGTACATACAAATGCACTTCACCAAGTATTCATTTCCCTATAAGTTAGGGGTAAAACACCATTATAGTTTTATTAGCTTTGTTGTGCATATCAGAGTTTGGAATTCAGTTTCGGGTCAAATAAAAAGCTAAAACCTTTTCACTTTTTCGACATGCTATCAGTCTTTCTGCTTCAAAAACTCCACAGCTGGATCTTCGCTTTTTCTTTCGAGACTCAAAACAATCAGCTGTAGATATACTGTTTAAAATATCGTTTGGAAACCGGTGCCTAACCGATTCCCGTTGACTTCTCTGTTCCGCCATGCTGGATAGACCGTACACGACTTGTGTTACGCGTCACGAAATGCAACGGCGCTGACTGCGGCTCAAATATCTCATATTGCTGGTGACGGCCATGTTGGCTAAACCGGGTGTCGAAGCAGTGATCATTCCGGAGCCGGAAGTCACCGACGAGATTCATTGACATCATTTACTGTACATAAGTCGATTCCATCAAGTACTGGTCCGCTTTCCTGTGGTCATGAGCAGCTTTCAACATGTCAGTTTTAATGTATTTTTACTAATAGAACATGTATATTAGAGACCGAATGAAATCACAAGATAGCCTGTTTGCTTACGTTTCTTTATTCACCCAGACAGAAGTAATACTCTACTTCCACAAATATGACATGTTGTGGATCAATACCGTTTAACAAGTATAGTTAATTGAAAAGGCTGCTTATATATTTTTTAGAATGTCGCAAATGCCGGTGCTAGAAGAGAGGTACGTTCACATCCCCAACCTAATAACAGACCGCACGAACACAATGAGGTAAGTTCATTTAATGTTTTTTTACCATATGTCTATGTAATGTTGCTCATACTTTTTCTATCCTCCTATTTTTTATCGCCAATATGATTTATCATCACGACATATATCCAAACTAGCCATCCGAGATATCGTACATATTTCAAGATGGCGGATGTAAGTTGTGGAACTAAGCAAACTACGTGAATATAAGCGAAAAATATTAGATACAACCCTGTCAATAGCAATCTTTGAGCAGATAGACGAAAGATTTACCATCCCCGTAGCCTTAGCTATGTTCACGGCAATCAACAGCATTGCCTAATAATTGCACTATAATCGCCAACACGAGGAAAATACTACAAGACAATCTCTGAGGTACCTTCTAGGATGAGTGTTCTCTGAGATTCAACACTAAATACATTACAATGACTCCCATATTGTGTATACTTTAATTAAACAAGAACGTAGTCTCAAGTTCACATGTAAGTATTGTGCCTTAATGTTTCATACTAGACTAGATGACTGAAAATATTGCAGTTATCTCATTAACAAAATAACACTGAAGCCTAAGAGGAATTTAAAGATATACTCACCGTCGTCACGTCCCACTGTATAGACGTCAACTAATTAGCATTCTTTTCTCGCATTTTTATTGAAGATAAACATTGAAACATATGCAAGTTACTGTCATGTTCATGGTGGTGAAATATCGATGGAATCACATGCTTTCTGAATTGAAATCAAATACATTTTAATTCGGCACATTCAAACAAACCAATGCGATGCAAAGTTCAGCAGTCCTTTATTGGAACAGTCTTTCTTTTGGCGATGATGTCCACGCGGAATTATTAGACAGAATCATACAAAGACAGGATACTGGTGACCACTGGGACATCATCCTTACATTTAATGCGAAGCTTAATTTGAGGCAGTTGAAAAAATATATCATCAGTCGTTCAAAACTGGAAAAAGCTGTGTTCTTGAAATAGAAAAGTATGTTAAATATCTTCATTACAGTTAAAAGAAGTCCTACACAATGTGACAACAATGATCCTGAAAATCATGTCAAGCACGGATTTTCGCAAGTACATTGCAACTTTTTGCAGAGTCAGAGATAAAGTACATGAAACTACGCTTCGCCCATCTTCATAGTACAGTGCACAATTGCAGCTAAATAAACATGGCCATGGAAGATCGCATGGGAGCCTTTAATTTCCAAAAATAGATTGTTTTTGTCTCTAAAAGTGTTAGGCTAATCGTATAGTTGATTTACTGTGTCAACACCTATGCACGTCTTAATGTGATCTGTCTATTAAAAAATGTTACGATTTCACTGCCTTTTCAATGGCAATGCTGAGCTTTAGTGTGCTGGTCTTTTTCTCTGTTTTTTTTTCTGCGACGAACTTCATGTCGTAAGTTAAACTCCAAGCCGTTTTCGAATACCTATATGTCTAAAATGATAGATAAATACGTCAAATATCAAGGAAGGGTTGATCTATATATGGTACAAAAAGAATGGCCAGCTACCTTAATTCCGACGTAACTGGTCCTATATCCGGAGGGCATCTCTTTTTCCATCCAGTTGGTTATACTGCTGATATGGCTGCTTTTGTGACTATGACGCTGACATTTTCATGTTATCATTGTTGAACAAGATCGAGGGTTAAAACTCGCACTCAGTGACATCCATGGCCATGAGTGTCCATTTTACTAAACTGCACCTGCATAAAAATACATTCATATTCACATTCATTATGTAGTCAGAGCTACATAAAGACCTCATGTAGAAGCTCAGTGATTGAGAGCCGCATATCAAATAAATGCTTGCTTATCGACTCCAACTTTAGCATGCACTATTGCACTCCACCGAAACGAATATCGTGTTAGTTTAAACGCTGATTTGCCGGTTTGCTATTTTATTTTCAGCTTTATGCTTATTATTATGCTTGCTCAGTTTTTCACTGAAGGCAAATTGCGTTTTACCAAGTTAACTCCAGCTTTACTTCCCGACACCCGGAACGATATAGCAGACATTATATTCGTTTCGGTGGAGTGCTATAGCGCATACTAAAGGATGGAGTTGATAAGCAAGCATTCATTTGATTTCCAATTAAATGCCATAAACCGGTATTCAACAGTCAATCACTGAGCTTCTAGATCTTTATGTAGCTCTGACTAAAGTGGTTAGGCTGTCCTGAAATATTGTTTATATTGATTCCCAAGCATAGGAATATGAATATGCACTTACCTTCTCACCGAAATACAGTGTAATCGCGAAAACATCGAGTACCGCTAATCGTAAACTCACGTACATAAGGCTGGAAGTCTGGAGCAAAAAAATAAAAACTCTGAAGTCTGGAGCAAAATGACGTGTGATGCAGAAAAAAACAACTCTGAAGTCTAGAACAAAAAGACACTCTGAAATGTGATGCAAAAAAAGGCTCTGAAGTATGGAGTAAAAAAACACCTCTGAATTATGATGGCCCTTGATAAGACAAAATATTTCTTGCCACGCTACCATGTACCTTTTACCATTAAAGTTATATTCAAGCAATGCTCCAGGCAACAGTTTTTTATGGCATACCGATACTTAGTACGACATTTCTTGGATATTTGTTCTGAACGACTAAAGAGCATCTTCATAACCGGTGAAAATCAATCGAATGTTTAGTTTAATTGAAAAGCGCTGAAATATTATTTTTATTTAGCGGTATAAATAAAGTACACACTGGCCTTTCTAGCTTTGTAGTGTTCTCGACGTGCTGTTCCATATTCTTTTCGTTTTCCAAACTTCTTCAGTTTCCCAGCAAAAATGCATACATGCTTTGCCTTTTCCATTTCGTGGCCGTCGATGCCGACTTCTAGTTGAGCACAAGTTAAGCTTATGTCGCTCTTTCCCGAGACTACCAAACTCGCCTTATTGAAAACCATGTGCGTCGATTCTCTATTCACAATGAGAATCAGATTCGTCTCAAGTGAGTTACATCAAATTTACTTAAACTAAAACTAATGCTTCGAAAATAAAATGTACTTATTAATCTCTTTTTAGAACGGCTCTTTGTTAAGCCGCCGGTCAAGGAAATGATATCTCATTGGAATACTTTTTTTGCGAAAACCCTTTCAATGTGAACTAAGTCAGTTAAATTATTCGAACCTCGGTAGTAAGCAGGACCTCGGGTGGTATAGAGGTTCCTGCTGAGGTTCGAGGTATTCAGCCCTATCGGTCTCGTGAAATTCTGAGAGGGTTTTTAGCTTTCTCATTTTGATTTTATGAACAGCTACATGAAAATAAAATCCGAAATGTACAAGCTAACACTCGTGCAAGTTGTGCAACCATTAAATCAAAATGTTGAATTTCACAAAATATTTGAAACTAAAACTAACAACATGTCAATAACGAAATTTTCCCTATTACCTTGAACTCAAAGCCTCATCTCACTGGAAGGAAGGTCCCAACAACTAGATATTTCTATTCTGTTTGGCGAAAATAGAGTTCATGCTAATGTAACGTCATCTTCGTCCTGGAGAAATCATGTTTACCTCGTAGATATCCGAAGATAAAACAAACATCCATTCCAAGGCCTCTATTCCTTGAACGCCTTATACTTTGGCAACACTGATAGTATAATAAGTATGAACCGTAGAGTGAACCGTATAATGAACACCAACTAAAGAGTAAAAATGGAGCGAATGAAAGTGCCTTTTGAACAACGCTATTTTTAGCTGCTTGATATCTTACAAATATCGGTTACCTTTTCTATTACGAACATAACATATTCGACGGTTGAGGACTCCTTCATGATCAGTAATGAGCTATCAGCTCTTGCATCTGATATCGTATCCTATCGATAGTCACGAAACAAAAAAGATCGTCATTATCACAAACGAAAATAATGCTTTAATCGATTTTGTCCAGAGCTGGCCTGCAAATCAATTTGATTGTTTGTATTTATTTTGCTGCGATTATTCAAATTCGATCTTCCGCTAGAGGGACGAGAGAGCTTGGAATGAACAAAAAGCAAACCTCCATTTCCGTTGCCAGCAATATGGGACAAAATGGCGTCGCGCATGCTCAGTGAACGTCAACAATCTTTCAAAATGGCGACTATAATATTCCAATAAATGTATGACGGTAAAATATAAATCTGCGATTCTATTTTCAAAGAGTGATTGAATGCAGTTTGGTTCGCTCGATTCTAAAATACATGAATAAGACCGTTCTTTCTGTTGTATACTCTGACGAATCTTTTTGCGATAAAGTGGTTCCCCAATTAAGTTGCAAACTCCAGTGAGGATACCATTTCAGTACATACAAATGCACTTCACCAAGTATTCATTTCCCTATAAGTTAGGGGTAAAACACCATTATAGTTTTATTAGCTTTGTTGTGCATATCAGAGTTTGGAATTCAGTTTCGGGTCAAATAAAAAGCTAAAAACCTTTTCACTTTTTCGACATGCTATAAGTATTTCTGCTTCAAAAACTCCACAGCTGGATCTTCGCTTTTTCTTTCGAGACTCAAAACAATCAGCTGTAGATATACTGTTTAAAATATCGTATGGAAACCGGTGCCTAACCGATTCCCGTTGACTTCTCTGTTCCGCCATGCTGGATAGACAGTACACGACTTGTGTTACGCGTCACGAAATGCAACGGCGCTGACTGCGGCTCAAATGTCTCATATTCCTGGTGACGGCCATGTTGGCTAAACCGGGTGTCGAAGCAGTGATCATTCCGGAGCCGGAAGTCACCGACGAGATTCATTGACATCATTTACTGTACATAAGTCGATTCCATCAAGTACTGTTCCGCTTTCCTGTGGTCATGAGCAGCTTTCAACATGTCAGTTTTAACGTATTTTTACTAATAGAACATGTATATTAGAGACCGAATGAAATCACAAGATAGCCTGTTTGCTTACGTTTGTTTATTCACCCAGACAGAAGTAATACTCTACTTCCACCAATATGACATGTTGTGGATCAATACCGTTTAACAAGTATAGTTAATTGAAAAGGCTGCTTATATATTTTTCAGAATGCCCCTAATGCAGGTGATAGAAGAGTGGTACGTTCACATCCTCAACCTAATAACAGACCGCACGAAAACGCTCAAGTAAGTTCATTTAATGTTTTTTACCATATGTCTATGTAATGTTGCTCATACTTTTTCTATCCTCGTATTTTTTATCGCCAATATGATTTATCATCACGACATATATCCAAACTAGCCATCCGAGATATCGTACATATTTCAAGATGGCGGATGTAAGTTGTGGAACTAAGCAAACTACGTGAATATAAGCGAAAAATATTAGATACAACCCTGTCCATAGCAATCTTTGAGCAGATAGACGAAAGATTTACCATCCCCGTAGCCTTAGCTATGTTCACGGCAATCAACAGCATTGCCTAATAATTGCACTATAATCGCCAACACGAGGAAAATAATACAAGACAATCACTGAGGTACCTTCTAGGATGAGTGTTCTCTGAGATTCAACACTAAATACATTACAATGACTCCCATATTGTGTATACTTTAATTAAACAAGAACGTAGTCTTAAGTTCACATGTAAGTATTGTGCCTTAATGTTTCATACTAGACTAGATGACTGAAAATATTGCAGTTATCTCATTAACAAAATAACACTGAAGCCTAAGAGGAATTTAAAGATATGCTCACCGTCGTCACATCCCACTGTAAACTAATTGGCACTCTTTTCTCGCATTTTTATTGAAGATAAACATTGAAACATATGCAAGTTACTGTCATGTTCATGGTCGTGAAATATCGATGGAATCATATGCTTTCTGAATTGAAATCAAATACATTTTAATTCGGCACATTCAAACAAATCAATGCGATGCAAAGTTCAGCAGTCCTTTATTGGAACAGTCTTTCTTTTGGCGATTATGTCCATGCGGAACTATTAGAGAGAATCATACAAAGACAGGATACTGCATGGTGACCACTGGGACATCATCCTTGCATTTACTGCGAAGCTTAATTTGAGGCAGTTGAAAAATATATCATCAGTCGTTCAAAACTGGAAAAACGTACCTGACATTGTGCTCTTGGATTAGAAAATTATGTTAAATATCTTCATTACAGTTAAAAGAAGTCCTACACAATGTGACAACAATGATCCTGAAAATCATGTCAAGTACGGATTTTCGCAAGTACATTGCAACTTTTTGCAGAGTCAGAGATAAAGTACATGAAACTACCCTTCGCCCATCTTCGCAGTACAGTGCACAATTGCAGCTAAATAAACATGGCCATGGAAGATCGCATGGGAGCCTTTAATTTCCAAAAATAGATTTATTCGTCTCTAAAAGTGTTAGGCTAATCGTATAGTTGATTTACTGTGTCAACACCTATGCACGTCTTAATGTGATCTGTCTATTCAACAATTTTACGATTTCACTGCCTTTTCAATGGCAATGCTGAGCTTCAGTGTGCTGGTCTTTTTCTCTGTTTTTTTTTCTGCTACGAACTTCATGTCGTAAGTTAAACTCCAAGCCGTTTTCGAATACCTATATGTCTAAAATGATAGATAAATAAGTCAAATATCAAGGAAGGGTTGATCTATATATGGTACAAAAAGAATGGCCAGCTACCTTAATTCCGACGTAACTGGTCCTGTATCCGGAGGGCATCTCTTTTTCCACCCATACCAGTTGGTAATACTGCTGATATGGCTGCTTTTGTGACGCTGACATTTTCATGTTATCATTGTTGAACAAGATCGAGGGTTAAAACTCGCACTCAGTGACATCCATGGCTAGTGTCCATTTTACTAAACTACACCTGCATAAAAATACATTCATATTCACATTCATTATGTAGTCAGAGCTACATAAAGACCTCATGTAGAAGCTCAGTGATTGAGAGCCGCATATCAAATAAATGCTTGCTTATCAACTCCAACTTTAGTATGCACTATTGCACTCCACCGAAAGGAATATCGTGTTAGTTTAAACGCTGATTTGCCGGTTTGCTATTTTATTTTCAGCTTTATGCTTATTATTATGCTTGCTCAGTTCTTCACTGAGACAAATTGCGTTTTACCAAGTTATACTCCAGCTTTACTTCCAGATACCCGAAACGATATAGCAGACATTATATTCGTTTCGGTGGAGTGCTATAGCGCATACTAAAGGATGGAGTTGATAAGCAAGCATTCATTTGATTTCCAATTAAATGCCATAAACCGGTATTCAACAGTCAATCACTGAGCTTCTAGATCTTTATGTAGCTCTGACTAAAGTGATTAGGCTGTCCTGAAATATTGTTTATATTAATTCCCAAGCATAGGAATATGAATCTGCACTTACCTTCTCACCGAAATACAGTGTAATCGCGAAAACATCGAGTACCGCTAATCGTAAACTCACGTACATAAGGCTGGAAGTCTGGAACAAAAACAAAAAAGCTCTGAAGTCTGGAGCAAAATGACGTGTGATGCAGGAAAACAACAACTCTGAAGTCTAGTACAAAAAGACACTCTGAAATGTGATGCAAAAAAAGGCTCTGAAGTATGGGGTAAAAAAAACCTCTGAATTATAATGGCCCTTGATAAGACAACATATTTCTTGCCACGCTACCATGTACCTTTTATAATTAACTATTGTGCATTAAAGTTATATTCAAGCAATGCTCCAGGCAACAGTTTTTTTATGGCATACCGATACTTAGTACGACATTTCTTGGATATTTGTTCTGAACGACTAAAGAGCATCTTCATAACCGGTTACTGAATCAATCGAATGTTTAGTTGAATTCAAAAGCGCTGAATATTAATTTTATTTAGCGGTATAAATAAAGTACCCACTGGCCTTTCTAGCTTTGTAGTGTTCTCGACGTGCTGTTCCATATTCTTTTCGTTTTCCAAACTTCTTCAGTTTCCCAGCAAAAATGCATACATGCTTTGCCTTTTCCATTTCGTGGCCCTCGATGCCGACTTCTAGTTGAGCACAAGTTAAGCTTATGTCGCTCTTTCCCGAGACTACCAAACTCGCCTTATTGAAAGCCATGTGCGTCGATTCTCTATTCACAATGAGAATCAGATTCGTCTCAAGTGAGTTACATCAAATTTACTTAAACTAAAACTAATGCTTCGAAATTAAAATGTATTTATTAGTATCTTTTTAGAACGGCTCTTTTTTAAGCCGCCGTCAAGGAAATGATGTCTCATTGGATTTTTTTTTTTTGCGAAAACCCTTTCAATGTGAACTAAGTCAGTTAAATTATTCGAACCTCGGTAGTAAGCAGGACCTCGGGTGGTATAGAGGTTCCTGCTGAGGTTCGAGGTATTCAGCCCTCTCGGTCTCGTGAAATTCTGAGAGGGTTTTTAGCTTTCTCATTTTGATTTATGAACAACTACATGAAAATAAAATCCGAAATTTACAAGCTAACACTCGTGTCAGTTGTGAAGTTGTACAACCCATAAAGGGGCTATGTCACGGCTTTACATTCGCGTTCCGGGCCGGAAACTGCTATTTCCACCGATTTTGATATGAACTAACGAACCTCTCGGCCATGTGGGATGCTTAAAAGCAAAGCAAATATGTAAAAATGACTAACAAACAGTGAAAATAAACAGTCTTCAGGGAAAATATTGAAAATCCTTTCAATCAAGCATTGAGGGAGGGAAGTTTAACTGTTTGTATCCAATTAACAGCCACAACCGAGCGATTACTCAATACATGCGCTGTACCATGACATAGCCTCTTTTAATTAAAATGTTGAATTTCACAAAATAACTGAAACTAAGACTAACAAAATGTCAACAGCGAAATTTTCCCTGTTACCTTGAACTCAAAGCCTCAGCTCACTGGAAGGAAGGTCCCAACAACTAGATATTTCTATTCTGTTTGGCGAAAATAGAGTTCATGCTGACGTAACGCAATCTTCGTCCTTGAGAAATCATGTTTACCTCGTACATATCCGAAGATAAAACCAACATCCATTCCAAGGCCTCTATTCCTTGAACGCCTTATACGTTGGCAACACTGATAATATAACAAGTATGAACCGTACAGTGAACCGTATAATGAACACCAACTAAAGAGTAAAAATGGAGCGAATTAAAGTGCTTTTTCAACAACGCTATTTTTAGCTGCTTGATATCTTACAAATACTGGTTACCTTTTCTATTATTATTGACGGTTGAGCACTCTTTCATGATCAGTAATAAGCTATCAGCTCTTGCACCTGATATTGTATCCTATTGATAGTCACGAAACAAAACAAAATCGTCATTATCACCAACGAAAATAATGCGTTCATCGATTTTGTCCAGAGCTGGCCTGCAAATCAATTTGATTGTTTGTATTTATTTTGCTGCGGTTATTCAAATTCTATCTTCCGCTAGAGGGACGAGAGAGCCTGGAATGAACAAAAAGCAAACCACCATTTTCAAGTGGGCTGAACCGGGTTAAGAAGCAGTGATCATTCCGGAGCCGGAAGTCACCGACGAGATTCATTAACATCATTTACTGTACATAAGTCGATTCCATCAAGTACTGTTCCGCTTTCCTGTGGTCATGAGCAGCTTTCAACATGTCAGTTTTAATGTATTTTTACTAATAGAACATGTATATTAGAGACCGAATGAAATCACAGGATAGCACTAAGTTATCCTGTTTGCTTACGTTTGTTTATTCACCCAGACAGAAGTAATACTCTACTTCCACCAATATGACATGTTGTGGATCAATACCGTTTAACAAGTATAGTTAATTGAAAAGGCTGCTTATATATTTTTCAGAATGCCCCTAATGCAGGTGCTAGAAGAGTGGTACGTTCACATCCCCAACCTAATAACAGACCGCACGAACCAGTTGAAGTAAGTTCATTTAATGTTTTTTAGCATATGTCTATGTAATGTTGTCTCATACTTTTTCTATCCTCGTATTTTTTATCGCCAATGTGATTTATCATCACTGCTTATATCCACATCGCCCAGAATCAATGGACATATCCAGTTCTGAATATAATTAAGTCCCCGTAAGTACTTGAACGATTGCCCAGTTAATGAGGAGCGGGAGATTCAAATACAAATAAATTGGCGAAAACGCTTCCACTAGCTTACGTTTGAAGCGCTCTCGCAGCTTAATTTTTGAGAGAAAAATCATTTTCAATCGGCTTTTTAAAGCTAAAGGTCACATAAATCAGTAGAGCTATTGACCTCAGTTGTATCTTTCAAAAACCCATGTTTCTAAGTGAGTTTTGAGCGAATTTTGTATGGAAAACTGCTCAGTCGAATATTCAGGTCTCGATTTCTGTTTAAATAGAAGACGCACAAGTCATTTTCAATCGGCTTCTTGTAGACCCTAAAATAAGCTTTAAAATGATTCTTCAAGCTTCCCAAACGGTTAGAAAAAACCCTGTACCTTGGATATAAAACTGTAAAGAGTTGAACTAAAACGGCATTTCGTGCCACTTATGATAATGTTTGTACTGAAAGCGAAGCGGGAACTTTAAAGTGTTTATGAAACCAAATTTTGCATCTTTATTTTATTGCAGAATAATAAAGTTCATTCTTTTCTGATTATCAAGAGTATATTTATTTTTCAGTTCCGCCTTCGGAAATATCTCTTTTTCGCCATTCAAATGGACTACTTTATGCTAAAAACTGTCCCATTTGCCGCGCAGCCAAATGAACTGCGTGACGTCACTGTGAGGACTAGTACGTTGTTTATATAATACAAACATGGCAGGTGGAAGATATTGTGTGGCTGGTGGCGTTGGTTTTCTTCCGGTATTTAACTTTATCCTACGCCAAACACAATGGACATTGAAGTTGAGAAAAGCAATAGCAAATGTCCACATTTTTATAGCCATTCACAGTGTGATACAACACAACTACAAATTAAAAGTACAAGAAATGACTCACCAAGAACTCGACGATAACTTTAATACTCCTGTACTTTTATGCTGAAGCCAGAACAGTGAATGGCAAAACTTGCAAAGAACCTAGACGCGGCGCCACATGGCATATGTGAGTTGAGTTTGTTGATATCTCGCCCTTGGTCCGAGGATTTTTCTCCGGGTTCTCCGGTTTTCCTCCCTCCGCCAAATCCAACACGCTAAATTCTAATTCGATCTGTGGATTAGCCGGGACCTGGCTTTGATCAGCCCCCATGGTTGTTTCAGGTCTCGTTAGAAATTCAGAGAGAATTTCGAAAGCCGTATAGTCGACCTGACGCTCGACAAAAGCTACGCAACTCATTGCCATCAGAGCAGCAGTTAAACACTGTCCCTTGGGATAATGAAAATATCCTTCTTAAGATCACAGAATAAATAGCCAGTGTCAACGATGCAGTTGTTGTAGAAAATAGTCGGAAACCTCAACTCACGAAACTCAGTCTCAGATGCCGCTATTAAAATTTCGCTACAAACACTTTCTCTCTGAATGTTTTTCCATCAGGCATTTTCAACACTAACACAATGTGCAGATTAACTTCTCCTGTGCTGACCATACATTGTAAAAAGAAAGCACTTTGTGTTTCCTGCAACAGTTTTGATCAGTTGACAATTTTACAGCCCGTTTGCGGCCGGCAGTCTTGCAATTTTATCAATCGACATGTTCTTTTTTTAGCAGGTTATTTCATCCAATAAGAAACGAGTTTTCAGATCGTCAATGCCAAGCTGTCAGAATTGAACCAATCAGCGACGAGACATGTTGTAAACAAGCTAAATTCTAATTCGATCTGTGGATTAGCCGGGACCTGGCTTTGATCAGCCCCCATGGTTGTTTCAGGTCTCGTTAGAAATTCAGAGAGAATTTCGAAAGCCGTATAGTCGACCTGACGCTCGACAAAAGCTACGCAACTCATTGCCATCAGAGCAGCAGTTAAACACTGTCCCTTGGGATAATGAAAATATCCTTCTTAAGATCACAGAATAAATAGCCAGTGTCAACGATGCAGTTGTTGTAGAAAATAGTCGGGAACCTCAACTCACGAAACTCAGTCTCAGATGCCGCTATTAAAATTTCGCTACAAACACTTTCTCTCTGAATGTTTTTCCATCAGGCATTTTCAACACTAACACAATGTGCAGATTAACTTCTCCTGTGCTGACCATACATTGTAAAAAGAAAGCACTTTGTCGTATTGAACTTGACTTGTAAATAATTATATATTAAGCTTTTAAATTTTCTTATCTTTTTAACTTAGATATGAATTGTAAATAGTTTTAAGTAGTTTTATTGTAGCTTATTTAACTTATTGTAATTTATTGTAATTTAAATTGAGGGCCACTAGTTCATCAGTGTTAACTATCACGTGCTACCCTCGTTAAATAAAGTTGTTATTATTATTTATTATTATTTGTGTTTCCTGCAACAGTTTTGATCAGTTGACAATTTTACAGCCCGTTTGCGGCCGGCAGTCTTGCAATTTTATCAATCGACATGTTCTTTTTATAGCAGGTTATTTCATCCAATAAGAAACGAGTTTTCAGATCGTCAATGCCAAGCTGTCAGAATTGAACCAATCAGCGACGAGAAATGTCGTAAACAAGTCGAGTACAGTAAAATGGAGTTTTCGCTGTAAGTCAGTTTGCTTAGTTAGATTTTTGTGGGTTCTTAAAATTAGATAGCTTACTTTCCTTCGTCTAGATTGAAGTTTGTATTATAAAACAAATAAAAGATGGTTCTCCTTGTTCTATAACAAAATAATGTACTTTCGAGGTCTTGAAATGCTGCTAAATGCACTCGCGTTCTGCTCGTGCATCCGCAGTTTTTCAAGACCTCAAGCGTGCAATATTTGTTTTATAGAACAAGGAGAACCATCTTTTATTTGTTAAGTATTGTGTTGGGTTCTATTGTATTTCATTTTTTGTATTGAATTGTATTGTGCTTTATTCTATTGTTTTTTTTTTTGTAGAAATGCGTGTCGTCCTACATGATCATATGAAGGGATTTGTCGGCAATCCCTTTATGTAGGACGACACGAATTTTTACGAAAAATACAATAGAATACAACACAATACAATTCAATACAACAATAGAACGCAACACAATACAAAACAATAGAATACAATTTGGTAGCAATTCGTGTCGTCCTACATGAAGGGACGGCCGATTTGTCGCTTGCGAGTCCTCACAGTAAATATATCAACTGCAATTTAGTTGCTTGGATACCAGTTTTATTAGCGAAAGAAAAGAGAAGCTCGACATTATTCACATTCTGATTCTAAAAGTCTATCATGGCTGATAATAATATCGCAGCTCCGTTTCAAGATTGCACTTTTCCCGAGCCTGTTCATCCGCTATGGATCCACGTAAGGGGACCATCCCGTGTGGGAACGATCCGCATTTTTATCTACAATTTCAAGGAAACGCACTATGGTACTGGGGAATTAAGCTTGAATAACAGTTTCTCATTTTAAAGCTACATCTTCCAAGAATCTGTATTCAGACTTATTTGCGACGCGATTTGAAAACGACTGGGAGAAAATTGAGAACGGCTTGGAACACTGTTAGCCGTTTTGCCGACCAGCTTTTTTACCGCTTCGGCAACTAGCTCAGTTAACTTTCTTTGTGGATCCGATTTTGTTTGACTTCTAGGATACGGCTAAGCTTGAATAACATCTCATTATAAAGCTACATCTTCCAAAAATCTGTATTCAGACTTATTTGCGATGCGATTTGAACACGATTGGGAGAAAATCGAGAAAGAGTTGGAAACTCTTTGTGGGTGATTTTGTGGATCCGATTTTGTTTGACTTCTAGGATACGGCTAAGCTTGAATGTTATGCAGCAAGCTCTAATGGGTGGACGTTCTTCGCGACGCTCCGCTATATTTATAGTGCTCATACAAATATGGATAATATATGTCCTTCAAAGTTCAAGATATGACCATAGAGGGAACATGAACGGCCTTGGACCGTATGTGACCGGGAAACAATTGCAAAGCATTGAGGAGATCGAGTTACCTTACAACCGAGTAAGTGGAGTAAGTCGCCATATTGAACTGTTAAGCAGAAGAAAGCACTACTTGACAACTAGAGTAAATTACTACGCAAATTCGTCATCGACATTTCAGCTCGCAAGGCTAACAACAAGTGGAGATATTAACCCAAATCCTGGACCGAGAAGCGAAGGAAACAGCACAACCAAATGTTCAGAATGTTCCAGAACCATAGCTCGTAACCACAGAGCTTTATTGTGCAACACATGTAGAACCAACTTACACATTAAATGTGCAAATGTGCTGCCTAAGCAATACCGACAAATGCTACCGTTAGATAAAATAAACTGGAACTGCCCAATATGCATAATCGCCAGAAATAACGAGAGGACCTTGACTTACCAAGAATTACCGTTTTACGAAATATTCGATCTCATCGAAGAACAACCGGCTCAAGTGCAAGAGAATACGTCAAAACCTGATAACGAAAATTATCTAGAAAAGTTGGTTGAAAGTTTGGAGTCCTCCCCAAAAGACATACGCGTGGCCCACTTGAACATTTGCAGTCTGAGAAATAAAATTGAAGAATTAAGGATTCTACAAAGGAACTGTAGGTTTGATATAATTGGGATTACAGAAAGCCATCTCGACAAAACTGTTCCCGATTCACACCTACACATAGGTGGACTCAAGTTTCTGCGCAAAGATAGAATTAATCGCAAGGGTGGCGGATGCGTGCTGTATTATGCAGAACACTTACGAGTAATACATCGAAAGGACCTGAACATAACAGAGTTAGAAGCAATTTGGATCGAACTGAAATCCCCTTCCAATACAGCTCTATTTTCTGTTGTTTACCGGCCTCCTGATAACCGAGAATTCTTTGATGTATTTAATATGACTCTCGAGAAGGCTTGGTTGAAAACATCAAACATATTTGTGCTTGGAGATCTTAACTGCGATTATACTAATATTATGAATGAGTCGTATGCAGAAATTCAATCAAACACGAATAATCTGCGACGTATTTTTGATATGTTCAATATGCAAAATGTGATTACCACTGCTACCAGAATAACACCAACAACAAGCACCTTAATAGATCTCATCATAACCACTAGGAAAGATTTGGTTTGCAAATCAGGAACCTTCCCCTTGGGGATCTCAGACCACCACCTGGTGTATGCTACATTACGCCTGTTAAATAAAAGGCCGCCACCTAAAATCATAAACACTAGGGACTACAAGCGTATGAATGTAAAGGACTTTCAAGCGGATATTGAATCGGCCCCCTTCCACATCGCTAATGTCTTCGAAGATCCTGATGACATATTGTGGGCCTGGAATAAAGTATTTGAAGAGATATGTGATACGCATGCACCGCGTAAAGTAATTAAAGTGCGAAGCTACTCTTCACCCTGGATTAGCAGTAATATACGATTAAAAATGAACCGGCGATATAAATTATACAAGAAAGCTGTAGAAACAAAGGACCAGGAAATATGGACTAAATACAAGAAGCTGAGAAACGAAATTATATCGGACATTCGAAGAGCTAAGACGCGCTTTTTTAAGCAGAAAATAGATGAGGTGAAGACAACTACTGACTACTGGAAATTGCTTACAAAGACAACCAATCCTAAAATACGTAAAGTAATTGGCCCGCTGAGACGCAATGATGGAAGTCTAGCAGTAGATGACGAAGAAAAAGCAAATTTAATGAATTCCCATTTCACCACAGTAGGAGACAATCTAGTGAAAAATCTCCCTAAATGCCAAAACCATACAGATGAACAGAGTCTAGCAGAGATCCCAACTATAAGCAGTATAAGTCTGACGGATAAAATGATTAGAAAGAAAATCGAGGCAGTGAAACCCAATAAGGCAACAGGCCCGGACAATATACCTCCCAAGTTATTAAAATTAGCAGGCCCTGCAATTACCGCACCACTAACTAGATTATACTTGGTGAGTGCAAACGCAGCCTTGGTTTTTAGCGAATGGAAGAAAGCACGATTAACACCAGTCTTTAAAAAAGATGATGAATCGGAAAGAGCCAATTACAGACCACTGTCAATCCTCAGTGTGCCTAGTAAAATAATGGAATCCTGTATCGCAGACAAATTAGTACAACACGTGATCACGGATAATAATTTAATAACTGACAAACAGTGGGCCTATCGAAAGGGTCATTCAACGGAACTATTGCTAGTGCACCTAACGGAAACTTGGAGACGGGCGTTAGACTCAAACTTGGTGATTGGCGTAGCTTTTGTCGACTTTAGTAAGGCATTCGACTGTGTCTCGCATACTACTTTAATGTATAAATTACAAAACCACTTTGGCATAAATGGCACTTTATTATCATGGCTCAAGAACTATCTTAAAGACAGAACTCAATACACAATCATGAATGGTAAACAATCAGATGTAGCGCGTGTCACGCGCGGAATTCCCCAAGGGTCGGTACTAGGCCCTACATTATTCACATTGTACACAAATGACATGCCTACGGCAGTTACGTCAGGTACAGTTTATATGTACGCTGACGATACAACTCTCTATTGTATTGGAGATACAGTCGATCAAGTAACAATGTCACTCAACAACGCGCTGAAAGAGCTGAGTACATGGTGCACGGTAAATTCCTTTACGCCACATTCAACGAAGTGTGAAGCCATGATAATGTACAGAGGAACATTTATTGGACCTATGAATACACTAAATATAGGCGAAAATAGACTAAGATGGGTATCACACACAAGATTACTAGGAGTTATAATTGACGATAAACTGAATTGGACAAAACAGATTCTGGCAGTAAAAAAAGGTTTTATAAATAAGCTCAATTTACTGAAAAGAAGTTGTTTTTTGCCCAGACAGATGCTAATAGACCTTTATCTCAAGATAATCCAACCCTCTGTCACCTATGCACTGCCAGTGTGGGGAGGTTTTAATTGTAAGGATATGTTTAATTCACTTGAAATACTACATTGTAGAGCAGCAAGAATAATATGTAATCTGCCGCGAGATATGCCCTCACAAGAAGTACTCGCAAAAGTCGGGTGGGATACTCTATTTTATACATATAAGCTAAATATAGGTAAATTAATATTTAAAATATATAACGAGTTAACGCCTCCAAGTATGTCCCACATTATTGATAAGCGAATTAATAAGTACAATTTTAGAAGTAAGAACACGCTTATTACACCTCGTTTCAACACGTACTACATGAAACATTCTGTGGCTCACAGAGGTGCCATCATATGGAACACCATATCTGAGAACATTGACGCAGCAACATGTACTACAAACACATATATGGATAAGACTAGAAAGATAGATTCACTACATAACTTAGATTTTAACTTTACATCAGTACAGACTCTCACTAAAGGAACTAAGGATTACATATATTATTGATATTGTTACATTTTTAGCATTCTTAACTTTTTAGACATTTTATGATATTGTCACATTTTTAGCATTGTTAACTTTTTAGACATTTTTATGATTTTTAAATGATTTAGCCACTGTTTTCAATGTATATAATTTTTATATTTATGTTACACACGACCCCACAAGCGGCGACGCTTTAATGTATATCGTGTTTAAATAAAAGTTATTGTATTGTATTGTATTGTATTGTAAACTGTTTGCCGTTTTGCCGACGGGCTTTTTTCCCGTTTCGACGTGAGTCATGCATGAAAACAGCTTGCTCAGTTTCTTTGTGGGTGATTTTGTGGATCCGATTTTGTTTGACTTCTAGGGCACGGATAAGCTTGAATAACATCTCATTTTAAAGCTACAACTTCCTAGAATCTGTATTTAGACTTATTTGCGATGCGATGTGAACACGCTGTGAAAAAATTGAGAACATGAGGTTTAAGCCATGAGGTTTAAGCCAGGGGCTTTGCAGGGCTCGAAATTGCGCCCGAAATTGCGCCCGATACGGGCGTAAATACGCCTAGATTTTTTCGTTTTACGCCTAACGTTTTCCACTTAGGCGTAAAATTACGCCGAGATCCTCTTACAAAGGTAAAAATTATCGGAAGACAAGTCTTATTTCCAAATCTCTAAAACTGAATCTGATTTTTTTGAAAAAAATACTACCATTTGCAAGCAAGCGTTTAGTGTAAACTTTTGTGTCTGTTGTTTCAAGTTTGAAACGCATAGTTTACTAATTACGCGACTACGTTTGGCGTGTGAAGTCTGAACTTTCAACCGCAAAATGTCAAAGTTCTATAGGTTTTGTCATGCAAAACATAGCCTTTTGTCATGCAAAACAACTTGTTTCTTGCGGGAAAATAGTTCACATTAATGGAGCCGTCAAAATTTGACATTTTGCGGTGAAAAGTTCAGACTTCACACGCCAAACTTGGCCGCGTAATTAGTAAACTATGCGTTTCAAACAACACAAAAGTTTACACTAAACGCTTGCTTGCAAATGGTAGTAAAATGCAAACATTTTTTTGTAGAAAGATGAGAGAAATCGTCTCTGCTTGCCGCTCTATTTGTCTGAAAGCCGGCGCGATAGATCTGTTTTAACAGTTTAGACGTACGTTACACTTAAACACTTGCATGGCTTCCTGCGAAACTTTGCGTGACCGCATGGAAAAAAGGCTGCCACGCTTTTATCTTTCTCTGTCTTGTTTAAAAAAGCGATATTGAACTCAATGAGTTGAAAGTTTATTACAAATTATTTACCCTTTTCCTGACATCCAAATTTCAGCTACTAATGCACAATTATTTACGCCTAAATTTTGGAGAATTACGCCTAAATTTTTTAAGCTGAGCGTAAAATTACGCCTCCTTTTTCTTCTTAATTTCGAGCCCTGCTTTGTCGTTTTGCATGTGGATAAACTATAGTTTATCTCTTTCATTCCATCGAGGAGATAGTTTTAACTGGTTTTACGAACTTCCATTGAATTGACTTTCACACATAAGGCTGGAAGTCTGGAACAAAAAAAAAAAGCTCTGAAGTCTGGAGCAAAATGACGTGTGATGCAGAAAAACAACAACTCTGAAGACTAGTACAAAAAGACACTCTGAAATGTGATGCAAAAAAAGGCTCTGAAGTATGGGGTAAATAAAACCTCTGAATTATAATGGCCCTTGATAAGACAACATATTTCTTGCCACGCTACCATGTACCTTTTATAATTAACTATTGTGCATTAAAGTTATATTCAAGCAATGCTCCAGGCAACAGTTTTTTTATGGCATACCGATACTTAGTACGACATTTCTTGGATATTTGTTCTGAACGACTAAAGAGCATCTTCATAACCGGTTACTGAATCAATCGAATGTTTAGTTGAATTCAAAAGCGCTGAATATTAATTTTATTTAGCGGTATAAATAAAGTACCCACTGGCCTTTCTAGCTTTGTAGTGTTCTCGACGTGCTGTTCCATATTCTTTTTGTTTTCCAAACTTCTTCAGTTTCCCAGCAAAAATGCATACATGCTTTGCCTTTTCCATTTCGTGGCCCTCGATGCCGACTTCTAGTTGAGCACAAGTTAAGCTTATGTCGCTCTTTCCCGAGACTACCAAACTCGCCTTATTGAAAGCCATGTGCGTCGATTCTCTATTCACAATGAGAATCAGATTCGTCTCAAGTGAGTTACATCAAATTTACTTAAACTAAAACTAATGCTTCGAAATTAAAATGTATTTATTAGTATCTTTTTAGAACGGCTCTTTTTTAAGCCGCCGTCAAGGAAATGATATCTCATTGGATATTTTTTTTTGCGAAAACCCTTTCAATGTGAACTAAGTCAGTTAAATTATTCGAACCTCGGTAGTAAGCAGGACCTCGGGTGGTATAGAGGTTCCTGCTGAGGTTCGAGGTATTCAGCCCTCTCGGTCTCGTGAAATTCTGAGAGGGTTTTTAGCTTTCTCATTTTGATTTATGAACAACTACATGAAAATAAAATCCGAAATTTACAAGCTAACACTCGTGTCAGTTGTGAAGTTGTACAACCCATAAAGGGGCTGTGTCACGGCTTTACATTCGCGTTCCGGGCCGGAAACTGCTATTTCCACCGATTTTGATATGAACTAACGAACCTCTCGGCCATGTGGGATGCTTAAAAGCAAAGCAAATATGTAAAAATGACTAACAAACAGTGAAAATAAACAGTCTTCAGGGAAAATATTGAAAATCCTTTCAATCAAGCATTGAGGGAGGGAAGTTTAACTGTTTGTATCCAATTAACAGCCACAACCGAGCGATTACTCAATACATGCGCAGTACCATGACATAGCCTCTTTAAATTAAAATGTTGAATTTCACAAAATAACTGAAACTAAGACTAACAAAATGTCAACAGCGAAATTTTCCCTATTACCTTGAACTCAAAGCCTCGGCTCACTGGAAGGAAGGTCCCAACAACTAGATATTTCTATTCTGTTTGGCGAAAATAGAGTTCATGCTGACGTAATGCAATCTTCGTCCTTGAGAAATCATGTTTACCTCGTACATATCCGAAGATAAAACCAACATCCATTCCAAGGCCTCTATTCCTTGAACGCCTTATACGTTGGCAACACTGATAATATAACAAGTATGAACCGTACAGTGAACCGTATAATGAACACCAACTAAAGAGTAAAAATGGAGCGAATTAAAGTGCCTTTTCAACAACGCTATTTTTAGCTGCTTGATATCTTACAAATACTGGTTACCTTTTCTATTATTATTGACGGTTGAGCACTCTTTCATGATCAGTAATAAGCTATCAGCTCTTGCACCTGATATTGTATCCTATTGATAGTCACGAAACAAAACAAAATCGTCATTATCACCAACGAAAATAATGCGTTCATCGATTTTGTCCAGAGCTGGCCTGCAAATCAATTTGATTGTTTGTATTTATTTTGCTGCGGTTATTCAAATTCTATCTTCCGCTAGAGGGACGAGAGAGCCTGGAATGAACAAAAAGCAAACCACCATTTTCAAGTGGGCTGAACCGGGTTAAGAAGCAGTGATCATTCCGGAGCCGGAAGTCACCGACGAGATTCATTAACATCATTTACTGTACATAAGTCGATTCCATCAAGTACTGTTCCGCTTTCCTGTGGTCATGAGCAGCTTTCAACATGTCAGTTTTAATGTATTTTTACTAATAGAACATGTATATTAGAGACCGAATGAAATCACAGGATAGCACTAAGTTATCCTGTTTGCTTACGTTTGTTTATTCACCCAGACAGAAGTAATACTCTACTTCCACCAATATGACATGTTGTGGATCAATACCGTTTAACAAGTATAGTTAATTGAAAAGGCTGCTTATATATTTTTCAGAATGCCCCTAATGCAGGTGCTAGAAGAGTGGTACGTTCACATCCCCAACCTAATAACAGACCGCACGAACCAGTTGAAGTAAGTTCATTTAATGTTTTTTAGCATATGTCTATGTAATGTTGTCTCATACTTTTTCTATCCTCGTATTTTTTATCGCCAATGTGATTTATCATCACTGCTTATATCCACATCGCCCAGAATCAATGGACATATCCAGTTCTGAATATAATTAAGTCCCCGTAAGTACTTGAACGATTGCCCAGTTAATGAGGAGCGGGAGATTCAAATACAAATAAATTGGCGAAAACGCTTCCACTAGCTTACGTTTGAAGCGCTCTCGCAGCTTAATTTTTGAGAGAAAAATCATTTTCAATCGGCTTTTTAAAGCTAAAGGTCACATAAATCAGTAGAGCTATTGACCTCAGTTGTATCTTTCAAAAACCCATGTTTCTAAGTGAGTTTTGAGCGAATTTTGTATGGAAAACTGCTCAGTCGAATATTCAGGTCTCGATTTCTGTTTAAATAGAAGACGCACAAGTCATTTTCAATCGGCTTCTTGTAGACCCTAAAATAAGCTTTAAAATGATTCTTCAAGCTTCCCAAACGGTTAGAAAAAACCCTGTACCTTGGATATAAAACTGTAAAGAGTTGAACTAAAACGGCATTTCGTGCCACTTATGATAATGTTTGTACTGAAAGCGAAGCGGGAACTTTAAAGTGTTTATGAAACCAAATTTTGCATCTTTATTTTATTGCAGAATAATAAAGTTCATTCTTTTCTGATTATCAAGAGTATATTTATTTTTCAGTTCCGCCTTCGGAAATATCTCTTTTTCGCCATTCAAATGGACTACTTTATGCTAAAAACTGTCCCATTTGCCGCGCAGCCAAATGAACTGCGTGACGTCACTGTGAGGACTAGTACGTTGTTTATATAATACAAACATGGCAGGTGGAAGATATTGTGTGGCTGGTGGCGTTGGTTTTCTTCCGGTATTTAACTTTATCCTACGCCAAACACAATGGACATTGAAGTTGAGAAAAGCAATAGCAAATGTCCACATTTTTATAGCCATTCACAGTGTGATACAACACAACTACAAATTAAAAGTACAAGAAATGACTCACCAAGAACTCGACGATAACTTTAATACTCCTGTACTTTTATGCTGAAGCCAGAACAGTGAATGGCAAAACTTGCAAAGAACCTAGACGCGGCGCCACATGGCATATGTGAGTTGAGTTTGTTGATATCTCGCCCTTGGTCCGAGGATTTTTCTCCGGGTTCTCCGGTTTTCCTCCCTCCGCCAAATCCAACACGCTAAATTCTAATTCGATCTGTGGATTAGCCGGGACCTGGCTTTGATCAGCCCCCATGGTTGTTTCAGGTCTCGTTAGAAATTCAGAGAGAATTTCGAAAGCCGTATAGTCGACCTGACGCTCGACAAAAGCTACGCAACTCATTGCCATCAGAGCAGCAGTTAAACACTGTCCCTTGGGATAATGAAAATATCCTTCTTAAGATCACAGAATAAATAGCCAGTGTCAACGATGCAGTTGTTGTAGAAAATAGTCGGGAACCTCAACTCACGAAACTCAGTCTCAGATGCCGCTATTAAAATTTCGCTACAAACACTTTCTCTCTGAATGTTTTTCCATCAGGCATTTTCAACACTAACACAATGTGCAGATTAACTTCTCCTGTGCTGACCATACATTGTAAAAAGAAAGCACTTTGTCGTATTGAACTTGACTTGTAAATAATTATATATTAAGCTTTTAAATTTTCTTATCTTTTTAACTTAGATATGAATTGTAAATAGTTTTAAGTAGTTTTATTGTAGCTTATTTAACTTATTGTAATTTATTGTAATTTAAATTGAGGGCCACTAGTTCATCAGTGTTAACTGTCACGTGCTACCCTCGTTAAATAAAGTTGTTATTATTATTTATTATTATTTGTGTTTCCTGCAACAGTGTTGATCAGTTGACAATTTTACAGCCCGTTTGCGGCCGGCAGTCTTGCAATTTTATCAATCGACATGTTCTTTTTATAGCAGGTTATTTCATCCAATAAGAAACGAGTTTTCAGATCGTCAATGCCAAGCTGTCAGAATTGAACCAATCAGCGACGAGAAATGTTGTAAACAAGTCGAGTACAGTAAAATGGAGTTTTCGCTGTAAGTCAGTTTGCTTAGTTAGATTTTTGTGGGTTCTTAAAATTAGATAGCTTACTTTCCTTCGTCTAGATTGAAGTTTGTATTATAAAACAAATAAAAGATGGTTCTCCTTGTTCTATAACAAAATAATGTACTTTCGAGGTCTTGAAATGCTGCTAAATGCACTCGCGTTCTGCTCGTGCATCCGCAGTTTTTCAAGACCTCAAGCGTGCAATATTTGTTTTATAGAACAAGGAGAACCATCTTTTATTTGTTAAGTATTGTGTTGGGTTCTATTGTATTTCATTTTTTGTATTGAATTGTATTGTGCTTTATTCTATTGTATTTTTTTTTGTAGAAATGCGTGTCGTCCTACATGATCATATGAAGGGATTTGTCGGCAATCCCTTTATGTAGGACGACACGAATTTTTACGAAAAATACAATAGAATACAACACAATACAATTCAATACAACAATAGAACGCAACACAATACAAAACAATAGAATACAATTTGGTAGCAATTCGTGTCGTCCTACATGAAGGGACGGCCGATTTGTCGCTTGCGAGTCCTCACAGTAAATATATCAACTGCAATTTAGTTGCTTGGATACCAGTTTTATTAGCGAAAGAAAAGAGAAGCTCGACATTATTCACATTCTGATTCTAAAAGTCTATCATGGCTGATAATAATATCGCAGCTCCGTTTCAAGATTGCACTTTTCCCGAGCCTGTTCATCCGCTATGGATCCACGTAAGGGGACCATCCCGTGTGGGAACGATCCGCATTTTTATCTACAATTTCAAGGAAACGCACTATGGTACTGGGGAATTAAGCTTGAATAACAGTTTCTCATTTTAAAGCTACATCTTCCAAGAATCTGTATTCAGACTTATTTGCGACGCGATTTGAAAACGACTGGGAGAAAATTGAGAACGGCTTGGAACACTGTTAGCCGTTTTGCCGACCAGCTTTTTTACCGCTTCGGCAACTAGCTCAGTTAACTTTCTTTGTGGATCCGATTTTGTTTGACTTCTAGGATACGGCTAAGCTTGAATAACATCTCATTATAAAGCTACATCTTCCAAAAATCTGTATTCAGACTTATTTGCGATGCGATTTGAACACGATTGGGAGAAAATCGAGAAAGAGTTGGAAACTCTTTGTGGGTGATTTTGTGGATCCGATTTTGTTTGACTTCTAGGATACGGCTAAGCTTGAATGTTATGCAGCAAGCTATAATGGGTGGACGTTCTTCGCGACGCTCCGCTATATTTATAGTGCTCATACAAATATGGATAATATATGTCCTTCAAAGTTCAAGATATGACCATAGAGGGAACATGAACGGCCTTGGACCGTATGTGACCGGGAAACAATTGCAAAGCATTGAGGAGATCGAGTTACCTTACAACCGAGTAAGTGGAGTAAGTCGCCATATTGAACTGTTAAGCAGAAGAAAGCACTACTTGACAACTAGAGTAAATTACTACGCAAATTCGTCATCGACATTTCAGCTCGCAAGGCTAACAACAAGTGGAGATATTAACCCAAATCCTGGACCGAGAAGCGAAGGAAACAGCACAACCAAATGTTCAGAATGTTCAAGAACCATAGCTCGTAACCACAGAGCTTTATTGTGCAACACATGTAGAACCAACTTACACATTAAATGTGCAAATGTGCTGCCTAAGCAATACCGACAAATGCTACCGTTAGATAAAATAAACTGGAACTGCCCAATATGCATAATCGCCAGAAATAACGAGAGGACCTTGACTTACCAAGAATTACCGTTTTACGAAATATTCGATCTCATCGAAGAACAACCGGCTCAAGTGCAAGAGAATACGTCAAAACCTGATAACGAAAATTATCTAGAAAAGTTGGTTGAAAGTTTGGAGTCCTCCCCAAAAGACATACGCGTGGCCCACTTGAACATTTGCAGTCTGAGAAATAAAATTGAAGAATTAAGGACTCTACAAAGGAACTGTAGGTTTGATATAATTGGGATTACAGAAAGCCATCTCGACAAAACTGTTCCCGATTCACACCTACACATAGATGGACTCAAGTTACTGCGCAAAGATAGAATTAATCGCAAGGGTGGCGGATGCGTGCTGTATTATGCAGAACACTTACGAGTAATACATCGAAAGGACCTGAACATAACAGAGTTAGAAGCAATTTGGATCGAACTGAAATCCCCTTCCAATACAGCTCTATTTTCTGTTGTTTACCGGCCTCCTGATAACCGAGAATTCTTTGATGTATTTAATATGACTCTCGAGAAGGCTTGGTTGAAAACATCAAACATATTTGTGCTTGGAGATCTTAACTGCGATTATACTAATATTATGAATGAGTCGTATGCAGAAATTCAATCAAACACGAATAATCTGCGACGTATTTTTGATATGTTCAATATGCAAAATGTGATTACCACTGCTACCAGAATAACACCAACAACAAGCACCTTAATAGATCTCATCATAACCACTAGGAAAGATTTGGTTTGCAAATCAGGAACCTTCCCCTTGGGGATCTCAGACCACCACC
This sequence comes from Actinernus sp. WN-2022, assembly GCA_030867875.1. Lineage (NCBI taxonomy): Eukaryota > Metazoa > Cnidaria > Anthozoa > Actiniaria > Actinernidae > Actinernus > Actinernus sp. WN-2022. The sequence goes on from JAOWCC010001501.1 coordinate 38,935,550, forward strand.
TGGTGTATGCTACATTACGCCTGTTAAATAAAAGGCCGCCACCTAAAATCATAAACACTAGGGACTACAAGCGTATGAATGTAAAGGACTTTCAAGCGGATATTGAATCGGCCCCCTTCCACATCGCTAATGTCTTCGAAGATCCTGATGACATATTGTGGGCCTGGAATAAAGTATTTGAAGAGATATGTGATACGCATGCACCGCGTAAAGTAATTAAAGTGCGAAGCTACTCTTCACCCTGGATTAGCAGTAATATACGATTAAAAATGAACCGGCGATATAAATTATACAAGAAAGCTGTAGAAACAAAGGACCAGGAAATATGGACTAAATACAAGAAGCTGAGAAACGAAATTATATCGGACATTCGAAGAGCTAAGACGCGCTTTTTTAAGCAGAAAATAGATGAGGTGAAGACAACTACTGACTACTGGAAATTGCTTACAAAGACAACCAATCCTAAAATACGTAAAGTAATTGGCCCGCTGAGACGCAATGATGGAAGTCTAGCAGTAGATGACGAAGAAAAAGCAAATTTAATGAATTCCCATTTCACCACAGTAGGAGACAATCTAGTGAAAAATCTCCCTAAATGCCAAAACCATACAGATGAACAGAGTCTAGCAGAGATCCCAACTATAAGCAGTATAAGTCTGACGGATAAAATGATTAGAAAGAAAATCGAGGCAGTGAAACCCAATAAGGCAACAGGCCCGAACAATATACCTCCCAAGTTATTAAAATTAGCAGGCCCTGCAATTACCGCACCACTAACTAGATTATACTTGGTGAGTGCAAACGCAGTCTTGGTTTTTAGCGAATGGAAGAAAGCACGATTAACACCAGTCTTTAAAAAAGATGATGAATCGGAAAGAGCCAATTACAGACCACTGTCAATCCTCAGTGTGCCTAGTAAAATAATGGAATCCTGTATCGCAGACAAATTAGTACAACACGTGATCACGGATAATAATTTAATAACTGACAAACAGTGGGCCTATCGAAAGGGTCATTCAACGGAACTATTGCTAGTGCACCTAACGGAAACTTGGAGACGGGCGTTAGACTCAAACTTGGTGATTGGCGTAGCTTTTGTCGACTTTAGTAAGGCATTCGACTGTGTCTCGCATACTACTTTAATGTATAAATTACAAAACCACTTTGGCATAAATGGCACTTTATTATCATGGCTCAAGAACTATCTTAAAGACAGAACTCAATACACAATCATGAATGGTAAACAATCAGATGTAGCGCGTGTCACGCGCGGAATTCCCCAAGGGTCGGTACTAGGCCCTACATTATTCACATTGTACACAAATGACATGCCTACGGCAGTTACGTCAGGTACAGTTTATATGTACGCTGACGATACAACTCTCTATTGTATTGGAGATACAGTCGATCAAGTAACAATGTCACTCAACAACGCGCTGAAAGAGCTGAGTACATGGTGCACGGTAAATTCCTTTACGCCACATTCAACGAAGTGTGAAGCCATGATAATGTACAGAGGAATATTTATTGGACCTATGAATACACTAAATATAGGCGAAAATAGACTAAGATGGGTATCACACACAAGATTACTAGGAGTTATAATTGACGATAAACTGAATTGGACAAAACAGATTCTGGCAGTAAAAAAAGGTTTTATAAATAAGCTCAATTTACTGAAAAGAAGTTGTTTTTTGCCCAGACAGATGCTAATAGACCTTTATCTCAAGATAATCCAACCCTCTGTCACCTATGCACTGCCAGTGTGGGGAGGTTTTAATTGTAAGGATATGTTTAATTCACTTGAAATACTACATTGTAGAGCAGCAAGAATAATATGTAATCTGCCGCGAGATATGCCCTCACAAGAAGTACTCGCAAAAGTCGGGTGGGATACTCTATTTTATACATATAAGCTAAATATAGGTAAATTAATATTTAAAATATATAACGAGTTAACGCCTCCAAGTATGTCCCACATTATTGATAAGCGAATTAATAAGTACAATTTTAGAAGTAAGAACACGCTTATTACACCTCGTTTCAACACGTACTACATGAAACATTCTGTGGCTCACAGAGGTGCCATCATATGGAACACCATATCTGAGAACATTGACGCAGCAACATGTACTACAAACACATATATGGATAAGACTAGAAAGATAGATTCACTACATAACTTAGATTTTAACTTTACATCAGTACAGACTCTCACTAAAGGAACTAAGGATTACATATATTATTGATATTGTTACATTTTTAGCATTCTTAACTTTTTAGACATTTTATGATATTGTCACATTTTTAGCATTGTTAACTTTTTAGATATTTTTATGATTTTTAAATGATTTAGCCACTGTTTTCAATGTATATAATTTTTATATTTATGTTACACACGACCCCACAAGCGGCGACGCTTTAATGTATATCGTGTTTAAATAAAAGTTATTGTATTGTATTGTATTGTATTGTAAACTGTTTGCCGTTTTGCCGACGGGCTTTTTTCCCGTTTCGACGTGAGTCATGAAAACAGCTTGCTCAGTTTCTTTGTGGGTGATTTTGTGGATCCGATTTTGTTTGACTTCTAGGGCACGGATAAGCTTGAATAACATCTCATTTTAAAGCTAAAACTTCCTAGAATCTGTATTTAGACTTATTTGCGATGCGATGTGAACACGCTGTGAAAAAATTGAGAGCATGAGGTTTAAGCCAGGGGCTTTGCAGGGCTCGAAATTGCGCCCGAAATTGCGCCCGATACGGGCGTAAATACGCCTAGATTTTTTCGTTTTACGCCTAACGTTTTCCACTTAGGCGTAAAATTACGCCGAGATCCTCTTACAAAGGTAAAAATTATCGGAAGACAAGTCTTATTTCCAAATCTCTAAAACCGAATCTGATTTTTTTGAAATAAATACTACCATTTGCAAGCAAGCGTTTAGTGTAAACTTTTGTGTCTGTTGTTTCAAGTTTGAAACGCATAGTTTACTAATTACGCGACTACGTTTGGCGTGTGAAGTCTGAACTTTCAACCGCAAAATGTCAAAGTTCTATAGGTTTTGTCATGCAAAACATAGCCTTTTGTCATGCAAAACAACTTGTTTCTTGCGGGAAAACAGTTCACATTAATGAAGCTGTCAAAATTTGACATTTTGCGGTGAAAAGTTCAGACTTCACACGCCAAACTTCGCCGCGTAATTAGTAAACTATGCGTTTCAAACAACACAAAAGTTTACACTAAACGCTTGCTTGCAAATGGTAGTAAAATGCAAACATTTGTTTGTAGAAAGATGAGAGAAATCGTCTCTGCTTGCCGCTCTATTTGTCTGAAAGCCGGCGCGATAGATCTGTTTTAACAGTTTAGACGTACGTTACACTTAAACACTTGCATGGCTTCCTGCGAAACTTTGCGTGACCGCATGGAAAAAAGGCTGCCACGCCTTTATCTTTCTCTGTCTTGTTTAAAAAAGCGATATTGAACTCAATGAGTTGAAAGTCGAATGTTTATTACAAATTATTTACCCTTTTCCTGACATCCAAATTTCAGCTACTAATGCACAATTATTTACGCCTAAATTTTGGAGAATTACGCCTAAAAATTTTAAGCTGAGCGTAAAATTACGCCTCCTTTTTCTTCTTAATTTCGAGCCCTGCTTTGTCGTTTTGCATGTGGATAAACTATAGTTTATCTCTTTCATTCCATCGAGGAGATAGTTTTAACTGGTTTTACGAACTTCCATTGAATTGACTTTCACACTTGAGATCGGCTTGGGACTATCAACTCCCAAAGCTCGTTCCATTTAAGATCGGCTAGGGACAAGCAACTCCCAAAGCTCATTTATTTAAACCAATCGTAGGGCAATCCTCTAACTCATTAATATTATAATTAGCTGACCTTAATGTATTCCAAAATCTCGAAGTGTCCCTCTAACAAAGCCCATTCTGGGCGATGATTTAAAGAAGACAAACTACACTGTTATTTTCAGGGAGTTATTTTAACTCCACAGCAGGAGTGAAAATAACTCTCAAGAGTGGAGTTACTTTTTCGGGGTTAATTTAACTCTGAAATCAGAGTTATTTTAACTCTGCCTCGGAGTAAACATCTATGAGTGGAGTTAGTATTACTCATTTTGATGGAGTTACTTTTTAAGGAGTTATTTTGACTCCTATGTAGTAGTTAAATGAACTCTAAATGGGGTAACAGATTACTAAATAAATACGATGGGGCTGTTATTGATGGCTCTCGATTTAAATTAATCACATGCACAGGGTTGGATCCAAAACACCTGGCCTAACTAAGGCCCTCCCAATAACATGTTTTGTTTACCATCGCCCTCTTTGTCAACCTAAACGACACGTACAAAAATCCATGTATTCCTCCGGGGGGGGGGGGGGGGTAATGGAGTACTCCTGTTTGTGACGTATTATGTATGTGCCGCGGGGTGGGTCAGGGTTTTGAGCTCAGTTTGGGAAGGTAGGGTCAGGGTTTTGACTTGATTTGGGCAGATCAGGGTCAGGATTTGAGTATAATTTGGGTGCAGTCCGGGTCGGGGTTCAGTATTGTTTAGGCAGTTAGGGTTCAGTTTTTTAGCTACTATGTCCAAACAAGTCATTCTGTTGCCGCATTTTGATCGCCTGCCCACATGCAAGCGCACTGAGGTTCCCATACATCGTGACGCCGCTGATTCGTACTTCAATACTTATCTATGTACTTCATCTGCTGATTTGTTTACGTCCCGACTTGAAATGTTCCTTATTTTGCACGCAATCCCGGTACGCGGTATACCGGCCGGGGTACATATCCGACCGTGTTTTGAAAACAATTTAAAGAAGGGGCAATCAGGGTTTTTTTCCCAAAAAGGGGGCAATCAGAGTTTTGGAGCTCGGATTGGGTCAAACAGGGACAGGGTTTGAGCCTCTTGGCCTCACATACATACCCATTTTGATGTAAGTACCCCCCCCCCCCCCTCGGGTATTCCTCAACTACTTTTTACTGTACTATTAGTGGATTGACAATTTGCGTGAGACAGGCAAGAAATTAAAACGTAGGGAGCTCGGAAAAGAGGTGTAGTTTTAAAAAGAATCTTCGATATTTTTTTATTACTTTTTTCTCCAAAAAATGACTTAAATCATTTTTTTTGCGTTTCTAAGTAAAAAAGTGGGTCGGTCGGGTGATGGTAAACATAGTGGAGTTGACAGAGTCCCCGGCGTTACTCTTTGTCAGAGCTAGTCATTCGACTCTTTTATAGACTAAACAACCCTTCTGCAGCACTTCGAGGAAAGTCGGTGGTATGCTTCAAATTAGAAATATTTTGTTACTTAATTCACAGGCTAACCATCCTCCCATTTTGTGTATTTGTCACTGATGTTTTAATAATCCATCATTTCTTAGCAAATTGTGAAATAAAATACCTTTTGACTTGATTCTGCTGTATATATATGTGTTGATTTAGCGCGCGCTCATAATACAGCTCGGGTTTCCTGTGGCTCATGATTGTTTACATATAGCTCGGGCTTCCTGTGGCTCATCTCGCCAACTACATAAAGTTTTCGTTTTTCGGCAAAATTCTCGCGCGTCTCGCTTGTCGGCGATGAATTTAGTTGCCTGCCTTGTGTATTTTTATATAGTTGTATCTGATACATATCAATTGTGTTGGAAAGTTATATTAAAAACTCTCCTGACTTACTTAATCGGCCGAGTGAGACTAAACCGAGTTAACCCATATTTGTAATCAAATCAGGCCTGGTGCCCTGGTCTCAAATCTGTTAGTTTTGGCGCCCAGCTTCGAACGTGGTGGAGTTTTATTTGAGAAAAATATCCGAAGTTCTGCCCTTTCATCGCCACTAATAGTAGAAGATTATCTTAATAGAAAGGCTCGACTAACTGCTTCAGTTGTGAGGGACATCAGTTCTGGATGAGATGAGATAATTACGGAGAAATCGACGAAGAAGGTATGTATGTGTCATGTAAAGCTAAATATTTACATGTAAGTTCATGCACTATGCTGAAAAACACACTCAACCTAAGTTTTTCTTGTAGTTTGCTAATTCTGCTCCAATTTCGTCGACGACATTGCCGAGTTACATAGCTAGGAACTATTTTTAAACATAAAATGGGGCATAACGTTGTTGAACTGTGCGTGTTTAATAGATGCTCGGTTGAATCACACTTTACGCCATTACGGCACCATCAATCGAATTGAAACTACACGTTTCTTTAAAACATAACTACAAAAATAACACCCTGAGATAGAAGAGAAATACCATGTGAATGTCCTGATCTGCTTTTCAGACTTTTTCGACAGAGGATGGCAAATATTAAAGTGGATTACTAAAGCTTATTGTTGAGACTTGATTTCAGTTACAGTGAACTGATTTCAAGTTTCTCTAAATATCTCATAAGTATTTAGTTTGAGCCCTCGGCATCAAAATTGTCACAGATTTTCTCCAGTACATCTTAAAAACATATTCTGCTACTCTGAGTAGTTTTTTTTTTTTTTTTCATTGGAAAATTTGTAATTTGAGGATTGAAAGTGCCCCTTTTAATAAGACCTGGTCTGATCCACTAGCAAGAGTTGATTCCATCTTGTTTGCATTTCTAAAAACATCTAGTGCATGTACTTGCATTTGTGTACAAGCCTAACTTCCACCTCTGATTAAAAAATGATCTAAAAGCCATCAATGTCTTCAATATATTAAAAATGCTGAGTGGAGTTGCAAACTAAACTGAGCCAATTTGCCCTGTAATTATAGATTTTGGGTCATGTAAAATATACATGTGTGGTGCATCAGTGATTTGATGCTATGACAGAACACATAACCTACGTATGCGTTTTGAAATATAGTACTTATTATAAATTTCTACCAATAGCCTACATGTACATTATTATTAGTTGATGATGTTGGTAGTTTTTGTGAGAAGACTGTGGCTGCAGCCCAGGGTATTTTCTGAATGGCCACCTGATCTTCGCAAAGCTGGACACTTGCACCCAGATCGTATCTCACAGCTTGGCCAAGATGGCAACCATTCAAAAATACCCCTGGCCACGGCCCGATCTTCTTGCAAAAACTACCAATACCACGAGCTATGCAGGCTACTCAGACTGCCAATAACACAAGAAATATGCACAAGATTAACAGTGAAATGCTTCCAATCACTGTTTCTCAAGCAAACACTATATGTATTGTTTTGTTATTAAGGAAAGAAAATTCCATTTCTTGGCAGGATTCATATAATATATTGGCATAACCTACAATCATTGCCAAAATACCTTGGACCGAAAGATCTCTTAGAGGATTTTTGGATACTTTTAGGGATTTTATAATACAATGTATATCATGTCCCCCATCCCCCTGTTTCAATGTTGGGAGGAATTTTGGACAGCTGATATCATGCACATGAAGGTGAAAACCACTTTTCACAATGCCTGGAACAACATTGAAACGGGGGAGGGGACAAAGACCAGTCCAGGTGATAAGAATTTATTCAAATTCAAAGAAATATGTTATCGGTCCAAGCATTTTGGCAACGATTGTAGCTACCATCGATTGACAAACTCGTCATCTGATTGGATAGCCAGGTGCCATCTTTCAATCAATAGTCAACCGTGTATGTGCCGCAAAAAACTTTTTTCACAGTTTTCTCTATCGCAGGGAAGATAAATACTGGACAGTGCTCGACATTAAAGTGCATATAAGCCCTGGCCAATTATGATTTTGTTTAAAGCTTAGACCTTAAAAGGAAGAACAAAAATTCTGACATTTTAAAATAAAAATGTTTTCATTAATTTTTTTAGCCGACTCTTGTCACTCCCCACTCGCAAAAGAGACGTCTGGGGAGCAAGGCAGAAAATTCTATACTGATGATGTAGCAGATAGCCATTTCACGATGCATAAATTAGGTGCAATTCTCAGAAGCCGAATGCAAACAACAGTTCTTTTCTAGGAATATAACTACCGAGGCTGCTCGTTTGCTTGGCAGTGGATCACCGTCATGAACAACCATGAAATTCAAGCCTATATATTTAGCGTGTGTTGGTAGCTTGTTTGCTTCGTTCTTTCAGCGGCTCGGCCCGGTCAACAGAATTTGTCCTATGACTGTCAAAACATAATACTGTATTAATAGTTGTTTATAATTTCAAAACCTACACACAGCACAGCAGGCCACTTTTCAAGCCAGATCTTTTGCCAGGTCAGTAGCCGAAGAGGTTAGCAACAGAATGCAGCGGTTAGTTTCAGGTATACTACCGAGGTTGCCCGTTTGCTTGGGTGAACAGCCATCACGTTTGTGATTCATAGCGCACTTACATGTAATTATGTTTATTCATAGCCCAGATTCACTGTCTGAACGATTTATCTGGCAACACTGAACAACTCATCCAGTGTTCTGTGATAGCTCAGTGTGTGTATATTTACTGATATGAAATTGTAAACAACTATGACAGTACCTTTTTGATCACTTACTTGTAAATGTTTTGACAGTACAACATTTTGCTTTACTACTAGCCGCTGAAAGAACTCAGTATGCAAAGGAGCCAACAACAGCACCGGCACATGCTAAATAGGCTTGGATTTCATGGTTGTTCGTGATGGTGATCCACTGCCAAGCAAACGAACATCGTCGGTAGTTATATTCCTTGAAAAGAACTCTGTTGTTGGCATTCGGCTTCTGAGAATTGCAACCAATTTATCCATCGTGAAATGGCTATCTGTTACATCATCAGTATGGAATTCTCTGCCTCGCTCCCCAGACGTCTTTTTCGCGAGTGGTGAGCGATAAAAGTCGGCTGGTTTCCTAGGCTACTAAACTTCCAAATGTAGAATAATTTTCGCACACTTTCGGCGACTAGGACGAGAATAAAACGTGACGTCATCAACAGAATTTGTCACTTCGTAGGTTTAAAAAGTTGGCTTATTTGCAAAATGATTGAATATATAACAGACAAAGATGATAATGTTGCGCTGAATGTTTTGGAGAGCCTTATTCGGCAAGGCCTTTCATGCAATGGCGAATCGGGCATGTTCTGTTGATGATGTGAAACTAGACCCAGTGCCAATTTTGTAATTAGCGCTCTAGCGTGCTTGATTTTCGTCCACAGGCAACCCAAGACACAGGCAACTTTGAATGGCCAATACACCATGACAAATAAATCAAATCAACGTTTTAGTCTGGAATCCTTCGTCTATGGCCTCTAGTCCCTTCGTAAGAAATATAATTATCCAGGGCTTACAGTATATGCACTTTAAAGGGATACCCGAGTGAAAAACACATTTGGGCTCAAAAGCATCTTTCGGGTGTACTTTGTTCAGAAAATGTATTAAAATTTTATAAAACTTTTTCAGAGTTGAGAACGAGACCCTCAAAGTTGGCGCCGCAAAGACCTGGGCACCGCCATTTTGATTACATTAATTGCTGTGACGTTTTTTTACATCACTTCGTCCCACCGAAGTCTTGCGGCTAACTTATAGCGACTTGTTTTCTTTGCAGAATTTTCACACGCTCGGAATTAGAGTAGATTTTCATCGATATGGCAGAGCAATTTCGTACTAGAACAAAAATATGATGAAGACGATATTGTAAGCAAAGTTCAGAAGTCTGGGAGGATGAGGAAAAGCATGTGGAAGGCGAGAATATCAGACGAACAACAAAAGGCGACTACCGAGCTAGTGCAAAACTGTGCTATGATGTAAAGATTTGCTGTGTGTTTTTGTATGGAACTTGTCAGCCTTAAACGCAAGACTAAGGTAGATTATGACACTATTGATATTGGCATTGCTTTCGAAACTTATGTATTATTGGAGCTATATAATTTGCGTGTTATCCGGTTCGATCTGTACTGACTGCATGGCTTTGTGCAACTGAAACGAAACACCTGAAAAGTTAAAACCTCCCTATAAAAACCGATCATAACTAGCCCAACATAGCAGAATATATGCAATGACACAAGAACGAGACACTCAGAGCAATTTTATTGCAAAAATACTTCCATTCCCTTATTAAATTGTGTGAAAGCATTGGTGCGATCAAGCCCGGCATGTTTGTGCAATTGTGGTGGAACTTGGCATGTGCCCGCTTTTTCACAACACATCAGTTAGGTAAACGAAATTAAAATTATGTGGCTTTCTACACCCTGATTATCTCTCTGGGTCAAATTAAACAAGTTTCGATTGCTATGCCGATATCAATATTGTAATAATCTACCTTTAGTCTTGTGTTTTAGGCTGACAAGTTCCAATGATACAAAAACACACATCGAATCTTTATAGCACTAGCTCGGTAGTCGCCTTTTGTTGTTTGTTGATATTCTCGCCTTCCACATGCTTTTCTTCGTCCTCCCAGTCTTCTGAACTTCTCTCACAATATCGTTTTCATCATATTTTTGTTCTAGTACGAAATTGCTCTGCCATATCGATGGAAATCTACTCTAATTCCGAGCGTGTGAAAATTCTGCAAAGAAAACAAGTCGCTACAAGTTAGCCGCAAGACTCCGGTGGGACAAAGTGATGTAAAAAACGTCACAGTAATTAATGTAAACAAAATGGTGGCACCCAGGTCTTCGCGGGGCCAACTTCTCAAATCTGAAAAAGTTTTATAAAATTTTCATACATTTTCTGAACAAAGTACATCTGAAAGATGCTCTTGAGCCCAAATGTGTTTTTCACTTGGGTATCCCTTTAAGGTTTTAGACTGGTTGCCCAAAGGTCTGGTTGAATCCCTTTCTCCATTTTGTTTTCAGTGTGCAAATTTAAATAAGTTTAAAACTAATTTAAAAAAAGAACCCCACCACAAGAAAGACCACATGGAAATTATTATGTTACTGAGTTTGAAGTTATTTGAGTAAATAAGAACTGAATAGGAAGTGTTTGAAAATTGGTGGGATGACATCCCCCCCCCCCCAAAAAAAAAAACTCTTATTTTTATGATTTTTAAATGTTTGCTATTCAGTTCTTATTTACTCTCACATCTTCGAACTTGTTAAACTTGCTAATTTCTATGTAATCTTCCTTGTGGTGTGTTTCATTTAAAAATAACAAGTAGTTAAATAAATACACATATGTAATTTATTATAATAAATAGTCAAATTCATTACATTTACACAATAGAAAAAAAATGAATTTTCTTTCCCTGGGAACTAACAACTCCACTTACTCATCCCTTACTCAATTGATTTGAACTCATGCACTGTTTTATTTTGTAAAAAGGATGAATCTCCTGTGGATGTGGAACAAGAGGCTGAAAGAATAACTACCCCAAGGCTGATGTGAACTGGACCAATGGACAATGTACAAAGTTTGTTATTGGCTGCGAAAGAGATGGTTGTCTGTCATTAATATGCCATACAAACATAATTTTGGAATATAGTCTTAATGTTGATTTGAACTTTGTGAGTTACTAGATATGCATTCATTACAGTTTATCCAAAGGATTCAGGTGGTCATCGAATTGCAATAATGTATTCCTCCGTCTAAAATTATTAAATACTTATGTAAGTTATTAGTCGGCTAAGCATCTACTGTATGGTAATTACAGCTGTGCATTTGTGCATGCTCCTAGATTTCAATCTCACTATTTCAAAGCTCTGCCTTGACTAATTTAGTGTGTTGTTGTGCAAAATAATATAATATGGTGTTTGTTTAGATTTCAAAATGAATGTAATAGACCTTTTCAGTTTGCCTATTTGTTGCCCCATTTCAGGCCATGTGATGTGCCAGTTCTCCAGAAGATTTACAGTAGTACTTTGTTTTCCAGTTATAGAAATTGGTATTTTCTCTTAGATACCGAAAAACAAAATGACGTTACTGAAGGAAAATGTCAGGTGGTCTGACATGGGGCAACAAAGAGGCAATCTACAATTGTCAATGTATATGGGTTAAACAATGACTGCAAGTGGTTTATGGAATTTAGAGTGTCTTGCATTAGATAGAATGCCACAAGAGACTTTGCAAAGCCTCTCGTGGTGTTCAGTATCTAATGCGAGACACTCTAAATTCCATTTATATACCATGCATGTTTATTGTTTAACTGCCTTAGAATATGGTCACACCCATAAAGAATTTTGTCAACAAACTTTTGGCATTATGTGTGTGTCCCTGCAATCAGGTCTATTCAAGTTTACAACAATCGTTTTGTCACTGTTACCTCTGATGATAATTTTGGGTTAGGTTAGGGTTACTCAGTATTATTCCACTGGCAGGGGTTTCAATAACTTTTTAGGCAATTGGCAGTCCTGATGTTAGAGGCAGTGTAGGTAAACTTTACTCAACACTTAAAGTGCTAATGAAGCGAAATTAAGATCTCATTTGAAAGTCCTTTCGAAATGAGAAAGAATGGCAAATTATCTCATCTCAATATCTCATCTCGTTCCAGAGATATTGGAATATGTAAATTAAATGGTCTGTGATATCATAAGCCATGAAGACAATCACAAAATGAAGGATATCTCTGCAAATAGTGGATAAAAATAATATTGAAACTTTGCACATGTATGGTACTAAGGAAAACACACATCACTGTGGAAATCATTATGTTGTCATGGAAACACTCTTGGCCCTACGTTCCTTTCACCTTGAACATAAAATTGTAGTTTTTATCTCTCAGTTACACAAAATAATTAACTTTAAGCCACTCGCATACAAGAAGTAGAAAAAATTGTTTGGCAATAGAGAAATTAGGAAAATTATTTTCCTCATTGAAGGAGCCTGGGGCCTTGAGTGTTACCATGGTCTTAATTTGCATAATGACTCGTATTTTCCTTCGTACCATACATGTGCAAAGTGTCCATTGTTTTTACCCAGTGTTTGGTGAGATATTATTCATTTTTTGATTCGTCTTCATGGCTGTTTCAACCTTATGATGTCACAGACCATCTAATTTGCACATCCTAAAACCCTAATATTGCTGGAACGAGATGAGATATTGACAAACAGAAAACTCTATTATTTTTCAATTCGAAAGGAATTTCAAATGAATCTTATATTAATGACAATATTTCGCTTCATTGGCACTTTGACAAAAAACAACGATCATCAGAAGTACATGTAGCTAGCGGTAAGAAGCAAGTAACTGGCAGTTGGTAGCCGCCTTCTATTGAAACCCCTGCACTGGTGAGGTTGTAAAACAATGAAAAACAAAAGCTGGGCCTCACCAGTGGAATACTACATAGTACTTCACTATGTATAATTGTAATTTTTTTACCCCACAATTCTTTGTGCTTCAAAGCCCACACCACTTGACTCATTGGGACACTATGGAACATAAGAACACTAAAATACTCGGTGCTGATTGGGTGTGACCATATTCTAATAAGTGGTAATACATCTTAATGTCATGTATTTGTGGTCAGACTGCAGTCATACAATGTACTCTTGATTACAAATTGTACTTGCACTTCAGGGCCGGGTTGTTCAAAGCCCGATTAGTGTTAATCCTGGATTAACTCTGCACAAAACCTATTGGTTGTCATGGAAATTAACCCTGGATTAGCACTAATCGGGCTTTGAACAACCCGGCCCAGTTGTGCAATTTTGTAATGACCCATAATACGATTCAAACCAAATTAATTGCACTCCACTCAGTTCTATTACCATATTTTGTTGTAGTTCTAAAATTATGATATGTAATACTTTAACTTAAAATATTACTAGAGACACTGTCAATCATGAACCTTGAAACTTATTTTAAAGTAAGCTACAAAAGTAACACCTTAGTTAGAAGAGAAATATAATTTGAATATACTGATTTTGTTTTGATAGAGGATGGCAAAAATTAAACTGGATTACAAAAATGTATTCTAGAAACTGGATTTTGGTTACAGTGAGCTCTAAGTATGGGTTAACAATGAATGTGGGTGGAATTTAGAGTGTTGGGCATTAGATAGAATGCCACGAGAGGCAAAGCCTTGACGAGTGGTGCAATATGGCCCAGTGTTCAGAACTCGAAGCCCTATAGTGTCTGGTCTTTGTAACTAGCAATTCCAGCTCAGTATTTGTTATTTATAAATATATTCTTGTTATTATTTTTGGATAAAACTGTTGTAGTAGTTCTCAAACAACTGTAGTGTTTTATGACATTATAACACATGATTTTAAGGTTTTCTGGCTTTGTGTGTTTTATATAATGGCATTATATATGACATATGGTACTGTATGTATGTACCACTATGTTTTATAGAGATTTTATTAAATAAAAAAAAAATTATATGTAATATTTTTCATGGTTGAATTAAATGATATTTTAAACCTTTCTCCATGTTTGTTGTCCTGTATTACCACAATGGCACATGAGAGTAAATAACTCCTTTTTGGGGGTAAAACTTTGGAAGTTAAAATAACTCTCCATAAGCGTCAAATCAACTCTACTCACGGAGTTAGTATCACTCCTGTAGGAGTGAAAATAACTCATTCATTTGAGTTATTATAACTCCAAAAATAGAGTTGAAACGAAGGAGTTAAAATAACTCCGAAAAATCGGATTATCCTGAACCTTTATTTTTAACTCTATTTTTGAGTTGTTTCAACTCCCTGAAAATAACAGTGTAGCCATCCGAGATATCGTACATATTTCAAGATGGCGGATGTAAGTTGTGGAACCAAGCAAACTACGTGAATATAAGCGAAAAATCCTACATGCAACCCTGTCCATAGCAATATTTGAGCAGATAGACGAAAGATTTACGATCCCCGTAGCCTTAGCTATGTTCACGTCAATCAACAGCACTGCCTAATAATTGCACCATAATCATCAACACGAGGAAAACACTACAAGACAATCATTGAGGTACCTTCTAGGATGAGTGTTCTCTGAGATTCAACACTAAATACATTACAATGACTTCCATATTGTTTATACTTTAATTAAACAAGAACGTGGTCTTAAGTTCACATGTAAGTATTGTGCCTTAATGTTTCAGACTAGACTAGAGGACTGAATATATTGCAGTTATCTCATTAACAAAATAACACTGAAGCCTTAGAGGTATTTAGAAATATGCTCACCGATTAGCATTCGTTCTTGGCTTTTCTCACATTTTTATTGAAGATAAACACTGGAACATATGCAAGTTACTGTCATGTTCATGGTCGTGAAATATCGATGGCATCACATGCTTTCTGAATTGAAAACAAATACATTTTAATTCGGCACATTCAAACAAACCAATGCGATGCAAAGTTCAGCAGTCCTTTATTGGAACAGTCTTTCTTTTGGCGATGATGTCCACGCGGAACCATTAGACGGAATCATGCATATTGTGACCACTGGCAAATTATCCTTGCATTTACTACGAAGCTTAAGTTGAGGCAGTTGAAAAATATATCATCAGTAGGTCAAAATAGATAAAGGTACCCGACAGTGCGTTCGTGAAACAGAAAATTAAGATAAATATCTTCATTATAGTTAAAAGAAGTTCTACACAATGTGACAACAACGATCCTGAAAATCATGTCAAGTACAGATTTTCGCAAGTACATTGCAACTTTTTGCAGAGTCAGAGATAAAGTACATGAAACTACCCTTCGCCCATCTTCGCAGTACAGTGCACAATTGCAGGGACGGCGCAGCCGGGGTGGCTATAGCCTCTCTACTTTTTTGCCAAAAAAAATTAGCCCCCCCTATACTTACAGTGGTAATGCTGAGCGTAAGCGTGTTGGTCTTTTTCTCTGTCTGTTTTTTCAATCGGTTAACCTTTTTACTTCTGCGACGTTCTTCATGTCGTAAGTTAAACTCCAAGCCGTTTTCAAATACCTATATGTCTAAACTGATAGAGAAATAAGTCAAATATCAAGGAAGAGTTGATGTATATATGGCACAAAACGATCGGCCGGCTACCTTAATTCCGACATAACTGGTCCTGTATCCGGAGGGCATCTCTTTTTCTACCCATACCAGTTAGTAATACTGCTGATATGTCTGATTTTGTGACTATGGTGCTGACATTGTCTTGTTATCATTGTTGAACAAGATAGAACCTTAACAACCCGCACTCAGTGTCCATTTTACTAAACTACACCTGCATAAAAATAACTAAAGGTACATTCTTCTCAAGGGACCTTATTATTGCACTATAGGTAACAGGACATGTCAGAGGAAGAGGTCCAAAGCCATCAATTTACCTTTGACTTTACTGCATGGTTTAGATACCTTTAAGGCAGAAAACTAGCTAGACATTAGAGTTATGTGGTTACATTTGAAAAATTATATTACCGTAAAAGAACCATTAGCACTGAGTTTCCCCGATAGTGGTTAATAATTATTTGCATGACAATATTAAGGCAAACTCTGTTGTTTATTAGTGACGTCGTAAAAAGTATACAATCCAGTGCAGTCTAGACTTTAACAAGTTCAACGACCAGAGGCGGATACAGGGGGTATGTTCATGGGGCTGCAACCCCTTTATGACTCCTGGAGATCACTGTAAATAGCATTTTAGATTCTAGATTTCAAAGTATTTATTTTTGCAACCCCCTATGACTCACTCAACCCCCCTTTCACAAATTGCTGTTAATTACGATTTTTTTGTTGATTTTGCTGTGGTCATCGATTGTGCCGGTCATGTTTAAGGTGTTAAAAAACACATATATGCATTGTACGACTACCTCAACTGTTACACGGCTTCCATCTGGACTCTAAATTTAGACATTGAGTATACCATTCTTGTAAAATATGGTGCCGAACAAGCTTATTGTTGATGCATGCAAAATTATACTTTAGAAATAAAGAAGAATGAAACAGACCTTCCGTGTTTGCACAGGTTCATATAAACCAAGGTAGTTTGGGAGAATTTGAGAGCAGAACAAACACGAGACCGCAGGTCGAGTGTTTGTACCTAGCAAGAATCTACCCTTTTCCATAGTACAATGTATGTAATTAATTTGTAAAATCAAATTTCCATACTTTGTAATTAATAGATAAAGAATGAGCGGCCGATCTTTATCCGATTTACAAACTCGAGCTGAAAGCCGATCTTTATCCGATTTACAAACTCGAGCTGAAAGCGAGAGTTTGTAAATCGGATAAAGATCGGACACGAATTCTTTATCTTACTTATCAAACGTTTAGATGTAGAGTCGTGTTTTCAGTTATTTTGGCGTTCTTTTGGCAGAGAAAATCGAAGCCAAAGTTTATTTAAATCAGGACGAAATCTGTATCGATTAAAGATCACTTATCGGTCGGTGATTTCCTTTGGTTTTGCTTCATGAATTATTAATGAGTTTGATAAATTGATTTACAAACTCTTTACATAGTATGGAAATTGATTTACAAACTATGTTACCACTTTGATGTAAATAGTATGTAAAATTATACGAGTGTACACACAATTTACAAAGTATGTCAATAGCTTGTAAATGTAATTTGGAAATACTTTGGAAATTGCGATGTATCAGGGGAATCAATACGAATTTACAAACAATTTATAGGCAATTTACAAAGTCCATTATATTTTACATAGTTCCATTTACAGTCTATTTACAAAGTATTCACACTATATTTACATACTATAGGAAAAGGTGGATTTTTCCAGTGGGCCTGCTCGAGAATTCTCCCAAACTTACCAAGGTTTGCATGAGCACTGTGCAAACACGGAACGTCTGTTTCATTTCTTTATAAAACAATTATTTTGGGTGCTTATCTTACGGTATAACGCGTTTCCATGTTTGCACAGGCTAATTAAAACGAATGCGCGTACTAGCTAAATTATCATACAAACTGTCATAAAATACGCCGAGCATTTGAAAACATGAGAGAAATGTTGGAAGCACAACTCGAAGGCGCGCGTTATATCGTGGCTATGCTATAATTCAACTAATACCATGGTCGCCTCGGTTTTGTTTGCTCTACGAGGGACATTTAATCTCTAACATCCCTCATCAGCATGCAAGCTGATGCAATATGCATGAGAGAAACTTAGGAGAGCATGCAAGCTGGCGAGCGAACGCTAAGGTCCCCCTAGTCCTGACCTGGCTTCTTTTTCGACCGACTCGTAGACTGGAAGGTCGTGGGAAAAAGAGTCCAGCAGATATTGCATGCGCATGCTCAAAATTGTCCAATCAGGAATAAGGTCAAATTCGCGGGAATATTCGCGGGGTTTACCGAATAAAATTATATTTGAGAAGGTTGAAAATGGCCGATAATCTCAGTGCAGAATTTCTCGCAACATATGCCCTCCTGCAATACAAACAAAAACAATTTCTTGCTTTAGAGTATTTATTGCTTTCCGTATGGACCACTAGGACCAAATCCTTCAGGAGGGTATTAAGAATTTGTATTTACACTTAGATCGAAGGTTAAAGTCCACGCATTTTGTTTTCACTGAAATCAGTCAGCTTCACTGCTGTTACCCCGTGTTCCTTTAGTTTAGACATTTGATCATCCATCAGAGATACGAGTGCAGAAATCAAAATTATAACCTAAAAATTACAAGTTAGTTGCGGTGAAAATCGTAAAGGTCATACGAAAGGAAATAAAGTACAAACCAGCGACTTCCTAAATCCAGTGCTGAAGTTGACGAAGACATATTTCGCTTGGCATAGATTAAATAATATTAGATTAATTTATAATTGCACAATTTCGAGGCATAATAAACGTTGATACAATTCAGTAAACACCACACTCCACTCGCACTCCGGATTCGCCGACATGATGAGCTATATATGTAGCCAGGCCACACCATATTTTTATGGTGAGGCACCGGGCTGTGGCCTGTTACATTACTGACATGCGCATGCAATGTCTACTGGACTCTGTCCGGCGACCTTCCAGACAACGGAGCGGTCGAAAGAGAGGCCAGGTCAAGATTCTAAGGTCCCCTTTGACCACATCGGACTAGAGTAAGTACTGGGATAATACTTTTTCATCTAACCCTGCACGCCTTCTGTCGATTTATGACTGCGCAAAGAACCTGTCTTGATTCCTTATACGCCCGTCTTCCAAGGATTCTTAGGTGAAATTTACGCATTCTCAGTATGGATCAGAAATATTTAGTCTTTTATCTACCGCATTCATCACACGACTAGGTAATTTTCTGACGTGTTTGACGAGAACAGGTTGTATAATTAGCATTTTAAAAGCAACCCAACTGCTTATGCATGCGTAGAAACTAATCCTCCCTCGGCTCGCGGGGGGATTTGGTACCTAATCTCCCTCATGTCATGTATTACTTATAAATATAAACGCCATTACCTGCCCCTACAAAACAAATTGTAGAAACACAGTTGCTTGCTAGTGAAATTAGCTGAATAATAGTCAAATATTTAACCTCTACAATATTAAATATTGTCTACAATATTAAAGCCTGCAGTTACCAGTATGTTCTTGGTCTGCTTTAATTATTCATATCAGTGAACACAACTTAAACCAAAGATATACCTATGCCTTTTTCAGTTCTGTAACACTGTCTTGACGACTACCTATGGTATAGAGAATATCCACAACACACAACTAGCAAAAATTAATATATTGTGTTTTAATGTCTTTCTTGTCGTTTTGGAACTAGAAGAGCTAACCCTGACGTCTCAAGCATGTTAAGGCAAGGTTTTTGAACAACTATGATAAAACATTCAAAATTGGCTATCTCTGTCATTTATGTATGAAATACCCTATAACTTTGGAATAAGACGGTAATCGTGTGTCTTAACATTTAAGAATTGGTATTTTTGTATGTTGAATGTTACGTGACCTTAAGGCTGATAAAACAAATAAATAAAAATGGGATGGCGGAAGTTATTGTTTTGTTTCGGATTTTCGCTTTGAAATGTTAAGTTTGTTATGAGAAATGAGAATCTGTCCCGAATGGTTGACTTTTTATCCCTGAAGAGGATATAAATAGCGAAAAATGGTTCCAAGAATAGGTTAAGTGGCCTATGTTCTATATTTTCGCCTTAACAGTCTATCACGGTCAACCATTCCGATCTGATCTTTAAAGTCAACCACAAGTGTAATCAGATAAACACAAAATCGTTACTTAAAATATGCAATGTACCCACCCCGTTTTTAGTTTAAATTTCAACTTTTGTGATCACGTGGTTGGTCACGTGATAGACATTTTACCAAGCTTTAATATTAGGACGACTAAAAACGCTGAGATTAGTTATAACCACCATTGTTCTAGGATTTGGGCAAATTCAAGTGACTGTATTCAATAAAATAGATGTAACCTCGTTTACATGTTCAAACCATGCCTTAACATGCTTGAGGTGATGCACAAGAGCTCTTTCTTTGATCTTAACATTGTGCTCAAAATCATTTATTCTAAATTTTCTTTGCCTTTCATTGTAGCATCCTGAAGTAAACAATGGCGTTTTACGGAATGGTATTCAAATAAGCCTTGACCATGAAATGGTCGTGGATAACAGATTGAAGGACACGAAAGAACCCGCAGAGAATCTTGGCAATCTACATAACGTAAGAATTACCAAGCAAATAATATTCTACTTATGTTTAACATGTTGCACTACTTGCATGTGTTTAAATTTGCAAAGAAAAAACAAGCTCAGTTTCACGACGGCAAAAATGATTCAAAGTTGGTGAGGCTCCTTGAACGAGCTTTTTCGACCTAATGCACTCTAGATGAAAATTGAGGACGAAAGAAAAATAAAAAGTTAAATCGGTACAATTCCTGATTTTTAAATCGTGATTAAAGTCGCGCGCATTTTGTTTCACAACCGCGCAGCTTGAGGGCTTGGTCGAGTGACGTAACATCAGGCAAAAACCCATTGTTCACCAGCACTTGTTGTAGGTTCTATTGTTCTGGATTCCCGATGTTGCGTCACATACAATGCACGATATACTAGGCCTTGGTACTGGTCGAGCCTGGTCGCTTTTCGCTATTTTTAGCATACTTCAACAGGCTGTAGACAAATCAAGGATTCAAGCAAACACACCACTTTTCCCCCCAGAATTACTCTAAATATTATAATAATATATATAAAGAAATAAATAAGATGTGGGTTAGAGGCACTTTAATGATTGACCTGCTCTAGTGGACTAATATAAAAAGATGTTAAATCGGCTTGAATGAAAACGACATATAATTAATTTATTTTGTTCAATTTTGTTTCAGGCTGACCCTCCAATTGGATACACAACGAGAGGGCATCGGGTTATGATGGAGTCGTGTGTCATTGAGCTAGGCGTGTTTGGTGATGGTACTGACCCCAACCCCCCATAGGGAAAACTCTGTCCGTTTATTTGGGAAATGCAAAAATGTGTTAGCTATGTACAGCTAAAAAGATGTGGGACATGAACTTATCATGTAGCTTTTCTACAACTACTTGAATGGTCGCAGCTAGATTCCATCCGCCAGAAGGTCACAATCCCGAAATGTACTGCACTATTTTCTCGATGTTATATGAGTAATACAGTACCGCTCAAAACCTGTATTCTGATTGCACCATTATACTGTAGCTCTATTGTTTTTGTACTGCACTTTCTAAAGGTTAGGGTGTTTTGTATTGTTGGGTAAGCCAATTCTGTGGCTCGTTTTGAGCGGTACAGGCCGGCTCTGTTATATACCCGAATTTGTAGGGTACAAACTAAAGCAGCACTTAGAAATTTAGACGAACAGTTACGTTTCCCTCAACTATATAAAAAACATTATCGGCCCCACGAAGACTCGAACCAAAACCGTAACCCATCTATTAATCGAAACCCTAACTGTCGTCGCTATTCCTTACGCCACGAATGGATTTGCTATCAACAACCACTTTTTTAGAACTTTTATGCTGCATGCTGTTTCATTCGGAGGCGTTTACCTTATTAGACACCAGTTCCCGCTCTATGATGTTTTAGTGCAGTGGATTCGTGATTCTGTCGGATAAAAAATCTAGCCCTGACATACTTGAATAGGCTGGTCACGTGACCTTTTTAGCTTGTCGATCAAACAACATAGATGCCAGAAATGGAAAGAGCGAGCCAAAATTAGTAAACAGCACAAGTTTTAGGTTTATATATTTTTTAAACTGAAGGAATGACAATTTTCTGGCATCCATGTTGTTCCAGCACCAACATTTTTGATTGACAAGATCACGTGACAATGTACTGCAAAGGGCCAATTGAGAGTTCACGATCTGTAAACAAACATGGAATTCGAAACTATTTTGAAACTATTTATTCTTTTCAAATTAAAGGGAATGAAGAAACCTATGAGTTTTATGCCCGTGTTTACATAGTCTCACGAAGGCACAGGTAACAACCAATCAGAGCACATATACGCACTGTTGAATGTATTTGATAAACTATGGTATAGACAGATCAAAGACACAAAATAATATGTCTTTAGGAACGAAGTTTCGTTCACTCAGGAGCGTTTCTATTTTTTCCTTTACAATCAATTTTGATTTCAAATGGATTATCATGTAGATGGCTTAGTTAAACCTTAATTTATATGTAAGATCGTATGTTATTTAGCCTTTCTTGATTAATATTTGATAGGGTAGAAATGTCGACAACAAAACAAAAATAGCTCGTTACTTCGACTATGTTCTTGTTGTCTTCCAACATCTAGCGTGTTTGTATATGTACCAATTGTTTAATTCATCATCGTAGTTTTTAAATGGTTTATTGGCTACAAAATTTAATGGGTGAAACATTATATTCAGGGCCGAATGTAGCCTGCTATGCAAACGTATTTTTCACTCTCATAAATTCGAAGAAAAAAGTAACGTCTGCTTACCCGAGCGCTTAATTAGTTTCCAATATGCACACCTCATTGTGTTATGGACCAATCAGATTTTACCTTCCATATCCTGGAAAGTGACGTAATGTTACATAAAAAATTAATTCAGACAATACATTTGCCATTGACCAATCATAGGAGAGTGTTCACTGGCGCGCCAATTCACTAAAATTCTAACAACCGCTTTGATTGGGCAGAAAAATAAAACAAACGTGCTGACGTCATGCTTACATATTGGAAACTAATTAAGCGCTCGGGTAAGCAGACGTTACTTGTTTTCTTCGAATTTATGAGAGAGAGAAAATACGTCTGCAAATGCGCCTTTTGCTGGAATGCAATCACATACGTGGGTGTACTGGAAGGCAAAACATCTGACTTAGTTTCATTCATTTAAAGGCACTTGTACGAGAACGGTAGTGTTATTAGCAAAACCTGATTGTAAATGTTATTTTCCACCTCCAATCCACTGTCAATCTTTCTAAGAGAGCATTTATAAGTTTGTTTGCCATCCAGTAAAGCCTTTCCCATGGCATAATGAATTCATTTCATTGGTTATTGAAGTGATATATCACCATGTGACAGTTTCCTGCAAAAGGCCTAGCTATTGTTGGTAATCTTTAAAGTTCATTGTAAAATTCATTAATAATTCATGAGGGTGACCAACCAATCCAAATACAGTATTCAGGTCACATGGGTGCTGCTGTAAATCCCAATAAAGACTATTAATGAGGTACATTAACTTTCATACAGATTTCTTACTGATCTAATTAATTCATTAACTTTGATACAGATTTGATAAGACGCTAGAATGTGGACATTAGACCCTAGAACTACTCGTAGCAATTTCGCACTAAATAGTGATATTTAAAGAAAAAACTAAAGAAATAGCAACGACTAGTACTATTTAGATTTAGTAGTGTTTCACGGGTCAAATGTCCGCACTCTATTGCAAGATGGTACATAAAAAGAGTTAATGAAGCCGTAACTAACCTTCTGTCTCTTTTCACGAAGATACTCATTCCCTCCTCTCCTTTCAGCTCCAATAAATGGCAATTAATTCCGCATGTTAGCAAATATAGACTTTTGGGGGGTAACGGTCGCCATTTTGCTGTTTTTGGTGGACGAAAGCGTTGGGTTGTCATATTTAATTCACGACAACTCACTGCAACCACGTTAACTTTCAAGTCAGTTCAGTAATCAAAACCATTATTGTTCATTGCTCCATTGTACTTTTTCATTTAATAATAATAATAATAGCGATGTTTAGACAGGGTGCCCATATCTCCGAGGAGTTTTTCAATGGGGCCCTGCGTAACATAACTAATAAAGTAAAATAAAGTTTAAAGAGAATAGTTACAACTAATTAATAACAATGATAAGTAAAAATTGATAAAAATGTATTTACAATAAGAAATCTAAAAAGTTAAAAAGTAAAATGCGCTTTAAAATTGGCTAATGAGTTCGAATCTCGTATTTCGGATGGGAGGGAATTCCACTCGTCCAAAGCCTGATAGGTAAAACAATGCTTTCCCCAGTTTGTTCTTGCTTGTTTAAGATGGGCATTGTTTCTCTGCCTAGTGTTATGATTATGTACATCTTTATTTAATAAGATATTAAAATCAAAGTCAATTTGACTGTTCATAAGTTTGTAAACTAGTGTACATCTGTGTGCTCGCCGCCGTTGACTAAGCGTCTTCCAGCCCAAAGTCTGGAGGGCTTCTGTTGAGGACGAGAAAGGGGAGGCGTCTAAAATCACTTTAGCAGCCTTGTTCTGGACTATTTGTAGACTATTCATGATGGTAACATTGTCTTTATCCCCCCATACGATATCAGCGTAATCTAAAATTGGCAATATCATAGCATTATATAGAGTTAAACGGGCTCGCCGGGGTAGTAAATGTCTAATACGACGTCTTAAAAGCCCAATGCGTTGATTGGCCTTTGATATAATAGTGTCAACATGATCGGACCAAGTCATGGTTTGATTAATAGTGACTCCTAAATATTTGATTGTAGTCAAGTGTGACACTATCTATAATAAACGAGACACTACCACAAGACTTTAACTTGTGAGCACTTCCAATGAACATAAAGTTCGACTTTTTGACGTTCAGAGTCAAAAGATTGTCATTAAACCAATTTGCAACATTGGCTAAATCCGCACTATTTAGCTTCATTTCGATATCCTTGGGAGATGACGAGGAGTAATATATAACAGTGTCGTCGGCGTACATGGAAACTTCACACGAGTTGAGACAGTTTGGCAAACTATTGATGTAAATAAGAAACATCAAAGGGCCGAGTATACTTCCTTAAGGCACCCCGACTGGGACGTGATTACAAGATGAATGATTGTTGTCGACAACTGTGACTTGGCGTCTGTTTGACAAATAGGACTCGAACCAATCAGTGACGTGATCTGAGAGGACAATAGATTCGAGCTTGGAAAAGAGCAGTTTATGATCGACAGTGTCGAACGCCTTGGACAAATCCAAGAACGCTGCGCCAGTTATGCGGCCCTTATCCATATTCTGCAGAATACTATCGGTGACGTGGGCAAGCGCAACAACAGTAGATAGCTTCTCCCTAAATCCAAATTGCTTACACTTCAAAAGGTTATTCTTATTCAGGAAATCATAAACTTGAGTGTGAACTGCTTTTTCGAGAATCTTGCTTATTGTTGGTAGTACGGTAATCGGACGATAATTATTTACATCGGTATGGCTACCACTCTTGAATAAAGCAGAAACTTTGCCCATTTTCCAGACATCTGGGAAGGTTCCGCATAGAAGAGAGCGATTAAATAAGCGTGTGAGAGATGTAGTTATGACTCCAGATGTGTCTTTAAGCAATCTTGCACTAATCCGATCTAACCCAAGAGCTTTGTTGGTCTTAAGTTCCTTCAGCCGCTTTAAAACAAAACTCTCCGTAATTGATTGAAAAACAAACTTGGCTCCAGGCCCGTTATCCGTTATCAGTAAAGTGTGGCGATCAGAAATGCCGCATCCTAATCTGGACTTCAGCTGATTGGCTAATCTTAATCCAATAGTAGAAAAATGTAAATTCAACGTTTCTGCAATCGTTTTCGTTTTCATTTCACAAGTAAGATAAAATATTCGCGTCCGATCTGTATGGGCAAGCGGCTCGCCA
The DNA here is from genome assembly GCA_030867875.1 of Actinernus sp. WN-2022. NCBI lineage: Eukaryota > Metazoa > Cnidaria > Anthozoa > Actiniaria > Actinernidae > Actinernus > Actinernus sp. WN-2022. The sequence goes on from JAOWCC010001501.1 coordinate 38,961,370, forward strand.
TTGTAAATGCCCATACAGATCGTCCGCTCATATTTTATCTATAACTTAAAGTTTGGGATAGCTGAAAATATGTACGTTAAGCCGATGTAAAATAGATGATATATATATATATATATATATACATGTATATATATAATAATCTTCCACAAGCATCACACGTTCAAAATCTGCTCCATAAAAGTAATATATGTAAACACAAATGAAGTAAGACGATGTTTAAACGATAGCCACCTATATTTCGGCCGTGTAGAACGGCCTTCTTCAGGGTGAATGAATAAACCGTTACATTCGTGATTCTACAAGTAATGATGACAAATACATACAGAATTGAAAGTGCGCGCGCATAATATAACTGGAAAATGGAATACAACTCCAAACTATGCGCGCACTATATAACGCTCTACAAATTGCGCGCGTAACCATTTAGGAACTACTAGCATAAAATGAAATAATAAGTTAAGACCAAGAACTATATATATGAGCCTATCTTCGCGCACGGCTCTTGCGATTCTCGTCATAAAAGAAATCACTCTCGTTTAGTCCATTAGGCCTGACAGTGTTAAGTTTGTAAGCCCACTGTCCTTCTTTAACTCTAAGGTCCTCCTTAGCAAACACCTTATCTATAAGCTGAACGCTTAAATTATCCAATCCATTATGTCCTTGGCTGTAGAAATGTCTGTATATGAAATCATCGGTTTCCTTGTTACTAGGCGATAATTTGGCATGAGCCCGTAGTCGACTCTTGTGATTATTAAACCTTAATCTAAACTTAGTGGTAGTAGAGCCGACATATTGAATACCGCATACTTTACAACTGAGAAGATAAATAACATTACTAGAGTTACAGTCTAGTACATAGTTAATTGAATACGATTTCTTTGTAGTATTGCTATTGAAGGTGTTGATACAATGAATATAGTTGCAGACGTCGCATCTTTTGTCATTACATTTCCGTGTACCTGGAACTGTATTGGTGTTCTTTAATGGTTTCAGTTTAGCACGAACCAAGTAGTTCCGCAAGCTTTTCGGGCGTCGAAATGCCATTATCGGAGTTTCCGTAATGGCTCTCCTACATCTATCTGAGCTGTGTAGGAGCGGGTGCAACTCCCTAAGTATCCCTCCAATGTTAGGTAGGCCCGGGTGGTATGTAACAACAAACGGTGTCCTATTTTTCTGTACTTTGGCTTTAGGTGTTAATGCCTGTTCCCTGTCCATCATTCTTGCTCTTTGTATTTGGCTCTTCACATAACTTCTCTTGTATCCCCTTACTATCAAGAAGTTACATAACTCCGCAGCCCTCCGTTCAAATAATTCCAATGTTGAGCAAATGCGTCTAAGTCTCATGGCTTGTGCGTATGGTATACTCTTCTTGCAGCTATTGGGGTGGCATGACGTGTGGTACAGGTATTGATGTTTATCTGTTGGTTTCGTGTATAAGTCGGTATCAATGCTGCCATTATTGTTGATAATTTGAAGATCCAGAAAGTTAATACGATCTTGTGACCAGTCCCATGTAAATTTGATGGTATTATGAGCATGATTTATATACGTTAAGAATTCTTGGAGTTTCTCCTCACCCTCCGTCCAAATCATAAAGATGTCGTCTATATATCTCAACCAAGTATGAGGTTTTATCTCAGCCTCCGCGATAAGTTTGGTTTCCAGTCGATGCATAAACAGGTTTGCGTAAGTAGGTGCCATTTTTGTACCAATTGCCGTCCCTAGTTTTTGCAAGAAATGTTTATCATTAAATTGGAAATTGTTATTCTTCAATACCAACTCTGCTAGGTCTACTATGTCTTCTGTTGGTACTTCCTGGTTTACTCTGCTGTTAAGCGCCTCCCTGATAGCTTGCAATCCTTCATAATGAGGAATGTGTGGATAGAGACCTACGACGTCAATAGTAACGAGCAAAGCCCCTTCAGGAAACGTGCCAATGTCTTTAAGTTTTTTCAGGAAATAATTAGTGTCCTTGATATAAGAAGGAATCAAAGGTACCAAATCTTTTAACTGATGATCAACAAATTCTGATATTTTTTCTGTAGGTGTGTTACAACCAGAAATAACAGGTCTCCCAGGACAGTCTTTTTTGTGAAGTTTAGGAAGAAGATAGAAACGCCCCGCTTTAGCATCACTATTTATCAACAAGTATTGCAAAGTTGAATCACTAATATATCCATCGCCTTGAAGTTTTTTAATCCTCTTGTTGATTTTCTTGATCATATCCTTTGTGGGATCTGTCTCCAAAGTAACATACACCTCTTTATCATTAAGCTGCCGCATAGCTTCTCTAATGTATTTATCCCTGTCCATTATGACCACTGCTGATCCCTTGTCCGCCTGCTTAATAACAATGTCCTCATATCCACGCAAATTCTCTAACGCTTTTTGCTCTTCCCTGGTAATATTTCTATGACATTTTGCCTTTAAATTTTGTGTTAAGATTTTCTTCTCCAGTACACTTGCGTAAGCCTCTAATGCTAATTCCCTGTTCTTATCCGGGCACCAGTTCGATTTCTTCCTAAAGGCAGGAACATCCGAAAAGTCACCATCTATGTCATTGTCATCATAGAAGTATTCCTTTAAACGAATACGCCTTACATAATCTGAAATGTCTTTTTTTAAAGCAAATACATCTATTTCTTCTGGGGTGGGACAAAAAGTAAGTCCTTTAGATAATATTGATTTCTCAGCCTCTGTAAGTGTCCTACTCGACAAATTAACAACTACTTGTAGGCCATCGTGATATTCTTGGTTATGAAACGAGCCCATCCCTATTTGCTCAATCGCAGGGGCCTCCTCGTTATCTGTTTTATTTTCCTCTGTGATATTTCCCGTTGAATGCTCATTAGGTGTACAAACTTCAACTTTAACATGTTCTTCTAAAGAGTGATTGCTTAAAAACTCGTTATTTCCTTCCTTTGTTAAATCGATCAATAAGAGGGGTGAGTCGATTGGAAGAGGATTAATACCTCTGTAGTCTATTTCAGGACCAAGGTCTTCCAGTAATACTGGGATTCCACGCTCTGTTCCCACCATTTCTCTTCTAATACCAGTAATAAATTGATGAATATGAGATTCCGATGGTTGTAAATCAGTAACACAGCACTGCTCAGGTGTAATAACTGGTGTAGTTGTATTCTGTTTCGGACACAGTTTATCTAGTTTACTACTTCTTCTTCTTAACAATGAGAGTAACAATGAGCTCGTCACAGATCAATGAGCTCAATGAGCTTGTCACAGATCTCCCTTATCTTCTGCTTGATATTGTCCAAAATATCTTGTCCTAAATAATTCAAAATCCTTGTTTCCATTTGCAATATATTATTAGTAATAATATCCAGGGCTACTTCTGATTCCCCGATAACCAGATCTCGCATCCCCTTTGAAGCGTCCATAAGTATTGTGTTCCATTTTTCCTCAAACCCATCTGTAAATTTGTCGATGTTTGCCGTTTTTCGCAACTGTAATCCTTCCGGTATAACATTTTGTTCCTGACAAGTATGTAGAAATTCACAATGATGTTGGTATCGCACCTTCTTTTTCTGTAGTTTCAGCAACTTGTAGAAGTAGTATGATTCAGGTTTATCCATATTTTTCGATGCAAAATTCAATAATAATCTTCCACAAGCATCACACGTTCAAAATCTGCTCCATAAAAGTAATATATGTAAACACAAATGAAGTAAGACGATGTTTAAACGATAGCCACCTATATTTCGGCCGTGTAGAACGGCCTTCTTCAGGGTGAATGAATAAACCGTTACATTCGTGATTCTACAAGTAATGATGACAAATACATACAGAATTGAAAGTGCGCGCGCATAATATAACTGGAAAATGGAATACAACTCCAAACTATGCGCGCACTATATAACGCTCTACAAATTGCGCGCGTAACCATTTAGGAACTACTAGCATAAAATGAAATAATAAGTTAAGACCAAGAACTATATATATGTAGGATTGATTTCCGTAAAACATGGGAGTAGAGCGAAGTATATGGTGAAGAAAAAAGACAAATAAACTACAAGTTCATCCTTACAAGCCTGTTTCGTGGTTGCCCACTCGTCAGGGGATTTAATAAGAGTATACTTTTACCGTCGCTTATATACAGAATGATTTACATAACAATAGTATTGATGACCTAATCAAACTAGCCTAATATATGCAGCGCGGAATTTAACAGTTGAATTATTACGTAGGAGGGCTTTGTTTCTGTGTCGGCAGGAAGACACGAGTTCATTACGTTTGTTTAGTGTGGACAGTTCAGGTCGGCAGATGATTAGAAATTTTTCTTTGAGGCATAAGTTACATCTTTTACTGGAGCTACTGTACGGCGAGTGCGACGAGAGAATGCGCCAGAAAAGTGATCAATGTTGTTGTCTTTCAGATTCCAAGTGTATTTGCTGAGTTCGGTAGAGTTTTTGTGTTTAGCGTGGCGGAATGATGCGGTGTGGTTCCTGTATCTTGTTTTGAATTCGTTTTCCGTAAGTCCGATGTATGTTTATGTCTTGCTGTTGTCTTTATGCGTTATTGTTGCTTGGTAAATGACTGATGATTGTAGGCAGTTTCCGTTGAGCGGGCAGGCGTTCTTTTGCCGGCAGTTGCATGTCTTGTTTACTTCAGTTGTAGTTGCGGTGGTGGTATCATTGGCTTGTGAAGGCGATAGTATACTCTTGTTATGTTTATCGATAATCTGTTTGGTGTTGCTCATGCAGCTGTAGCTAATCTTGATAGTGTTGCGGTTGAAGATTTTGTGAAGGTTGTGATCTTTGGGGAAGTGTTTATCTACTAAAGCGAGGAATTTGTGCCCGATGTTAGTGCTGACGTTCTTGCTAAAGGGAGGGTTGTACCAGAGTATGTTGTTGCGTTGGCGGTTTTTTCGTTTGTTAGGTGTGGCGGGTTCGTACTGAAGGGTGTAGTTATATTCGCTTTCGTTGAGAGCCTTCTGGTATGGAGGGGCGGCTTGGTCGAAGGACGCTTTGTTGGAAGACAGGGATGAAAGTCGTTTGTTAATGCCGGCGGGAATGTTTTTTGTAGTGACGGGCGGATGGTTACTTTCACGGTGAACGTATAGCAGTGTAGTATTAGGCTTCGTGAAAGGCTGATAAGTGCTTTGGTTAAGGTTGAATGTAACGTCTAGGAAGTTGATGGTCTGTTTGTTGGCTTCTATGGTGATGCGTAGTCCGTTGTTGTTAAAGATGCGGCATATTTCCTTCTTGATGTTTTCTGTGTCTCTAGGTGTAGCGTTAGTGATGGCTAGTCCGTCGTCTCGGTAAAGTCCTACATTTATGTTAAGGTGCTGGAGCTGCGAGAGAAGAAAGCTTCCTATAAGCTCGCACGTTTCCGCTCCGTCGAAGCTGCCCATTGTGACGCCAAATGTTGTGTTGCCTTTCTTTTGCCAGGGTTGCTGCTTGTGAATTAGGATGGAGTTTTTTGTGTGGGTTATTATGTTTCTTTCGTCGGCCGTGATGTTGACGTGGGCGGAGGCGAAGTCGAGTGCTTTGTTAAGAAGGTCTTGACTAATGGATGGATAAAATTCTTCGATGTCAAAACAGATGAAGCTGGATTGCTGTTTTTCCTTGGTAGCGTTAAACCAGTCGATTACAGATGCGGTGTTTTTCCATTGATTGAAGCTGCATTTGCGGGCGATGTTACTGTTGATGCGGTCAAGGATCTTTTTGCTTACTTTGCCTATTTCGGGTTTCGTCGGGTTGATTAGTCTGCAGGTTGGTTTGTTAGCGAAGTTAGGCTTGTGGTCCTTGAGTGTTATGAAGGCGTCTTTGTAGGCTGTAGTGTCCACTCTGTCGTCAATGTCGAGTTTCGCAGCAATGTCTTTGCTTTCTTTGTGGATGGCGCGTGTAGCTTCAGGTTGTGCTTTCTTGTAGGATTTATTGATGTTTTTCTTAAGGAGATCATTGTATGCAATCACATACGTGGGTGTACTGGAAGGCAAAACATCTGACTTAGTTTCGTTTATTTAAAGGCACTTGTACGAGATCGGTAGTGTTATTAGCAAAACCAGTTTGTAAATGTTATTTTCCACCTCCAATCCAGTGTCAATCTTTCTAAGACAGCGTTTATAAGTTTGTTTGCCGTCCAGTAAAGCCTTTCCCATGGCATCACTAGTTCAATTCATTGGTTATTGAAGTGATATATCACCATGTGACTGTTTCCTGCAAAAGGCCTAGCTATTGTTGGTAATCTTTAAAGTTCATTAAAGTTTGGGACAGCTAGAAATATGTACGTTAAGCCGATGTAAAATAGATATTATTTATATATCCAGTCAATCCAGTCAATCCATTTGAATCTGTTGGTAGCATCTTCCCGTTACATATGCGTTGCATTTAAAGGAGCTGTGTTAACAGTGGTTTGCTACGTTTTAAATAATACTAGTACTGAGAGTAATAGGGTTATTTATAATTTACTTATAAAGGGGTGCTATGAAATCAGACATTTATTTTGAATCCCTTTATGCTGGGGCGAGGGAAAAACCTCTGTCGGCACCAGCGATGTTTTCCTGTCGAACATGTGCAACGATGACGCAAGCATGACGTTTCACATTGTTTGAAAAAAATGGAGCCCATGTTCTTTGAAAAGCAGTCTCCTGCTTGATGTCATGCACATAATGACGTAACAGAAAGGAAAGCGGTTTCAAACTAGTTTTTCATGCAGATAGACCATAATGTTCAGATCTACAACAATCGCGGGTGCCGGCAGAGGTTTCTTTCCTCGCTCCAGCATAGAGGTATTAAAAAGAAACCTCTGTTCGCAAGGTTAATAAAAGGGAGCAAATATTGTCAACAAAAACAATGAAACAGTGAGTTTTGTTTCCCCAGGATCTTGACGTGTCGAGGGAAACATCGACAGTCGAGCGAAACAAAACTCACTGGTTATTAATTTTGTTATAAGGACATAAGTTTTACTAGAGGCAAAGTTGTGCGTAAATATAGGACCTACATGATACAAGCAACATTTGCCGTCTTCTCTTCGGGAAGCTGCTTTTCGACACAAAACACGTTTAGTGTCTTTCTTGCATCTTTATTTAGCTGCCAATTTCTTTCTCACTCTTGATAAAGATGTAAATTGTTTCTTTGGAGCTAGTCTTCTTTCGTCGAAAAGGTCACTGGCTTTTGACGAAGATCTATACATTAGCTAGCCAGTGGCGCACGCGACACCAGCGGGCAACAATTGATGCGTTGTTACCCTCTGACGTCATAGTTTTGAAAATTGCTGCCCGCGCGGGTAAATTTGTTTTGTTACTTGTCAGGTGACCATAAATCAACCAATGAGGATGCACGTTATATCTGGAAAACTTATGGCTATATAACAAAAACTTTATTGTACCCTTAATTACAAATGAAGTCCAATCTCAAGATGTATAAAATATGTCAATTAGTAATCAGAGAATATATTACATTATGATTACACTCGTAATAAAATTTCCAAGGTATCAAATGAAAACGTTGAACTGGATATTTTAAAGTCTTTTGTAATCCTATACCATTGTTATCATTGCAAGTTTCTAAACATTATTAATAGTCAATTAGGTAGTCAACCAATCATGTGCGCTGACTGACACCACGTGATGGTCTCTGTATACCCAGTACAGAAATGATCAATCTGGTCACGCCTGGCATAAGTTACTTCAAAATCGATCACTAAAAGCGAGCCAAAAATATATAAACCAGCACATCTAGTTTAATTCGCTGTCAAATTTAACGAAATTTTCGTATGTTAATATTAAAATGAAATAACGTATTTAGGATCAAACACGTTTGTATATTGAGGTTGGTGTGACGTCATAACGAACGACTCCTTTTAAGGTGAAATTCACTCTTGATAAAGATGTAAATTGTTTCTTTGGAGCTAGTCTTCTTTCGTCGAAAAGGTCACTGGCTTTTGATGAAGATCTATACATTAGCTAGCCAGTGGCGCGCGCGACACCAGTGGGCAACAATTGATGGGTTGTTACCCTCTGACGTCATAGTTTTGAAAATTGCTGCCCGCGCGGGAAAATTTGTTTTGTTACTTGTCAGGCGACCATAAATCAACCAATGAGGACGCACGTTATATCTGAAAAACTTATGGCTATATAACAACAAACTTTATTGTACCCTTAATTACAAATGAAGTCCAATCTCAAGATGTATAAAATATGTCAATTAGTAATCAGAGAATATATTACATTATGATTACACTCGTAATAAAATTTCCAAGGTATCAAATGAAAACGTTGAACTGGATATTTTAAAGTCTTTTGTAATCCTATACCATTGTTATCATTGCAAGTTTCTAAACATTATTAATAGTTAATTAGGTAGTCAACCAATCATGTGCGCTGACTGACACCACGTGATGGTCTCTGTATACCCATTACAGAACTGATCAATCTGGTACTCAGACCCCATAAGGTGGATGAGCACCTTACTTGGGAAAGACACATTAAGTACATCACGAAAAAAGTAGCCTCTGGTCTTGGTGCGTTAAAAAGGATCACGCCGGGCTGACGGGCTCAGATTTAGCGCCATTTCGACCAGCGGGTTTCCGATCCAATATAGTGGACGGCGCGAATCATTCCAGATTCAAATCTTGGTTTTACAAAGATTTCAGGGAAATCTACTACGTCAGAGATCAAGACAACGTGCTTCGACGAAGAACTAAATGAGGCCTGTCCATTTTAAGCTCTTTCGCGATCTATAAGATAAATAGAAGTGAAACGTTGGCTTCAATAGTGTCTCCATTTTGATTTGGAAGTCTCTGCCTTTGATTTGTGTACTTCGGGATAAAAAGGCTATGTAAGTTCTATACGCTGGGATGTATTAGTAACCAGTCCCTGTGAACCGTCATGTTTGTGTATGTAGGTCCAGGGCGTCGTCGTGTATAAGTATGTAGGCCCTGGGTGCAGTTATGGACAAGTATTTAGGTTGTGTACTGTCGCGATGTCTGAGATAGGTCGCGTTGGCCGATATGAGTCAGTGCACTGTCATTGTATCATGCGTAGCCCTGGTGTACCGTCAAGAATCAGTGTGTAAACAGGAGACATCGTGTGCGTTACGTAGATGTACTTATAAAAGTCCTGTGCACCAGCTCTAACGAATTTTGAGGCCCCGTCGGCCGCCACGAGTCAGTATTTAGACTTGGTATGAGGATTCAGTAATGGGGCCCCGTCGGCTCCCACGAGTCAGTGTGTAGTCTCGGTAAGAAGATTCAGTAATGAGGCCCCGTCGGCGGCCGCGAGTCAGTGTGAAGACGCAGTAATGAGGCCCCGTCGGCTGCCACCAATCAGTTTGTAGACTCGGTGCGAAGACTCAGTAATGGGGCCCTGTCGGCCACCACGAGTCAGTGTGAAGACTCAGTAGTGGGGCCTTGTCGGCCGCCACGTGTCAGACAGAAGGCCCTGTTGCCGAATGTGTCCCCGTGTGGCACACATTTCGGCGTGGAAGGCCCCGTCGACCGTTCCACAGAGGTGGGCCAGACACCATGTATTTTTCTAATCCGTATTTATTTCAGTATCGTTACAGAACTTACAGATGTGTTCAAGGCGACATGCTCCGTCAATCAAGATAGCCGTCGAGCGGGAGGGAATCGTAGCTCTTTTTCAGGGACCTCTCACAGCTCAAGAAATACCACGATTGCTTTATTACTTCACACCATGGACTGATATTCTTCAGTGACTTCTTCGAGCCCAAATAACACATAATCCAGTTCACAGGAAGAACGCTACAATTGCTTGGTCGACTCTGTTTTCAAGGAGAGCGAGTCATTTCGAACTGTTCATATGCGACTGGAAAAACGCCAAAATAAGAAAACTTGTGAATATATAAGGTTCATACTTCGGTAGAGAACTGAGGAGGTGATGGTTTTCAACATATAAAATACCATCTTCGAGATTTTCATACCATTTTTCAAATGAAGCATTTGAAGTTACAGCCATAGAAATTCTGGAACGACGAACCAGCAATACTAAAGGATTGTAAGTAAATTTACACATTATCATCAGAAAGTTGTACAGTATTTCACTTGACTTGATATGATGGTGTCATATTAAACTGATAAACTGCTTAAGGTATTTTGTGCTGTTGCAACGGAAATTTGAGAATTCCGCGTTTGGATTTTTAGCATGACAAACAAAACAATTTCTAAATATTATTGTAATATTTTGTTCTTTTGGACCTCAATAAAATGTCTTGTATTAACAGTACAACACATTGTGAGGAATTCAATTCGCAATAAAAAGTTTATTCTGGAAGTAGTCTCTTTAAATGATCACATACATTAATACATTTTCATATATTTCGTATGAAAAATATTTTCCATTCCTCCATGTTGTTCGTAAATAACTGAATTATACTCGCTATTTCATTCAAATAAAATCCGCGCGAAAAAATACGACGCGCGTGCCAGGAGTTTCCCGCCTTTTATCGAAGGCCATTTAAAGGTAATTTTGTCAACATTTTATGGCGACAATAATGTTTTGTATTTTTACGCCCCGTTCAAGAAACTCTGAAGACCTTTGTAGTGGTTCGGTTCGAGAGGTAGTAGATTTAGAAGCTAGAGCGTGTGGATTTTCTAACTCAATTTTTGTCTGCTTTACGCATTTAATGTGGATGAAACAACGAAGCAGTATGTCATGTTGCTATCCCTGCAAAAAAGAAGCCTACAGTAGCACACTTGTTACCTGCCATCGACGTATGTTTGAGGTTTTTGACCATCTGGATCCAAATAGTAAAGGTACACACGTCTGTCCGAAACACTTGAGAAATGCAGACTCGTCAAGCAGCATCACTTCTTATCATCTTTATTTTCTACCAAATACAAGAAAGGTGAGATAAATATAAAATGAAGCTAACAATGAGAACAAATATTAATATTTCATCTATACGTTATGTAAAATACAATATTTGTTTAAAACCTGGAAGAGGAAGAACATACACTAACAAAATAAAATATATAACTTTCTTTCAATGTCTACATTTTAAAAATAAAATGCAGCAGTATGTCGTATATAAAACACCAGAACCAGAAGCCAACCTACTGCAGAAAAGAATAAAATAACTTGAAGGCAGAAATGAAACCCTTGTATCAGCAAATCTGGAATTGCAGCAGGAAAAATGATATGTTGAAAAAAACCTGCCAGGTAAAGAGATGATCTGTAACCAACATGAATAAAATCAGAATTGATACTGACAATAAGAATGGGGCATGGGTGGGGTACAATACTGCAGAATTCCATAATTTAGTCCCCAAGTAGATGTAATGACCCACTCTCACTGTGTATAATACCCTTTCACTCCATGCGTATGACCTCTATGGATACTGTCACTGACAACAGTCACCTTCATGGATATCCCCATTCCCTCTTAAAACCAGTGTGTGACAATAATTAAAGCTTGATTTTCACAAGTCATTAAATTAATACTCAAGTTCAACCATCTTGGATAAAACAATGGTTTTGTCCCCGGTAGCCTCGCACTGGTGGGTTTCAGAACGAGTTTACTGGACGAAAACAAAGGTTTTTATTCTCCTGGGACTCAACATGGCGACTGTGTGATAAAAGCCCATGGAGACCACAACAGACATACTGTAGCACTGCTGTTCTACAGGCAATTCTGCACTAATATTAATTTTAACTGAGTAGTATTTGCTGTTTTTCCTTTTCTTTCTTGTCATGTATGATAGCCTCCAATAGATAATACCCCTTAATTGTACAACACAAAGTGCATTCATGATAGACAGTGCCCAGGAACAGTACATGGGACTCTCGGTAATTGAAAACGACAGTACAACACATCATAAGAATAAGATAATAGGTGGAACTATTCATCTCTCTCTCTCTTTTATCATTTTATAATGATGACCTCTGAAAGTGATCAATATAAACAGAGTATAGCAAAATTAATTGTCAATTTGTTTGAAAAACTTGGCAACTTCCTCTTTCAAGAACCTTGTTGTCAAGTTCCATAGAGCACTGTCATTGCATTATGAAGATAATGGCCATTCCCCGTATGACCCTGAAGAGATGCAGAAGTTTTGCAATATGTGTGCTCCTGGGTTGTTCACTGAAGTATATGAGTCTATTTTCAATGATGACGGTCGGATACCTACAGCTAAAAGAGAGAAGCAACAACTTCAGAGAACTGTGGCAATTCTGCACAATCTTACATTTTTTTAGAAATCAGGTAGTTATATATTACCAATTTAAGGATCACATTATGCCAACTAATTTTAAAATCTCCAACTCATATTCAAACCTATATATATCAACTCATTGTTAAAACAATGAGTATATATACTTCATGAACAATCTGTAACATTTAAAATTAAAGAAACAAGATGCACAAATATCTTACTTAGAAAAACAACAAACTGCAGCTTGACTGTGGTGTATATATGTCTACCCATGGAGCCTCACGGCAAGCTGTCATGGCAGGTATGTCAATGGGATTTGCCCCCTACCCAAGGACAGTCCTAAATCAAAAGAGTGAGCTGGCCCAAAAAAGCCTCAAAATGACTGCAGAACGGTTAACCCAAGCTTATAAGGTAAGGTCCTTTTTGAATATAAATCAAACACTACAGGCAAAAGAAGGTTTTGAGAAGAAGAAACATGTTAACTAAATTCCTTTATTATAGAATAAACAGTTTATACTCGCCATTGTCGATGATTTGCTAAGACACCTGTGACCAGCAGTGCAATTCACATGGCCACTGAGATCATAGACATCCAAACTGATGTAGTAGCAGCCCATCCCTCTTCCACCAAATGCACAGGGGCTTCACCAGTCAGTATTTGTGAACCAGCAGGAATGCAGAGGGGGTATAAGTTATCCTGATATCCAGCAGGTGTTTTCTTGGTTTTTCTCATGGCTACTTCACCCAGCACTACCTAGCAAAACTGCCAAATCAATTCCGGAAGTTTAACATGGAAAATGCAAAACAGTATGTGGAACATCTAAGGTTCATAAAAAGTTTTTTGACTTCTTCACTAGATTTACAGTGCAACTATAAACACATTGCAAAATGATAATACGATATTCCAAAGTATAAATCCTAGAATATCCACGTGATTTTCTTCATTCGAAAGACTGATGTCAGAGCTAGTCGATCAAAGTTGCCTTTTACAGTCTCGAAGCTTGAGCAAGTCAAAATGCTATTATCTTGTACTCAACACTGATTGGCTCAAGTAACTGTAAGCTGGAATGCTTTGTTTTCGTTCTGCAATGTGATTGGTTATCCCTAAGTGGCACTGGTTTCAGTACTTGCACTGTAACAAGTACATTGTAGCTTAATGATAACTTAAAGAGAATTCCAGCACCTACATTTTAATGATGCCCAACTATTAGGAAAACTAATGTTCGGGTCTGACAGTGCATTGCTCTTTCTAAGATGTTTAAAAAGGGTTGTCCAAAGTGTATTTACAAAGAAACGTGGAAAGAAAGATGCATCCCTCTAATCACTGGCACTAGTAACATACATATACATATATTTTCATTTACACATACCCTTACCTCATAGCACTGAACCTCATAAGCACTGAACTTCCTTTCTACAAATATATGTACACTGTAGGTGTTATACTGATGATCCTGTAAAGAGGGAAATGGATACATTAAAAACAACAGTTCTGGTTGATGTGGAGGAGAGACCAATGAAAAGTTTAAAGTATTACAAGGAGGCACTGCAGCATATGATCATTGTGTTAGTCACAACAGGAGACTGGCCAACATGATATTTCCAAAAGAAGATAGTTGCTCAGGTGAGAAGCTTGTCTCCAGCTGAATAACATTTGCTTGCTTAAGGGAAAGCACAGACTTAATCATCTAAACCAATAATATGGTGTAATATAAATGTACAGTACAACAGGATTATAAGTTTTAAACTATTGATACAGGTACTCAGTATTTTATTTGCAGTGGAAACCAAATGTAGATCCAGCACATCTGCCATCTCTGGTTGCTTGGCAGGGCCAATTTCACATTTCTTTCAATGCACAACAAAATGTTGTTGAGATTTATAGATTTATATTTGAGCCCTTATATAAGGGTATGTTTGGTCAGAGAAAGGTACTTGCTAAGAAACCCAAGCCATTCAAAATAACTACTTTTATCACCTCAGGAGATATGATTTTAAGACATTTTGGTTTAAGGTACAAGAGTACAGAATTTGTGGCAACTATGACAAGGCAACTATTGCTCAGCTCAGTGATATGCTGCACCATGAGTATATTATACCATCGCTCTACGACATGGAGAAGGCAGCCTTAAATTCTCTCACTGAAAAGAAAGTGGAGATTTTCCATTCACTACTAAGAAGGTAAGAGACCTCATGAAACAGTGCACAGTTCTAACCTTAAAGGAAAATATTGCATATCCTTTCAATCAAGCATTATTGGAGGGGGACTTTAATTATGTGCAGCCAATTAACAGATTCTAATGAAACAATGATTCCAATTAAATGTGCAACACCATGAGACAGCTCCTTTAAAGTTAGTGGTCCTGAGCAAAAACGATGCTTCTACATATACAAATGAGTTCTGTTATTTCAATAGTATAATCAGTAGGTAGCAGTTTGAGGAAATGTAGTCACTGGGACTGTGGCAGTAACCAGCTTCTAATGAATCTGGATCACAATGTACAGCATATTCATTTCTAAACAAACTGTTTTAGTTTAATATTGATATGTATATTTTGTATGCTACTCACAGTGAAATCGAGTCCTGGTACACTGCTCAACATATTGGAACAGCTGCTCACATCCTGAATGCAGTCAGATCTGATGACTTCCAGAATTGATTTGTGCCTCAATACCAAAGAGGGCAGGTCCAAGGGACTACACCATACTATGTGGCTTTGCAGCAGAACATCTCATTGATGTGTTTGCAGACCTATGGAATTGGTAACAAGGAGCTGTAAAGCTTCCCAAAGGAAGAAAAAGTTCAGGTAATCTTACATGTAAATTGTTATGACAACAAAAATGTAAGTATTAGTTAAGCTTATATATTTTTGAAATTGATTATTTGTAATATAAATTAGATTATGTGCCATTGTAGTCTAGAGAATTAGCATGATTCGGTATAAAAGTACAAATGTATCTATAACCTCTATACCGAAAGTATACCAATACGATACCAATTCAAAACATATTCAAGAAGAGTAATTTTTGTACAACAAACTTAAGCTATTTTACACATAAATAGGATTTTAAAACAGCAATTTTAAAACAGCAATATTTTCTCAACCATCAACAGCCCTACTATCTACCCACCTTTGATGCTACAGTCGACCAAAGGAGTCTCCCTCTTGACTATGCTTGGGAAGAGGAACTACCAAATCCAAGCAAGAGATGTGATAGACGGGACTGCCAAATTGTCGACAAACACGAAGTTATGTTGACGTGTGGCCACTCGTTCCACGAGGATTGCATGCCCGACAACAAGTGTCCCGTTTGCATTCCTAAATTGTTCAATAAACTCGAGAATCTGAGTAAAACATTAAATGAAGAGTTAGTCAAAGGTGTTCTGGATGTAGATAACCCTGATGAAGACGTCGATGGCAACGACGACGACGATGATAACGAGTGAGCCATCCCGAACGAAGGCGGTCCTACTACCCTTCAGAAGAGTTTCGCGAAGCACTCGTTTCCCGCTTTCGAGACCGTATTTCTGAACAGTGAGGGTTCCTATTCCTCAAATCTAAGTAAGAGGATGACCAAAAGGTAACGAAACTGTTTCAGTAGGTTGTGTGATTGATCCACTAATGTTATTTTTCTGTGAAAGTTTTCTTGGTTCCATTTTGCAAGCCTCACGTACGAGCCACCGCTATCAAAACTAGGAAGTATGTGCCTAATTCCATAGATCACTAAATAAATCGGTCCTCTACTCTCTTATCGCAATACTTGATATCGTTGTGAACATTGGTTTGCCCATTTTCACACGAAATTTAGCATTTCTTCACCAAAACTTCGTGCTACAGTCCGGAACCTCGTGCTGAAATGTGCTTGCTTCGAGTCTCTGCCTAGTACACATGCAGTCTAGTCACAGTACTGCAACTTCAAATGCTTCGTTTGAAAAATGGTATGAAAATCTCGAAGATGGTATTTTATATGTTGAAAACCATCACCTCCTTAGTTCTCTACCGAAGTATGAACCTTATATATTCACAAGTTTTCTTATTTTTGGCGTTTTTCCAGTCGCATTATAAACAGTTCGAAATGACTCACTCTCCTTGAAAACAGAGTCGACCAAGCAATTGTAGCGTTCTTCCTGTGAACTGGATTATGTGTTATTTGGGCTCGATGAAGTCACTGAAGAATACCAGTCCGTGGTGTGAAGTAATAAAGCAATCGTGGTATTTCTTGAGCTGTAAGAGGTCCCTGAAAAAGAGCTACGATTCCCTCCCGCTCGGCGGCTATCTTGATTCACTTTTAATAAAGTGGCTAGTGCGCATTCGCTCCGTTTTTCCGCTCTGTCGTTCAAGGGCGGGATTTGGACAGAAGCGGATTTGATAACCAGTGTAGATCTGAGGGCTACGATGGCCAGACTTCAAACCTCGGTTATCGCATCCAAAGCGGAGAGAATAACCGATGGCTTCCGAAGAGCTTTTCAGAAGTGGAAATCGTTCGCGAATACATCAGATGGGATCGATTGTTGTCAGCTAAGCCGTTGCATGTCGCGCTGGCTTTACAGACACTTCTGGAAAGTTTCATGCAACTCCTCAGCTTCCGTAGAAGCAGCCTTCCGGCTATGCTATCTAATGGGCGCACAGTCTCGTTGGAATTCCCTCCCCCACGACTCATCCCACTGTAGTATCAGTTAAAGATGCAGCCAAAAGGGATCTGTGGAAAAGCAGAAAGCCACAAAATAACCTGTTTTCACCGAGTATGATTAAAGCTGTAGTAGCTACGGCTAATTGTTCTTTCATTTGCTGGATTCCTTAGAACAGATGAGACTATAAATATTAAGAGAAATAATATTCTTATCAAAGAAGAATATGCAAGCATTAGATTAGAGCGCAGCAAAACGGATCAGCATCGTAAGAGCAACGAAGTGGTTGTTGCTAGAATTATGGGTTCCAAGCTTGGCCTGCTTCCATCTTAGAGGCTTATTTAATTAGCTCTAGCTGGTAGTACTATAATCATTTCTCTTCCGAGTTTATTTTCAGGCCTGTTTCCAAAATCTAAGCAGGTCATAAAGTGGCTAAAGTTAACAAGTCTATCAGTTATTCTACTATTAGAGATGCATTTAAGTCATCCTTTGAGGATATTGTTACGGTAATTAACTTTCATAGTACCTACTCCCTGCGAACGGGAGGAGCCACAGAAGCTGCTGGTGCGGTATAGCGGATATAGTGTTTCAGAGACATGGCAGATGGAAGACAGTGTTTGCTAAAAATGATTATGCCAAAGATGATTTCAATGTGCGCTTACATGTTTCCAAAAGTCTCGGGTTTTGAGTAATCTGTTTGCTTAGCTTTTCCCTTTTTTGTCTTTCTAGTACGGAGTTGTCTGGCGACAATCCCATAATAAACTATACTTATGAAGTCTCCTGTCAGTGTAGTCAGAATATGTAATTTCTGACGTTTGAGTGACGCAGGAGCGATATAGTGAGGAATGGATATTCTGCCGGCAAGGTAAAAAGGTTTGGGGGGAGTCGATAGCATTATGGGTAATGATTCTAGCATATATAATGCTTCGAGCGGAAAAAGTAGTTATTCTAGGCCAGTCAGCTCCACGTTTGTTTCGAATTTATTGTATATATCATACTGATTATAGCACGGTTACTTTGTATTAACTTAGTAAATCGATAGTTAGTTCTCTAGCCCTCGGAGAATTCGGGTTGCTGCATTAGGTCGAGGAGTACGTTTCCGCACATTTCCACGTTTTTTGGCCACAACCCCAGGGTGTTTTTTTCGTGGTTTTAGCGGTTTTTCGTACCTGGCAGTTTCCCATTAGTTAAGAATACAATGTATACTAATTACTTAATTGTATTAGAGTACGGAGTTGTCTGGCGACATAATCTCACAATAAACTATACTTATGTCTCTTGACAGTGTAGTCAGAATGTCTGCATTGTAAGAGATGACCCTTGCAAGCCCAGGTGTAGGTTGGACACAAAGAGATTGCACCTTATCAGGAAAAATGTCAATGGGGAGCCAGATCAGGTCGGGTTGACAATCACTGACTGGCTTTGGGATATCCGCCAGCAAATAGAGTTGATGGGGTGAAGAAAACAAGACAGCAAACTGATTATGAACATATAAGGTTTAACCAAATCACCCCTACCCCTCCCATCCCAGAATTGAATGGCTAGTTGGCTATTTCACATGGTCCCATCACAAAATACACAGGCTAGACTTTATTTTGTTTATTTTTTTAATTTAAACATATTTAATTGCGGAGTTTCCCAAGAGCAACCTGCTCATCTTGGGGGCTCACTGCGAGTAAATTACAACCATAGTTCCAAACGGGACATTACACCCTTTTTTTTATACATGTGAAAAGTGTGCAAAAAACAAATAAATTTATAAGGTTCTAAAGCAATAAAATGGAGTTGACAGATGGATGGCAAAAATAATTAAAACTCACGCTTTTGAAATCGATTAGATTCTTTAATAAAGCATTGTACAAAATAGAAAATATCAGCATTTTCATCCGCTGAAAGTTGTGAAGATTCAAACAAGAATCTTAGAATTTCCATCTTAGAGTGCGTTCTATTGACTCTATTCCGTAATAGGAATACATGTGCTTTTGGATCGCACAGCAATCAAACGATTATTCTGAATTCAGAATACGAGCCTGCGTGTAGAGCAAAATGGCAAGCGGTATTACTTCAAAGAATCTGCAACATTTACAACAATGTCCGCGGAGGTAAAAGTTGCGATTGGCTCTGTTTTGGTTTTGGTGGAGTCTCCTTTGAACATGAAGACGATGTCGTAGAAGACTTATTGCCTCTGTTTTTAGGAAGACTTGTACACTGAACGGAAAAAAGCAGTTCGCGTCGAGGGATATGCAGAAGAAGTCGTGCCAAACTACACCTTATCAGAGTTTCGGAGCCATTTCAGACTGTCATTAGGAACATTTGAAGAGCTCACACTTGAGCTGGGAAACTGTCCAGAATTTCCTGAAGGTCCTCAACAGTAGAACACCTATTTCAGTTTCGAAGCATTTGCTTATGGCTGCTGGGAAATCAAGAATCCGTCAGATCGATCTCTGATCAATTCAATGTTACGAAGAGCTCCGTGTTTCTGTCTTGTAAACGAGTGTGTTAGGCGCTCAAAAATCACGTTGCCAGTCGTGTAATTACATGGCCAACAGAAGGCAGAGGAAAACTTATTATGGAAGGGTTCCGACAACATAAGGGCTTACCAGGTGTAATAGGAGCAATTGATGGGTCTCATATTCCAATTAAAGCGCCAGAAGAGTGTCCAGAAAATTATGTAAATAGAAAGGGCTTCCACTCGATGGTATTGCAGGGAATATGTGACCATGAAATGCGTTTTATTGATTGCTATACTTGCTGGCCTGGCAGTGTTCATAACTCGAGACTGATGAAAAATTCCGACTTTTTCCTAGACGTGCAGAACGGTGATATGTTTCCAAACAATTCTTATCTTTTTGGGGACTCTGCTTACCCACTGGATACTTGGATGATGACTCCTTACAAAAATAATGGGCACCTTACCAATCAGCAAAGGAGATACAACTTTATTCATTCCTCGACCAGGATGGTCATAGAAAGGACTTTTGCTCTTCTTAAAGGGATATTTCGTCGACTAAAAAATCTAGATGTGACCAGGATTCAAGACATTCCAAGGATCATAATTGTTGCCTGTGCTCTCCATAACATCTGTCTGGACAATGAAGACCAATACCAAGACTTTATAGAAGACTCAGAAGTGGAAGTGAATGACTTGGAGAATGTTTTGACTCCTGGTATTCTGGCAGTTGACAAGCGTAGAGAAATCATGGAGATTTATTGTCTCTAATTATGTAAAACTATTCAGATCAGGTGTGAGGTTGCCAGATAGCTCAAGGTTTTGTTTTAGGGCCAGAGTGTTTGTTATGCATTAACAAGCATATTTAGGGCAATTTCATTTTTTTCTTTCTTTCAAGATTTGCCCTGTGGGCAAGTGAAAATAGGATGCAAGGACTAGACACCTAAATAACCCGGGGGGGGGGGGGGGGGTACTTACATGAAAAATGGGTATGTATGTGAGGCCAAGACGCTCAAACCCTGACCCTGTTTGACCCAATCCGAGCTCCAAAACCCTGATTGGCCCCTTTTTGGGAAAAAAAAACCCTGATTGCCCCTTCTTTAAATTGTTTTCAAAACACGGTCGGATATATATCCTGGCCGGTATACCGCGTACCGGGATTTCATGCAAAATACGGAACATTTCAAGTCGGGACGTGGCATTGGGTAAACAAATCAGCAGATGAAGTACATAGATAAAATTAGCGGCGTCACGATGTATGGGAACCTCAGTGCTTGCATGTGGGCAGGCGATAAAAATGCGGCAACAGAAGGTCTTTTTTTGACATAGTAGCTAAAAAAATGAACTGCCTAAAAAATACTGAACCCCGACCCTGACTGCACCCAAATTATACTCAAATCCTGACCCTGATCTGCCCAAATCAGGTCAAAACCCTGACCCTACCTGCCCAAACTGAGCTCAAAACCCTGACCCACCCGGGCGGCACATACATAATACGTCACAAACAGGAGTACCCCCCCCCCCCCGGGTAAATAACCCATCTCCTAATATAAACCTGAAGAACCCAACCCAAAATTAACCATAGTAAGAACAACTAACAAAGATAAATAATAAGTAGAAGAAAATAATTAAGTAAATCAAGATGATAGGCCACTCAACTTAATGGTGCCCCAGCCAAGCCAGCATGACATGAACCAGGCACTGACATGAACCATTAATTTCTGACAAAAGTTTGATGTAAATGTGCTTTGGATGCATGTACATGTATAAAGCCTATAAATGAAAACTGCCCATATGTTTTCTTGAGAATACATCTGTACTATCAATAATAACTGAATTTGTTTCGATTGATACACCTTAAGTAATGGTCCAGATAAGAACTGTAGTAGAATCCATTGTTCTGCGGCAATGAGCCTCCCTCACATACGATTTTGCTTGAATATGCCTTAGTGCTTTAGGAGGTGTCTACAGTCCAAACTACATCTCAAAATAAAGTATTTTTTATGCTATTGCTTCTTTTTTTCTGCGAAAACTCAGACAATCCACCATCCAACCAATCGGATATAGAGAAAACAAAAGATTTTTCAATCGCAAATTTGAGAACTTTCCCCACACACGATATTCTTCGAAATTAAACCATAGTTAGTTTCGTCAAAAATAAATTCAAACCATAAAAAAATATCGAATGATAATGTATTATTTCGATGGGTTTCTATTGAATTTATAAGTATCAACCAATGAAATTACGAGAAAGAATAATAGAAAATTAACACCTTTTAACATTCCCTGCCGTGGAGCACTACAGTTATTATCTGGACCATTACTTAATTTCCTGGCAGTAACTTTTCATAAAATGGACTTATCGATGAAGTTGATCTCTTATGGCATATAAAAGGGTGGAATTCATCTATAAATTGGAAATGAATAAGGCCCTTTCAAATGGCGAACTGCTGATGTACAGAATCCAATGCTAATGCTGATGAGGCTCAGCACTGAATTTAGTGCATGAAGAGTTTTGCCATCTGAAATGGGACTAAGATAATTATTACCAGCATGCATTCTAAAAACTGTAATTTAATTTACATGCATACATGTATATTTATATTTCAGCCCTCAGATGGCATTCTGTAATATCACACTTCCATTGGACCAAACGCATGTTGTTCATACAAATGAACAATGATATTCTTCTCACTTTTAAGAATGAGACTTTCATTACAAACCATGGCTGTGGTAATGTGAAAAGTTGATAGTTTTGAAATTCCTTTGTTGTAGATTTTGTCTGCAGAATAATTTATGTACAGATCTCTAATAATACTTGTAAAATTCATTAATAATTCATAAGGGTACTAGCCAATCCCATGTGCTGAATGACACCACATGATCGCCTCTGTATACCCACGTAGAAACCTGATTAATAAAACATCAGGTTCTGTATCGATATAAAACCCCATGGTCCGCGATACAGACACTTAGGTCCGTGATACAGACACCATGGTCCGTGATACAGACCCCATGGTCCGCGATACAGAACCCATGGTCCGTTATAGCTCTAGTAGTATTCTGTATCAGGTACAGAATACTAGCTAAGCTAGTGAGGGAAGTCTCACGACCGATCACTGACTACCCCTATCCCGGGACGGGTGAAATGTCAAAGTACATCTGCTCTCTTATTATGTACACACCATCTATTCCATGTTGTTCTGTTTTTCTGCATGCTACGCTCTGCTCTCTTATTGCATACAGATTGTCTCTTCGATGTGGGATATGTTTTTGTGAGAAACTAATTCATCCCACATCGATAGCAGGGTTGGAGAAATCAAAGGTTAAAATTTTATGTTGTGCATATCAATGGATTTTAGTTATCTATTCATTTCACAAGTAAGATAAAATTTAACTACTACTTATCAAACTCATTAATAATTCATGAAGCAAATACAAAGGAAATCTGATACAGATTTCGTCCTGATTTACATAAGTTTTGGCTTCGATTTTCTCGGCCAAAATAAGTCTATTGCCAAAATAACTGAAAACATGCCTCTCTACATCTAGACGTTTGATAAGTAAGATAAAGAATTCGTGTCCGATCTTTATCCGATTTACAAACTCTCGCTTTCAGCTCATTTTTTATCTATTACATGTAAATACCAAAAAGAAAATTGTGCAGAGGATTGGAAGAGAAAAATATATCCTGCATAACAAACCAAAGAAAAAAATTGTGCAAATGCCATTATTAAAAGTCTAGTCTCTTTCCTTCAATTTGCGCCTCAAAATGCAGGAAATACCACACAGCAAGTCTTGATTCATCTAAATTTCGGTTAGTCTCAGCCAGTGGAACATCAACAGTTATTTCATATTTACCCAATCTCGTCCCCAGAGCCTGCGCTTTTTTTCGGCCAGCGGACACGAAAAGCGAAGAGCTCTGGGATAATCCATTTTATGGACGAATCTGATTGGCTTAGAACTGCTCATGCGCAAAAATAACCGGAAGTAAATTTTCATAACAAATGCACATGGCTAGCTCGCAATGGCGGAGTTAACTCCGACTAAAAGTGTCTCGTTCTCCAACAGATGTAGGTGCTGTAATAAAGAACTACGGGAAAACGATCATCCAGTACAATTATTTGGAGAGAAGGCAAGGAGAGAGAATATATTAGGAATTATAAAACGGTTTGCGGAGATAGACCTTGAGCCAAACGCTTTACTGTCCAACAAAGTGTGCAGGTCGTGCGTTACAAAGCTAAAGAAAGTGAACGAGTTCCGACTGTTATGTCAAGAGACGAAAAGAGAACAACAGCTAAACATGGAACGCTGTAAAAGAGGAAGTAAGACAGAAGATAGCCCGTCTTCCATGACTGAAACTGAGAGACATGTACAGAAGAGAAGTAAAATGACAAAGCCTACTGCCAAATCATGTTTAAAATTTGTAAACATAGCACCCAAGCCAATGGCGTGTGGAGATGAGTACGGAGCTGAGATGGAAAGCCTTCTACCCAATTTGCAGTTGGCCCTATCAAAAGAAGGAAGAGATGGAAATGGAGAGGTGGAAACTGAGAGTGATTTCGAAAACGCTAGAGCTAGAGTTCTTCCCGAGAGCATTCTACCAAAGGCCAAGGCTCCATCAAGACAGGCTCAACTACATGTACATGTAGCTGCGGGCCTGGATATTTTGTCGAGTTCGGGGCTTCAAAATAGCAAGGTAACGGGAATTACAATGTAGTAAAAAAGCGACAGAAAATTAATTTTAGGGGAGGCGGCGTGGCCGAGCGATAAAACAGGCTCTACTTATCACCTAAATCAATTTGTGCCTGTCTGCTCTGTAATGAGTGATAACTATTATTATTATTATTATTAAATCAACCCCTCCTTCAGAAGCTCTTAAAGTTATTTTCTTCATAAATAATGACCAATTCCTTACAATCATGCAATAGATCTCTTAAATGATATAAACTTACATTTCCAATTACAGCTGTTAGAACAGTCTTCAGATGTTTTGACTCTAGCAGAGAAGGAAAAGGTGTTTAATTCCCTTATCAATGCAACCCCAAGGCAGTTAGCCGAAGCAGTGATGGCTATCCCAAAGGTAAAGGAATGTGTAAAATTCCTCATGCTAAAGACCATGGATGACCAATGTCAAGTATTGTGCTCAAGAACACTGGAAACACCCTCAGTTCTCCGCAACCCAAGGGCTAAAGATGAGGAGCTGTTGCAGTTTACATGGAATAACATACTTGTGGAAATGAGAGATCGAGCTCCAGATGTTCTAGATTTCTTAGTTGCTATTTCTGCTCCTCACATCAAGGGAACTGATGGAAGACAAGTGCCACCAATTTGCATGGCCTATAGTATACTAATGCATACAAGATGCAGAGAGCTCTCTCTTGTCCAGAAGATCAACTCAGTCTTATTGGGAGCTGGAAATGCAACCAAGAAGGTACTGTTTAAGTACTAAGACGATGGGTGACTAGTACCTGTACAAACTAGTGTTGTTCTGCGTTGGCAGGGAAGATAAATACTGGTATAATCAACTACATGTAAATTCGATTATAAAGGTATGCTAATTGCCATGGGAATCGAGTAGCAGCTAATGTTTCGAGAGCAGCCCTTCATCAGAGCAGTAGCCCTTAATTGCTCTGACGAAGGGTTAGCACTTGAAACGTCAGCTGCTACTTGCTTCCCACGGCAGTTAGCATACCTTAATCAACTTTAGTTGATTATACCAGTACTGTTTAAGTAAATTGTTACACACCTGAGATAGAACTAAGGGTTACTATTAACCATTGTTGGCCTGTTATACTTGTTAGATGCTGCAAAGCTTTGTGCAGCATTAAAGTAGAAGTCAGTAGATGTAATTGTTATTACCTGGTTAGCTCAGTGGAAAGTGCTAGACTGTTGTGCAGGAGGTCATGGGTTCAAACCCTGGCTAGATCATCACTCAGGGTCTTAAAATAACTGAATAGAAATGTGCTGCATTTGCTCTGACATCTGCAAATGGTTTAAGACCTTCATCTTTAAAGCCAGAGATCAGCTGTTTTTATTTATCACTCAATATGCTATTTTGTAATCAGTCTAAAATGTATTACAATACATGCATGTACATTGTATGAAATTTATATATCTATAATAATTATTTAATCATAACCTAGCTGTAATCATTAATCTCTACTTAATTTGCACAATTGCACTGGAAAGAAAGGGTCTTCAGTTGGTGAAATTATACCCATTTTGTGGTATTTTTGGTAGTTCAACTCTACCAGATCCTAGATATTCCTCTGGCACGTGCACCTTAAAGTGCATATTAAGCCCAAATTAGTTCTACTTGATATCGATTGTACATTAAGTAAAATGTCCAATGGCAGAATATTTCTTGATTTGGGTGTTATGTCTAAGAGATATAAAGGTTTATATTTCCAATATGCTAATGATGGATGTCATCACAGACAACACTTATTATACAAAAGCATGCTGGTAGAGACAAATTACCTATTTTAAAATTCTAAGTTATATTATTTTGGAAGCTATAATTATCAAAGTGATTTTACAAAAAAAAATCTAAATTTGAAAATAAGTGTAGCTTAATTCACAAGCACAAAGAAATTCAGCAAATGTCAGTGATGACATCACACATTAGCATATTGGAAATTTAAACAATTAATCGATATCAAATATAACTAATTTGGGCTTACATGTATATGCACTTTAAGCCAATAATTATCAAGTACCAGTAATTAATCCAACTAAACACTTAATACATATACGTACACGTATGTTGATTTTATAAGCACAGTTCACCAACTGGAAAGTGTGACTGAACATTAAAGTCTCCATGATAATTGAAATATATTTCAAATGGTACTTAATTTGCTGTGGGAGTGCAATTGCCAGCACATGGGTCTTTAAAATATCATTATTTTTTATCATGTGGCTTGAAAAATTCCCTCCCCACTTTGACACACATTAAATCATGTACCACTGTTACTTTGCAATATAAATTTTGCACTTATATCCCTAAATCGTCTTAATTACCATATTGTATTAATTACATACAAAATTATATTTGAACATGTATATTTGAACATGTATATTTAAATTTAAGTAACCCGACTTCGAGCATGTAAAAGAGTACAATTCTTATTCTAAGCCACTGAAAGTAAACTGGCAAGCTCAGCACACTCATACTGTATTCATGTTTATTTTACCTGTAGACATTCCAGCGTTTACAAAAGATTGGTATAAGCCAGACAAGAGAGAGCTACCACAACATCATGGAGGATGTTGGAGGCCAGCTCCTTGTTGATGTTAGACAGATGATCCAGTCTGGAAGAGAACTACGAGTTGTGTTTGACAATTTTGATTTTAAAATCCTTGTCAACATAATTTTACGCAATCATAGCAACTCGGACATGCACTGGATTGCACAGTACCTCACATTTGAGCGAGTACCATCAGACCACCTCAATGATGATCATCCATTGGTGGCAGATATTGATACATTTGAAAATATCAATTACCTCCTGAACAGAGAAGAGCTTGAAAAGTTGAGGAATGACTTCACCATTCTTGTAATGAGAGTCCTGCTGGAGTTCTTTCCCTGTCTGAAGCCACTAGAAAATGCTGTCTGTCATCACATCCCACACAGGTAGTTTAAATCTCTATTGAAATATTTTAAAGCTGAAAGCAGGACAATTATTTATATAATAATTTTGTAAGATATTATTTAAAAATATGGCATTGTTAAGCTCAGTTTGCTTCCGGGCAAAGAATGGCAATTATAGAAAACCATTTAGAAAACAAACAGTCCATATATACACCTTGACTCCTGAAACTTGGCCTGAGAAAAGATGTCAAGCCAGAAGCCAGTAAAGTGCTTTATAGTTAAAAGTAAGCTTATGATTGGTTGAAATATCGGAATTGTCAAAATAAGCACATAAATAATACTTATTGAATCAAAACCTTAAAGGAGCAGTATCACGGTGAGATTGAGTTCTTTATATTTGCTGTCCAGGCTGGACATAGTGTATGTTATCAGTGATTCTGATGTGTCACTATATGTCCTTGATAAATGCAGGTTTTCAAAGGAAATGTCCCAGAAATCTACAATCATTGGGCTACCTATTGTACCTTTTAATCAGAATAAACACTCTGATATGTGCCAGTATCTTGAATACCTAGAGAACTTCCTAATGAAGGTCTACAGTCCTAATTGTGATGAGCCTGCCATACCCACAGAAGCTGCAGCAGAGAGTGACATTCAGCATAAGGAAAGAATCCTGTTGAAAAACAAGGTCCCTCTTTGTGGAGACCTGCTAGGCCGTGAGAGGGTCACTGGGGCAAAGATGACAAGGGTGGGATGCGACAGTGCAATTGAGCAGTTCCAGAATATTGTGGAGTGTGTGGCACTTTGGCATTCGAAGCAGTCATTTCTTGGGGTAATAAATTCAGTGATTTTAAGCAAAAAATTCAAATTATGTACATAAATGCAAAGGTACATATAAATTATATAAAAAGCTAATTTCATCACATCCATAAATCTCTTACCCATGGGCAAGAAACTCTGGTCAAATCCATTTTGATCTGAAATATGATTGGTTTGTTGAAATGGCTGAGTTACCAGTCTGAAAATTAGAAAAGCTACGACTGATTTCAATAATCAGTGACTGACAATTTCTTAAACTTATCCTGAGTGTTTCATCAGGGTTCCACACACCTAAAAAGCAATGGATCCAGAGGGGCGAAGCTCTGATGGATCTATTGCCGTCTCAGAATTTGGAACCCTGATGAAACACTTGAACTCGTTTTAGAAATAGTACATATACATGTATATATTTTTTAATGTTGCACATTTTCACTTTCTGCAGCAGGTAGCATTTCTAATTTAAAACATATTACCATAGATAGATAGATTGCTTTATTTACTCTTGGTCTTCACCGAGGCTGATTTTACTCTAGCAAAACACATGCTAATGAACTGAGGGGAAAAAAGTAAATAATTACGCAAATAAATTAATACCATAATAACAATTACAGCTAATAATACAGAGTTAAAATACAAATACATCCCTTTCCTAAATTGAAAACCGATTGGCATCTATTGAAGGGGTCCGTGCAAGTACAGTGCAAGTGATCCCGACCAACCCAATTCCCACTAAAAAAATGTTCATTCGCCATACAAAGTGAATGGGGATTAGACATAATTATGATATACACTATAATCTGTATAAAGCCCCAGTATGAATTTAATTTAAAAAATAACATTGCATTATTAATGATAATAATAATGATAATAATTTTGTCACTTTTCAGTACATTTGGGAGCAGCTGTACAAAGCAACCCCCCTTTGTGGCAGAGAAGTTGGGACCTTGTATCACCTAAGGCAGCACTTTAGAATGGTCAATGTGTACAGCCAAGTAAAAAACAACTACAAAAGTGCAGAGAGCTTGATGCTCTCTGCTACCAAGGCATATCTATGCAGTGCATTCATGACTTGG
The DNA here is from genome assembly GCA_030867875.1 of Actinernus sp. WN-2022. Classification (NCBI taxonomy): domain Eukaryota; kingdom Metazoa; phylum Cnidaria; class Anthozoa; order Actiniaria; family Actinernidae; genus Actinernus; species Actinernus sp. WN-2022. The sequence goes on from JAOWCC010001501.1 coordinate 38,990,073, forward strand.
GCTGGCCTGGAGTCCCTTAGTGGAACACCCTCCAACATCACAATCCCAACAGTCAACAGTAGCTTGAAAGAGAAGAAAGAATTCATCAAAAACACATTTGGGATGTTTGTTGATGAATTTGTACTGGTGGAATTCGATATCGAGAAGGAATGGCGGAGACAACAGGACCAGAAAGAGGGGAAACGCAGCCATGCCAGCAGTGCGTCAGTCCAACCTACTACATGTACTTCTTCACACTTGGTTCCTGACCTGCAGCAAGGTAATTTATTTTAAATACTCTAAAAACACTTCAGATAATTATTAAAGTTAATAGTGTTTTTGTAAATAAAATGTACACTTTAGATTATGAAACCTTCAATTACTGATTGTTTTAAAATTGTACCAATTGCACACTTTCAGGTACAGGACAGAACCATACTGGTAATCAGGAAATACAGTCATCAAGGCAGGCACCCTCATCCCAATCCGCTACACACACGACTGATCTTCTACCAGGTAATTTGATAATTTGAAGAGGGCAGCCATACAATAATTATCCTCTATGTTTGTATCTCATGCAGTCACTGCCAATTTAATGAATCATAATTATGCATAGTTTTCACTTGATGAACCGACAGCCAGCAAAATTCACAGTCTACTCTTGCAGGAGCCCATAACCAGAAACATCCATCCAACATACTACATGTAGGCCTATGTCACAGCATTTTCACACATTACGTGTATTTTTCGAATGGTTTTCTGCTATTCTGAATTGCAGTTATTCCTAAGGGAATAAAATACAAAAGCATAGCAGCCATATTGTTTGGTATAACAAAAGTAGTTAATGAAGGAACTTTTATTCCACCACTGATGCAATCCAACAATTGGCAGGGGAAATAGTCTAAAAATAGCCCACCTTGTAAAAATGCTGTGACACCTACACAGGAGATATGGATGCTCCTGACTCTGGTTATATGTGCTGGCTTAACTCCACCCAGAAAAAGTAAGAATCTCTGTTGGAAATATAGTATGAAAAGGGGAGGTTTTGTAATTGTTTCTCCTGCTACTTTACAGAATATGCCAGTTATGTGAACCATCATATTCATGTACCAAAAGGGCTTTCTTTTTTTTATGTGCAATTTAACTATTATTAATTATCTTATTTTTCAAGGCCAAATTGTTATATTAGTGCAAACTAAAGTACCAGGCTGTGGTCATGATGTCCTTGCAGTGGGCACAATTGTGAGTATGGAGGAACAGCAGGTAATCCCAAGTCATCTGGTTCAAGTACAAGTGGCAGCTGTGGAAGATATTGGTTTGAAGTATTCCCTACAGGTCGGTCAAGTGATCATGTGGCCAAAACAACAGACAGCATTATATAATAGACCCTCAGCACCCTTGCAACAAGCCCAGCCTAAATGTAGCACAATTAATGAAACAGGTGCATGTCCAAATGAAGAAACTTCTACCTCTCCTTCCCTGCCAACTCCTATGACAGATGTGCCACCAAATTCAGAGGACAGGCTGATGAATTATGCATTGCAGTGCATACAGTTGGGGGTAATGCTAATGCAACTAAATGATACAGAGAAAGAGGGGGATGGAGAACGAAGCATAGTCAACTGGAAATTCCTGATGTTGTACTTCCGTTCTAGGTCCCGTGGCATGAAATATGCATTTGAGGCTATGAGGCTAATAACACATGTGAAAGCCCTTTATACAGAACGTATGGCACACCGCATCATAAATGGGCAATTTGTTAACATCAGGGGAGGTGCAGGTAATAACTATGCCAACGATCTGAAAATGGAGATGCTTGTGAAACACTTCAAGGTTGTACTTAAAGGCATGTGTGGGAACAAAACTTTGAAGGCAGTCGAGAGAAGTACAACAGCAGCATATGGCTTGAAGAAGATCATAGACGTTTTTGACACTCAGACAAACATCCCACCAGAGTCTACCAGCCACACACACTCATGCACAAAGGAAGATGTAGAAGAAATGATTGGCATGTTGCATGAGATCAAGCCTTTTGTGCACCAACCTGGAAGAACCCTGCACTCCTTCCCATGTATAAGTAAAAGTCCATTGGATCAGCTAGATGTTACTGCTATGCATTCATGGCTCACAAGACATAAAAGAAGACTAGCTGCAAATCCTTTTGTAACCAATGACTGCAATGACAGTTCAGATTCAGACAATGATGATGGCATCACGAATGACGGTGATGATGATGATGACAGTGATGAAGAAGCATACGTTCTTGAAGATTAATGTTGAATCTATATAGTACAGATTGGCTGACAACTGACTAACTGCAGCCTCAATTCACGTGATAATAATATTGCCAAACAATATAGAAAGTGACACAAGTGTTGAAATTGTCTGCTTTTGGGATATTGTCCTTAAGTACATATTTAAAATGCATCTAACCCCATTTTTTATTTCTTTTAATACATCCTCATAAATTAGAGTACACTGTACATCTGCAAAAAACCTTTCTGTTTGTGTGAATCCTTGGTTTGCTATGACTGATTGAAGTTGGCTAAAAAGGTGAATGTGACCCTGCTTTTCTCACAACCATGGAAAGTCATGCATGCTAATTAGAAACATATGGCTCTAGTACATTATACAAATGTACATCATGTGTTGTTAGATAAGAAATACACTGCAATAGAAAATGCATCAATGATGCTTTAGTGAACAATACCAAGGCCCAAAATTGCATGGTCATGAAATAATTTGTACAAGACTTTAATCATGAATTAAAAATGAAGGGTATGTAGAATTTATATTTTATTATTATTTTCACCTAGACTTTGAAAAGAAATAAAAGTGCAATGGGGTTGGAAGCACTTTAAACTAGACTATTATGCTAATGATGAATTAGTACCTCTGTAAAATCTTAAAAATTGCCATAGCATGCTCATCTACAAAAACAGGGAGCTTTGATTTAACTTCTTCAACAGATGTTAGCTGTTTTGCTTGATTGACGGCCATATCGATAAGTTCCAAACTAAAACCACTGGCAAGACTTGTACTTCCAACGCAGGTCCTGCCACAACCATGAAGCAACATTCTGTACTGAAGAAGGTCCTTTCGCAATTTCTCTCTCTCCTCAATTGCAAGACTAATCTCTACAGATTCTGTGGTGTCACTGGCTTCTGATGTCAAAGAACTTTGAATGTTTTCTGATTCATGTAATTCAAACATCTGTGCAGCAGAAACAAGGACACATTCCTCACATGGGCAGTGCTGCTGATGGAAATCACAGCACAGATGGTCTGGCCCACTTTGTTTTGGCAGCTTGTGACCAAAATATGACAAAATCATCTCCCTTTTGCACTTGTTGCACTTTACAAACTCCCTCATAACATGTGACATGTTTTTCTTTGCAGCTGAAATATCATAAGAATTATAAAAAATAGTTGCAGTTGCTGGTAACCCATCCCTGCCACATCTTCCTGCCTCTTGGAAATACTCCTCCATTGTATAAGGAACTCCAATGTGTATAATCCGTCTAATGTTATTAACATCAACCCCAATGCCAAACGCTATGGTAACGAACAACACCTTCAGCTTAGATGTACCCTCCACCAATTCCTGGACAATTCTTTCTCTATAATGTTCAGGATACTGTGCATGGAATTGAGTAAACATTCTGTTCTTAGCAAGGGGGGCAGCACCTTTTGGATCATATTGCAGAGGACCCAAATTTTGACTGAAATACATGAAACACTCTGAAATTATTTGAAGGTTAGCATATATCAGTGTTAATGGGAAGTTGTGTCTCTTATTTTCAAGTTCATCAACTAGAGGCTTTAGAATACCCTCTAACTTGTCATCTCCCTTACTTGGCCTTGAGTAGGAGGCAAAGAAAATGTTAGGACGGTCTGGGTTAATTTCTATAATTAATGGGTTTAAAAGCCCAAGGGCCACAACAATGTCGTTCTTTGTTTGTACTGTTGCTGTTGCTGTCAGGGCTAGATGGGGAACTTTGGGAAATACGCTTGCAAGTAAGCCAAGTTTACCATAGCAGGGTCGAAATTTTTTCCTGGTTAAAGCAAAAACAAAGTCACTGATTACACTCATTATATGTAGAAACCAAAATATAATATAATTATGCACCTATCACTGTTATAAGCCCAAGGAGGGGGGAATGTCAGATTCCTCATCCTTGTGACAATACATTTGGTCAGAAAAATATATCAAAATTCCCCATCTGCCCAACCTCATGTTCCTAAAAGTTAATAACCCTGACCAGGGGCAAGAAGTGTTTGTTAAAATCCCCACTCTCTGCATAGCCCTGCCTGTTAAATCCCCCCCCCCCTCCCCCTTCATTGATAGGTGCATTTATGTGTACAGTAATATATACCAATATATATATATTCAGGTATATGTACATAATAGTTTTGACAACTTATTGCAAGTTAATAATTGTCACTTAGTCCATTAAAATATATACAAGAACTAAACATCAACAATCTGATGCTGAGCATTAGTAAACACAAGACCTCGGACAGTACTACAATAAAGCTTATTTGGTCTCACTCTCAGTCTTTATTAATTTTCACACATTTGGACTTCTTAGTCATACACTTTTGGCATTTCATTTAGCGATGTAGCGAGCGCGAATTTCAAACCCTGCTAAGGTTATAATTGTTTCAAAAACAACCTGAAATATTATGAAACAAAACAACCTTCAAGTTCAACATGTACAATGTAGTAATAAAAATAAATGCAGAATAGTGCTCACCATTCCACGACGAGATGTGCCTCATCCACAACAACGGCTTTGACAGAGTCTTGATATGTTTTAGCACGCAATTCAGTAAAAACCTGCTTGTTTCCTATAAGTGCCTCTGGATGAGCAAAAAGGATTTGCCACGGTTGTTTAACTCCTGGTTTCAATGAGATTACTTTCATTATCTCGGTAGCACTTTCCATTTCACATTGAGTCTTCACACAGCGAACATCTAATTTTCCTTTAAGCTTGCTTATCTGGTCCTGCATGAGAGCGTTCAATGGTGAAACCACGATAACCGAAGCACTTTTCTCGTCTGACGCTTCCCCACCCAAGTAAAAATCAAATATGTCGGGAAGAAGCTGATAAATCAGCGACTTTCCATAGCCAGTAGGGAGAACGCACAGAGTATCTCTGTTAGAAACTACTATTCCCTTCAACGCTTCGTATTGAGCTTCTTTTAAATCAAGTCCCTTTTTCCCTTGTTTTTCCAGAGCATTGTCTATGGCATCATGAAAAATATCAACCTTTGGCTTTGCTAGCGCCGCCATTTTGTTTAACCAATACATGCGCAATGAAACCGGAAGACCAGGATTTTTGGTCTCCAAAATGGATTATCCCAGAGCTCTTCGCTTTTCGTGTCCGCTGGCCGAAAAAAAGCGCAGGCTCTGGGGACGAGATTGATATTTACCTGTCTGTCACTGAAGTATTGATATTCTATATCTGTGTCTCGGAGGTCACGAGCATGAGCATCTACATTTTATACTCACGATTTTTAGCAAGCACACAGTTTGATCGATAAAAATATTTTTTACAAAGCTTTTAGTCGTAAAAATAAATATTTCCAGAAAAAAATGTCCACCCCCCTTGTTTCTCTCTGCGTGTTACCCACAAGGCAAGTCACGGCCCATGCCGTTAAGACAAGTACTGATACATACGCACTCAAAATGACATTTTCAAACATTTAGAAACATTATAAATTAATGAGCAATAATTAAAATAGTAATTTATGTGGTCCAACTGCCAAGTAACGGCAACTTGTTCGAAAACATAACAGGCATACCTTTGACATTACAGTTTATCGTTTTAAAACTGGCATGCTGCTACTTTTTGAACTCCTTTAAAACGTCCAAAAGTCCCGAGAATGACTTAATTTTCTCTTGGTGTTGTTGTTCCACCTTCTCGAGATGTCTTTCATTCTCTCTCTTCTGTGTACTCCTTTAGCCATGAGATTATACCCTCGTTTTGCCGAGATGTGCTTGACCTTTTGGCTTTCTTTACAGGTGTTCGACAAGAGTTCCCAGGGCCTAGGGGACGCTTTAAAAGCTGGCCTGCCATCTCGCACTCCTCTATGTTGTCTTCACTTCCCTTGAACTCTGGGTTCTTGTTTGGGCTTACATGTACTAGTATTGCTGGTCGAATCGAGTCTCCGAGACCTGAGCTGCTAGCGGTCGCATAGGGTCTCACGTTTGGCCTGTAGCCATACACCTCGGAAAGTTCCCGGTAAAAAGGACATTCTTTCCTGTTGTTTCCAGTTTGGTTGTTGTGGTCTTCGCATTTTCTAAAAGCCAGTGTCAGTGCCTTCCACTTCCCTTCGCACTGACTAGGTCTAGCAGTACATCCCTTCTCTTTCATACGGAAGCGATGACTTCCCAAATTTGTTTCTTCTTATAATTTATGTTTTTGAAGAGCTCTTGTTTTTATTCATAGGTCCAACTGTACCTTTCTTCTTTAGAGACTCCATATCGTCTTCAAATCTCTCATTTACATCGTCGTTTCCTCCCGATCTTCCGCCATTTTGTTTTTGATTCGATTTTTGGCAAAGGCGAATCGTGAGGAAACAGCTATGACGTCAGTATTCCGGAATATTTTTACTATTGTGCCAGCGTGAGCAGAATAACTGGATGCTATTCCACATATTCCGGAAAAGGAATAAGGGTCAATCGAACGGAACAAAATTTGTATTCCAAGTATTCTTATTCCGGAATAGGATCAATCGAACGCACCCTTAATTTGCATGTTTCAATGACATACTAGTTTTTCTGATAAAATTCTAGCTTATAAAACTAGGGCTTTCAAAAAAAACACCAGTCCACTCATCATACCTTTTATTTATATCAGAATTCATAGGAAATCTAGAAAAAGCTTGCTCCATTCCTGTTCACAGGCATTGCAGTGCCAGTTAGCCAGTGACAACTGCACTTATAACACCTAACACACTGCGTGATGAGATACACTACGCATTGTAGTACAGCCATCCCCAACTAACATGACACTCAAGACTGGGACGAGAGCTCATGGCGAACGACTGCGCACTTTGCTAGCTCCGACGAGAAAACCTTCAACTCCCCTTACTTCGAATGTTACAGAGATTATTGAATGTCTGACGCGCGTAAACGGATGTTAAGTAGTTCTTCGAGTACCTCAAGCTCAGCCGAAAAACGTCGTCAAAATTAATTAGTTTGACCTCGCCTAAGCTAGAAGTTCCAACATGGCGGACGCCGAAATTCTAAAACACATATGGATAATGGCTTCGACCAAATTCGCTTAGACATGGATATCTTTCGACATGAAATTACCAGTCAGGTCAACGAATAAAGGGTACAGTCAAAGATGTAGAAAAGTCTCTTGCAAGCGCCTGGGAAGAACTCAACGAACTAAAATCGACTGTCGATGAGAATACAACACTTAAGGAAGCGATGAACGTCAAAAGAATACAACTCAAGACTATAGCCTTCGTGAAGAAAGGTAAGAACGTATTCGGCTGTAAACTTATACCGTAGATAGAACCTCAACTTTAATAACATCCCGGAAACACAAGATGATAACTGCAAAGAGATTGTCAAGCAAATTATCTCAACTGTGTTCTCGCTGGACGCGAGCGGATTCCATTTCATGCGGTACATAGAGTCGGCAAAAACCAGAACGGAGCGCGTCCAAGGCCAATTATAGCCCGCTTTATTTCACGCGAGGATAGAGATCTGGTCTGGAGTCGAAAAGAACGCACGAAAAGCTCTCCTTATAGCGATACCTGTATTACCTTGGACTACCCCACCGAAATACAGAGAGAACGTCGTGTGCTGATAAAGGCAATGATGAAAGCTAGAGAGATGGACCAAGAAGCCTAGATGGTAGGAAGATCGCAAAAATTAAACGGTGGGATGTATCGCTTTGATAATATTCCTCAGGACTACAGCTAAGTACTCCGCATCACTTTCTGCAGTTACCCCTTATCATATTTAACAAATGTATAAACAATTGCTAATATCCCAGTTACTCTCTCAAGTACTCTGTATTACCAGATTGTTTAACCAAAGGGAAGTTAAAATAGGTTTTCACTTTCATCAAGTTAGTTAGTGTTTCACCATTTTTTTCCTCACTTGATTATGTGTAGTTGTTATGTAGCTTCGTATGTGTTATATGTTTTTATTGTTAGTGCTAAGCTTGGTATTGGTCGCTGGTTCACATGTACAAAATCTATTTTGTTTTCGTTGTTGGACTCATTTGCATTCCTTTCTTGCCACTTTCATTTAGCATAATTAAGCCATGAACAATAACACCCTTGATTTTAACCTTTTATCTCTTAACTCTTTGACGACGGACCGTATTTGAGCTCAATTGGTGAAATCCTGAGTGCTAACTAAACCCTCCCCCCTCAGTTCCAGTTTGTATTGGCTAGCCCGGGGTAATTAAATACTGCTGACTTGTTAAGCCAAGGGCTCAAACTTTCCCCACAATGCCATTCGGGAGAATTCTACGCATTCGTCGACGGTAGGTATTACAACTTCTGTAGGGTTTCCAACGAAATGTGCTCTATTTTTGGAACAAAATGCCACTGTCAGAGAGCTTGAGGACATCATTAAGTCTGATGACGGCTGAAAAGTACTTGGTTTGCTTTTAGTAGGCCTTGTGAGGGGATTTCACAGGGTTTTGCCGTTGTGTTTCTGCTTTGAGACACATGAAATAATTCTTCAATGAAATCCTTGAAATCCTGCAGTTGGTTGTCTTTTACCCCTGCTCAACCTATTAGGATGTGTTTTTGTCACTTGAAAGCAACGGCTTGAGTCCAAATCACCGCTCTTGGTTGTAGGGGTAAAAGACTTAAAACAAAAACCTACCAAAGTCCCAGAGGGGGGTCCCCTTGTGATTTTTTTGTTGATTACCCAGCATGCCCCAAACCCCGGCCGGACGAGCACTCAGGGTCTTAAAATAACTCAGTAAAAAGTGCTGCCTTTACACAATCGAACAGTAAACGGTTAGACATTCTCGTCTTCTCGGATAAGGACGTAAAACCGTAGGACTAAAGTAAAGAGAGGGCCACGTGATAGATAACTGTTAGCCGGTTAACGTGTTTAAACCCTCTATAAATAAAGGTGACTTTACTTTACTTTACTCGATTTCACAAAGAGCAAAACATTTTCAACTGGTTCACAAACCATAAAGGTACAAGCGGAATAACTTTTATTCAAGAATCGCACAGTTTCTCAGACTACGAACTAAAATGAAACATAGATACCAGGGGAGTTTTCATGTCCCACGGTTCTACAAATAGCAGAGGTGTAGCGACAATAATAGGTAATAATTTGGATTGCACAGTTTTAAACTCCGTTATTGATAAAAACGGACGGTTTGTTATCTTGCGTTGTGCTATACAAGGATCTGACTTTATACTTGTAAATTCCTACGCTCCCAATGACGAGAAAAGCCAAGTTCCATTTTTTCAGAATGTTAAAAACCAACGATGCGTTTATTATTATGCTGAGCTTGATACCTCTGGGGGTAATCCCAAGATAAAGTTACATTCGGCAGAAACGATGGAAACTATTATGTCCGAACTAGATCTGTGCGATAATTACCGTGTTCGCAATCCAGACAGTAAACAAATCACGTGGTCAGGACAGGGCAAAGGTAGTGCCTCGACTAAAAAGGAAACACTATACCGTAGACTATATTTTTTCTTTATATCTGATGATCTACAACCATTAGTAGACAAGAATTACATGATTCCAGCGCCAGCAACTGATCATTCCGCCCTCTCATTAAGCTTTTCACCGCTCCCTTCTACTGCCTTTTCAGGTGTTAACCCTCAGCTCAAATGAGAACTTATAAAATACGAAGTCCGAAAATTTACAATGAAGTTCTCCAAGAGGGAGGCGGGACGGTTTACGTCAGGCTATGCTTCCATGGAATTGCAGATTGCTTCAATAGAAAGCGTTAAGGATTGGCAAAACGATGCATCAATGTCCTCTAAGCACAGCGAATTTAAATAAGTGCTTAACAGAATGAGCGTCCATATTACTGAGGGGGCCATCTTACGCGCTAAGGTACGCTGGCATGAACAGGGAGAAAAAAATGCGAAATACTTCTTATCTTTAGAAAAACGGAATAAAGCCAAAACGCATATAAGAAAATTGCTAGTTGATGAAAATGTGGAAACCCATTACCCTGGATTAATTTTAGATCAGATTAAGAATTCTATTCAAATCTTTATGCCAGGAAAAGCAATAAATCCGAAGATGAATGTTTAAGATTCCTCTCCGAAATTAGCTCCCCCCGTCTAACAGAAGATGAAAGAAAAATCTGCGAAGGCCGGTTTCACTTAACGAATGCTATTCAAGTCTAGTTAGACTTAGGAACTCAAAGAGTCCAGGTTGCGACGGGCTCACAAAGGGGTTTTATGCCGCTTTCTTGAGGGAACTGGGCAGTTACCTAGTGGGAAGCCAAGATGACAGCTACAGGTCTGGCTCACTCAGCACCTCACAAATTGGCGCCCCATTAGCCTACTTAATGTTGACATCAAGATGTGTAGTAAGGCTTTAAGTACTCGGATAATTAAAATTCTGCCTAGGCTTATTCATTCGGATCAATCTGCTTATGTCGCTGGGCGCAATATTGAGGATCCCATCCGTCTCATAGCCGACACCATGAATTATATAAAAACAAAAGGACGACAACACCAATTGCTAGCTGCAGACTTTGAGAAGGCATTCGATAGCATCGATCATTCAATGATTTTTGCAACTCTAAGCCACTTCGGTTTTGGTCCATCTTTCGTTTACTGAATTAGAACGCTCCTAGGACAATGTTAGTTGCGCCCTTAACAACAGCCGCAGGGAGCGGGTTAGCGCATCGGGTGGTTTACCGGCCAAACCACCTTGGGACTGGACTGTGGTTGGCGTATTCGCCATTTTTTTGCGTTTAGAGCCGGGAGGCAAGCGACTGTTACCAGACGATATGGGTTTGCTTGTTAACTTTCTAAGCAAGGGAGCGATAGTTTTCGTTGTATTTGTCTAAAGATTATAGGCGGCTTTGTTTCGCTCATAGGAGAACCATAGTGGCTAATGCGACATGAACTTTATTTTAACAAGTAGTTTGGTTTTCCTGCAGGCGCCTTGCGCCTTCGTTTTATTTACGTCTATACCTTGCGACCTTAAAGCCCTCGCAGAGAAGGTGGATTCCCTGCGACCGCCCTTTCCAATATGGCTGACAAAGAAAGCCTTCTGGCAAGAGAAAAACGCTCGCGAACTTGGGCAATTTGGGGTACTTATACAGTTCTGTCTCATACAAACGGCCCCTACAGCGCCCCAAAAAAACCTTGAGAAATCGCATGATACGTTTAATTTATTGGCAAACAAATACAAGTCTCTTGAATGGCTTTAGAAGTACATCAGATTTCCGATGTTAAGTATTTTATTGTGGACCTTCGTAAAGCACAACAAGCTGGTTTTCTTCGCGACGGACTCATTTCCATACAAGACGCGGCCATTGCGGGGCCATATTCATGGAATGAAAATCGCTAAATAGACCTACAGCACAGAGGTAAGGATTAAATTAAGTTGTGTTATTGTCGTAATGATTTTATTTTCCGATGTTAAGTTTTCTTCGATACGTGCTGTTATCTTACCATACGTTTATGAAAGTACGGCTGCACGCGTGTTTACTGTAAAATTTCGGAGTTAATGAGCTTGAAACTTGAAATTTGACGCCAAGACATAATGCAAATTAGAAAATACACCGGAAATGACCTCCAATTTTACGCGATGGATAACGTGAAACGGGCCTTAGATACCGTCCGACAGTTGGCTAGTCGTCCTGCCCCCCTTATGGATTCCATCGCCTTAGTAGCCGCGCTGGAGCACCTGGCCGACAGAGCCCGGGACGCCAATGACCAGGACCGTGGAAAATACCACACAGCGGTCAAACGTCTGCGCGTGCGTATTACGGTCTGTCTGGTGGGCGGCCGCGCGAATTTCCCGCGAAAAATTTCCCTTAAAACATATTGCAACAACCCGGTGTTTAAAAAAAAACTCGGCTTGTGAACTTCTACCCCTAAAAGTTAAGAAAAGTACGTAAAAGGTAAGCTTTATATTTTCACAGTCGACGGGAAATTGAACAAACTTCAAGCTGTGAGTTTACCAAAAAAATTTATAATTTACCAAAAAAGTTCTCAAGGTTTGAAAACGTGTGTGTGAACAATGACGGCCGCCGGCTCCCTTTGTATTTGTTTATTTATGTTGTTGTTGCAAAGTGAAGGTAACGCCACGGACGACAGTGGTATTGGCAGTGCTAAACAGTGCGCAAAAATAGGAAAAACCAGGAAGGAGAAAGCAAATTGTGAGCAATCCCTGCCTCTGCGACCTGTGGACAAGGTTTTGGCTCGGATTGGCGGAATTCCAACAGGTTCTTGGATTTGTTCAAACCACAGAAACATGATCTATCGACAAAATCGGAGATGTTCCTGTCCATCATCATGGGGACATAGTCGGGTTCTATCTGCTACACAAATTCCTGAGCGATTACACGTCCTTTTCGACGCTATCGGTAGCCAAATACCAGGTTATAGGCCAGGCACAAACTGGTGCAACAAATGCAGACTGTTAAGTGACAGCAGACTTCGCGGTCATGCAATGTACATCCCTCAAAACAACAGATCTAGGACAAAGGTACGTCGAACATTTTGACTGGTTCAGGTACCATATACTTTTAATGTGCACGTGGTTTTGCAACCTAGTGAACGTCAATGAACATTTATAAATTGTACTGTATTTGATTGGCCATGTATTTCAGGGAGCTGCCAGTGGCCAGCAAGGGAAGACAGAAAAGAAGTCCCTCAGTCCAAGCAACACTGTCGCTGAAAAGGTAATATTTAAAGGACTGTACCGCAATATTCACCTGGATACATCTTATCATGGAATAATAAACGTTCCAGATTTTGTACTGTAAGTTATGAAATACCTCCATGTGTATTATTAAAAATTAATATACTCAGTAATGTATTTATTAATTCCAGTTGTTTGAAAATTCCGACATAAAGTAATTGTTTTGCGATAATCGGCGCATGGTATGTTTTATTCTCGAACGAGATGTCAAGAAATGTAATATTACGTATTAAAGTCGAGTTCCACCACACCCAAAACAATCATTTAGTAATTATGTCATATATATTAAGCTTCGTCTTAAAAGAACGATCTGAAGTACCATTACTCATTAAAGCTGGATATTTACTAGCTTTTTTAATTGTTCATGAACGAATCTGATGAAATGCTACAGTTATTTTTGCTCATTAATTTTAGATTGTCGAAGTTACCCGTTCCCCGATTACAAGACTATATAATTCAATGGAACAAGGCCAGTCTGGGCAAAATTTAGACGGAATGAAGCAGATGTTTCGAACACTGTTTTTTCGGTTACATTGTCTGGCTGCTAGCCACAATATCGTATTGACCACGCAACCCTACACATGGAACGTCATCTCTACACAGATTGGAGACGTTAAAGTTAATACCGATGGAGATGTCCTGTTTAATGCCATTGAGTGGGAAAAGATGCTTGACAATTTATACCAAGATAAAGGTAAAAATATGTTTTTTTTGGTGGGTAGCCGGTGGACACTATTTTAATAAGAAAGAGAAGCTCGAGAACGCGAAAGGGGAATCCTCCCGACAAACACTCCCCTCCCCATGAAGTATTACTGCAATTCAACATCTTGCACAACAACTTTAAAGTGTAATGCTTAAAAATAATACAAAATGACAGTGGTATTAAAAAATCACTGATCAATATGTGTGTGATGTGTACATGAGTAACGGCACGGCAATCTCAAGATCGCACAGCGCAATCTGGCGATTAAGTACTTCGGCCTAAAAAACTATAAACCATTATTCGAACTCATTTTAAGTTGCAGTCTTTCAGATTCTTTTCTTTTTTTAATACCTCCAGCCGAGTCCTTTGAGAACCAAGTTGCAGCATTTCAGCTCGCTCTCTACCGGCAGTACAATCAGGATGGGCAGCCTCTATACACTCCAGCCCTTCTGAAGGAATTTTCTGAGAAACATGCACCTGGTTTATTTGATAAAATCTTGAGCTCAATTCAGCGAAGGGACGCCCAGCATGACACAAAAGAGCATACGTTCCTTCAAGAACAACGAACTGTGGTTTTGCTGCATACATTAGCTTACTTCCGGTAAGATGTCGTTGAATCAACTTTGAAGCAGATAATAAGCATAAAATATACTACTACTCAGGCCTCTATAACTGTGTGCCCTTGTTATCCCTACAATTATCTACATCCCTGTATATATGTGGCTAAATGAAGTAAATCTATACGCTTCATCGGACTCCATATGATCGCCCCGATCGCTTGATTCTTTTGTTCTGCATATTAATTTACGCTTCGATTCACACAGAACAAAAGGTTCAAGTGATCGGGACGATCATATGGAAACCAGGCAGTTAATATATGCATGCCTGTTTTGGGAGAACAGCAGTTGTTTTGGCTGGTAATTTATGAAAACGTCGGAGAATTTAACGGGAAATTTTCAGTTTGTCCCGAATTCTTTTCGAAAAAGCACGCCACAGCTCAAAATTGTGTAGCTTAATTTGAAGCTCTCTTACTGATCTAATGACTGTGAGATGTTAAACCAAATACATGTATAAAATTAATAAAGTATTATTTAAATTAACAGATCACAGAAAACATCAGCTATGCAAAAGGTGTATCACTCTTCCTTGACCAACATGGTACATCCAGGTGGTCAGCCTTAAACTCTGGTCCCATACTTGGGTACAGCACAGCACCTCGAACAGTAGACCGATGTAAGAAGGCTATGCAAAATGAATGTGTCAGAAAAGTACAAGATCTGGTGAAAAAAGCTATACAAGTAAGTAAATTTGCACAGAATTATTATGTCTATATGTGAACACTTCATATTCTGAGGAACATTTACCTATCCGCAACAAATAAGAATAAATTCAATTCATGCATACAATTTTTTTCAGCAGATCTAATATATTAAAACTATAAATTATAGACTAAAAGGTACTTTATCAAAACTGAAGCTTTTGACCACTTTTCTGGAAACTTGATTCAAACTATACTTCAGATATTTGATTAAGCATGCAAATAATATGACAGTAAGGGCTCTTCGGGTTCAAAACACAATTTAATTCAACAAATTTCTATATACATGTCGATGATTCGCATAAGTTGTTGAAATTCATTTAATTATGACTACTGTTGTTTTTCAGTTGAAACAACTCATCATAAACTTGCTAGATGATTTTCATAGCATTTACACTGTTCGCATGCCAAAAGATCTCAAGTTGTCGGTGGCAACACACATGGCCTCCAGTTTATTGGACATCCCATCTGGTCCAAAGGCAGTTATATTGCCACACAACAGGCAGACAACACACAGCTCACCAGTGGTTCTCATAAATAATAACGTAAACAAAAGCAGAGGTGGAATTGTCATCAGATATGTGAAGGCACTGTTACAGGGGGGAATGGAGGATTTTTCCCATGTGTACATGGACACACTCTCAGTGGAACAGCGGCAACTTAAGGCCAAGCAAACACGGAAACAGATATAGCAGTTTCGGTAAGCTAAGTATGCATATATATACAAACTGCTGCCAAAGGAAAAAATAGTTTTCCTTTTAGTGGTAAATTACTACAAGAAAAACAGTAATGACCAAAAGCAGTTACAGTAAACGATTCAATTAAATGATTCTGATACTTGAAGATACTGAAACTAGACCTCTATGCCAACACCTTTCCACTTAGTTTCACATGTATTGCTCCTCATTTGCAGCAGGTAGTATATAATTACATGTACAATTCTGTTTCAAGACAATAGTGGAGATTGATTTGGTAGGCAAAAGCAGGTCAAAGAAATCTTGTACATGTAATAATTTGCTTCATATGTACTACTGTATGTAAATGTAGTTCAATATAACAATATTCAACATTTACTGAAAAATTGGTACAGGTACATCTTTAAGTTTACTACAATATTACACACTCACTTAGGCCCTTGTGGCACACAGCCCTTCAAATGCTGTAAAATATAAACAAAAACAATACAATTTGTAAAATAACACAGAGCACATTGCTATTGTTTCTATTTTTATTTATTTATTTGCGCTTTGCCACACAGAATACATACATTAACAATATATATATATATATAAAGAATTGAGGTTCAAGAATACATGATACAATTGATATAGTGGCGAGGAGGCCTCAGGAAACCATCAGGCTTGTAGCGAGGAGGCCTCCTCGAGATAGCATATAAAAAAAAAAAAAAGGACAGCGTATGCAGCGTATGTTCTTGCAATTAGGTGTACATGTTCATAAAAAACTGTTAAAAATTTGCACATTATTACTTTTAAAGATGATGAACTAATGAAAGTGATGTAAACTGTATATGAATAAATTATTAGCCAATTATTTTCAGCCAGCTGGAGTGTAGTCATTATATCAGTGCAGTGAAACATTTTTCAAGAAATAGCATTAAATACATCTTATTTAGTGCAATATTTATGTCATGCTTATAATAACTACTAACGTAATTAACTACCTCTCCTTTTTTTGTTTCACTTAATTGCAGGGTATATTCTGGACTCTCACATGAAGACCTTTGCACATTATCATCTTGCACACTGGTTGACGAATTTGAACAAACCCTCAAAAGTATGGGTGACTACAAAAGAGCTACTGACCATATCTTACATGCTTGCCCACCATTAAGAGACTACCTAAAAATGTTTGCTATACCTGCCCCTGGAGACTGGCCTACTTGGTTTTATATGAAAAAGATAATTGCACAAGAAACATCAGAAAACTCCTCTTGCTTGTCCATCATCCCAGAACGAGGGCCTTTACACGTTTCTCTAAATGGTCAAGAATATGTCATTACTATATATCACTTCTTCTTTTCAAAAATGCATCAAGATATTTTTGGTTCTGATCTTCCTATCAAACCTAAACCATTTAGAATACAACTTCTGCTGATGTCAATCCTCTGTGGTTGGCTTATGATAAGGAATAAAATCTTAGAAAAATTTGGCAATTGCAAGGATGTGGAATTTGCTATCATACTACACATTCTGGATGAAGTCATTCCTCTGATATATTTTCATTATGCACTGAGTTTTAGGTCTGGTTCTCTAGATTCCTATACTGCAGTCATGATAAGATTCTTTGTACTCTTTCTGATCTGGGAACGGAGACATTATGACAAGTCAACTCTATCAATGTTGAGTGATACAATTCACCAACAAATGAACTTCAAACAGTACTATGAACTAAAAGAAAAGTGGCTGGCATTGATAACAGAAATTGAAGTGGAGATTTGGCATTCCCTTCTCCGTTGCAGAATTACAGCATACGACCAAGCTTCCAAAATTCAAGAAAAGGCAAAAGTCTTAATGGGCTCTGAAACTGGCAAAGTGTTTGCAGAAACTCTTACAAAACCATACAGTCGAGGAACATCTGACAAGGACTTGACACTGGTGGCAGGCCAGGCAGCAGAGAAGTTACTTCTCCTCTTCAAGAAGATGGCAGGAAATCTTGGACGATCAGAGGAGGTAATTAAAATTTAACAAAATGTTGGTCAGTGTTCAAAAAGAGATAAAGTTAAGTTAATAAAGAAAATTTAAGGATTTTTTTTGCCCAAAAATAGACAGTTACATGTACGTGTACACCCCCTTTTGAGCACAGCCCTTCAGCAGTTACCAATACTTCATCACTACCATATTCATTGAAGTGCAACTGTGAAAGTTTCAAGTCTTGCTTTTCGTTTTAAGGTCCCAAAACTAACAGCAATAGGGAGTTTAAGAAACCACGATGGCAACAGCAGTGACAATGGGATGTAGAAAAGTGCAGCTATTGTATTTTCTAATAAGGCTGTTTTATGCCATTGTCCTAGATGTTGCCATGATCATGGTTTCTTAAACTCCCTAATACTGTGAATAAAATATAAGCTGAGTACATGTAGTTACAGTCGAACCTCGTTAAATTTACGGACACCAAAGGGATGGAACCAAGTGTCCATATTATAGAGGTGTCAGTGTTACGTATGCGATTTAGCAGCGACCAAGAGAACGGTTCATAATAAGGTGTCCTTATTATAGAGGCACAAGTAAGGGGAGGTTCAACTGTATTGAATGTATAATTTGATCAGGTGATAGTTTACATGTACTCTCTACCTTGAACTTGATTTTGAATTAACTAGTGCTTTTATCCTTTGTTTGCTAAAACAGTTGCCTTTGTCAAGCACAAGATCCAAACAGCAAATTCACCTGGAAACATTCAATTTTGATGTAAATGACAAGTCTTTGCCATTGGCATATAAGAATTTTGATGCAAAACCAGATCCATCTAGAGCCTGTGATAGTATTGGTTGCACTAAAGAGGCATCAACTAATGACAGAATTGCCAGACTTGGGTGTTTTCACACATTCCATGAAAGTTGTCATGCCAGAAATGGAAACAAATGTCCTAAGTGTACACAGTATGTCTTAAAAAGGGCTGAACAGCTAACAAAAAGTTTTAATGAAAGCATTTTAACTCCAACCAAACACTCTAATAATACCAACGGAAATGAACAACCCAATAGCTACAACGAGGATGATGATGGAATTAACCATACTAATGCCAGAGATCCAACATATTATGAGTCCGATGAATGGGAGGAATACATAGATAGCACTCTTGACAGTTTTGAAGTTTCTCAGCCTTCAGAATTGCAAAGAACACATACATGTACTGCTCCTACAGCTACTACTCAAACTGCACCATCGTCACATCAAGTTCCAAGAAATAGTGTGCCCTCTGTACCAGGCACTATACATTCAAGGATTTGCCAGCTTGGGGACTCAACTTTCTGGTTATTTCCACATAACATTTCTCAGTCAACATTTATGGGCAGAACAGGATCCAATGCATGCACCTTCATATCACTCTTAATGTGCAAGATGTTTCAACTAAACCATAATAGTTTGGAACTTGGGTTACAACAACCCCTCACTTATGCCTGGTTAACAGTCATATGTTATGCCATTCAAACTGGAAACCAAGTACATGACACCATCACTGGTGGTCATGCAATCAACTTCTCTGTAGAAGGAGCTGTTCCCCATCTTTATGGTATTGTTGGAAGAGTTGAAACTGAAGAGGAACTGGACATAACATTCACTTGTGACAATTCTGAAGTTCCACAGTCGTCACTTGGATTTTACCTCTAGAGGCTTGCAGAAGAACCAAACTTAGCAGCAGTTGTTATTATCCATCACATGACAATATGTTTTGTAGCTAAAAACCAACAACTGATTGTCATGGATAGTCATAGCCATCTGCCCCATGGAGCCCTTCTTGGTACATGTCTCCTGCAACACAGAGAACAGTTTCTTGTGGATCTTAAACAATTTCTTGGTGTACCTTTTAACATGTGTTCTCTCACTTTAGTTTTGTTAAGTAATACACAAAGTCATGTTAGCATACATGTAGTTGCCATTTCAACTTTATTATATAATATTTTGTCAACATCAACCCAAACTGAGTGTCAGGGCCTGAAATTAACTTTTCCATTAAAGTGCACCAAACCCCTTTTGCAATAATAATATATATATATGAATCTTTGAAAGGTTTTGAGTACTTCTGTGAAGAAATGTTTTGCCTACATAGAATACTCTATGTTCTATGCTTGTTTGAAATGGTGAAAATGTGTCCTTTCCTGACCCATGACCGCGTAAGAAAAAGACAGGGTTGATTCTTGAAATATACATGTATGTACATGCCAGGGCATGATCAATCAACATCTGTATGTTTGTTTACTGTATGTTGCACCTCAGATGTTTCAGTAACATTATTGCACCTTATTTTTGTTTATGCCACAATCATAAGTACTACAAACATAGATGACTGTGTGTACATTGCAGCTTATATGTTCTAATGCACCTATCAATGTTAAGCCAACGGGGTGGGGCTGGAGATTTGACAGGCAGGGCTATCTTGAGGGTAGAGATTTTGACATACACTGCCTGCCCCAGGGGTTATTTACAGCCAAAAATTGGGTAATTTTGATATCTTTGACCAAGGGTGTCCCCAAGGGTAGGTAACGTGACTTTTTTTGGGGGAAAATGTCAAATGCCACCCCTTGCCTGCCCCCTTCCTTTGCACTATTTATGTTTATCCTATTTAGGTTACATAGCTTTCAAAACATTTTTAAATGTAAATGTACATTGTAGAAACACAAACAAAAATGGTATGAGTATATTATTCAGTATATGATACTTTAATACTGTCATTGGCAACCAGTGACAAAGTCACATGCACTCTAAAATAACATTCTTTTAGATTTTGTTTACAAGACTTTGAATGGATTTTGTATTCTAAGAAGTTCTTAAGCCCCAGAGCTAGAGGAGCCAAATGATTCTTCTCAGAAGAATTATTAGTCTTGTAAAAATAATTCTTATTTTAGAGTGTGTCAATGGAATATATATATTCGCATATTATGCGATTAACTTGTTGTCAATGACTTTTGAACAACTTAAGA
Organism: Actinernus sp. WN-2022; assembly: GCA_030867875.1. Classification (NCBI taxonomy): domain Eukaryota; kingdom Metazoa; phylum Cnidaria; class Anthozoa; order Actiniaria; family Actinernidae; genus Actinernus; species Actinernus sp. WN-2022. The sequence continues at coordinate 39,010,635 of JAOWCC010001501.1, forward strand.
CAGTAAAGTTATGTGAGTGTGACGTACATATATTAAAGGCATAGGCTTTACTGTGAGACCCCAGTTTTTTTTAATGGTCCACGTGATGCGAATGTTCTATACCATGTAGCTCCTGTTATGTGAGAGCAAACGTTTTCGGATTCGTTTAATACAATTTGTCCACTATTCCCAGGAGAACCTAATTCAACTACATGAATCCGGAAATATTTTGCTCTAGTGCATAAACGAGGTCTTTGTGCTCATCCCAGGTCGTCCGTAAGAAATGATAGGAGTCTTACCTTGATTTCTCGGCCTTTTCGGTCTTCCGCTGCGGCGCTTGTCAGTCTTCGACGTCGAAATCCGATTCCGCCAGTTCAATCCAATGCGTGAATGTCTTGGTCTTGCTTTCAAAATCTCTAATACCATACACTCAACAGAATTACATATCAGAAAGGTGTAGACGCTTGAATTCCCTTGATTTATGGTTTTCATTCTGTACAATAAGGAAGGTAAACACTAATACAACCACCACGTGCTCAATCTTTCCGCCATTTTTAAAATAATAATTGACGCATGCGCAGACGTTTGACCACTGCGTGGGAAAATACGACGCTATTTTCAAACAATGTCGTCCTCTCATCAATAATCCACGCCTGCCAGTCATCGTAATTCAGCTCCTTGGGGATCAAGACCAAAAAACAGGTCGCGGCCCATATTCATAAAGAATTAAAGGCCGGCTCCGCCATACCTCATTCGTATGTTATGCCTCAGGGAGGAGGGAATTTTGGGCCTATGTTTGCCACCGTTTATAGAGGCCACCAAGGGAGATGTCGGTGCTTCAACAGCTTCAACATCGAAAATACTTTTTTAACGATGAAAACTGATATATATTTGATTAGATGCACTGAGGTTCAATCACAAGGACGTTTCCAAGAAAGCGAAAGCATTTTCTAGAGACAAAAGTGTGCATGTTTGTGGAAGATTTGAGTTGAAAACCTGCCGGTCCAAAATCACTTGACTTCTTGAGTGACTTGACAAAAAGAGATGTAGAAGAATACGAACAAACTATTTTTATAAGCTCATACAATAAAAGAGCGGCTTGCTTTGATGAAACTGTGACTGTTTAGTTTTTCTCCTTTCCTTTTACAATTTTCTTTGTACCACGATTTTAGTAGCTTACTGATCATGAGGTAGCCGTGCGTTTCTTCGTGTTTTTATAATCATGTTATCGCGGGAAGCAGCCAGTTCAGCTTCTGTATCTTTGACAACTACATATACTATTTACTAGATATTCTATCAATCGATCAATAGCGGCTCGGCTACATATGCGAGTCCAATACAATTGTTTTCTCATTAATCGGCGATTTCCTGACTGATTTCACGGCGTTGGTGGCGCCGGACACGTGAACCGTGAAGTACGTTTGCCGTACGCTTGCTCGGAACAAATTATTAATTATTTCCCTTTCTCTATGTTCAAGTACAGTGGCCTTTCGAGTCCTGAATGATTCCTTCAAAATTATCTGATTGAGGTTCTTGTCAAGTACGTATTTCACACGTTAAACCAAGCTTTTCGTTTTCCAGCGACATTCGCACCCGCCACGGCTCGCTTCGACTTTTTAACACTTTATTTCGTTCATTCATTCGATAATGTATAAGCGGATATGATTCCTGCGGTTGCTTCACAAGACGTCCTTGAAACTAGAGCCACAGCAAGTGAATCAGGCTTAAGGGCCTGTCTGAGATCAGTGTAATGATCAAGCATCTTAGTGCTGGCCCATCCTACATGTTGAGCAATAGAATATTGTCGCACCCCAAGCAGAGAGAGTGTGACTGAACAAACTGAACGCAGACTATGTAGCGTTTCACCCTTGTCAGCATCAATAGCATGAAGGTACAAATTCAGTCTATTATACACAGCCGAGCTGATGAAAGGGTCTTCACTCACTCTTTCCATTGGTACTGTGGAACAAAAATCCGGTTGTAAGATTAACCTGTATAAGTTTACATACTGCCATATAACGAAATTCTTTACAGGACAAACGACTTTATTACGACAACGACGAATTGCAAACATATTCAGGGCATTCCCTCGCAAAGTTTTCCCGAATGTATGATTGAATAGGATGCCTGAAAAGCCAGGGAAAAAATAAGGCTTCTCTGGAGGTAAGCTGCGTAAGAATGTGTCCCAACAGGCTCTCTAATTTGTTCATAAATATAGGAATCGATTTTTAGGACATACTCTAGACTTTGATTGTTCCTCTCTTATGGCTTTAAGAAAGTCTTTTATAGAATGATGAGAAACACGATTCCCCGTACCCAGTCTGTCCTCCCGTTCCCCACCGAGTCCGGCTTGGATACAGATAGCTTAAGTTTACCAATAATATTATCTGCTGTGCCTGCTGCAAGTCTCATAGGGCATAAACATTTAGCAGGTAGAGCTACTCCGGCGTGATTAAAATTGAACCTGTGTACCTTGGGACTCCCAGTCTTGTCTTTCCAAACTAGAAATAGTAATATGTCCGATGACGTATCGGAGGAAAGGGATTTTGGTGTAGGAGAGGCTAGAAAGTATGTAAATTACCGTTGAAGGGCCGATTCTCGTGTGGTTTGTTCATTTTAATTTTCCTCAACTGATGCAGGCGCAAGTTAATGACCTCCGTATCGATGTGAATACGACCAGTTGTTGGGGACTTAATAACCTCTCTCCTAAAGCCACATTTCTGACAAAAAATGAATGTGTCATCATTGAGAGCACTCCGGACATGGTGGTACGATGACTAGTTATTTATTCTAAATACAAATAAGTTCCACTGTAAAGGTCGTGTAGAAAAACAGTTTTGCGAGGAGGGGAAAATAAGTATTCCTGATTCTCCCTTGTTACCTAATCTGAGGGAGTCGCGGGAGAGACTGCGCAAAATAGGCCACCAGAAGGGCAAAGGTAGAGCTTGGTGACAAAAATACCGAAACGTATCTGGGACTTCAACAAAAACCTTCAGGAGGAGCCCGGCAAGAACAAATAGGGAAAAACGTAAGCGTTCTCATCCCGACTGATATCTTGAATGAACAACCTGACCCCACTGGAGTGAGGAGTGTAACTTGGGGTGAAGTGCTTAAGCGGCTGTCCCTGAACATCCAATTGTACAATGGAGTCCAGTGACATTATTCGGGTCCAGTGTGTGGACCGAAATTATGATCCACAATCATAGAGAGCAGTCCTTGTCTGAAATCTTTCAGAAAGGTGCATCAGCCGGATTAGACAGAGAGGGAATGTATTGGAGTGTCAAATAAATGTTATTTTCCAAAGCTGTGGAAGATAAACGTTTAAGGGCGTCGTTGAGCTGTCTGTTTTTACCACCCTGTTTCTGCCATATTATCCGTATGCGCGTCTATCCGAGTGTTAGTGATTGCGATCTTCCCCGCTTGGAGTACATTAACTAGCGCAAGAGCTTCCTTGATGACAATGGACGCCTCGCGGGTCTCGGGGACCCAATAATCACGGATCTTAAGGAGCGGGCTTCCGGTAACCTCAATGATTCCACCACAAGCAAAAGCTGAAGCGTTGCTGGAAACTCTGACCACTACGTGCCTTTCACTGGGCCAAGGAAGGCATTCTTGCCATGTGTCTAGGAAACACCAATGCTCTATTTCCTTTCTGAGAGTTCCTGAGACTTAATAATCGCTCGAGATGACTTTACGAAGCCAGTAACAGATCGATAGATTTCTCTAGCGTACAATTGTCCTGCTGGTACCGCAATGCAGAAGGATGTTATCTTCTCTGTGAGTCGCTGAAATGTTTTCATGGACACAGACTGCTTTTGCCAAGATAGATTTATGAAGGATTGCGAACTTTGCCTTTCTGGAAACAGGGAGGATACAGCATAGTACGACTCGGAATCAATGAGGATTTTGAGAGACCTATGAAGTACCCCAATGAGATATCAAGGACAGCGGCAGCAATAAAGGTAGCAGCCTCGGAGAGCTCAAAATCAGACCAGTCCTTGGAATCGGAGGCGTGTTCATGGAGGGGAGTGAGGGCCAAAATGGCGGTCATCGATGTGTTGGCTACACGGTACCCCAAAGGAACGAACATAATTTGTGGCCGCCAAACCAATCGTATGCTCTGGCTTTTCAGTCGAAGGGAATAGTGATATATTCTCACTGGGAACTCTCACATACAATGCCAATTGTAATACTAAGAATCAACCCATCGTCGGACACTGAGGTCAAAGGGCAATTCGTTCCATAGCTTGGGGGGCTGCAATGGAGAATGTCCCCACACCATAAGTCGTCATATTTGATTTCGGAACTACTAAAAGTTCCTGAGAACTAGAACGAAGGGAACGTATATATGTGCGATAACTGAGAAGCTCTGAGATATAGCTAGGCACTAAGCCATTAAGGCCCTTAATACCAGCAGTAAGACTTTAAACATTATTCGAAATTGTACAGCTAACCAATGTAGCTTAATTAAAAGAGGTGTAATGTGGTTATACTTCCTATTATGCGTTACGATTGTAATCTATTTAGTAAGCGCTTAGGGAGGCCATATAAAAGCGCACTACTACGTTCTTCTGAGTTCAGACACTGGTCAAACGTAACTCCGAGATTGCGTGCTGAATCTTCTTATCACCCACTTGAATGAAGTCTAAGATAGGCCTAGAGCGATATCTGGAGCTAATAAGAATAAGTTCAGTTTTGTCTTGATTTAATTTAATGTAAGTGTATTATGTATCATCCAGCCATCAATGTCTTTGACACAAACTTCCACACTTAGCTTAGCCAATGAGATCTTCTCAACTCTCCAGCGCAAAAGACACATAGAGCTGAGTATCATCAGCGTAAAGATGATAGTGTAGATTGTGCAACTTAATAATACCAGCAATCGGCGCTGTACAAAGCAGGTAAAGTAAAGGTCCTAATACAGATCCTTGTGGTACACCGCGCCCCAGCCTGCGAAGTGTTGATTTGCCATCTTCAACTTGTACGAACTGTTTGCGAGATGTTAGGTACGATTTGAACCACGCAAGGACATTGCCCTTGATACTAAAATGATGTGAGAGTCTAGACAATAGGATGGTGTAGTCGACCGTGTCAAAAGCTTGTTTTCAGGGATTTAGTACCAGTTGATGGGAACGGTAATATTGAACTATTTGATCCATAAAAAGTGTCACGGCCGTATCACGGTAATGTAACGGCCGTGACACGGTAATGTAACGGCAATAAAAGTGACGGCCGTATCACGGTAAAATAACGGTGAAGTAACGGTGAAGTAACGGTGAAGTAACGGTGAAGTAACGGTGAAGTAACGGTGAAGTAACGGTGAAGTAACGGTGAAGTAACGGTGAAGTAACGGTGAAGTAACGGTGAAGTAACGGTAGGGGATAGGTTCCCGTGAGAAAAAAGTTTATTTTTATTTCAAAAGTTATTTAGCAATATGATCAGTGAACTTTTGTCAATATGTTTTGGCTCTTAAAAGAGCCTTCCAATGTGTTCTTAAAACAATAAAGTATTTTTAAAGTGTTTACAAAAGAGGCAAACATTATGAAAAGCCGCTAATTCTCAAAACAATATGTGTGATACCGCATTTATCCCTTAAATGCTAATGAGGTGTTTAAGATAGAGCATAAAAGGAAAGGGAATCAGTCAGTGCAATCACACTTCTCGAAGTACTGGAAACTTAACAGCAATTTCAAAAAGCAATTTCAAAATGTATCATCGCCGTATCACGAAGTGCACCGTCTGTTCGGTGTAACGGTGTCACGGCCGTTACATTACCGTGACACGGCCGTGACACGGCCGTCACTTACGGCCGTGATACGGCCGTGACACTTTTTATGGATCAAATAGTTCAATATTACCGATAGGAACATTGTTTTTTCAGAATAGGGACAATGAATTTGAAGAATTACTCGTCATGAGAGTATTGAAAACAAAAGCAAGCTTAACGCTGTTTCTTGTAAAGCTAAAAGAAATGCAAGAGATATGTACCAAGCATCAAGTAGTAGTAGTGCTAGCATACAGTGAAAGTGAAAGGAGTTATTACTGGAAGTGTGAGTTCTTCATGTACTGGACAGCTAACAATAGGGAAGAATGGGAAGCTAGGCCATAGTATTTCACTACATTCAGTTGCAGAAACAGAGTGATAAAGCGCAGATACCAATTGACTTTGATGTGGTGAAAGCGGAAAGCAAATTGTATGCCGCAACAAATCTTCCAGTGATGATGTACTTTCTTCTTCGCAAAAAAAGATGAATGAATGTGCTTTTCACTTAAGCATGGAGGACCTTCATTATTCACAAAGAGCGGTTAACTCCTCCCTCCAAGTACTTCACAATAAAGCTGCTAAAGAGATCCTTAACTTGCGGAGAGATGACTCGAGTTCAATGGCCTTAAAGCTTTTAAGCTGGAAGCCATTAGAGTTTAGAAGACATTTTCATCGATGTACCTTTGTCTTCAAGTCTTTAAAAGACTCTGTTGACTTTACGTTTAATAATAGGTTTGGCACTGATGTACATTGTTATAACACCAGAAATAGGAACATGTATAGACTTCCTGCATCACATACTAAATGGGGACAACAGAGAACTGGCTACCATTTTATTAAAGATTGGAATAATTTACCTTCTATAATTACTCAAGCTCAATTTAAACTTGGTTTTTGAAATTTTTATGCATAGTTATATTTCATTAGTAAGTCTTTTTTATGTTTTTTTAGCATTCTTAAAGTAGTTTCTATTATAGTTTTTCAGTGTTTTTAAAGTATACATGTTTTTATTATTATGTTTACTTAGCGTAGAGGGCCCTCATGAAAAACACCTTCGGGTGATTGTGGCACCCTCTGTAAATATTTGTATTATTATTATTATTATTATTATTATTATTACTCCTCCAAACGGCAAGACAGAAGGTGGATAGTTATGGATTCATATACAAAAAAGGAAAATCTCGCTCCAAGATGTTTGCAGCAACAAGTGTGAAAGGTGTAGATAGTTTGCTTGGGCAAAAAGTAAAAGACCTAAGCTTGATCGTGAAGAAAGGACACAGGTAATAGAAGAAACGAAAGGTGCAATCAATGAACAAAATATTAGAGAGAGAGAGAAGAGTACGTTGGTGAATATGAATCAGTTTGGCGCAGCTTCTACGATACTTGATAGAATCACTGAAACCAGGAAGGAAAAGTCTGTTCTTTCAAAAACGCTTGCTGCTTTCCAAATGAAAGGGGTCAAATTCCTTGTTTCTGGTCTCGTTAGAAATTTAAAATCAAATTCAGAGAAAAGAAAGCGTTCTCTTGTGGAACAAAAAGAGAAAACTAGCACAAGGGTAGCAAAGGAGAAAGAACCTGCAGATGAGAGAAAAAGGAATTCCTTGGATAAGTACATCCAACCCAAGTGCTGATGGGAGTATAAAGGGAAAAGATAATCAACGCTGTATCAGTGCAGATGACTGTGAAGATGTACCTGAGACAGAAAACTGTTTCAGAAGTTGTAGCCCCATCTTCGACACACGGTATTAAAGTTTCATAGGTCAGGACACTGAGTCACTGATTCCAGCTGTGTTGCAGAAGAGAATAATAACATGGGCAATAAAGAAAAGAAATCAAGTTTATTTTTATATGTAAAGAGGCACTGGGATCTGCACCCAATACACGAATACAGTGAAACTACATTATCGTTATACACGAGGTTTGTGAGTTAACCTTTGTGTAATAAGGAAGTATACAAGACAACAGCATGGGCGGATCAAGGAAATGCAGAACGAGGGGTCTGCGGCGTAAGCCGAACCTCACGCCGTATAGGAGCGATTAGCTAGGGGGTGCGGGGCATGTATCCCAGCCAACGAAAGGAGAGCCCGTGTCCCCCTCGGCCACCCCTCTAAATCCGCCCCTGAACAGATGGAATCTACATTTTTCAAATTGAAAATCGTACAATTGAGGAGTTTATATTGTAATATATTCTAACTGCAATCTACTTAAACATAGGCTTACGGACGAGGGATTGAGTTATGGGGATAAGCGAGTTCGGGAACGGCCGAGATGAGAGGGGGAGGGAGGGGAATTGGAGGGGCAAGGCACACACGAGGGAGGCTAACTGCCAAATCACCGCGCTCGCCGATTAAGTTATATACTTGATGTTACGCATGATTGTACTTAGAATAGTTCTCAATCTATCTCCACTACCAACTTCGTTCAAGTCATCGTTTCTCATCGATTTCTCGAACTTGCGAGAGTCAGTAAAACTTCTTTAACCGCTCAAAGTTGAATTTTAGCTGAAAAACGGAAAAGCAGAAATATATCTTAACCCTTTCACTCCCTTTCACCACCAGGGGGTTACCCTGGTGCCAGAGGTTCTATGTTTTGGTTCTAGGTTTTGTCTAGGTTAGGTTAAGGCGCGAAGTGCCGTCATCGAGGAGCGAAGCGACGAGAGGGAGAGAAGAGAACCTCTGGTCAAATCCGTTGAGAATCTCACTTCCATGCAGAAGCTAGGTTCAGATTTTGAACCTCGTCTCCGATTGGCTTATCTACTCATTACCAAGCGCGACCGTGAGTGCTTGATACAACAGCAATTGTCATTGGCCTATCACTTCAAACCAGTTTTACGACAACTGTATGTGGTTTTACTTCCAACCGCGACTCAAGAGTTTTTGAGTATTTTTGGGGACGCTGTGAAGTTTACGTTGGCTTCAAAGTTTACGGAGATTATTAAATTGAAGACAAAACAAGAAGGCACTGTACGAGTTTATAAAACGTAAAGACGTCTTCGCTGTGCTTCCGACAGGTTGCCGGCAAGTCGCCGATATTTCATGTCGTCCCCGTGAAGAAACGGTCTACAGCACGACAGCAAATTCTAGTACGAGGCACTTTTTTCACTGTCCAGAGTAGCCATATAAGGAACCACACTACAGTTGTCATTTCATGCTTCACAGCGCCACGTGCAATTGTTCGTGTGTGAAATCAAAACATTGGTCGTCACAGTTTGACGGGTTATAGGCCGCAAAACCGGTTTGACTCGCCTCGATTTCAAACTAAACGCATGGAAGTGAGATTCTCAACGGATTTGACCAGAGGTTCTCTTCTCTCCCTCTCGTCGCTTCGCGCCTTAACCTAACCTAGAAAAAAAACCTAGAACCTCTGGCAACCAGGGTATTTGGGGGTTTAAGTTCAAAGAGCAATGCCCTGAGATTCCCACACACCTTAATGTATAGACAAATGATCCTATTGAACTGCATAAGGCATATTAAAAATGAATAATTTCATCTAAATCCTCCTTTCTTTGCATTAGTTAACTATAGTTGACATTATTTCACTTCAGAAAAAGGGACTAAAATGACAGTTACAGAACAAAATATTTCTCCTCAGATTCTAAATTTTATCACAAAAATGCATATTTCACATAAAATTTAGAGTTTCATGTTTTCACTCTGTCTCCCAACACCTAAACTTGCCCAGAACCAAGCCATTCTGTCCACAAGCACTTCACATCTATAATGACCGCAAAGCATGCCGGGAAATCCTACCAAACAGCGACATTGCCCTAACCCCATCTTAATTCTTCAAAATACATACTAAGTCTAAAGCCATTTCGACCTAATAGCTTCATATTGGAATCAATGGCAAGTAAATATTGTCCAATATTCCAAAAAAGCTATGATAGGTGGCTACAGACCCCCATTAATAATGTCCACGCTAAAGTGAAAGAAGTCCTACTCAAGCATGTTAAGGCCTGGTTCATTTAACGGAAAATAGATGTAAGTTAAAAAATGTTTTCTGACAGAAATAACAGTTTAAACAAAATCTAATTACACTATATTCTAATATCAACTTCCTTAAATTCGTTAAGTGGATGGTTGTCGTATCACGTGATCGATGAGGTCATAATTACATAAAATCATTTAAATGAAATGCGGCTGCGACGATAACATATGAATATAAAGTAACCCTGCTAAAACATTACTCCTCACACAGTGTTTCCGATCACACTTAGAAAACATGACTATCATGTAAAGATAAGGAGATATTAAGGGTAGAAAAAGTCATGTGACCTATTTTGCATATGTTCGCCTTAATTACTCGTTAACGAAACATCGTAGTCATCTTTTCTAAGTTGATTTAGGTAAAAGGCTTCAACCTTAACTAAACATATCCATTCATCATCCTTGCTGTTTTAAACTCGGAGCCGCATTTTTGATTTACTGATTTCGTGTTCTAAGTCACGTGACAGACCACGTGACACGTTTTACTACACACAAACCACTTAAGGTTGCCAAAAATGGCGATACCTATTATCGTGAGAAACTTGGCGTACTTACCATACTCGGCTGTGTTGAAATAAGGAAAACATTTTTTACCCGAAATTTGACCCCTGAACCAGGCCTTAACATGCTTGAGTAGCCATTCACGAGTGGGAAATGAAGCTCGTTCTCCATCACAATGACACTGGGTTCTTTGAGAAAGTGCTGATTGAATCTCTCATCAGACTTAACGATGTCCTCCAGCCTTCCCTCCAGCTCCGTAGAGATCTGACGTCAACATATCCAAAATGGCTGACAAAAACCTTTGAGCCCCCAGTATTATAGGTCAGTTGAAAATTCCATGTAGCAGTGACTACAGTTTTCTTAGGGGGGAGAGTTTTTTGCAGTCTAGAAAGAGCCAAAAATCAGTTAAAAGCCCAAAGGGTTAAATTAGAATTTGCCTTCGCGTGACAAATTGTTTAGTTTCTTTCAAAATATATGGGTTTTATCGCTATTTGTTTACGAAGAGCTGTGACCGAATTTGGAAAACCCTCAGCGGGCAAGTTGAAAACATATTGCCCGCTGAGCAACCAATCAGATTGCAGCATTCAGAATCATCTTTCCAGCTCACTGAGCTGTCATATAATAATGTCCATATGTTGAGGAAAAGACTGTTCTTAGAAACATAGATATCAGCATTGAAAATCATGAAAGCTCTTTGTCTGCAGCCTGGTGAAACTTGTGAATGGCTTACCCTTAATTGTTTTCCGGAACGGTAGCTTTCTATCAATAGACCAGTTTACGGTTCATGCGCAGTTGTTAAAGTGCCCCTACGATCAAATTTTGACATATCAATGTTTTTGCATATTCATAAAGTAGAGTTCATATATTATTACCAGTTCAAATTGTTTTTCGATACAACGACAGGAAGTCTTATTTTTTTATCTCCGAATATTGAATCTACACGTCCGCCATTACTGGAAGCCGTGCCCTTTGTTCAGCTTTAAACAAAGGTTTATTCACCGGAAATGATGTCATACACTTAACGCTCGCCTGCAGAACACAACGCCTGGAGGCATATTTCTACTAAAAACGTCTTCACGTACATAAGAAGAAAGTTATATTTATCTTTGCGAGGTTGGCTACTTTTTTATGCACGCTATTTCGCGCCACGAGGTTGTCGTGTTAAGTGTATGACATCACCTCCGGTGAATAAACCTTTGTTTAAAGCTGAACAAAGGGCACGGCTTCCAGCAATGGCGGACAGGATTTTACCGGTAAACTCTCCTAAAATTTGTGGTTTAAGATGCCCATTTGGGAATATTTTTTACTATTTCGGATATTTCTAATACTGATTGACCTATAAACACTGAAAAAGTGGCAAATCGAAATGGTAAATTTTCGTCGTAGTGGCACTTTAAAGTATTTTGTTTCAACTGGCGGGCCACCCCCTAACATCTGTCTGCCCGCTGAATAAACAAAGGATTTGTACAACTGCACATGAACCGTAAACTGGTCTTACGGTGATTAGAATCCAAACTGATTAAAGTATTCCCTAAAGCTTAGTAACTCAAATTGTGCTAGCAAAAACTGAAATAAAGTTGTCAATATTTCATTCGAGAGAGTAACAAATGAAAACATAAGCACCAATCGTGGACTCGTGGATGGTTTACTGTAGGCCCTGGATACTATCCATAATTATTTTTGCTATTGCTAAGAGGACAGCATTTTAATAGCGGCAATTAAAATTAAAATAATTTCTCACATGTTCTGTTTTCTTTGTTCATTCTGGGGAATATATCTCACATTTTCACATCAATAAACCAGGGAAACAAGCTTCGTAATGATTTATAAAAGAGATAATGTTATTGCGTGCAATGAAAAATCATTGCCATTAGGCCATTGTGAAAAATAAGCCATAAGTCGGTGTAATAAAATGTGGAATAAATATTGCTAACATTGCATTAGCAGGGCTCGAAATTAAGAAAAAAAAGGAGGCGTAAACATTTTAGGCGTAATTCTCCAAAATTTTACGCCTAAGTGGAAAACGTTAGGTGTAAAACGAAAAAATCTAGGCCTATTTACGCACGTATCGGGCGCAATTTCTAGCCCTGATTAGTAGTTTTAATAAACTGTTCATTGTTGAAGGGTAACTTATTTTACCCTGTTTTTCTTCTGGCTTGCAAAATAGTATGATCACATCGGAGTGAAATGACCTAGTTTCGATCGAGACACCTTGACTCGTTAATACTTGTATTACACCTATGTGCCTGAAACCAATCGAGTTCAGTTAAAAAAAGCAATTTTATTTATCAAACGAAAGGTACGAGTATATGCATTAATTACACCATTTATGCATGTAAACGTATCAGCAACACCTTTGTATACCATGTTAAAAAATATTATTTTTTATGAGTGGCGCATACGTTACAAATAGAACATTAAAAATAATGATAAAGTAATACAGTATCAAATATATCTCAGCTCGTTGATATTTAACAATTATTGACCGAAGGAGGTGAATAGTGGTGGATATTTACCGAACCGCATCGGCGAGGTAAATATCCACCACTATTCACCGACACTGTAGTGAATAATTGTTTTAGTATATACCACACTGCAGGTGAATAGCCAGCACCCAATAGTTATTTTATTTGCTGTCAAATGGACAAAAACTCGCGCGAGGTCATCGCTGCTTCGCTCGGAGGTGAATATGTAATCATATTCAGTGTTTGAATAACTGTCATAACCAACTTGTCGAAACTCGATCACGTCTGCTACAGTTCACAAGCAATGCGCATGTCGACGTCAAGTGCTAGCCGGCTTCCACCGATATGATTTCCCATTTTTTAACCAAATTAATGAAAACAGCTAAATCCCAGCGTTTGCAACGTTTTGCTATCTCACGTTGATGGAGCAGCGGTGACTATGCATGGTACGTTATTTCTCCCTTAATGTCCTTTGTCTGTCAGTCTATTTGAAGCAGAGTTTTGTAGAACTGGAGTCGTTACTGAGCGTATACAGTTTTCAAGTTTCGTTTTAGCTGCTCGATGCAGATCAAAACGGTGAGCACACCAAGAAGCCCAAATGAGATTGAAGTCAGTGCCATGTTCTCTGCCTCTGCGTAATCATCAGCGGCTTTCCTCTTCTCCCCTTTGTTCCATCGCTTTTTGCCCTAAATGAAAACATGTTTGAATCTATATTATTGGTAGTGGTTTTCTATTTGCTTAAGGAGGCTCGAGAGCGTTATTCATAAGATCGGTATTCTTTTAACTTTTGGGTCCAAGTAAAGAAGCAAGAGGTATAACGAAAGCACTACAATATAAAAATATATTATTTTTGCCATCCAAGAGATCGGTTGCCATGGCAACACAGCCTGGCACAACAGACCCACAAGTTTTTTTTTTTTTAATAATTTATCTAAATTCTTTTAAAACGCTACAAATGAAAGGTGTATACATTATCTTTAATCTCAGGAGAAATATAATGGGACTTTTGCAGGAATGCAATCACGTGGTTGTACTGGACAGCAAAAAAAATCTGAATTCATTTATTTAAATGCACTTGTACGAGATCGGTAGTGATTGAAATGTGATTGAAAAATGCTATTTTCCACCTCCGATCGATTGTCGATCTTTTTAAAACAGCGTTTTTAAAGATAGCTTGCCACCCAGCATCCATCGCAACGCCTTTCCCATGGGGATCACGAGCTCAATTCACTCGTTAACAAAGTATTATGTCAGCACGTGACTGTATTATATCAGCACGTGACTGTATTATATCAGCACGTGACTGTTTCCTGCAAAAGGCCTATTATGTAAGTCATACTTTTTCTGAAAATATATTTGCGCTAACTTTACGTTCGAAGACTATGTTTTCATATGTTTAAGCAAAATCAGCAGTGATTTCTATGATGCTCAGTACTCTAAGCGCCAAACTTACCCGAATCCAGAAGAAGAGTGATATGAGGCCTATTGGTAGAATTGTGATCAAAGAGATCAACACCGAGATGGTTCGGATAGTTGAACTAAATATCAGCTTCTTGGCTGATTCCTGCAAAAGACCAAAGTGATTACTATGTTATGGCTTACTGGGCAGGATATAATCACGGTAGTGTTATTAGTAAAACCGGTTTGTAAATGATATTTTCCATCTCCAATCCATTGTCGATCTTTCTTAAACTGTGTTTTTGAAGATTGTTTGCAATCCAGCAAAGGCTTTCCAGAGGATCACGAGCTCAATGGTCCAGTTTCGCATTCAAGAATTACCGCTGGATACGATGACTACAGACGCATATACTCAACGTTAGCCTCATGGTAATGTCAAATTTCATAAATACCAGCGGCAAGACGGGTTATTCACAACTCAATGTATTGTTGTAGTTTGAACTTATGCACCTTCTCGCTGGTATTTGTGAATATTTTACAACAGAATGAGACTGACGTTGAGTAAATGAGTCTGTAGTCATTGCATCCAGCGGTAATTCTTGAATGCGAAACGGTCTATTCATTCGCGATATATCAGCAAGTGACTGTTTCCTGAAAACGGCCTATTTTTCACATGGTTTAGTGTTATGAGTATTACTTGCTTCAAAAAATCACCCCGGCCCTTTCTCATCGTATTGGCGCCGCTCTTCAAAGTCAACCCCTTTCCTTAATACTGAGTCCAGTTTCGCATTCAAGAATTACCGCTGGATGCGATGACTACAGACGCATTTACTCAACACTAGTCTCATTCTGATGTTAAATATTCACAATACCAGCGAGAAGATGGGTTGTTCACAACTCTATGTATTGTTGTAGTTTGATCTTCTGCACCTTCTCGCTGGTATTTGTGAATATTTAACATCAGAATGAGACTAGTGTTGAGTAAATGCGTCTGTAGGCATCGCATCCAGCGGTAATTTTTGAATGCGAAACGGGTCTATTGGCCATCACATTTAAATAAACATAAATTCAAAGCTAAACGGCCCCCTTCCTATTGCTGGGTTGCATGTGACGTCATGGCCGCCATGTTGGATGACAATAACAAAAGATTCCTCGTTAGCTTCTCTTGTTAGTTCATCCAACATGGCGGCCACGTCTTTGTTATTTGAATCTCTGGGATTGGGTTGCAACCCACCAATATACCTTTTCCGCTTGGCCCATTTAAAATATTTCGCGAGTAATATTCTGTGTCCGAAGTATTTCCATATCAATGTATCTCCTCATGCGGTAAAAGAAACAATACACAAGGTGTGGTCACGTGATCTGAAATGGAACAACATTGAGCCAAGCGGAAAAGGTCTATTGACCCTCTTCATATAAATCTAAAATGAATACAAAATCTGCAATCCCTACTATTGGCCCTCTAAACCTAAATCCTCTCGATTTTGGGAGTGATCACTGGAACACTCGGATTATCTCCTGTTACCCTCTAAATCTTGGCACATATAGTGTAGCATTAAAAATAGCTAAACCATAAAAAATAGCTATTTAATAAATAAACCAATGGTAAAGTTTTGAAGACCCAGGACGGACCATTAAGCTTTGCGCGCTTTGATGCCGGCCGTCATCTTTTATTACTTTATGCGAGTCGAAAATGCACAATTTCATTCGATCGATTGGCACCAAGGGCATCGCGCGCGAGGCGAAAACAAGAGAAGTCTCAGTTTCATGAAAATCAAAACAAAAACGTGCGAGCCGGCGTGCAAAGCATAATGATCTTTAAGTACAATGACATTAGGTTTGTTTAGAGTATTTTCAAAGAAGATTTTGTTGGAGAAATGTTTTTGAACATATTGGAATAGTTATGTTCCTGTAGTGAGTACAAATAATCAATATGAAGAGGGAGACCCACAATTTTCAAAAAGTAATAGTAGTCATAAAGAACCGTAAACAGGACGATATTTAAAACGTATACGAGCAAATGCCAGTGCAATGGTAATATTAGGTGGAAGGGGGATTCCTCACTTGTTATTAATAGGGCATTGGAGTGCCTGTAAAATGTCCAAATATAAAATTAATTTGCTGTTTGTCCACGTCTCCCTCTTCATAAATAGAAATGACCTCTATATTTTATGAATCAATGTCCACTGACTATTTTATTTATTTATTATAATATCAATTGCGGGAGCTTCCTAAGAACGCGTGATTTCATTGGCTGCTCAGCGTGCTCGATTTTCTTTTATAAAATAACCCAAAGAAAACGCGCGCTCTGATTGGTTGAAAGCCGTGTTTGCATGAGGCTATGTAAACATGGAAATGACGTCATACATTGTAGTTTTTGCTTTTTTTCTGCAAAAAAATGGCGAAAATAACTGACTAACTTAAAAACACATGTAACTAGTTTCTAAAGGAAGGTTGTTCAGAAGAACCTACGGAGAAAAAAAGCTAAATTGGACAGAATTTTCACAAGATTGAGTCAGTCGGAGCTCAACTGCCTCATTAGCAAACTCGATGAAATACGCACAAAATACACTACTTCTGTTAACGTTTAAGTTTAAATATTTACTTCAGATACTATAGAAAAACAATTATAATAAAATACATGTACTAGAAACATTCAGAAAATGTACAAAGTGCTAATAATCAAGTAGACAAAGTCAGAGTGGGAAGGTCAATTGTTGTTTATTCAAGTACGTTTTTTTCAAACGCCGGTGACAAAAACTACAGACACTGCAACTTTATCAGATATCATATATCACATTGAATCAGTAGAAATAAAAAAAAAAATGCCGTTTTGGTTCGATTCAGTCTATGAAATCTTTTTTTCATTCAGAGTGGGATGCTGGCAAGAAAATGTGACTAAAAAGAAATACACAAGCGAGAAGCTACAGAACTCTGAAGCCGTCTAATCTCGCACGGCTGCTAGCTAGCATCCCGTAGACTCGAAAGTACTCTTTTTGGATTCAAAAATTGCATTGAAAGATACCCAAACAGCCATCTCCACATCAAAGTAATATAGATTATAAGCTCTAATCCTACATTCTCTGGCTTTCAAATAGTCGAGTATGATGCCTGACGATGGGAAATAAAGATCTGAAACAATACAAAGGCACAAACCTGCTAATCGAAGTTGTCAGTTCGAGCCGAGCAATTCCAAGCCATGAACTAAGTACTGGCTCCAAATATCCAGCAAGAGATTCCTCAGTCCCAGAATATCATGGCCGAAACAGGAACACTTTTTCCAGGCAGGGCAAATTATCTTTTCTGTAATGCTTAATGCTTTTCGGCTGTCCAGTTCGTCTTTGAATTCGCAGCAGTTTTGTTTAAAGTGGGTTTCGTGTCGATTTTCGTAATCCAGGACGATTTTCGTTGCATGTCTAGCCCGATATGGATCAATACTTTGAGATTTTCCTATTATTTTGCATTTTTGTCTTTTAAAAAGCTAGTTTTGGGAGCATAAAATCACACTAGTACTTTCTCTCGCCTCTTGTTCCATGCCGATTCGTACGCAGGGCAAACACGGCCAACTTCACAAGCGAATATGATTGACATTTTACAATGTGTGGAGAATTTCGCGTTTGACATTACGAAAAAGTTTTTAAAAATCGGCGTTTCGCGCTCGATCTTGCGTCTATTTTATAAAAGAAATAGAAAACGTTTACCGTGTTTACATAGCCTGATGCAAACACTCGGGGAAGTTTGGGAGAATTCTCCCAAACTTCCCCTCGTGTTTGCATCAGGCTATGTAAACACGGTAAACGTTTTCTATTTCTTAAATAATGCATCCTCAGCTGAGCATTTCTTTCCGCGTAGATCCAAGTTTATATTATAAAACAAATAGAAGATGGTTCTCCTATGTCCTCAGTATACCAACACTATGCACTTTTTCGGTCTTGAAAAGCTGCTAAATGCACTCGCGTTTCGCTCGTGTACACGCAATATTTCAAGACCTCGAGCTTGCATTATTTTGTTATAATGTTCAAATTTCGTGCATTGTACAAAATCCAAGCATGTGATTGGCTAATGAGCGTGCATTATTGGTGACCACAGCACTCTTTTATTTGTTAACTAGAGAACAATAAGTCGAGATATATGTTAAAGTGTTTACCAAAAATGAGCAGATTCCTAACTCCTTCAGGAAATTACAAGAAAACTCCCATTGGGATAACAGCCAGTAATGAGAGATGTGTGGGTTCTGGGCCAACATATCGTGTGGCTAATTCAATAAAACTTTTACACAGGTATTTTACAAGTCTGACCATTATTTCTACACCAAAGAACAATGACCAGAATTGGAAAGTGTAAAAGTTTTGTGTTGGCCCCTGTATAGGACATCTGAATGATGACGTCACATACTACAACTACCAGAACTCTTTGCGCGAATCCTTTTGTACTTGTAATCTGGACTATTGTCTTGGAATTCTCAAAGGAGTTAAAAAATCTGAATAGAAAAGAGAAATTGAAAAGGATTCTGGTAGTTATAGTAAATGATGCCATAATGAGAATGTTCTATTAGAGTTTGTTTACACGAAGGAATGGTAACTAGTGCTAAGACCAGCAGTATTTGCTATTATTACGCGGCCGCCATATTGTCAAGAAACAATAGATTTTCACGTGTTCCCTCGTACTGAGCAGTTTCAAAACGAGGTTAGATGGTTTCACTCTCTTGAGACTCCACATGGCCGCCGTGTGATAAGAGCGAATTGTATCGATAACAAAACAGCCTCGAGGGACTACTACCCTTCGTGTAAACAGGTCCTAAAACAATATAACAATCACCTCATAAGCTTCTTCTTCGATTTGGAAATCACTTTTCTGAACAGTATTCTTCTCCTCGTCACGGTAGCCTCGATTATCTGTTGCCATGTTACTGTGGAAATAAAGCAGGATATTAAAATGAATATCTACCTCCTGACCCGCTCTCTTGGGGGATTATTTCAAACCGGTTTATTATTATTATTTTATTTAAACAATATTATGACTTAAAGTGCCTATGAACAATATATTTTTATTTTACATATCAATTCTAAATCAAGTGAATAGTAGAATGGTAAAATATATTTTGCTTTAAATGTTGTGCCGCTGAGTGAAGGAGGTTTTAATATCCAAAATGCTAATTACATGACGTCAGGGGAGGTATCTGCAATCACTTCTAAGTGGTTGTGAATGGGCGTTTCTACTGATATAGGAAAACAAATGTGTAACATCATTCTATTTCATCCATGGGTATAACACTGATAATTTGAAAAATGTGTTTAATTGTAACAAAACATTTTGTTTAATAATTGATGCCTCCCCTGACGTCATGTAATTAGCATTTTGGATATTAAAACCTCCTTAACTCAGCGGCACAGCATTCAAAGCAAAACATATTTTACCATTCTACTATTCACTTGATTTAGAATTGATATCTAGAATAAAAATGTATTGTTCATTGGCACTTTAAACCTATGCTCTAAGAGCATGGAAGCCCATCTAAAGAGCTTATGTTAAATAAATTACAATGACCGCGTTACAGGTCAGACGGTAATAATAGTAATTGTAGGAAATAAGTACACAAATATAACAATTAGCAATAATTGTTACTAACAACTATAATCAAAAGCTGTTCGATTTGACAATAAATGACTGGACGCATACAAAGAGGTTTACCTAGGTGTTGTAGTCAAGCCCTGGAACACCGTAAAGGAACCAGTCGACTCTCTTTTTATCAGATGCGAACAGCCATTTCGGTCCAATTATTTCAGTTTTGAGTGCAATTTAATGTAGAATTAGTCAGGCATGCGATTTTCCTTGAATCGCATAGTCCAATTAATTTCTTGAAATTTAGTAATTTTGTTGATATTTTGCAAATAGTTATAAATATAAATAGTTATAAATAGCACGAAGCCTACAGTCGGATTCCACTCTGAATCACCACTCCTCTCAGCCAATTAGCGTCTGATTTCGCAAACGCACTAGTGCGATTCAGCTATGACCATTCCACTTTGAATTATGAGTGCCTATAAGCCCCAGCCAGTTATCTTTGATTTAAAAGTACAACTGGAAAACAAAATGACGGACATAGCAAAAATAATGATTACAGTCTGCCAATTTCGTTTATTAAAGTGCACCTAACCCCTTTTGCAATTTTTACACGTATCAATCTTTGAAAGGAGTTGAGTTAATCTGCGAAGAAATGTTTGGCTTACATAGAATGGTGAAAATGTGACCTTTCCTGACCCATGTCCGCGTAAGAAAAAGCCTGGGTCTATTCTGGATTTTACATCACCTCATTAATTAACGGTATTTGCTTATCAGTCTAGTCTACCTCATTAATGCCTTTTTGTCCATGGCGCCTTTCTATCACAACAACATCGATATATAGAGAATTTATACAGTCTGTGGGTTGTTAGTAAAGAAAACAGTTATTTTAGACAAAATGCCAAATATTTATTCAACTTATTGCAAAGTCGAATGAATTAGATGACGTAATATCCAGATCGACCCAGGCCTTTTCTTACGCGGTCATGGGTCAGGAAAGATCAAATTTCACCATTTCAAACAAGCCTAGAACATAGAGTAATCTCTGTAAGCCAAAAAATATTCGCAGAAGTACTCAGAACCTTTCAAAGATTCATATGTATACAAATTGCAAAAGGGGTTAGAGGTGCACTTTAAGGATCATATTTCAATGACGTCATTTAAGGGATAACCTAATTATAGTTCCTTTCGCTCTTTTGTAGCGTCAGCTCCACTTATTAAAAGTTCATTCTCTAAGATTGTAAGTATCAAATGTCTGACACCTGAAAAACAACTGTATAACTGAATAAATTCATTGTTATAACTCAATTCATTTCCAAACATTAGCATATCGCCCTTAAATGACGTCATTTTAAGGATTTGTAATGCTTTTTATAGCAATACTACGACCATAAATTGCCCAAAATTGATTGAACAATGTTTAAAACACTTTACTACGTCCAAAAAAATATTTCTGGCTAGGGCTTATAGACACTTTAAGTTCACAGTCCCAAGACTCAAATCAGTCATATTAATATCAGATTGTTACCCGCGAGCTTAGTAAGTTGCCGTTAGATTTTCTCTCTCAAAATACATGTTTTACTAATGTTTTGTTCATTAATTAATTTACTATTCGATTTAATCATAGGATTACGATTAAGAAATATAAAACGGTAAATAATAAGTATGCTACGATTCCACTTAACTTCAACATGCTTAATGGCATTTTCTTTGTGTCTTTGAAACGAACATTTTTTTAAAACAGTTTTAAGGGAAAATTACATAACAAAACACAGATTCTAAGGGCCTGGACACAATTGTGACGTAAATACCTTTGCAGTCGCTTTTGTTTAGAGTTTGAAAACAAAAGGGCTTGCAAAGGTATTAATGTCACAGGCCTAATTTCCGTGCTTCTGACCGAGCGAAATTTGTCGCAGGAATTTTGCAGTTTTGGAGGGTAGGATATTCAGTTCTAACAACAGAAGCCGATAACTTAAACCTTGTTTCATAAAATGAAGTGAAAATCATTTTCGTTTCATAGACACTTTAAATCATTTTCGCGGTTCCATTTTAGTAAAACAACTATTAAACCTACAGTATACTTTTTAACAAACTTGTGCAGGCTTTCGAAATGTACCTTGGCTCAGTTTAAGCTTATATTGATGCTAATATATCAATCTGTTCCAAGACCACAACCGGTTACCATTCACTTTGAAGCTGAACTCAAATTCTAAAGCAAGAATGAAGGAGGCGAATATTAGTCCTTTCGGTTGAATTTAAATTTTCGGCCACTGTCTGTTTGTTACCCATTTATTTAGAATAACTGCTCATAATTACCGATTGTGCAAACTTTTACATACTGTTTTAATTTCTCGCTATTCCTGAGATCAAAGTACGTAAACAGGTAATAACACCACACTTTATAAATGGTTTTGATGCTTGTTAGCAATTATACAATGTATATGGCGAGGGTCCGTTAGCCAAGTTCAACTCGGGCGTGTATTGTTTGTCTATAGACCTTGAAACCGACACACTGGGCAACGTGAACTTCAAGTTTGAATTATTTGTTTATGTAACCCATTCCTTCGTCACACTGACCTAGAATAGTTATAAAGTATTCCAGATTTTCAGTCACAGGTTTCTTGTTAGTATATTAATATCGCTTTCTATTCGGTCTGACCCTAACTTTGCAAATATACAAACCTTTAATTGTTATGGCTATTCGCTCTAAAATGTTTGCCATTCCACAACATAAAACTCAGTTTCACCGGACATCCACACATGTATATCAATCAGTACACGTATATAAATCAATAGATGTGTACTGGCTTGCTTAGGTTTGCTTCAGATCTTGCTTTAAACAAACATTATCGTCTCAAGATTTTCCAACGCAAGTTTATACATGCACTTTGTATTTTGCCGCTTCGAAGGAACTCCAAACACTTAAATTGATTTCATATTAGCTTTTAATAGAGAAGAGAACACTCCTTAGTCACTTACCGGTTAAACTGCGACTTTCAGAACTTTTCACAACACTCTTTCGTTGTTTTAGCGGTTGCAAAAGATAGTAAATATAGTTTAGGAACTTTTAGAATCGAGGATAACAACTCCAGAGCAGATCAACCTTGGCTTGATCGTGAAGGTTTAGCACGCATCAAAGACTTCGAGACAATGAGAAGTGAAAAAGACATATTTGCATAACAGTAGTAAATAAGCTGAGTGTTCTTTTGTTTGCACATCGCAATTTATAATAGTTATGAAAGGCGCTACGACATATTTTTATCGTCTTTGGGGGGGGGGGGGGGCACATAAACGAATTGGCATGCGAGGCGTTAGCTTTTTCGGGTGGCCAAAATATAGTTGAAAAAATGATATTTATATGCGATCTCATGAAGACTGGCTGTACGAAAGTGGTCCCTCTGGTGATCAAATGTAGCTTTTTCCCCCCAGTAAATTGCGCACTGTAGGCGCTGATGAACACAAAAGGTAGTTCGGTTGCTGGATTCTTAAAGTGCATATAAGCCCTGCCCAGTTATGCTTTTTTTTTAAAGCTTAGACCTTAAAAGGTAGGAAAAAAATCCGGGGATTTTTTTAAATAAAACTATTTTCATTATTTTCTTAGCGACTAAACTTCCAAATTTAGAATAATTTCCGCGCACGTTCGGGGACTGGGACGAGAATAAATCGTGACGTAATTAACAGAACTCGTCTCTTCGCGGGTAAAAAGCGTTGGCTTATTTGCAAAATAATTGAATAGATAGACTTTCTCAAAGTCTTTCTTAGCCCCCCGCACGAAGTACTTTTCCCACTTGCAGCGCGCCAAATTTAGGAAAGAGGTCAAAACAATGGTACTCTGGCGAGACCCAGTTTTGATGGAAGGAGGATTGTACCCGGAACCCACCAACTATTTTGGCAAAATCTAGATTTTTGACCACAAATATCTTCTTGAATAAAATAGTTATTGAAGAAGTAACTATATTTCTAGTTTCTACAGGCAGAGACGAATGTGTGTCTGCATTAAAATCAGGTATCCCTATTTTACAGCGCGAGAAAATCACCCTCGAAAAAAGGGGTAGGGGGTATTACCCGCCACCTCCCCTAACAAAATTGAGTCCCATTCGAAATCCATTGTTTTGACCTCTTCCCTTACCGGTTGATTTTTCAACCGGAGGCGTGGCTTATGACGTACTAAGATTGGCCCAATTGGCGTCAATTCTTCAGGCATTGTATGTTGACGTGTCGAGTCAGTAGACCGTGCATGTGGTATTTACAATTTGATTGTACTCAGAAAGAGTTTGTCAAAGGCGCGAAATGTAAGCTCCGCCCCTGAAACGTGTTTTCGCGGCAAAACATAATCCCCCGATTCAATTTCCTGCAAGTGAAACAAGTCGAACTCGCCTCTCGCTTCGATTCTCGCGCTCGATTTTTGACGCAGTAATCGCTTACCCAGTGACTCAGCGAGTTCGACTTGGAGCAAGTCTATTGAATAGATAACCGAGAAAGATGATAATATCGCGCTAGACGTTTCGGAGAGATTTATTCGGCAAGGCCTTTCATGCAATGACGCATCGAACGTGTTCTGTTGATGACGTCAAACTAGACCCAGTGCCAATTTTGTAAAGCGCTCTCGCGCGCTTGATTTTCGTCCACAGGCAACCCAAGACATGTTTTTGGGCAACTTTGAACGGCCAATACACCATGACAAATCAACTTTTTATTCAGGAATCCTTTGTCTATGGCCTCTAGTCTTTTCGTAAGAAATATAATTAGCCAGGCTTATATGCACTTTAAAATATAAAATAAGAATCACTATAATGAGAGTTAAGTTTAAGTGATCTTTTGAAAATATTCCTTTGAAAATGCACAATAAAAGTAGTAAACATATATACCTTCTGGCTTCTCACACTCGAGGCAGTACGGTCGATTTTCTGCAAGAGAAAAAGAGCAGAGCATACAAATGCCATGAGTGAATTCATAACATAATCAGTGGTAAAAGAAACACAGTAAGAAGTGAAGTGACACAAGTACATTAAACCGGGGTCCGGGCATTGTAATATGGAGGACGACTAGACACCAAACGTTTCACAGTTCGACTGCCGAACGGCGATCCACAACAATAAATACTCACTTACTGAATGAAAAATGTTCTGGATGGCAATGGTTCTGAAAGTTAAGCATTTTCATATTAGTAACAACCAATCTCGTACCCAGACCCCTTCTGTTTCTTACTGCGCACGCTCGACGTAAAAATAGGGATCTGAATTAATCCGATTATTGTGTATTCTGATTGGCTGTTCTGAACAATGCAACTTTACCGGAAGTCAAACATAAAGCATATTTGAGGGTTGATTTATTTGGATAAAGGCATTGAAAATTGGGGGTTATCTAAGCGCTAAAAATCGTTGGATTTTACCTAAATGGTTGCCGATCTCTTCAGGGATTCTTAGATATTTGCCAACACAAATCGCACACAGTACATGAATTCGAAAATCGAACACAACCGGCAGTAACAGTTGATATAGCCAACGGATTTACCGTAACAGATAGGTAATACTGCACATTACCATATTAACAACAATGTTCGTAAGTGCTCTACAGGCAGAAGTGGCATTTTCCGATCTCGTAAACTTGTGAGCAGGCGCTGATAGGAGCCTTCAAGGAGCTAAAATACGAGAGAATCGTACGTACAAATGCATTGAGACTTGCTTATACGGTGTATTTAATTACTGTTTGTGTGGTCATCGGGTTCAGGTAAGGCGATTTCAGCGAGATTTCGATCCCCATGAACCCTCTTGTGTAGTGGAATCTGTGATGTCTGATGAATCCACAGCACGAACACGAGCCTGATGTATGAAAATAAAACTTTAAAATCCAAACTAAAAACGGCAGAAGATGAAAGAGGCTCCCTAAGGCTTGCCCTGACACTAGCAATCAAAATATCACTATTAAAATACCGGGTGAACTTCCAATTCCACACCAAAAGCTAGGCCTGAGGCGCTGAGCGAGATTCGCGTAAAACGTTTCTAAATTAAGCAGTACAATATACACACCTTCTCACTCGAGGCAACCCACACGAAAAGAAAGCACGTGTGAAGTCTCCTGACACCTGGAAATGATTGATAGTTTCTCATCCCCGCATTGCATTTTGGTCCGCGCATATCATTTGTACCGCCTCCCGGTTAGCTCAGTGGTTAATCGCCGGTCTGTTGTGCGGGAGGTCGCTGGTTCAGATCAAACCCCGGCCGGACCAACACTCAGGGTCTTAAAATAACTGAGTAGAAGGTGCTGCCTTTGCGAAACAATTTCGTTCACGAGCTGCAAATGGTTAGACCTTCACGTCTTCTCGGATAAGGACGTTAAATCGTAGGCCCATAAGTGGATGAAGAGCCACCTCGTGGAAATGACACTGATTAATCCGTTATTATTATTATCAGTTATATTATTATTATTGATGTGTCTTTGCGCACGCTCACAATGCACTGCGCTGGCAATTCCCCAAAAAGAGGCCGCACATGACCAATTAGGGTATATACTTCATGGTAGTGTTTCGTTCCATATAGTCTCCCTGAATAATCATTTTCTCTACTATTTTACAGCAGCCTAGTCCCTAGGCCTTCTGGCTGGTTGAAGCGAGTGAGCAAGGCAGCAATACTAATTAGGGTATATACTTCATGGTAGTGTTTCGTTCCATATAGTCTCACTGCATAATACTGTAAAACCAGCCTAGTCCCTAGGCCTTCTGGCTGGTATTTTGTCTGAGTGGGTTAATGGGATCCCTGTGGTTTGTAATGGCTTGTGACGTCACTGCTCACTGTTACCAGAATCGATCCAACATGGCGGCCACGGATTCGGTATACATTTGCTCTTGAAGAGTTTGAGCAAATATCAAAGCATGGGTTTGATTCTTTAAGAGAATTTTGCTTGGATTTGAAAAGCACTTGCCTGATTTGGCGTGGAGGAAACCCACTCCAGATGAATATCGCGTTGAGTTTCACGGCTCAACAACTTCTACCGTTTGACGGCTCTTTCTATGTGTAGAAAGTTTATTCCACTGGTAAAAACTGAAGATGGCTCTTGCTGCTGTCGGTCTCTCTTCTCTGCTAACATCGGGCAGCGAATCCAAACCTGTAAGATGAACGGCTTGGAAGCGAAGTGCCAGGTATTTTGTTGAATAAAGGTGAATAAAGTAAACTTCACGAGTGAGTTTAACTGAAACTACACGATATTCGATAACGCTCGCAGCAACACCAAACTTGACGTTACAACACGCACAGCTTTTCGCAAGTACATACCATTTCCTTGAAAAATATTTTGGATTCATGGTCACCCACCAACCAGTCGGTGATCGCCTCGCTTTGACGCCCTGGGCTCAGGGGATATGTCCCGGATGTAGCATTTTCGTGTTCGCCGATTTCAACACTGATTTCAAGTGGCCGGATACTGAAGTAACATTTTATCAAATTATCATGTCAAACTCCGCTTTATTCATAGCTTGAAGTATTCATCAGGGTCACAAACGTTTTAGTGATGTATCGAGAGGAAGACAACATTCTTTTATGAGATTTTCAGCGCTGTCGTGTGCCAAATCTATCCAGTTCAGCAGTGGACCTCTGACACAATCGATACAAATAATTTATCCTTATCGAAGGAGACCGATTGATCTCGTTTCGCTTGGCAATCGACTCATCCCAGATGCAGAGACAATATCGCTGAACTGATACTCAATTGAAGAGTTCAATTCATCTGGTGGCCAGAAATGCCGTATTGTTTAACTTTTAAGTTTTTTATCCAAGGTACAGGGTTTTTTGTGACCGTTTGGAGAGCTTGAGGTCTCGTTTTAAAGTTATTTTTTAGGGCTACAAGAAGCCGCGTGTAAGCCATTTCTGTGTCTTATATTTCTAGTTGTAAATCGACCATGAATATTGTCCCCAGCTGTTTTGTGTGACCCTTAGCTATAATAAGCCGCGTGTAAGCCATTTTTCTGTCCAAAAACTATAATATGGTTGCGCTTCAAAGGTATGCTGGTGAAGAAGTTTTCGCCGTTTTCTCTGTATTTGAATCTCCCGCTGCCTCATTAACCAGCAATGGTTCAATGATTTTCGGGCCTCTAATGAATTCAGGGCTGAATATGTCCACTGATTCTGGGCGATGAATAATAATAATAAAACTTCCTACCGATAATCATAGAAATAATACAATCATTAAATAAATAATTAATGAATGAATAAAACCTATTGTTTGCGAATTTTGTGTAAGATCTGCGAAGCTTACACAAATGAGGGGGGAGGGGTGGAAACCATTGTATGATTATCGTCAGCGGTAACCACTTGTAATAATAATAATAATAAAGGTTTATTACACAGCCATCCATTCTAGTGAATGGCTCTTCATCTGTGACGATGAAAATAAATACATTATAACAAAATAAATAGATATTGATAATAATAATAAAACGTTATGCTATTACACGAATATAAATATAAATTACAAATTTACATCCCCACCCTCATAGTCACCACCCTTATAGTCCATTCAGTACCGTTAAGTACTTGGTTTCCGATATTTTTTCAGAATTGAACAAAAACGTTCTGAAGGTTACTGGTTAGAAAATGTGTGTGTGTTGAACATCGCGCATAATGGCCTGTGTCCTAGGAATATATTAAGGTTACTTCATTAGAAATTCATTAAGTTAGATGTTGGCCTTATGATTGGCAGAAAGAAAATCCGTTCTGGTAGTTGCAATGCCCTGGTCATGCCGTACCGGTGGAAAAATACCTTTAGCCGCCCGAGTTTAAGTAGACCGAGACTCAAGATGTATATTTTAAAGTGTTTGTCGTGTATGTCCGCTCCTAAACATAAACAGCAGTGTTTTAGGATTGACAAGGATTGACAAGATTAGGCCACTTGGACTCGGAGAGTGACTCAATATTATTCTCGGTTATATTTGTCATGTTCGCGCGATTGAAGATTTTTAAAATGAGACACTCCAAATGTGCAGTGCTACCTGTACTCCGAACGCTATGTTTACGTTTTCTAAGTAACGCACGGTCCCGCGAATTTTATCCGTTAATTAAAATCAGTCAAGTTTCGCGCTCTATCCTGCCATGTGTTTCATAAGGGGAAAGAGGCGTCTGATTTCCTCAGGCTATATACCAATACACTCAACAGAAAATATATTTTCGTAAGGTGCAGCGAATTGAATTGAATTACATTGGTTTATGGTTTCCATTCCAGAAAATAAGGCTAACAACACGTATGCAGCCATTTTGAAAATAATAGTTGACGCACGCGCAGACATTTCACCGCTGTGTGCCTTGTTATGCAAGCTCAGTACACTCCGAAACAGTGGAATACAAAGACCTGGCTTTTGACGCCTAAAATTGATGATTTTGGAATTCAAATGAAACGATCGCGAGATGTATACACTGATCATTTATATGGAGCGGCATCAGGGTCAAATCGAGGTCATTCAGCTGAAGTGATGAGAGCCGGTGTTGAAGTGAGGCTTTGTACCTTTGAAGTGACGAACCCACTCTGAAGCGAATACAGAATGATCAGTTCATCAGAAGCTATAATCCAATGAAGACACGTATCTTTGAAGTGATAATCCTCCTTTGAAGCGAGGATTGGCCTGCGGTACTTAGAAATGTTGGTCAGCGTCCTTTACCTACAGCTACGCGCGGAAATCGAGCATGCACGAGGGCAAAATGGAGGACAATGCAAAACGAGTGTTGAGAGAATGCGCTCAGAGCATTTTGCTATGCATTGATAGCTGCGAAGATACAAATGGTAAGTTAATTTAAAAATAAATTGGCCGATTTTATTTGTGAGAGAGATCCCAAAGACTGACTAGCCGCCGGATCAGACCAGTCAGTTCGCGTAGATGGAACACGTCCAGTAAAGGGTATTTAAAGCATGCAAATACATAACGAAAATACAACTACTTACAATTATTCCGCTTCAGTTATAAAAATGCTTCGAATTTGCCGGTTGGCGTTGTCCTCAATTTTGCCCTCGTACATGCTCGATTTCCGCGCGTAGCTGTAGGTAAAGGACGCTGACCAACATTTCTAAGTACCGCAGGCCTATCCTCGCTTCAAAGGTGGATGACCACTTCAAAGGTACTTTGTCTTCAGTTAAAAGCCAAAAAGCCATACTTGTCTTCATTGGATTATAGCTTCAGGTCAACTGATAATTCTTGTATTCGCTTCAGAGTGGGTTCGTCACTTCAAAGGTACAAAGCCTCACTTCAACACCGGCTCTCATCACTTCAGCTGAATGACCTCGATTTGACCCTGATGCCTCTCCATACATTTATGCATCTGCTAGTTGCAACTTGGGTGATTTGAGAAAGTTCAAAGTGATTTTCAGGTCCTCAAGTGACATTGCGGACGATCAGAAACAGCCCGCGTTGGCGTGTAACAGTAAATTCAAATATTATCCAAGTTGCCCGAAGTCCTTAATTGCTTGCCAAGAACAACTGTTAGTTTGATTGTGCTCGTGATCAACTGAACTTAATATTCAATTTTAATTTTGCGAGTGTAAGTACTTGTTCCAGAAATGGACTTTCATTCACGTGCCTCTTAGCTATTTTGTTTCAGTTCCTGTCGATTATCAAGCCTTTCTTCGAGGTTTCGTTGTTCGTGTTAATAAGGTAAATTATCTATGTCAAAGCACATTTACATGACTCTCAGTGTTATTCTTTTAAGCACAAAGAAACAAACAAAACTGGTGCACATGGTAGCAGAAGTATATCTAAGTGTATTTTGCTTCTAAAGAAATAACAGCATGGTTTGTAGTAGTATTTGGCATAAATGCCGGTCATGAATAATTCATGAAGTAATTAGCCAATCATCATCTCACTATTTGGTCACATGACGAACCTTGACCCCGTAGACAACTCTGCACTGAGGGGTAGGATTCGAACCCACCCCTACCCAAACCCTAACCGCTAGACCACGAGTGAAATCGCTTGGCGGCAATCGTTTTTTTTACACGTATTATGAGTAGGTGGCTAGGTGTATCAATTATAGTATTTTATAATATAGATACGATAGTACGCGCGCTCTGATTGGCTAAGAAGCCATGTTTTATCAGAGTATATAACATGGTTTGCCGTGTTTTATTGTTTTCAACTGGCGCTTTCCTTTCATCGCGCGCGTAAATCTATATTATAAAACAGATAAAGCAGCCTTAAATCCATGTTTTATACTATCATTAAACACTCTGGTCATTTGAGAACACTCGAGAAATGTTGAAAGCACGCGCCTTCTGGTTGTGCTTTAACATTTCTCTCATGTTCTCAAATGCCCATCGTGTTTTATGATAGTATAAAACATGGCTAAGGCTTCTTTATTTGTTAAATAATCGGTAATACGACAACTCACCGAGCGCGCGAGAGTATGGTCTCCAGGGAAAAAACACTACTAAAAATGTTGTAGTGACGCTGGCAGCGTTTTGTGTCGAAAAGCAGCTTCCCGAAGAGAAGACGACAAACCTCGCTTGTATCAGGTCCTATATTTACGCACAACTTTGCCCCTAGTAAAAATTATATCCATATAACAAAACACTTAATGACTGGCCCCTTGGAAAACCAGTGAGTTTTGTTTCCCTAGACTCTCGATGTGGCGTCTCGGGAAACATCGACACTCTTGGGAAAGAAACTAACACGAATACAAACATTTCGTTTGGGCTGCGCCCATAAAAGGTTTGATGATTTGCAGCGTATTCCGCTTATTTTATAAATGTCTTCAAGGCGTTGTGTAGACTTTCTCAAAGTCCTTCTTAGCCCCCCGTATGAAGGACTTTTCCCACTTGCAGCGCGCCAAATTTACCGGTTGATTTTTCAACCGGAGGCGTGGCTTATGACGTACTAAGGTTTGCCCAATCACAAAGCGTCAATTCTTCAGGCATTGTATGTTGACGTGTCAAGTGAGATTGTCAAAGCCTCCGATGCAGACGTCTTGTGTCTACGTCTGCGAATTCAAGCCGGTTTTTTTGTTCAGCTAATCAGAGATGAGCTCTCATTTTCCGGGAGCTCATTAAAATGCACAGCTCGTCGATATGAATAGATTCCCTACAAGTCGCTGAACTGAGTATTCTTGCCACCAAAGCAGAGTTTTTTTTTGCGGCAACGGGAATGACGTGAAGATCTTTCTTTTAGAGATATTCGGAAGCTTCAAAATCCATAGCCAAAGTCCACATTTTATGCACTGAAATATGTTTTTTTTACCACTTGGTAACCCTAGGCGGCTAGCACGTGCTGCACGTGCAAAAATGGAAGTCGAAATAATCAGCCAATCAAATGTTTTTGTTCCCACGGTCCACGAAGTAATTAATTAATGTTTGGGCTATGGGAAAACCCTAACTAGCAAATTGATTGGTCAAAATAAACAATCCGTAAGTCACGGAACACAAAATGTGGCTCGAGTTCGCAGACGTTGGTGTGGGAGGGAGGGAAACGAACCACACAAGATGTCTGCATCGGAGGCTAGCTCCGCCCCTGAAATGTGTTTTCGCGCCAAAACATAATCCCCGATTCAATTTCCTGCAAGTGAAACAAGTCGAACTCGCCTCTCGCTTCGATTCTCGCACTCGCTTTTTTACCCAGTAATCGCTTACCAAGTGACTCAGCGAGTTCGACTTGGAGCAAGTCTAGGCGTTGTGTTGTGCAGGCGAGCATTCCGCGTATGACGTCACGACAGAAAAAAACAAAAGGGTTCGCGGGAACGCAAATCCGTAATGGCGAACAGGATTTTACCGGTAAACTCTCCTAAAATTTTGTGGTTTAACTTGTTCCTTTGGGAATATTTTTTACTAACTTGGATATTTCTAACACTGATTGACCTATTCACACTAAAAGAGTGGCAACTCGAAATGGTAAATTTTCATCGTAGTGGCACTTTTTAGTAAATAAATAGTTATAACTTAGAAATTTTTTGTTTTAGTTTCGCCGGGAAACTGGGGAGACGCGTACGCGACACGCTCAGTAAAAGCGCATGCGCATTACGTTTAGCCGCGGAGTAGCCTGGGACTGGGCTGGGTGCCGAGAACCAAACAGCGACTGTACCAAAGCCATAGTCGTTGATGCTATCGCTGTGAAACGTCGGGTTTTCCATACGATCGCAGAGTACTTTTTCCAGCTATTGTTTCCATAAAATGGACACCGATTTTATAGACCCTATGTCGACCGTTATGCTTTGCGCTTCTTTTTTTCATATTCCGTTATCGTCTTTTCCTTCTAAACCTTTTGCATTGATTTCCCTTGATTCTAACAGTTATTTATGTTTTTATCTTTGTTTTCTTATATAACTTATCGTTTTTTCCGGTTCGTTACCTCAGTTGAGATAATTGGGAGCTCAGCTGTAAGGCTTGACTAAATATATATATTATTTGTTTATAGAGGACTTAACTGAAGTGTAGGCTGACCTAAGATGTTTTTCCTTAAGCAAAAAAGTAACCCAAATCTCGACTGATCTACATGAAAATAAACGAATGTATTCAAGTGGGAAGAGCTTTGCAGATGACGCGGAAACAGTAGGCAGAATCGGAAAGCAAAACGTAACGAAAGCAAAAGTAAAGTAATGTCGAGGTTGTTTACAACCTCGTGATTGGGTAGCGTATGAAAATGCATTTTACTAGTGAAGTGTTGCGGCTGATTGATGAGATTTCGATCATGCATTCCTCCTGCACGAGTCTCCATTGATAACAGAAAATGAAACCTGTTGAGCTCAGCCATTTGAACCAATGAAACCTGAACTCCGTAATTGATTTTATAAATTGATGAAATCCACTCTTGTATTATTTTCTTTACATGTATTATCACTCCAATTTTTGCAGGAAGCTGGAATTGAAGCAGCTGTTGTTTGAGCAGAAGTTAAGTATATGCATCTTCAACAGTACGCAGCAAAAGAAACGTATACACAACTAGAGCGTGTTAACAGAAACAATCGTTCAATTTATAAATCGAGTCTTACTATCGTTAGGGTAAAGTAATTTGGCTATTAGCAGTGACGCTTTATCTGTTTGCAAAATGGTCAGCGAGCCTTTGAGGTGAGTAGAATGTTTTCATCCTTTGTCTTCAAGCATTTGTGTATATTAAATATTGGTTGTTTTAAGATGAAACATAATGCTCCCGAATAAAATATTTGATTGATTTAGGTACAAAGCTTAACTTCAATTGTTCAATACAACATTTTAATCCAAATGTTTTGAAGACATTAACTTCCATGCACGTTTTTAACAGAAGTTTTCAAACTACTTTAATCCAGCGAAAAGGACTGAGATGAACATACTAAAAGGTATTCAATAAACAGAAAATAGTTAACAAGGACAATACAAACAAAATAATGCATGGAAAAGGTAATACTATAATGGATTGTATACAATCTGAATTAACCTGCTAATCAGATAAGGAGTTGTTAATTCTTTGAAAAGCACGGTTGCGCACGTAATACCAAACCTATGACCGTCGACAAACACACTATGAACACAAAGTTCAGCACTTCGACTTACGCTTAACATTTTAATACGTGAAATAGTTTTTCAACAAAAAGTGATGGAATAAGAAAAGAAACGGGATCGGCTAGTAACAAACTAAATCAATACAATAGATCTCGTGAATTTTAAGCCCACTTCCAAAATCCCGAAGATGTGTCAAGATACGATAGTATACCCTTGAATAATTATTTCAAATATCAGGCTTTGAAATGTGCATATATTGTACGTTTTGGCTTAATATATTGTCGTGCTCTGGTACAAGCTTCTCTGATTTATTTGGCCTAATGTAAATATCATTTGATCAATTCATTCCCGCATTCATACAAAATATCAAATTTCACATAAAATGAATCATTGCATTTTATTCGTCTGTTTCTTTGTTTAGCTAAAAAATATATAGAAACTATAAACCTTTGTCACGCAGAGGCCATTCTGGCTACAAACAATAGCTTTTTCACTTCCGGCTTTTTCACTTCCGGCCTCGTCTCTGCCTCGAGTTTGGAATACAGTTTGGAAATTTCAATTTTGATTGGCTGAGAACATACAGCTTATCCTCTACAGCTGGCTACAGCATTGACTGCGCATGCGTACAATATTATCTGTAGGTTGTGACGTCACACTGCTAGTATCTGTAGGTAGAGCTCGATGATAAGCAAGTACGACCATTTTACGCTAGAAAGTACAGACATTCTTTCGCTTTCTTTGCACTCTCAGCTATGTTTCCAGTCTCCCCCCCTAAACTTGTAAATAAAAGCAATTTGAAGCTCGAATATGAAACAAAACATATTTACATACAATCGTAAACAAACCACCGTCCATTTACTGCGTTCCATTTAGCTTCGTTTTCGCTAGCTTAATTTTTAATTGCTTAAAATGTATAATAAAACAATCATTGAATTCGGTTTTCGCATGAGAGCGAAAATTATCGCGATATCAGCCTTGATAATTTTCACTATCATGCAATAATTGCTTATTATTCGTGCAATGTCGGTGTCACCCTCGAGCAGAAAATATCACTTAATATTTACAATTAATTTCACTGATGTTTTTCTCACAAAAGTTCATTACAATTCCCTGTTTTAACAGGAAAAAACACTCGCTTTGGAATTCTATCTATGTCGTTAACTATACATTATTCAGTGTTACCGTTACCCTAGTCAGTTGCATATGTTACAGTATTGGTAAAACCTCTTTATCATTTTGTATTACAGGCCAAAGATGACAAGCACGAGAGGTATAAAGAGTTCCAATTTCATATTATACTCAAAGCTGATAAAACAACAGTTTATGTATTACAAATATACGTTTCCAGTTTTATACCAAATAACGTTCAATTCAGTTTAACTCTTACAGATGGCGCTATTCTTAAAAAAAACACCATGCTACATACACAGCACATACCATGTCGAAATAATAAACAAGATTAATCGAAGTACAAAATTATTATCTTCACAATTGATGTTCTCTTCCACGCTGTGTGTAATTCAACATGTTTCAAAGTGTTTGAGTGGGTCTAGTTCTAAAGAAAGGCAGAGATAAAGCAGTTGTTATCTTTTGCACTTATAGCAGAGATCCCCTATTTCTTTGGAATTCTAAACATTTACAATCATCGAAATATTGGCCATTGTCAATCGGCGTTTGGCTGTAACATGCTGTCTTTAAACAATTTTTTACGAACATTTTTTATCATCAAATGAATAGTAGAATGGTACAATATCTACTGGTTTGAATGCTGTGCCAATGACTTAGAGGTTTTAATTTCCTAAATGCTAATTACATGACGTCAAGGGAGGCATCAATTATTATACAAAACATGTTGTTACAACTAAACAAATTTTTCAAATTATCAGTGTTATACCCATGGTTGAAATAAAATGATGTTAGAAATTTGTTTTCCAATATCAGCAGAAACGCCCATTCACAACCACTAAGAAATGATTGCAAATACCTCCCCTGACGTCATGTAATTAGCATTTTGGATATTAAAACTTCCGCGCCACTCAGCGGCACAGCATTCAAAGCAACAACAATTTTACCATTCTACTATTCACATGATTTAGAATTGATATCTAAAATAAAATAATAAGGTTCATGGGCACTTTTACTATATAGTTACAGTGCGACTACTGAAAGTAGGGCCACTTAGACAACGAGAACCAATCACATTGCAGAACGAAAACAATGTGTTCTACAATGTGATTGGTTCTCGTTGTCTAAGTGGCCCCGCTTTCAGTAGTCGCACTGTAACTCTTCGTACCTATTTCGTTATCAGCTTATTTTTAGAATACAAAGGATTTATAAAATAATTCTGCCAAGAATGCACGAAATATGCACAAGAATATGAGACCGTGTTTCGGGTAGTTACAGTGATGACTTCCCGTCACCATATATGGTAAAGGCAATCATCACCATATATGGTAAATCATCACCATATATGGTAAACCATCACCATATATTGTAAACCATCACTATATATGGTAAACCATCACCACATATGGTAAACCATCACCATATATGGTAAATCTCCTGTCTCGAGCGCGCGCGCAGGAGTTTTGGTTATGAAAAGAAAACGTCATTTCTTTATATAATAAAAACGTGTTTCTTTTATAGACCAAACTGATCGACGGGTTCCTAAGCCGCAACAACAAAATAGTAAAGTTGTGTTCCAAGTTCCTAGCAGCACAGGAACTCAGATCTACAAACCTATCTATTGTGAAAAGCTATCATCTTCATTACAATCATCGGTGGCTGTCTCAGGTGTTGGACAAGAGGTTAGATGCATATAATGAAAGTAAAGAGTACAAGAAAACTAAGGAGCAAATGCAAGAGAACAATGTGTTATATGTACAGTGCTGGGATTTGGACAATTTTCTGCAATTTTGATTAAAAGCGTAAACTAAGAGTTTAGTGCTTTAGTTTGCGTCACCGTCATGCGCAGCGTGCACAAAAACAGGTCCCATAATGGTGAGACTTTAAAGTGCCCCTACGATCAAAATTTGAGATAGTGATATTTTTACGTATTTGTAAAGTAAAGTTGCTATATTTTTGCCTGTCCAAACCGTTTTTCGATATGACGATGGGAAGTCTTAGTTTTTGGGGTCCGAATCTTGAGTTTTTATGTCCGCACTAAGCGAAATCCGTTCCTTGACAGAGCCTGTACAGAGCTAATTTTCAGCGGAAGTGACGTCATTTTCTCAACTCAACAATATGTGAGGCTACTTTTCACACAAACCTTCGCGTGGATTTATAAGTAAAGTACAATGTTTTACTATTTTTGCCACAAAGGAAAGAAAAGAACGAAGTTTAGTATAGAAATGCCTTTAAAAGAACGTGTTGAGAAAATGACGTCACGACAGCAAACCGCTGGACGAAAATCGCGAACTATTTGGAACACAGTTTAATTATGGCGGACATGATTTTGACGGTGAACTTTCCGCAAAATTCAGTTTAATTTGGTCCTTTTGCAATATTTTTCACTGAATTTGAATATTTCCTGCCACTATGTGTCCTTTTGGAAGACAAAATGGGGCAAAAGAATTGGTCGAATTTCGTCGTAGTGGCACTTTAATGGTGAGTTTTACTTTGACACTGGTCCAGGGTAGAGAATGTCAGTGATCGGTACGTTATGAGACGGAAGCGTAGTTAGTTTTTCTGTATCATTTGATACAGAATACTAATATAGGTAACTATGATGTTGTATCGGGTTTACAGGGGTATCCATGTGACTTGAATGGTGCGTTTGGATTGGTTATCACCTTTTGAATTATTAATGAATTGTATAAATCAGGAGCCCATTACCTGGAGTGATAATCTCTCATATATACATGTAATTGAATTCAAAGTCTTGTTGATTACTTTTAAAGTTCTTAATGGATTAGCACTTTATACTTATCTCAATTAATTATGCATAGGCCTCCATCACACTGTAATCTTAGAAATTTTGATGAGAAAACTTTACTTTATAGTTACCCTAGATTTAAGACCAAAATCACTGTTGGAGACCGTGCTTTTACTTGTGCTGCTCTATGGAATGCGTTTACAGTAGAGATCAGTAGCGCAAGTTCGATCGGTTGCTAAAGACCCACTTTTATAAGAAAGCGTTTTATTACTCTAGCCTCATTCAATAAAAGTGTGAGGCCCTATAGTTATGTAGTTGTAGTGCTATTTTATAATTATATGTTTTAGGATAGCTTTTTACTAGTTTTTAGAATGTTTTCGTCTTATGACTATTGTAATGCGCATTTGAACATATACATATGGAATTTGCGCAATAGAAATTTATTTTATTATGATTATGATTATGAATTTCCCAGACCGAGTTATTTTTAGATTTCCCTTCTCATCGTGGCATGTTGGTTGATGTTAATGAAATGATGCCTGTGCTTGTGATTGGCTAGCGCAAACCGAACTCGAGGGAAACGCATTCTAAAAATAACCCGGTCTGTAAAAATGCTGCATCATGGGATGCTCCGGATAATGGGCCCCTCTATAAATATACTTTATTTGCCTTGTTCTTTGGTTATTAGTCTGATTTGGTTGGAAACCAAGAGGAGCCGGAAGATTACTTTGGTCCAGCAATATTTGTGACTATGCTCTGCTGCCCAGTTATAGGCTTAGTAGCAGTCATCTGCAGTGTCAAGGTAATTAAAAGTTCACATTACACAATTCACGATTTTAAATAGCTCCACAGCTCAAAATTAACTCCTCCCCTCATAAGCTTAGCTACTGTTGCTATGCTCCACAAGCCGTAAACCTTAAAGTGCCTATAACCCTTTTTGCAACTTTTATAGCTATGAACCTCCGAAAAGTTTTGAGTACTTCTGTGAAGAAAGTTTTGTTTTACAGTGAATACTTTATGTTCTACGCTTGTTTGAAATCTTGTAAATTTGACATTTCCTGACCCATGACCGCGTAAGTAAAAGCCTAGGTCGAAACCTGGGTAGACGTCATCTCATTAATGCATTATTCTCCATGGCATCTTTTTATCACAACAACATCGATGCATAGAAAATATACACAGTTTTGGAGTTGTTAGTAATGAAAAAAGTCATTTTAGTCAACATGATGTTAAGTATTTCTTCAAATGATTGCAAAGTCGAATTAATTATATGGGTTATGGGTCAGCATAGATAAAATTTATACGATTTCAAACAAGCATAGAACATAAAGTATTCACTGTAAATCAAAACTTTTCGGAGTTTCATAGCTATAAAAACACAGAAAGGGCTACAGGCACTTAACCCGAAGAAATTCAAAACAAACACGACGAGTTCGTCGAATGGATGGTATTCGTAACATTCTGGATAATTGATCGATTTGCTATCTTTCGCTGAATTTCTTAAATCCTTGCGCAGAACTTTAATAAGTGTGTGTTTTCATCTACTTCTGACGAAGCTCCTGGGTCAAGATGGTGGTGGTATTTTCCCGGTGGAATATATATATTGCTGCATTCTGATTGGTTTGAAGTGTTTTTAATTGACAGGTGTGAAACTATGAATGGTCCCCGAAAGAAACAGTTACACTATAATTTTGGTTTCCGGGGAATCTTGTGACTTATTATACAAAACAAACACAGAAACAGCGAGCTCCATTTTGAAGACTCCTTTGGTAAACAAATGTTTCATTCACTTTGATTTTTGTTAGCTTTCCATTGACAAATAAAGAAATGCCATATATTATACTGTCAAAAAACACGACGGCCATTTGAGAATGTGAGAGAAATGTTGAAAGCGCAAACCGAGAAGGCGCGTGCTTTTTAGATTTCTCGAGTGCTCTCAAATGACTGGAGTGTTGTACTGGAATAACCCCCTCTGGCAGGCCTATAAAATAATAAATGCCCGGGACATTTATTAATGAGGGGGCGGTTATTCCCGACATTGGCTGGGGGGACACTGGACGAAGTTTACTATAGTTAAGCGGATTTAACTATAGTTAACGGCATCCTCAGTGTGACCTACATTTTACATATCATGTCCGCGCGTAAATAAGTCCGGTAACAATGATATCAGAGCGAGATGAGTTGTCCAAAATATACCAAAATTGAAGCCTGTCAGAAATATCTTAGTTGCTGGCGTAGCCCACTGCTGTGTTCTTTTGTGTTATAAGGAAATTGACGTTGAAATTGAAATTGACGTTCTCTCTCTTCCTGTGACACGTCTGGACAGCTGGCATTGCCTTTATGAATAGAGTCAATAATACATGTCTAAGGCTTCTTTACTTGCTTTATGATGTAGATTTAAGCGCGCGATGAAGGCAAACGATAATTTCAAAACAATAAAACACGCTCGCATATGTTACATACTCTGATATGATAAAACAAGGCTTTAGCCAAACAGAGCGCGCGTTATAGCGTAGCTTATTATACTAAGGTTTATAGTATCAGACCTTTTTCGGAATATTTTTCTGTACCAAGAAAATATCCCTCTTTGTTATCTTTCAGGTTATCTTGAGCTGGAAGAAAAGAGAATACGAATCTGCACACTTCTTTTCAAGGTGTGCGAGAGTATGGATTATTGCTGCAATCCTTGTCGGATTCTTCATTATTATTTTCTGTATTATTTATCTTAAGTTATTATCGTGAGTTTTTATATACATATCCCTATGTATAAAAGCATTAATTAAATATTCCTGGATTTTTGACCCACCCACTGAATTCTCGCCGCATTGTTTTCTTCTTACTGACAGAGTAAGATCTCGGAAATAAAAGCCACTTCTTCAGTAAGACTACTATTTAACAATTAGACTATGAGCTCGAAGTTTCAATTGGCTGATAGTTGACGTCGAGTGTAGCTCAGAGTCAACTATCAGCCATAGAAAGTGAGACTAGTGTAATTATTTTTGTAGAAACCAACTAGTAGTTCAATCGTACACTAAAACAAGAAGATTTTTTGAAATATTGACGACTAGGAAGCGATTGTTTTGCTTTTGACAACCAGCTTTTTCGCTACATAATAGATAGTGAGTAGCTTAGCCAATCAGATTGCAGGATTGGTAATATAACGCTAGTTGGTTTCTGCTAAAGTGTTTTAGAAGCTTTCCAAAGCCGATATTTGTTCACTGTATGACTTATTTGTACTTG
Source organism: Actinernus sp. WN-2022 (assembly GCA_030867875.1). Classification (NCBI taxonomy): domain Eukaryota; kingdom Metazoa; phylum Cnidaria; class Anthozoa; order Actiniaria; family Actinernidae; genus Actinernus; species Actinernus sp. WN-2022. The sequence continues at coordinate 39,051,846 of JAOWCC010001501.1, forward strand.
AATTGCAACTCAGCCATTTCCAAGGAGCGATTATGTAAACGTTCGTCTCATCATATATATTCTGTCATACAGGAGAGGCATAATTCAATCCTGCTGCTACCTTTCTAGCAATTATTTGCCATCCTCGCTATTAAATATGCGGTAGGAAGGTCGTACGTTGGAATGAGGTTTTCCAAACATGTTTCAGGTCTCTCTCCCTCGGGTTTACACAACAACTTGAGAATTCTCCCAAAGGGGAAGAGAGGATCTGGGTCGAGTGCATTATTAGTGTCAGGAGTGCTTTGTTCGCCAATAATGCACTATCATTAGCCAATCACATGCCTGGATTTTGTACAGTGCATGAAGTTTGATTAAATTAGCTATATTAGTGTCCGTTGGTTGATTGATTCATCCGTTTATTTGTTTATTGATTGATTCATTTATTTGTATTTCTTTCAATTTGTGGATATTTTTCGGTGTGTTTGTACACGGAGAAGGGGGTTGATTTGGATAAGGTGTGCAGGTACAAGCCTCTAACTGTTAAAATCGTTCTCGGATAAAGCTCCTTGATTAACTTTTAATATAATCCGACAAATCTAAATATTGCAATAAATAACTTAGACCCCTTGTGCTTCCGTCATAAATAAAAAACGTCAGTATGTCAGGCTTTGTATGTTATACTAGCGAAGCAATCACAAGTATTATGTACCATTGAGTTTTATTGATGCCTTATTTCAGCAACTTTTACACGCATGCTGTATATCCGTGGCAATCTTAAGAGCAAATGCACATGCTTGCTGGACAGTTACCAACAGCACAGTTAGAAACACACCAGGCATCCATGTTGGCATTTCCAGCCCACGCGCCAACAGCCCTGCAGCCACTACCGCCACCACCGCCACCACCGCCTCCGGAGGTTGTTGGCTGAGGAGGAGCCCTCGTAGTTACCGGTGCTGGAGGTTCAGGAGGAACAGGGGGCTGAGTACCAGGAGGGAATGTTGGCTGCACACCTGATGTCAAGTAGTTCTTGACTGCATTCATCAATGGGTACTTTCCTTGTCCGCAATGCTGGCCTGAGAAATCGTCAAGATCGATAGCCCAGAACATCACACCACGGAGTGAGTTCTTCTTCACTATGTTGTCAATCTTGTATACCAAGCTCCTCGGATTGTCAAACCCGACCCAGTCCTTGCCTTTGTAGCCATATGGTGCCATAGCTGCATTCTTATCTACCACCGTCAGACCCATGGAGCAGATTTCAAAGTACGCAAGGAAACCCTCTGCCCCAGTGTACTTTCCTTTAGGGGTGTAAGTGTAGTCCCGTGCTGCTCCAAGACCGTTATTCCCAGGACTCGCAAGCCCAAATGCTCGGCCATATGTGCCTAAGCCAAGAACGATCTTATTCGCTGGCATTCCTTTCCTTATTCCGGGCTTCTCCCAGGTATCTCGATTATTCATCCAGTACCAGATTGCAAAGGGTAGGGTAAGCTTGTCACCTTCTGGTCCCATGGCTGTATGGTGTCCCGTCTTTGGCTCCCACGTTCCATGTAAGTCATACGTCATAACGTTTATCCAATCAAGAGGTTCGGAGATGGCTGCGATATCGTAAGCGCCCTTCACAGTCCAGAGTCCTGCGGCTACTGCAGCGGTTAGTAGCAATCGTTCTCTTCCTGTTGCCTTGGCTTCAGCCTCGAATGCAGCTCGAAGTTCTCGGCAGAGGAGGGTGAAACGGCCCTTGTCACTCCTAGGGGACCCCCCACGCATGCCAGGATATTCCCAATCCAAATCAAATCCATCGAAACTAAACTTTCGCAGTGTGTCAATCGCCGACTTAATAAATATTGCTCGTTTCTCCTTCGTTGCAACCATTTTAGAAAAAGGACTGTCCTTTTCTTCATGGGTCCATCCTCCAACGGCGATTTGTGTCTTCAGTTTCGGGTTGATCTTTTTTAATGCGTTTATCCGTGCATACAACTCGTGGTCATTCTTTTCATAAATCTCCAGCTTGTGTGTCGTGCGGCTGACTTTGGAAAATGAGTGTATAACATGGGTGCAAAGAAATGGATCGATGTCTTCAGGCCAGAAGGTTGCGCCTTTGGGTCGGTATTGAGACCAATTGGTGTAGTAGCATACTCGCACATATTCAGATGCTACGAGAGGCACACAGCCAAGAAACAGGAGCAGTAATATCCGAGACATGTTGCTTCGATTGCATGGACTCCTTTCAATGATTGTTCGCAGCATTGAAGATTTTATAAACTAAGAATATTTGGATAGGTAAATATCTGAATGATGTTTCTGCCACTACTAGTTCTGCTAGTTTAACAGGTGTCCCAACTTCTCAGAACATATCGCAGCTGTAAATCTTCCAAAACAAAGACACGTTGACGTTTGTTTACATTTAGTAGCCTTCCGTTCCAGATGGTTAAAAGGTCGTACACAGATGTTCTGGAAAAACAAGGATTTTCTTACTCCGATACAGACATAGTGAACTTCGACTATAAGTACAAAACCCATGAAATATTAAACCAGATCATATGGTAAACTGTTTTTGGTTCTACTTGCTATATTTGTTTACTCATTCTTTACTCCCTAATTGGAATAATTCATTTCCTTTAAATCGAAGCTCTCTCTCTCGCATCCTTAATAAAGAGAAACTGACAAGGAAGACTGCTTGCATGAATATATTTTGAAGTTCAAAAGTGGCTTATTTATATTAAATTGAAACGCATTTTTTATCCCAACGTTAACATGGTAATAAAAGCAGAAATATGCAACTTCCTAGCTCCCCATTTTAATATTTATAGTAGTGGAGGGCTGAGATCTAAAGATATATAATCTTACGGAAAGTATAATCCTTAAAAAGAACAAAACCAAGAAAGGAACGTTTACAGCTACATGACATACTCGTTCAATAATACTGATAAACTAACCTACAAACCGTTGCACTCAGTATTTGAAATTAATACAAAATAAATTAATACAGAATAATTATATACCCAAGTTTATATGAGGCTTCGCAATCGCGACCAAGATCATGGATGTACAATTCGGCAATCTGAGAACAGAATTTGTAGAAATTATCTACATATTTTCTTCACTTGCGTTTAAAGGGTTTTATAGTTAGAGCATTATATAGAAGTGGTACTTAAGATGAAAATCACATGTAAAATGATATGGTAAGAGAAAAAAGCATTTTGATAAAGCATGATCATTCCCAATAGAAATATCGTAATGGTCTTGCCTTTGGCCTGTTATGTGCGCACGTAAAAAAAACTTGGTCAATCTACTGCTATCGCAATGTCCCAGAACTTCGAGTACAATATTTTTAAATAAGAGAGAAAAATATCATGAAATCATAACATATTCTGTTGATCACATTAATTCAAAAATATTCTTATAAAGTTTGAACAACGACAATAAGAAAATATAAAAAGGAAAAAAAGGGCGAAAGCTAACTGCATTTTAATGATAACTCCTGCATTTCAATTATTGCTGAACATCGTCTGATATGCCAATGGTTGTATTATAATTGTTACCGCACTGAAATTATATTTTCACGCAAAATTATATTATAACTGGCAATATGGCTTTGAGTATTTTAGTAGGTCGAACCAGTTACATATAGACTGCAATCACTTTTTGCATAAAAAGGTGTTGGCGCCAGGAAAAAAACCAAGCTACTTATGAAAACGGACGTTATGTAATTTCAACTGAAAAAAATCCCACGAGAATGATAACAAGAACAATCAACTATTTGTCTTCCACACATGTGATGATCAAAAGAATAATGCACAGCCATGTAAGAAATAGTTTTGAGTAAATGAAATTGGAACGACATTAAGTATTGCTGAGAAAATTGATAAATTGTATGTAAAATTGCAAGGGTTAATCCGTAAGTTACATTTGTTATATATATATAATTACAACTTCACTTTTCGATTATAACGAAACATCTTCCTAACTCATATATGAATGCCTGATTGTATTTTTGCACTTCAAAATTTGAGGACAATATTTCGCTGCATGAATTACTTAGAGTTGTTCTCTTTCGCCAAATTTTCCTTTTATTGTTTAAAAAATGACATGTAGCAAAACTGATACTGGAGTTATTTGTTTCGCCCATAAAAGTAAAACATTGATATGATTAAAGGCCCCGAGGCCTGGATACAATAAAGTATGAGCTGAACTGTTCTAGGTTTTAGATACATTTTTATTTTGCTATCTGACGTTAGTTACCCGAGTAACATATACATATTTTTACTTTATGAAAGTTTAGTTAGCAGAAATTAAAATATTAGACATTGGAAGGCATATGTGACTGGTCTTGGAGGATGCAAGAACCACGTTTTGAACATAGACACACGTTTAGTTCTGCCTGTGGCATTGCTCACCGTAACATGATCATTCGTTGTGCTCCCTTGGCTACCCGTGTCAATGGAGCATTATTAGATGATATAGCCAACAAAATACAAAAGAGCAATATTTATCAAGTCGGCGATCGACACTGTGACTGAGAAAGTTCGGTATTGATGAACTTGAATGTGATTGGATATAGAGCTTTTTATCATGATGATAGGTGCGGTTGAAATAAAATCATTTTAGTTAATAAGTGTAACAGCTATCGACAAAGCTAGGGTTTCCTTTCAGATTTCTTGGAAAAAAGAAAGCTTTTAGTAAGTGCTACAAAGAGAAAGACAGTGTAATTTGGTGTGTAAACACAGGTCAGCATACCTTTTGTCATATAGCAGCCTATGCTAACTTGTTGTTGTTGCACATCTGTAAAAGACTAACAAAAGAGAAAGTTTAAACAACTAACTAAATATCCATGGTACACATTTTGAATACTTTGCAACAGATGGAAAATTTCTAGGCAAATAACATGATAACTATGTCGTCACAGCTTTTTCAGAATCTTACTTTTTAAATACGCCAGATATTCAATGTTTTAGTACCGGAGAAGAGAAAGGTCGAAGCAACATGTCTTGGATGGTACTCCTATTACTTGGCTGTGTGCCAATGGCGGCGCCTGAATATATCAGAGGCTGCTATTACACCAACTGGTCTCAATACAGACCTAAAGGTGGCACCTTCTTGCCAGAAGATATCGATCCCCATCTGTGTACCCACGTCATTTACTCTTTTGCTAAAATCAGCCGTACAACACACATGCTGGAAAAGTACGAAGAAAATGATTTCGACCTCTACCAAAGGATTAACGCACTGAAGACGATCAACCGAAAACTGAAAACACAGCTTGCCGTTGGCGGATGGACTCATGAGGAAAAAGACAGCCCTTTCTCCAAAATGGTAGCTACAAAAGAGAAACGAGCTATTTTTATCAAATCCTCGATTGACACTCTGAGACGATTTGGTTTTGACGGCTTAGACTTGGATTGGGAATATCCAGGAATGCGTGGAGGGTCCCCAAAGAGTGACAAGGGCCGTTTCACTCTTCTCTGTCGAGAACTTCGAGCTTCTTTTGAGGCTGAGGCCCAGGAAACTGGTTAAGAACGACTGCTTCTGACAGCAGCAGTTGCAGCTGGACTATGGACGATCAAAGGCGCTTACAACATTGCAGACATTGCTGAACCTCTTGACTGGATCAACCTCATGACCTATGATCTTCATGGAACATGGGAATACAAGACCGGTCATCACGCAGCCATGGGACCTGATGGTGATAAACTGACACTACCATTTGCCGTCTGGTATTGGATGAACAACAGGGACACGTGGGAAAAACCAGGAATTAGAAAAGGAATGCCCGCAAATAAGATTGTCCTCGGGCTAGGCACATACGGTCGCGCATTCGGTCTGGCGAGTCCATCAACGAATGGTCTAGGTGCTGCTCGCGATTACCAGTACACTCCAATGGGTAAATTCACTGGAGCAGAAGGTTTCCTGGCATACTACGAGATCTGCAATATGGGACTCACCGTGGTAGAAAAGAACAAGGCCATGGCCCCTTATGGTTACAAGAACAAGGACTGGGTTGGCTTCGACAATCCTAAGAGTTTAATCTACAAGATTGACAACGTGGTAAAGAAAAATGCACTCCGTGGTGTGATGTTCTGGGCAATTGATCTTGATGATTTCTCCGGTCAACACTGCGGGCAAGGGAAGTACCCGTTGATGAATGCAGTCAAGAACTACCTTGTTTCTGGTGTACAGCCAACATTCCCTCCTGGAACCCAGCCACCTCTTCCCGTTACAACCCAGGCTCCGCCTGGTCCGCATACAACCCAAGCTCCTCCACCACCAGTGACGACACAAAGTCCTCCTAAACCAACCACTTCCGGCGGCGGAGGAGGTACCGGTGGCGTTTGCAAAGCTACTGGACCCTGGACAGGGAACGCTGGCATGGATGCTTGGTGCGCTAGTAATTGTGCAGCCGGCAATTGTCCTTCAAGTCACTGTAAATGCAATTAAACATGCAAACCAAAACAAACTGATGTAAAATATATACAGTCATGAATTAAAAGTTGACTCAATGATGACCCTTCTGAGTTATTTCTCTTATTTGTATTCTTCTTTTTAAGAGAATGATGATAACATGTTAATGTATTCCTTGATCTGGTTTCCTTTGTGTGTGCCCGCGGTTTAGCAGGAATATGCCAAAATACCACAAACTCCAGTTCTATCACGTTCGCGCTTTTACTGTCTCCTTTATCAACACTCCTGGATGTCTTTGTTGACAAAAAAATAAAACTGGAGAATTACAATTGTCAAACTGTAGCTGAAATATTTCGATTTAATTCCGGCGAAACGATGCAGTAGTAGCCTTGCTCAATCCGGCAGTGCTCAACGCTCAAACATTTTCATCCAACATCGTGTTGGATGAACAAGTTTCATCGTTTAGCCGCCTCTTTAAGTTAAATGAGTTACCAAAATGTTTTGGTGTTTGATCGAGATCAAACATTTTCACATCCACCATTTTGCCGCCTCTTCTAACAAAACTAGCGTTTGAGATTCAGCGGTATTTCACAAAAAAAATCGGTTCTGTGGACACAATCTTGTAAGAAGTTTGATTAATGTTTGATGAGTAGGCGGCTCACTACAGTAAAATGTCCAAGTTGACGTTTCAACACGATGTTTAATGAAAATGTGTGAACGTTTATCCGGGGCTTATCACAAATGCCTTTTAAACTAAATATAAAAATAGCACCTTGAGATAGATACCTTGTGGATGTCCTGATATGCTTTTGAAACCTTTTTGATTGACGATGGCAAATATTAAAGTGGATAACAAAATAGGATTTTAGAAACTTGATTTCGGTTACAGCTAAACAATTTTGAAGTTGCTCTAAATTTATCTTAAAAGCAGTATTTTTTCATGCCCTCAAGTCTTTGCTATCCTTCATCAAAATTATCTTGAAATTTATCCAGTATACCTGCAAAACATACTCTGCTGATCTGAGTAGTCATTTTTGTCTTTCTAGGCCTAGGGACAAAGTTTATCATTTGTGGGTTGATAGTGCCCCTTTAAGGACCGTTTCAAACGTCGATCTTTTCATGCGCAAAACGCAATTGTAACAAACGACAAGTAGGCGCAAACAAACTCTCTTTTTAAGTTAATATTCCGCTGTCTTTCGTTTTGCACGTCTATTACTTTACGCCGTTCTCGAGAAATATTCTTGAATTGAAGAAGATAAGCTTGAATTGTCGATACTTATGTTCTTAATTTATTAATGATATGATTGTTAGCATGGATACGTAATAATGATAGGTATTATATGATAAAAGAGGTCTAAACATTACTGAAAATTATTATTGAAACCGTTTTCATACTAATTGTTTTCCCCATGAGCACATAACCAGGAGCGTCCTTATCTCCAAGAGCAGATTTCGTATGAGTGGTAAAAACTACGGCACTGACTAAGGCACGGTTACTGTACGGCGTCGGCCCTATTGTCTTTTGTCCTGCTGATCCAATCAAATTACAGAGTTGCGTTACAGCACAGTTACCATGAGAAATAGGCCCAGCACAAACTTGGCATGTATAAAAGACAGAGAGATTTTAGTTAATGAGCTGTTGCTTGGAAACAAAATGATGTAATCTAAATTTCATAAGGCAGAAGTGCAACGCCAGAGGTGACGAGTATTTGCTCAACGTATTATTTAATTGCCGTAGAGGGGATTACGTTTTATTGCCCAATTAACAAAAAGCATCCTTTCCAACTACACTATCCCAACGGTAATTTTTTAATTTTTTAAATAATATATGCAGTTAATTACTTTAACTTAAGAATGTCACTCTGTTCTAAAATAGAATATCGATTAGATCTGTATATTAAAGAATTTAGGTTGTCTTACGCTCAGTTATCGAAAAAATGACAGACTTACATAAGTATTGTAGACGGATGTTTGACAAAAGTTTCGAACTCGAACTTTCATGATTGCTGTGTGTAAATACATGTAGTTAAGTTTCTTCTCAATTATTTTATAAGTATTGTAGAAGACGAGTTTAACTGAACAAAACTAGTGTGTAGTAGCTTTTTCTTTTTAGGCTTACTGCTGATTGGTTTGGGAATTTGGAATTCATCACGTTACGAATTGCTCTCACGACAGTTTGGCCATATGTACTATTGATAAAATGGTCCTCGTTCCATATAAAATGATTCGAAGTGTCAATACTCACAGCGTTGCTCCGCTGCCTTATCACTTTTCGTTTCAATTTAGTTCGATTCGTATGTAGTTCGACGTTTCACTGATGTGTTTTAATAAGACACAACGAGAAAGCATCACAACGTTTTGGAAACTGTGCATCTCGGGCTACATCAGCAAATCGGATGCACGCAAATCGGATGCACGTTAACGCGTTTTACCGCTTTTTATTTATTTATTTCAGTAATTTTTATTTAGAGACTTCCAACGAGAAACAAACACGCACACAAAAATACTACCCAGCCTTCTCAATAAGTGCCGCTCGGCGGTTCATTGGGCTGACTCTTCCAAGACATTAGCCGGCTCTTTTGATATGAAAATGTTAGTTAATTTGTTAAAACAGGGAAGAATATGTCATAGGGCCACCAAAAACCTATTCTAACAGGAATAGAGCCAGCTCCTCAAACGTTATTGAGAAGGCTGGTTACTACATTACAAAAAAGTAAGTCGGTAAGTCAGGCAGTGGCGTAGCGAGGGGGGGCGAGGGTGGTCGGCCGCCCCCCGAAAATATAATTTCAAGTTTTCTTTTTCCGCAATTTTATGTAAAAAAATATTGAGTCACTTTCTCTGAAATGTTTAACAGAACACCCCTTCCCCCTTATGAAAATTGTTGTTTGTTCTCCTATACGGTGGGAAACGCGGAAATCTCATAAGAACGTGTTTATTTTTATCGATTGGGGTCCCTGTGGATATGGTGGGTGTCACACAATATGCCGGGCGGCGACTAGACTAGACATTGCCGGTACGTTTGTTCGAGTTGGCTGAGTACAGTGGAATGGAAGGTCTCCGGACTGAAATTTACGTACATATATTTAGTTTTCTGAGCCTAAAGGAACGGCTACGACTTCGAACAGTCTGCACAAGGTGGGAAGAGATAATATACGACCCGGCTTAACTGCGAAATTTGGACTGTTCTAACATAACAGGGAAAGGTATTAATGAGAAAAGTCCTATCTCAACTTGTTCAATTGCTTTGAACTGGAAGGTGAGTCTCTTCTGGCAGCCTCTCAACTGGGTCGATTAAGTCATTGTCAAGTCTCTGTATAGCGTGGACAAATATCCAAGACAAGGCTGTTATTGAAATCTTGAAAAGATCACAAACATTAAAGCAACTAGATCTTTTTGAGTGCACCGTCACAGACAATATCGTTAATCACCTGTGCAATTGTGCTGGGCACACGCTGGAATTTTTGCGGCTGACTGGAAGCCAGAAATGGCCAGACCAATGTCTTTTGGATATTTTGAGATCGTGCATTCAATTAAAAACTCTTGATTTATCCGGGGAATATCTTTCGGCTTCTCACTTGCAAACTGTATTTGTTTCCCTGAGGGAAGGAAATCTTCAGCGTGTTATACTGAGATACTGTTCTTTCGACCACACAGACCTACACGTTCAAATCCAGTCATTTAAACTAGCAAAAAGCAAACAAGCTCAGAGAAAAACAATTTGCTTATGCAACACTGACATATCTGAGGCCTTAGAGAGATTTGTATTTGTTTCCCTGAGGGAAGGAAATCTTCAGCGTGTTATACTTAGATACTGTTCTTTCGACCACACAGACCTACACGTTCAAATCCAGTCATTTAAACTAGCAAAAAGCAAACAAGCTCAGAGAAAAACAATTTGCTTATGCAACACTGACATATCTGAGGCCTTAGAGAGATCTGTTAATGGAAGTGGGCTTGGCCTTTGCAAAGGGGACGAGAGAATAGACCATATGCTCTCCACGGAACAGATGAAGTTGTCAGAGTTTATCCGCTCTCTTTAAAAATTCTGGCAGCCTTAAAATGGCGAAGCAAAGGCATATTGGAGAGTTTTTCACCGCAACTGACCCCGTACCAATGTGTTCAGAAAACATTGCAGAAGACCCAGTACAATCGAGTCCAATTGCTGAAATGCTGTTCCATGTACCTTTTCTATAAACATAAATGATCCCGCCCGTTTCTTAGATACACGTTTGAGTACTCTTAATACTGTTATAAGGACTGAAATCATCGAAAAGGGCCCCTGGCAGCCCAAAGAAAAGGAATTGGCTGGCGGTTTTCCAAAGCGAAAAATGGCACAGAATTAGTAATAACTAAGTCAACTATAGTTTTGTATGTTCCATTTCACCTTGCACCCAGCAAAGTGTTTATTCTTTAATCTTTTTATATGTCATGATAGTTGTATAAATCCGGCTTTGGTTGGACGGTTGGGACTATTGTTTTGCAATCGAGTGTAAAAGACAATAAAATAACAAGTGTGTAGGTTTTACCACTTTATAAACATGATGTATTAGATAAGCTTAGTGAACTCAAGGCAGTTGTTGTTTATGTTAAATAAAACCATTTCCAGTGAGATAATTTCTTCTGTCTATAATTATATATACCATAAAAGACCATAAAATCCGGGTATAAGCCGGGAAACCCTGACATTATTTCGCGAGGGGTTTTATGGGGGCTTAAAATATAATAGGTACATATCATACCTATGAACACCCCCCCCCCCCCCCAAGTTTTGGACCTCGCTACGCCACTGAAGTCAGGCGAGCAATAGCGAAGCGACTATAGAACATATCTTTTGTAAATGACGTTAACCGAGCAACTTGCGCCATTCACGACAGGAATACCAAATACAACTCCTTGATATATTAGCATATATGGTATACGCGGCGTTTTTTTCCCTCTACGGCATCACAAATCAACAATAACAAAGGCCACATATTAACGACAACAAAGGCTCTACTAAGCTTTAAAAAAAACTCCGATGATCTGCCCTTATACAACCACGCCGGGTCAGCTGTCTCGAGAAAGTGAACATTTAGCTACTGCGGTCAATACAACATTGTACAGCGGTAATCCAATAAAACAAGATGGCGAGTTTCACCACGAGTCCAGTATAGTACTAGAGGAAGTTTGTTCGGTGACAGCTCGACAGACTCGAATGTTCCGAACCTTACATATAATTATTTAGATACACAATTCATAAGGGAGTGAATTTCCCGTCCGGTCATATTTCGTTCAGCGGTTCAAATCAATTCATTCGCTTTAGAAAGCTAATGCAGTTTCGAATAAAATAAGTTGATAAAAAGAACGTTGTTTAAAATATGACTTACTCGTATCCGAAGAAAAAAATCCAATCGTTATAAAATAGCGAAAGAGCACAGTCACAAATAAGCTATCTAGTTCTGGCATAAAATATAATATCAACAACATAACATCGCTTGTACATTACTGTTGTGATCGTACCTTCAACTTCAATCGGCGGACACTTCGTTGTTGATTTTTTATTTATGTCCAGACTCTTGTTTTTTTCCCTTGGCTAGCTAGGCGAACTGCTGCTTATAAACTTCCCAACAGCGAAGCGGTCGTAATTTCTCTGAGGCATCGTAAAGTTGCGTATTTGCCGGCAAGTATCAAAATACAAGACTTAGTACGTATGGAAAATCGAAGATTTTCTATAAAATAAAAAGGATTTCACACAAACAAAAAACATACGATTCTTACCGAAGGATTGAAGAGTCCAGGAGTCATACTTTCAGGTCTGTATTCGCGAATCCGGAAAATCCTATTGAAGCTTAATCTAGCCATTTTTCGACAGAGTCAACAGTCTGCCATTATGCCAACAACACGATTTATTCTCTAAAATTTACATTTTTCTTTTCTCCCTTAAGATTGGTACCAAAACAAAGCTTGTTTTCTTCGCTTTCAAAGTAATCTCGTGTTCTTATTTCGTGGCCTATCCCAGGGTACATAGGGAGCCGTTTATATACCATGGTATACTAGTTCCCAGGTCCTTGAAAAATATTGCTCCGTCGAGCCGCCATTTTTGGCTTCAGTCTAATGTCGGGAAATGCGAGACAGCTGACCCGGCGTGAACAGCTCGTAGACAAAAGGAAAAAGACAAAACACTTTACACCACTCGGGAATTGAAAACTCATTACTCGAGCTGCCTGTGGCAGGCACGAGTCTAAATCTGCAGGCCGTTTTTTTTTGTTCAGTGCAGCAAAATTGTCGACTTCCGGTCCCGTTACCCAATCACCTCACACTGTTCAAGTGCACAAACTTGAACACGCAGCCGCCTGGCGCCGCATAATGTTATGCCGATGATGGTAATCGTGAAAGGTCAACCGGAAGCCACAGACTGCGGATATAATTAATTCAAGATTTTTACTTTAAACGTTAGGACGTCTTCGGTGACAGCACAATTCCCAAGTCAAAACTCTGCTCATATCGCCATCTTGAAAAACAACCACTGTGTTGTCCATTGTTCACGTGACCAGCACAGTGCAATCTGATTGGTACGGTGGCGAATAGAACTTCCAAGAAGGTGCAATCTGATTGGTTGCCGGCGCAAAACAGCGACACAAATAATAAAAATAATAATAAAAATAATAATAAGTACTTGCGATTTCCGACTCGTGCCTCGGCCAAAGGCCTGGCCCGATGAAAAATAAAAATCGTGGAACGCAAAATATCAAAGAAAAAAAACCTGCCTTGCACAACCAAGGGGCCAAAAAAGATGTGCATCTTGAGGACGTCCTACCTCCCCCTTGGACACTGAAAACAATTTCTTTATGGGAGTAGGTGTCGCTGCATTGATGTATATATAGTGGCCCGAGTGAAAGCCCAGTGGGCTATTGTTAGTATTAATTTAGGGACGGTTTTATGCGGTCTTAAAGTGCATATGAGCCCAAAAATGTTTCAATTTATAAAAATTGACAATAAAATTAGCTGTCGAATGACATAAGAAAAAGTTCGATCTGAGCAGATTTACTATTTGTTTGCGAGGGTTAAAGTTGCCAAAAACAGCAATTTGGGTTGCCTGTGGAAGTCAGGGCCGTGAAAAAGAAGACTGAAGCCAAATATTGGCTGTGACGTCATGTGAGTACATGTGAAAGACTATCATATCACTCTGTTGTTGTATTCGGAATGCGAAAGTACAAATCTTTTTGAAGTAATTATACCTTATCGTTGTGTTGTTGGTGGTTGTACAAATTTTCCTGAACCAGAGAAAGGCATTGGACTCCACAAGATCCCTTTCGCGGACGATCGAAGACAAGAAGCCAAGAAAATGAGAAATAGCGAGTCTAAAGCGTGCCAGGTCACTCACTCACTGGGAATGGGATGTTTGGACTATTTTAAGCCAGATGACTTTATAAGGATTAAGTTTACAGTTATCGAGGGTCAAAAGAAGGCTTATTTATTCCGTCTTAAGTCTGATGATATCGGGATTGTTGCCTTCCGTCTGTTCATAGCAAACTGGTAGAGCCAGAGAAACCATCGTCAAGGACGCGCCACAAGGTGAGAAATAACGCGGCACATGTATATATTGTGTTCGTTTTTGCTTTCCTTCCACCCAGCTTCCACTGATTTGTAACTTGCCATTGATTTCATCAAAAGCTTACTCTGTCTTTTTAGGTTTTGAGAGATCTTGACATCAAGGGATACTTTGGAACCGAAGCCTTCCACTTCAACAACTTCCACTTCAAGTGAATCGGGATTTGAAGTGGAAGAGGGGATGGAAGAGAGGCAATCTCAGTTTCAGACAAAGGAACAACAACTTAGTCTTTCTCCTACTGAAGAGTAAATTAATTATTTGGTATTCTTTTGTAGACTATGTTGAACAAATTTACCAGCCTTTCCTTGGGGCTCGAAAAAGATCAACTTTCTGGTGCTATCCAAGAACTGGAGCAAATGACCCCAGCAGCAATGCACAGTATGCTGACTAAACAGCCATACAAAAAAAGAGTGGATCATATACTCATTAAATATTGTTAATTGACATTTTTGTCTACTTTTAGTAAGAATTCACACCATGGGGCATTGTTTTGTCCTCATTATCAAGACAATATTTAAATTTGACATTGCTATGCATGGCAGCTTGAACTATTAAAGCAATTTTTTAAACTTGACAAACTTCAAAATTTCATTACTAATTAGTTGTAAAACTGTGTTTTAATATTATTGTGGAAATTATGGCACTAATGCATCTGTTATGATGAAATTGAAGTAGTTTGTAGCAGAGTGGTTTCAATAAGGGCCTGTTTACAAAGTGGGTGGGTTAACCCAATGCGAAAATTACTTGGATTATAGCAAACCAAATGGTGGGCAAGAGAAGAGTTTTGGTGGCTCAATTCTTCTTTCTGTGACACCAGTGATTACTGCTTTTCAGTGTCATGGACTGCTGTTAATGTTACCTACATGTGTACTAATTTGTAGATGCCAGCAAGTTGTCCCAAGCAAACCTTTTACAATGGCAAACCCTAACCCTAGCATAGTTAAGTCATCCCATCTGATTGTAAACACATGTGGCAGCTGTCTACCACAATAGACCCAGTCAGCTTGCCTCTTTGTTGCCTCAGTTCAGATCACCTGACTGTACCCTCATAAATTGATAGAAATTGAAAACAATGAACTGAATCCTCTTGAGAGCAGTCACATGATCTGAAATGGGGCAACAAAGAGGCAAGCTGCTGGTATTTATGCAAATAAACAAGGAAAACACAAGGTGTACAGCTGGTTACATGTACCTGTATGTATGACTTTATTTTTTTTATATTGACACCAGTCTGTGTTGGGCAAAGTACATGATTGTATGTTACTGTGCAACTTAACTGTAACTGGCACTTTGACAAAAAGCAAACTCTCAAAACAAACTGTTCAAACTTAGTCAACTTGGAAATCCTAACATATCCATGCAATTTTCTTCATTTGAAAGACTGAGTAGAAAGTTAGTCCACCAAATTTGCCTTTTACCAGATCAAACCATGGGCAAGTTGAAATGCTAGTCTTGTGCTCAACATTGATTGCCTCAAATAACCATAACTTGGCATGCTTTAATTTGTTTTCATCATGCAATGTGATTGGTCCTTATTGTCTAAGTGACCCCTGTTACAGTTATAACCCGAGTAGTTGGAAAATAAAATGGTATGTCTTAAAATGAAAATTGTCGCATTGCCAGTTATCCATAAACTACTATCTAGAACTCGACGAAGATCATAACATGAAACACGAGTTTAACTGTTTTGACTAAGTTCGATATGCCACCTAAAAGTTCCCGGTTGGCATCACACAAATTCCACTACGTGACAAGTAACACAAAGAATGCCCAAATATGGTAAACACGCTATAACAACAGCCTGATAATAAGCTAACCAAACACGTTACAAAAATGGGCAGGTTATAATATATAAGGGAGTGTTCATTATATATGACTTTTTTTTTTGGGGGGTGGGTGGGGGAGAGGGAGGAGGTTGGCATTTCATCTGCTTCTCTTGTTAAAACTTTTGACCCCCCTATAAATGAATTAAAAAACTTATTTTAACCCCCTATAAAATTGCTCAAAACTATATTGTATTCTTCTGGTAATCTCTACCTCACATCCTTCCTGGATGGGAACTTGAAATTGTACTGTTAATTTGTGCATCATATGCATTGTTCCGTAGTCTCATAAATTAAAAAGGGCTTAGCATTGGCATAACTAATCTCCTGGACACCAATGCATTATCTGTCCTTTAGGGATGTGCCTTTGATCATGAGCTTACTGCTCTGCATTTTACATGACAGATATGTCCAGGAGTAGGTCAAATCATTGATGACCCCCCCTACAAAAGCACTTAAAACTTGGCATCATATGCACATGATGGTAGTGGGATATTCGTACTCCATCTGAGTAACCATATAGGCGAGCTGCGAAAATTCCCTGTATGAAACACCTCTGAGAAATCTATAAGAAAGTGGAAAGTAATTTTGATATACATGTATTAGTACATAAAACTAGGTAATGAAGTGTACATGTATTCAACATATTCAGGACACAGATATAAACCAGGGAAAGTCAAAAGACTTTTAATTTAATCGTTATTCATGGTTTAAATTTAGTGTGTTTGTGTTCCAAGGAAACCCGAAAAAAACGTGCCTTGGAAATAGAAAGAATCATCGAAAACTGTACATAATTTATACCCAGCTGCAGAACTGGAACCGAGATAATTTAGCGAATAGGATTTAGTTCGAGTTCCATCGACTTCACTTACGTTTCTTCTGAACCAGTTTGGCGGTATCTACGCCGGTATTGGGTTTTATACTTTTAGGGACCACTTCTCCAAACAGACTGGACGAAAGCCAGGATGAAGTGTGATACATTTCCTTGCAACACCGCGCCTCGTTAACATTTTGGAGCAGGTCAACCCTGCAGTTCCAACACATACACCTTAGGACAGAAAATTTAAAAGAAATAGTTGAATTATTATTGAGTCCGGAGTTAAATATAGCGAATAGTTGAAGTTACAGGACAGCTGTCGAGTTTGACTTGTTCATAACAAGCAGCAGTGTAAACTCCCGGGTAAACTGCATACATGTATAAACTACAACAAGACATTACTTACCAATTACTAACAGCAGTTACTCCATCTAGACTATTTTGTAACTGTTGGCGTCGAATTTCTTCTTGTTCTCTCTCTTGTTCATAGGCTATAACCTATTCAGTATTCTTCATCAGCAAGAGGTTCGTCGGCGTACGGTCCGGCGACATGAAGCAGTAGTAGCTTCCTCTTTGCCAGCAATTCCCGTCTCCACTTCGATCTCATATCTCGATATACCAGACATATAGCTGTCTTCTCATTCGGAACCTGAAGTCGTCATTGTTGAATTTTAGGGCAATATCGAAGATTCTGTACCGCGACTTATAAGATACAGTGTGCCTTCACAGGAAAACAGAGAGACACTACTAAACCGGAAGTGAACTGTTTAACTCTGATGTCGTCACACTCGTTTGTAGGACCCAGGCCCTCAAAACCACGGACATGATATCTTGACATGGGACTTTGAAAGCGTGTAAAATATCGCGGTTTTGCACAAAATCATTTTTTTCTGTTTCATTGTTTCAGAAATAGCATCAAGATTTCGTTAAAATAATAAAAAAATTGGGCTCATATGCACTTTAAGGCCTGGCTACATACCAACTTTGTGTTGAGACATTTTCGCATGCGGTACGGACATACCGTAGTTTGTCCTACTCATACGAAATTTGCTCTATTTTCACGAATTGGGCTATTTTTAGATTATTTTCCCGCCAATTGGTGGCCGAACAAAATATACCTCATTAGCTATTTTTGTTATACCAAACAACATGGCCTCTATTCCCTTAGGAATGATTGCAACCAAAGGATAGCATCGTTCACTTTGCACGTCAGCTATTGTCATTAATGTGCCAACCAGAGTCATTGGTTCCTGACACAAAGCTGCCTTTTGAAATCATGGTTGGCACATTAGCATAACAATTGTAATATTTATAAACAAGGAATATCGCTACAGTAGGAAATCGTTCTAAAAATAACCTTGTTAAAACGCTATCACATAGGCATAATATATATATTTAGGCAAGCATAAAAGCGACTTTATTTTTTATTTTTTTAACAAAGATAAAACACAAAAATAACTGTTAGAATCAAGGGAAATCACTGCAAAAGGTTAAGAACAAAAAGAAAAACAGAAAAAGAAAAAAGAAAGAAAACATTATCACTAGCTACTGGCCAAGGAGGATTGAAAGGCGTTCACATGAACTTACAAATTCGTGAAGAAGGCAAAAAACCTGAAGTTTCCCTCCAGTTTGTATCATTTCCAACTGAATTTCCCCTGCCAGCTTGTTTTAACTCTACAAACTACAGATGGATTCAACGAGGCCAGAAATATACTTTCTAACTTTAATACTCGCTCAACATCTTAATTTTTTGTGTTTTCATACCATCTGAACATATTTAGCGGGCACGTTTTTCGACAAGTTTGTTTGCGAAATATTTCCCGCGAACTCACCCTGAAACTTTTACCCTGAGAAACGTTAACTAAAAACATTTTAGACAACGAACCTTACCTGGAAATTAGCATGAGCAGTGAGATAAATAAATTATGTACCTAATTTATGCAAAGGGCTCCAAAGAAGATGCGTATTGTTTACAGTGTATCGATTACAACCATTCACGAAATAGCGCGCGTTATGGTTACGATACATACGCCAATCTTCGTCAAACAGTACAATCAGCATGTATCGTTAATAGGCCCTTTGCAGCTAACAGTCACGTGCTGATATAATACTTCGTTAACGAATGAATTGAGCTCGTGATCCCCATGGGAAAGGCGTTGCCATGGACGCTGGAGAGCAAGCTATCTTTAAAAACGCTGTTTTAGAAAGTTCGACAATCGATTGGAGGTGGAAAATAGCATTTACAAACAGGTTTTGCTAATATCAATACCGATCTCGTACAAGGCCTTTAAATAAATGAAGTCAGATTTTTTTCGCTCTCCAGTACAACCACGTGATTTGTTAGCTGCAAAGGGCCTATTCGTCGTTAATCATTTCACATAAAAACAATTATGGTTACATGAAAAAATAAAGGGGAACAATAGGTAATACTTTTGGTTTATTCAGTCACGCGCTCGTACTAAAACAGCTTTGAGTGCTGCGCTCGTTGTTCGAAAATGGTGCGATCAGATTGCGTCACAGCGCGCACTAACCAAAATTGAAAACGTTTAATTCAAATCACATCATGTTTTCCCATTTTTCTTAGGCTTTCATTAAAAAATATTTGCCAGATATACATTGAAGTCAAAGCTAGTGTAAAGTAACGTCAAAATTCCACGAAAAACTTTGATTTTGAGATGCTTTGTGAAAATGTTTGTGTTGCCGAGGTCCGACCTCCACGAAATTCAATACAGAATGATGTGGTCACATGACAGTTAAACACGATAATACAATTCCAACGCAAAGGATTGTGGGAATCCCTTCCAGGGCCGCCTGGTTTCAACAGTGCGCGCGCAGGTGCAGCACGTTTTCAGGCACATCGCTTGCCGCACGCCGCGTGTGGGAAACCGGAAGTTAGCCAATTTTTGCTCTCATCCTATCCGCTCGCATTTAGCATTGACCAATCAGGCACTCCCGGGTCTAAATTCAAAAGGAGTATTTCCTGTTATTGTTTATATGAACTGATGAAAGAAGCATAGTTTCCACTCTTGCAAATAGTCAGACAATCTTGCTTGCTTTTTGGGTGGATCCATGCTTTCTTTATACATTGGGAGTATATAAATAATAACAGAAAATCCTAGTTTTGAAATTAGACCCGGGAGCGACAGATTGGTCCATAATGCTAATGCCGAAATCTGCCCTACACAGGGCCCCGAGGGTATTGTTTTTGTGCTGAACATTATAGCGTCTCCCACCTGGTGTGCAATTAATTTGCATTGCAAGGCCGGGCCACTCAGCAAAAAAGAGACAGCTGGTGCATGGAACATATGAATCACGGCTATTTCAATGTGCCGAAAGGACAAGTGTATTGAAATTGGCGACCTAAAATTTCCCTCTACGTGTACTTGTGTGTCTACTGACGGTAACTAATGGGTATACCAGCTATGCCCTAGGTGTAAATTCGAGGCGTTTGGAGGCCTACGGACGAATTTACGGCATTTTTCCTTCAGTAAATTCGTTTGGCTTTCCGACTCTAGTGCCCAACCTTGTCCTATTTCAGAGGGTGGAGAAACTAAAATCATAAAACCCTTCAGATGGCCTGAAAGACCCATACAAACGAGAGAAGCAATAAAGGAATACACATTTGGAGAAAAAGGCGAGTCTTTATTTCAAATTTACAAACAAATTAAGTCTAGTTTATATACATATAGGGAGAGTGGGGTACCTGTTGGTATATTTCTAATTATGCGGTCGTAACTGAAATATAGATGTTTCTAGATGAGGCCTTTACTTTTTGGATGGAAAACATCTCGTAACTGCAAGTTACGGATGTCGTAACTTATGTATTAGAGAAGAGAAGACAAACGGTAAGAAGTAGAAATAAAATTCCGAAAGCGCTTGCAACAAAGATCAAGCTATATCCCAAGTGAAGAGAAGGAGTGCAGCAAACACGATAATTTTTAATATTTCGGAGGCATGCTGGTTTGATTTTCTGTGCATTTTTACTCTCTCACCATATCAAGCGTGGGTGCTCCGGTATCGTCGACGTCTCGGTGTTCTTAAGCAATCAGTATCTGCTTTAGGTTTATATTGCGACTAAAGTCTGTCAAAATATTAGCATGTGATACTCAACATGTTTTGGGGAGATTTCAAATAAACATGTAATTTCCAATTGCTTTTAACATTGATACGACATATCGTTCTGAGACCTCCGGATAGTCACAGAATAAAAATAATACAACAAAATAAAATCCTGGTCCTATCGCTCCTCAATCGCGTATCGTTTCTCGAGAATAGCGTGATGGAAACGAGAGGTAGGATATACGTATAATAACTTGTCCATCCCTCCTTTGTTATGTCAAAATACGTTTTTATAGGACTGACATTATTATTGAAATGTTTTCATTGAAATGTTCTTTCTCCCAAAATATAAATATGTTCAACTTATCATGTTATCCAAATTAGATAATTAGTATTAGAAGATCGGAATGTTGTTCATGCTCTATTAACTCTAAAGTTTGTTGCGAACATTTAGCTGCGTTTAAGTTAGATCAAGGGATTATTCTTGCTTCATCTTCAAACAACCACCACGTGAAATGAAAAATATGAAAGAAATTCAATTCAAAATCAATATTTTGACGACTCATTGGATTAAGCCTTTAATTCAAGATACTCGCGAGAATATTGTAGATTTGTACTCGCACAATAACTACATTTTGACTATGTGGCTATCGTTCTCTCTTCGATCCTCGATGTAGAAGCTTCCAAAATGAACAATGATTTAAAGTTTTTCTACGCCACGTTGCATTGATTCAAAATATCCTTTTTATTAACTTAACTAAGAATATTTTGCCCACGGCAGTACGGTATCACCCAATCAGGATAAGGCATGCGTTCATGTCGATGTTGGCTTGGTAACTTCTCATTTTTCGTATCGAAGTCAGGCAAAATTGCCAAAATCAGGCGACACTTTTCTGCCGTTAAAGATATGGTAATCACATGCGTGACGTCATTAGGTATGTGCATTTATATTCGTCTCCATAAATACTACAAAATAAATGCACTTTTGACCAGTTTTCAATTTAAATATGTAATACTTTGAGAAACCTTTGACGATGGCCATAATTTTTCTAATAGAATCCTTGCAGTCAGCCATATTTACTTTTGTGAATATAAATGTAGGACCTAGTGACATCACGCATGTGATTAGCATATCTTTAACGGCATAAATATTGTCGCCTAATTTTGGCAATTATGCCTGACTTCGATAAGAAATAAAATTATGTTCGCGCTCTCCAAATTGATTTATCATTGCACAAAATGGCTAAGGGAAGCCTATAATTTAATAAAATGAAACAAAAATGGGATAGAATTTTTCATGTCATTAGCACTTTAAACAAGGACCCGCACTATAAAAGGGATTGCTCCTCCCCTTTTCACACCCTTGGGATTCGAAATTTGAAATTCAGAACAGGGAAGTAAGTAAGCTTATAGTCCTCTCCTGTTAGAATACTAACTTGCTTATTAAAGTAAGTTAGTTACTTATTAAAATAAGCAAAACAAAAAGTCAACAGCAGGAAGCCAGTTGCTCAGTTATGCCTGCCAATAGTGTTTTATAACCATTTACAAACTTTTGTTGTTGTCTAACACATGAAATATTCAAGTGATTGATTTGAATTTTGCGTGATGACAAAAGTCAGAGATCACTCAAGCGGAGCATCACATGTTCACTTGCCAAAAGGCTGAGTCACAACTGACGGCGTGAGAGTGCCTGGCAGAGGCCTGTCATAGTGTAGGTCCTTATTTAAAAAACTTTAAATATTCCTTTCAATGTATCTAATATGTGAAAATTTGCGAATATTACAAAAAAGTAAATAGTGAGTTTCAAAACTGTGACATATAAATAAGTGAAATGCATTACAACAAATTTCCAAAAATGTTGACGTCGAATGTTAATTTATTGACAACCTGGGTGTGCTTAATTTACACATGTGTAATAGCATATCCTCCCTCCCTATATTGCACAGTTCGACATACCGCCGCTCTTCATCCTCCTTCCCGAGATCCTCCCAACCAGCATGCTGCATTATAATTAGGATGAAAAAGTAACAATTTCCCACAGTAGCATCTGTATAAGTCTGATCTGAATTGGGTAGCAACACAGTTAGCCGATTCCCTCTATTGTCTAAAGTTTTGTAGTATTATGTTAATTTATTTAGTATGATGACCCGTGGAATTCGGGATATTCGATAACCACGTGCGCGGGGAAAATACAACACACTTGACTTGAGGTTTGGGAGTAGTCGACTCGTACTCGACTCGTTATTTCAAATATCAATTTTGCATCAAGTGAATAGTAGAATGGCACAATATTTCTGGGTTTTAATACCGTGCCAATGAGTGATAAAGGTTTTAATTTCCAAAATGCTAATACACCTATATACAACTCATTGGCACGGCATTCAAACCCAGAAATATTGTACCATTCTACTATTTGCTTCATGTTGAACTGATATTTGAAAAAAAAAATTAGGTTCATAGGCACTTGAAAAAGACATTGAAAATGCATATTGTTGGCACTTTATTGATTACAACCATTCACAAAATGGCGCGCTCACTGATGTGTTTGGTTACATATACAGTACACACGCCAATCTTCCGTGAAGCATTTCGTGAACAGCGCTATTTATCGTTCATTACATCCAAAACAAAGCCCCGCAATGGCGAACTCGTGTATTTTAGTGTGTTCTCAAGGGTAAATATGTGAAAATATTCACAAGTTTTTTTGCTGTTGTGATAGCCTGTAAAACCACGTGACCGATGACATCATCGTTACGACATCAGCACTAAGTGATTTATGGGGACCCAATACCATGTCTGTCAAAGTTTGAGCCACCTGCCATTTACGGCTGTTTCGTGGGCGACATTAGGTTCCAGTCCTTTGTTGGGAATTGCCTCCAATCGTGACCCAACATTTCACTTATTCACTGGATTCCGACACTCTCCCCCATATATTTCTCTTTGGAGATATATGTTGTTCCCGGAAACTGGATGGACTGGAAGCTAACACAATCGTAGCAAAATTGTAACTCACCGGATAATACTAAACGTTCAAAGTTCAATAGTGAATAAAGGTGTTCACAGTTCAATGTCCTTGCTCATCGCGAGCAACTTCTTGCATACGCAACTTTGCCACAGCTGTCGCATCACGGGTGGGCCTGAAGACAAGGGCGTCTGGATTGTGCTGCTCGAGGGTTGTTGCACCCTCAAGTGTAATCATTACTCTCAAGTGTAATAAAGTAATAAAACCCTCAAGCGTAATAAGGATTTACCCTCAAGTGTAATAAAACCCTCAAGCGTAATAAGGATTTACCCTCAAGTGTAATAAGGGTTTGCACTCAAGTGTAATACAACCCTCAAGTGTAATAAAACCCTCAAGCGTAATAACGATTTACCCTCAAGTGTAATAAAACCCTCAAGCGTAATAAGGATTTACCCTCAAGTGTAATAAGGGTTTGCACTCAAGTGTAATACAACCCTCAAGTGTAATAAAACCCTCAAGCGTAATAACGATTTACCCTCAAGTGTAATAAAACCCTCAAGCGTAATAAGGATTTACCCTCAAGTGTACATGTAATAAGGGTTTACCCTCAAGTGTAATAAGGGTTTCACCACATGTGTAATAAGGGTTTCACCACATGTGTAATAAGGGTTTCACCACATGTGTAATAAGGGTTTCACCACATGTGTAATAAGGGTTTCACCACATGTGTAATAAGGGTTTCACCAAAAAAGTTCTTATATTGTTATATTGTTGCATTGACACTGTGGCGAATGAGCACGGCAATTTATCATGTGGCCAATTTGACGTTTGTGTTCGTAACGACTATTTGTAATTGATACACAGTATGAGCTTGGCATTCAGTTCATATTCACCCAAACATCCTAAAATGTGCTAAAGTTAATACTAATTTTTGATGTGAGCTTTCTTGTTTTGTGGTTCATTTTTTTATCAGATTAATTTTCCACACTCGGTCCCAGTCCCCTACTCGTTTCCAAAGTGGCCTATTTAAGTGGCACAGAATGCACACTAAAACATGAAAGAAAGTGGATGTGCTCTTAAGACACTTCGGACTTCGGTGCCATTCCACAGTGAATTTAATTACAGTGAAACTAGCTGTTAAATTCCCCCGAGAGCCGAGGGAGGATTTGTAGCCAATGTAATCATGGCATCACAGATATAGGTACTACATTCGGAAGAACGTTCGAGGATCGGTAAATTGGTCATCGAGCTGGCTCTTATTGTGTATCAATTACAATCGTTACAAACACAAACGTTAAACTGGCCACATGAAAAATTGCCGCGCTCATTCGCCAGTGTCAATGTAACAACATTCTCACTGAGAGAAACGCGCTAAACCACAGGGGAGTTATGTAACGCCACGCGAGTAGGCTAAATATCGTACGCCCATCTTATGTCCATGTAGTTAGCAGAACTCGGTCAGAAACGCCATCCTTCCGGCGAGTAGTTGGGCGGAACCTATCTTGCACTTTGCGGGATGGGGGGTGGGGTAGGGAGCGGTGGTTTTCCCCTCCCACCCTTCCCTATTGTCCTGGAGCTCTCGCTCCAATGCGTCATCGAGCTTATCTCATCCCATATCTTATGCGTCATCGGGCTTATCTTATCCCATATCTTAACCAACCATGTCTAATGGCCATTGTGAGCGAGGTGACCAGTAAGAATAATACCATGTATTAAACAATAATATATTAACTTTTTTGGTGAAACCCAGTTGTTACACATGTGGCCAAACCCTTATTATTACACTTGAGGGTTTTATTACGCTTGAGGGTAAATCCTTATTACACTTGAGGGTTTTATTACACTTGAGGGTAAATCCTTATTGCACTTAAGGGTTTTATTACACTTGAGGGTTTTATTACACTTGAGGGTAAATCCTTATTACACTTGAGGGTTTTATTACTTTATTACACTTGAGGGTAATTATTACACTTGAGAGTGCAACAGGGTACTCGAAATTGCCCTGTCACATTACAACTCAAGAGGTAAAGATGATTCACCGGCCGCTCCAAGTAATCTCTTCCCGCCCGCAACTTGGCCGCGCGAATCACCCCGTCATGCCCTGTATACAGTTGCTCGACAATGCCCAGGGGCGACTTGCCCCTGTTGTGTTCCTCAGCACGAATGATGACTACATCTCCTACTACAATGGTGGACTGTTTCCCGTCATGTTTCAGATTGTGGCGTTCACGTAGACCCCTCAAATACTCCTTGGTCCACCTGCTCCACATAACATCCTTGCAATGCTTCAGGTATTTTGCCCGCTTGTGCAGATCGCGATCTCCTTCACGGTGGTACTCCATCTCTGGCAGATGGGTGGATCCCACTAACTGCATGCTGTTGGGCATTAATGTGGGCAATTGAACGTCATCTTCCAGGTAACCAAGGGAGCTGTTGGTTAAGGTCACCTCTATGTCTAGAAGTACATCTTGAAGTTCCGTCCAGCTTAGGTAGCCGTTGTAGAATTATTCATGTAACGCAATGTACGAGAAGCGTGACAGAGTGACGTAAGAGACGTGACGTCACACGTGTTTGACAGTGACAAGACCGCATGGTCTCGAGCGAGCTAAGAGAGCGAGTGCTCAGAGTTCGACGCGATGCAATGTGAGTTTATTACAACCTGATTAAAACGTTTGACTCCGATAGATAATGGATGCTATCCACAAATTCTACATGGTCCTTCGAGCCGGATAAATTGAAAAGATTGAAGAAGAAACGACAAGGCCATAGGACTTATGTCAGGACGGTTTGCGAAAAGGTAGACCAGTTGCTGTTAACAGAGATTAGCGAGAAAAACAGAGGTAAGATCCGAACATATCGAGATGTTCTGAATGAGAAACTTCGAGTTTTGAACGACCTAGACCTCCTCCATACTGAATTTAGTAAAAGAAGAGGACATAGAAAAGGAAATAGAAGAAACGAGCGACTTAAGAGCGGAAGTTGCAAACATCGAGCTCGCTATTATTGACCCAGACCAATCGATTCATGGCTAAGGGAAAAGCGTAAGCAGTAGCGAAAGATCGGGGGAATCCAGTACAAGGAGCCAAAGTAAGGGGAACAAGAAGAACATTAAGTTACCGAAGCTCGTGATTAAGAAATTTCAGGGCAATCACGCTGAATACCAGACATCCTGGGAAAGTTTTGATGCAGCGATACATATCGAATGAATCACTGAGCGACATTGAGAAATTGAATTACTTGCGTACGTTTCTGGGAGGCCCCGCGTCGGCAACTATTGCTGGACTTTCGTTGACGAATGAGAATTATAAGATTACTGTCGACTTACTGCGTGATAGATATGGAAATAAGCAAATGGTTATTAGCTCTCACATGTTAAAAATTCCCCGAATTACAAGCGCCAATGACAAGAGAGTTAGAGCAGTATATGATCAAATTGAGACGACTGTGCGTTGTCTGGGCGATAAGTCAGAAATTTCAGCGTAATAGTGAAATTACAAACTCCAAGGAGTGGTATTTTATATCCGGGGGTACTCGTATTAGTGTACGGCGACATAATAGGAATTTGATTCCAATTTGCCAAACCATGTTTAGATCTAGTTTTGAAAAAAAATTGGTAAATTAAAAATACATGTACTACTTTTCCTTTTGCAAACCAGGTTCAGCTATGGGATACCCTGCTAAGCAGGGTTCCTCTCGAGCCCAACATATACAGTACCTAGACCTTTATTATGCAAGCAGTGACCCCCCGTTACAATTAGGAAGCAAATTCCTGGCTTTTGACGGCTAGAATTGAATATTTGGGAATTCAAATGAAGGTATGGATGGACTGATCATCTCAAAGTGCCTATAAGTCCATTTTTGTTATCGTTAAAATTCAAATAGTTGAACTGTAAAATATTTCTTGATTTGAGTGTTGCGTCTACAGAGGTTTCTATTTCCAATATGCTAATGATGTGATGTCACAGGAGACCTCAGTTATTATACAAAAACGCGCTGGCAGAGATAAAAAACATCCATGTTATATTTGGGCCTTATATCAGTGATTTTAAGAAATATTTTGAATAAACCAGAAATAGTCTGATTTACACGGAGAAAGAAGTGGCCTTTCGTTGGCCTTCTGTGGCATCACATAATTAACATATTGGAAATAGAAACCTCTATAACTCATAGACGCAACACTCAAATCAAGAAATATTTTATAGTGAACTATTTACTTGATGCACTTTAAGGACTGCTGGCGCAATCTGGGATTACATTTTTTGTTAAGTGATTTTCAAGACTTAAATGACGACTTAAACGGGTAGTTAGAATGAAGTCCTTTGAACCAAAAATGCACCTTCATATCACTCAAACAACCTAAACCTAACCCCAGAAAAGTAATCATTGTTTATGTTTGAATTGTCTTTAGAGCGGATTTCGATTGAGTGTCGGAAGTGTTTTGGTTTTGCGTTTACTAAGCTCTCCTATTGGCTGAGAAAGTAAACCAACCAATCAGAATCCAAAGTAAAACCAAACGCAAATTGGTTTTGGTTTGGTTTGTCATTGGCTCACACGGAAGCCATTTATGAGTTACTTGTGATTACTCGCTCCTATGATTGGCTGGCTGTGGGTAATTTGCGTTTGGTTTTACTACACTCAACTGAAAACCGCTCTATTTGTCTTGTTTGTGACCATTGTCAAGTAACGGTCTGAAAATATGATGTGCATGCCACATTTGAGAACATTTATGTAGTGTTGTCAAATGACTGCAGTGTTTCTGATAAGATTTTCATTTACTTTTTGATAGATTGATATGCATGAGCAAACCACCAGTTGAAAATAATAGCACACTCACGCTAAGCATGTTATATGCTCTAATAAAACATGGTTTTTAGCAAATCAGATTTCATGCGAGATTGCTATAATGCTATTTTTTGGAGAGGGCGGGGGCAGGGGATAGTTCAGTTGCCACAGTGCTGAGTATGTAGAATGCATCCCTGCCTTGATCATGTTTCAAGTTTTTTTATTTTCACACTGATTACATGATATATAATAGATACAAATAATTAATTAAAAATATTAAAAGACATATAACATAATAAAGGAATATAAAAAGATTTGTGTGCAGAGACCAAAGTAGCAGAAATGCTTTCGAGTTGGTCACCGCTTATGTTAATAGTAAGGACGATTGAAACATGTATTACGCGAAAGAAGGAAAGAAAGAGAGAAGGATAAGAGGAAAGAACCGGAGCTATTGAAATTATAACTTAATTACAGTGACTATACGACTACTAGATAATGATAATAATCAATAAGATGAGTAACTAGTATATATAGATATTTAAGTAAACAAGTATATAATGGTTTACTATACATTCATTAACTGCTTATGAAAAGATGTAAGGTGTTTTTATTTGTTTACAATTAGATTTGGTCATCCAAAAGAAACTTTTTTGTATTTTTGTTTGAAAGCATGGTATGGAAGGTCTTTAAATTCTGTTGGTATAGATTCCCAGAGTTTGGGTGCGGAGGACCGAAATGTATGAATCCCATAATTTGTTCTCACTTTTGGTTTGTAAAAAAAGAAAATTGCAGCATATCTGGTGTTGTGCACTGGGCACAGCGTGTACCCCCTTCCCCTCCCTTCCCCTCCCTTCCCCTCCCCTGGTAATTTAGAGTAAGTTAGAGTAAATGCAGCGAGTTGTTCGGCGAGCAAGAGACCATCCAATCTTTTTTCTTCTTGAGTTGTTCAAAATTACGACCAAAACGTCAGCAAGAAATCTACTACAAAAATGGCTTTCATAAACATGACGCTGTGTGGCCCCTGACTCGACTGCAGAGATCGTTTAGCAGGATACTGGCATATTCAGAGCCTCCTCTGCTAATTTTAGTTGTTACTTTGCTGTTTCTTCATGGGCACATTTATCAGTTTTAGGACCCATGCGCGTGTACGATTTTTACTATTAGAATTAATTTTCTGATCTAATTTTCTGATTTCCCGGTAAAAAAGCGCAAAAAAATGATTGACAACTGATGTCATTCACCATGGAATGTAATTTAACTCTTGCTATCATGTGATTTTCTGTGCTACTTTTCATTTGTAAAGTTTCTACGTTAATGCAATTTGCCCCCAAAAAGTAAAAGTTAAGATCGTTCTTGGTGGTATTCAAAGAAGAAGAAAAGAGAAAAGTAGCACAATTTAGTTTGTAATAATTTAGATTGTAAGTAAATTTAATTTCAAACAAGAAACACTTTTAGGAGTACAGAAAAATGGCACCACTGTAAGCGAACAATATAAGAGCAGACAAAACCATTGAAGCGCTGCTCAACCACACTATGTATACGGTGGACTGCAGGGACTGAGCCAGGCTGCGCCATTCCCCGACTTTAAAAACACATCAATTTTGTCCCTTGAAAAATGCAATAACAATTAAATTTTCGCGCTTTGCTCGCTTCCAAAGGAAATTAAATGCCAGATCACTCGCAAAAGGGTCAATTTGTCCCTTCTGGATCAAAATTTGGCTCAATCTCTGAGACTGTTTATGTCACATTCTAATGTCATCGCGCTGAAGCAAAACCAGCATTGAAATCTCCGGCTGAAAAAAATAATTGGTCATAATAATTGAATAGTATTAGACTTTATTGCCTTAATTGATTCTTTGTGGCTTTTTGGTCTTCGATTATTTTAAGTATTTTAAGTTATTTTATAATGCAATTATAATCTTCCTCAAATCGCAAAAAAAATACGTCCCACAAAATATGGCTCTCCCATTTTTGCAAAATCAAGTACCCCGAAAATAAATAAATAATAGAATCAATTTAGATTTGCTGAATGTCTTTACTTTATATTATTTAATAGATAGCTCAAATTACAGCACAGTTAATGATTCGTCGATAATTCATGTGAATGATGTTCTACACTTTGGTAAGTGCCAAGAGCTACCGCACTAAACAGAAAGGTAAAATTATATACATTTGATACTTAAATATGTCTAACATTCATGATCGATTTGAAATTTGAAAAAGTGCACAGGAAACAATGATATCTTCATAATAGAGATTTTAAATATGCTATGCTGTACATCTATTTGACTGTATTTGAGTCCACTTCACTTCCCTTTGCAAATAACAAGTCAATCTTAAAATTAAGAAGGTATCCACTGTTCCCTTATCTGCATTAACACACTCATCTGTTAGTAAACTAATACTGATTTTGGTATTTATTTATATATTTATTTATTTATTTATTGGATTGATCGTTGTAGTGGGAAGAGATTGCAAGAAACATTTGGATATCACCAATAAAACTGAGGGCAGCAGTGAAAGAAGCTAAGTCAAGAACATCACTTGCCCGGATGCTACTCATGTTCTTTTACAAAAAACGGACATTAAAGGAAAGCGTCTACAGGAACTAGATCAAGACATTGTGGAGGCTATATTGGGTATCTCACATTATATACATCAATGGGTATTCCATAATATTTGATGGAGTTTCTGATATGTTCATATATTAGCTAGGGGAGAAATATTTTTTTGCAAATTGCATTAGAAATAGAGCTGACAGTTGCATGACACTGTAAGTATGAAACAAACACCAGGATCGTCATGCATTCAGAGAACACTGTAGATGGTGCATCCCCATTCCCCTAAAAACGACTTACCTCCATTATGGTTGCTTCCTATACTGGTTTAGATTTCATGCTATTGTTTTGCAATCTTTATTAAATAATTTGAAATGAAGTCTCGACGAGGCATTGTGCACATATTACATACTTTTCAAAGTTTCTGTTTTCTTTTGCTTTAACCAAGGGCACCCTACGGATTGTTTTGGTGCAATATCTGTTCGGATGGATTTAACTGCCTCAGATATTCGGAATCAATTCTGACTTTCCTCATGTTGTTTTGGGTGCAAAAAAGCGTTTTGTTTTCGAAGGGATAAAAATGTTGTTTTTTGCCTTTTGGGGATTACGATAAAAGGTCAGCATGCAAATACAAATGAAACCTACAAAGGATAATGTACATGTATCTATTTGTTCATAAACGGATTATTCAAGTGTGGCCAAGCTGCACAATAACAAATACCAAGGTAACAAGAAGAAGGAAGGAAGGGCGGCCAGTAACTGCGTGTGAAGTGCGGTAACCTGGCTACATAAGAAGGTAATTTAAAGTCATGTACTACTGAAATGAGACAGATTGATTGCTATATAAAAAAGCATTACAGTGTCCTTTTATAGAAAGATTGTTATGTGAGGTTGTTGAGCTCGCATGGCCATTAGATAATTTATTGAACTAGTAAACCAGCTCCAGTTAACTATGATAATCATATTAATATTTTTTAAGACCAATACAAGAGGAGGAAAGCAAGGAAATTAGCAGAGAAAGAGGAATAAGCGACAAGTGCAGCGGGGAAGAATGTGGAAGACAATCCAGCTGAGTGACGATTTGAACTACACTATATGCCATTCATATTCCATTGTATGATTAGTTGAAAATGTCCTTGGCATTGATCAATATATGGCATAAAATAGTGGCAAATAACAATGATCATTGACATACACATTATGTGCAAATTAATTAATATTCCAAAATGTATGTATAATTATATATTATAGTATTTTGGTGAGTTTTCGATAAGTGCAAGTGAGTTTTATTGCTGAATAAAATTGATGCCAGACGTTTTTAATGCATCAATAGTATACATGTATATGGCTTTTTTTAATTTCAATTAACAGTAGTTTAATTTTATTAATCTGGATGATTTATGCATGACATTTACACATGTAAGATTACGAGCTAAATTGCGAATGATATCCTATGTCTCCTTCATTGTTCAATAAGCACAATTGAGTTTTAATTCTGAATAAATATTGATTCCAGAACAATTTTCGTTTCTTTCATGCATAGTATATATATGGCTTTTTTATTTAAACAATAGTCTGACTAATTAATTTTAAATCTGTATGATATGTGCATGCAATTTATGTGTGCGAGATTATGAGCTAACATTTGAATGCTATATCCTATGTCTGGTTGAATGTTGCATATAATATATGTACAAATTCTAATTTCAAATGTTATTGAAGTACTCTCTAATCTCTATTTGATCAATACCTTTTCTGTTGTTATAAGCTATCGGATGTCTATCTGAATACTATCTTCATTTATATAAGTACTATCTAATCTCTATTTATCACTATCTTCACTGTTGTTATAAGCTATCTGATGTCTATCTGAATACTATCCTCACTTTAGTTAAGTACTATCTAATCTATATCTAATGGATACCTGAACAGTAGCTGGTTCCTAACTGTATGCTAAGTTATTTTAGATTTTGATGACTAGTTTTAGTATAACTAAAAAGTATGCAAAACCTGTCTGTTTATGCCTATCCGAAATCTATCTTAACTACGGATAGATGTAGATAGACTATCCGAATGGTTCCAATTAGATAGTTTTCAGATAGCTCTTACAGGGAATTTTGAAATAATTTTTCGTTCAGGTTTTATGACCTGGTTTGTATTAAAATGGGATGAAAAGCTACTTTTTCAACTTTGAAAAGGAATAAAATCTGTAATTCTTTCGTTGATGAAGTATTATATCAGCATGTGACTGTTTCCTGCAAAAGGCCGATTGTAGTGTGATCAGTTTACTGTGCTCATGGACTTAAATTCAATGAAATCTAATATGTACATCATATTTGAGAAAATGTAATCCGGTCTTTTTCACTTGTTTCTGGTGCTTATATATAGCTACTACAGAAACAAGTACATTGCTCTCAGAAGGTCATGATCATGAGTGCATGCAATTGTATAAATTAAGCTACACAAATTATTAATATCCGTCCAGAAACCAAATGAAGGCATCCTCTCTGACTTTAACAAGTGGGTGTGAAACCTGATCATTAAGCACTGGGGATGAATTCACTGTCTGATCTCTAGAATACCACAATCTTAACTCAAGGTTAATCGTGGGACGTGAAAACCAGTTGATTTCCAGCCAGACAACCTCTTTGCCTGCAAAGTGATGTATACAGATGTACTCTGTCTTTCCAAACATCTTACATTTCTTAAGACATATGACGCTTTGCTTTGAAGAAGGGGATATACCTGCACTTCTGTATTCATGGCAACAGCCTCTCATTCTGTATGAATCATGTGGACATTCATAACAATCTGGCTTAGGGCAATGTAAAATATTATTGCAATTACTGCTGTTGCCTCCTTCTTCATCATGATCAGCAACTGTTGACATCCCTAATGGTTGCCATTTGCTGAATGGTGGAAAGTATTTAAGGGTATGCTGCCGTCTTGCGCTCTCCCTTTCTTTATCATATAACTCATGCAGACCATTGTACTGAGGTACTGCAACTTTGTAGATATCATCTATCTTTTTAAGGATATCTGATGAGAGTTTAACTGGATTCATCCTAAAGGTGTACACTGCAGTGTTTTCCACATTTGCCTGCCCAGCTAATTGCAAAGGAAGTAAAACATTCATGCAAAGTATGAAATGGAACAGAAACAGTTAAATTTGGAGTAAAGAAGGCCAGGGCTTCCCACTTTTCTACAGGGCTTTTGATTTTCCTCCTTTCAGAAAAGGCAACCTTAAAGTGCAAGTACAACGAAAAAGTAACATTGGCTTAAACGTTAGCTAGAGACCCACCATATATTCAAAAAATGTAAGCCTTTTCATTGTTACGGACATTTTAAACTTGGTGCAAATACTTTATTTCCGACTCCATGCGTGAAACATGCTTCATATATGCTAATTAGGTGTGACATCATAAGATGAAGTTAGCTCCTCCCACACTAACGCGCGCTCGACATATATCTTGTCATTCAGTTCTAGCCGGTTCACTCTACACGATTCCTAAATCTAATTTCCGTGGATTATGGTTAAGCGTTGTGTTGTGCAGATTGTGGAAAGGTTGGAAAAGAGTGTACCTGGAATAGTTTCCATCTAATAGTGAGGGAGCATGTGTCGTGTGGGAATTTTGTGAAGAAAGCAAGCGACCCATCTAGATGTGTTAAGGCAACACTAAGGAACAATAAAAACTTTGTTGGCACTTTGGTAATTTGCTGGTATGGCTGTTATGGGGTATATAAGGGTCCAAAAGACCACCTTACTGTTGCTTAAACCCCTTCAAACTAACAACCACCCGACACATGATATGTTAAAGTGATAATGACTTTGATCACGTGATCAGAAAGGTCAAACATGAAAACGAGGCTGATATTTCAACCTTAGTTAACCGACTTCTTTTATCGTAGATTTAACCCCGTCAAACTTACTAAACTTAACATATACGACTTTAACTACTAAACACTAAGCATTCCAAAAGAATAATGAGTTGTGACCACGTGACCAGAAAGGTTGAGCATGAAAACGAGGCTGGTAGTCTAAACTGTTTTCGTGGACAGCAGTTGCTGCACTTAAGGCGGCCTTGTTTTATTACAGTTACTGTAGAGCGGCTCGTGATTTTCAAGTTTTTCTGCGTTCTCCCAACACGTGTCCTCTCGCTGACTTGGTTACTCTATTTTAGCTTCTATATTGATGAGAACAAAAGCATGTTGGAAGCACCAGCCAAAAGGGCATGGTACAGTACTAGAACTCCCACTTATTCCAAAGAAACAAACATGATGCCATGATTCCAGAAGTGAGGAATACTGTAACCGCCTCCCGGTTAGCTCAGTGGTTAAACTCCGGTCTGTTGAGCGGGAAGTCGCGGGTTCAAGCCCCGGCCGGACCAACACTCAGGGTTAACTGAGTAGAAGGTGCTGCCTTTGTGAAACAACTGCAAATGGTTAGACCTTCACGTCTTCTCGGATAAGGACGTAAAATCGTAGGACTAGTGTCCCCAATTAGTTGCAAAGCTAAATACATTTGTCACTTAAATAAAGTTACTTACTTACTTTTTTACTTACTTACGCCTAGACAACAGTCTAGTCTAAACATCCCGACATGGTCTGGGTATCACTCCATGGTTAGTCCTACGATGCCTCTAACGCCAGTTGAAATGCCACCTTTAATAATTGCTGCACAGCTCATGAATGGCAGACACTGCTGACTGTCCTTATGCAAGCTCAAGGTATAAAAACAACAGTTGTTGGTCCGACTAAGAAGACCATCATATCACTTGACATGGGACTCTATAAACCTGCACAGCAGCTGCAAATGGCTCGAGAAGATTTGAACCACCTAATACTCCGTCCTAGTGATCTCAACATAGTGATGACACAACTACGGACCGTTGGCGCGTACATTGAAAGTAGTGAAACTGACTTGTGTTGGTCGAAGCTTTCTGTATGGATCTGCGACGGTAAATCACATCATTGATGGAAATCATGTGAAGAGAGGACAGACAACCTATCCAACCTATCTGCAGGCCCTGTTTTAATACATTGTATCATGAGGACTTTTTCAACATCCCAATTTGCAACGTCGACTTGAAGAAGTTGCAAAAAAATAAAATATTTTTTGAAATGTGCGATGAAAACCTAGGTCTGTGTTCTTTCTCCTTTCTGGTTCACCCAGGTTGAAGTCCTGGCATCACCGTATGCCTGAGCGCTTCTGGGATATGGAACACAACTTTCTATTATTTTTGAAATGTGCGATGAAAAACTAGGTCTGTGTTCTATATCCTTTCTGGTTCACCCAGGTTGGAGTCCTGGCATCACCGTATTCCTGAGCGCTTCTGGGATATGGAACACAACTTCCTATTTTTATTTTTATGTGCGATGAAAAACTAGGTCTGTGTTGTATATTCTTTCGACTGGTTCACCAAGGTTGGACTCGAGCATGTTAAGGTCTGGTTCATTTAACGGAAACTAGATTTACGTTAAAAAATGCTTTCGGACAGAAATAACAGTTTAAACAAAATCTAATTACACCATAATACTAATATCAACTTCCTTAAATTTGTTAAGTCGATGGTTGTCGTATCACGTGATTGATGACGTCATAATTATATAAAATCGTTTAAGTGAAATGCGGCTGCGACGATAACATATGAATATAAAGTAACCCTGCTAAAACATTACTCCTCCCGCAGTGTTTCAGACCACGCTTAGAAAACATGACTATCATGTAAAGATAAGGAGATATTAAGGATACAAAAGTCACGTGACCTATTTTGCACATTTTCGCCTGACTTGCTCGTTAATGAAATATTGTAGTCATCTTTTCTAAGTTGATTTAGGTAAAAGGCTTCAACCTTAACTAAACATATCCACTCATCATCCTAGCTGTTTTAAACTCGGAGCCGCATTTTTGATTTACTGATTTCGTGTTCTAAGTCACGTGACAGACCACGTGACACGTTTTACTACACAAAAGCCACTTAAGGTAGTCCAGAATGGCGATACCTATTATCGTGAGAAACTTGGCGTACTTGCCATACTCGGCTGTGCTGAAATAAGGAAAACAGTTTTTACCCGAAATTTGACTCCTGAACCAGGCCTTAACATGCTTGAGGAGTCCTGGCATCACCGTATGCCTGAGCATTTCTAGGAACACAACCTTATACCTAGTGAGGCAGGCTATCTAAAATAAGACTTGAAATCCCGAGTTAGATTTTACAACAGAATTGTTTTTTTTCAGCGTTGCAAGGAGCTCAAGTCTAACTTTTTTGCATTTAATATTCTAAAAATATTACGAATTAGAATATTTCCGCACTGCAATGATCACGAGTTGTTTAAAACCGTGGCCGAAGGGAGGGAGTCATCGTTGCTCACCCAGTCAATCTCAAGCCAGTTTGGCTGCTCAACTGAAGATCAATGAACAAAGCTATCTTCGTATTCCTTTAAGAATAGGACGTCTGGAGTGACGATTGAAATCTTAGTTAAAACGCACCCAACCCTTACGGATTATGACACATAGGCGTGAAGCCCGACACATTCGGTAGATCACCAGCAAGACTTCGTTTAGACTGGAATGCTAGGTCTTACTGGGGTCACCGCAGAGATCGCGGACTAAAAGTCCGCGATCTCTGCGGGATATTTAGCTACTTTTTGGTTACTAAGAGAGCGCAGCTCGTTATGGCTTCCTTTGTCGAAAGCGAAGTGCAGTGCGAGGTGTGCAATTCATGGCGGAATTATCACAGGACAGACTGACCCCACATGAACCACCTTTTTCCTCGGTGGGTGTCGACCATTTTGGCCCAATGTACGTCCGACAAGGTCGAAGTCGCGTGAAACGCTATGGATGTCTATTCACCTGCTTGACAACATGCGCAGTGCACATCGAGATAGCGAACTCATTCAACACAGATGCCTTCATCAACGCATTCTGAAGGTTTGTCAATCGACGAGGACACCCCAAGAACGTACGCAGCGACAATGGTACCAAACTACGTGGAGGAGAGCATGAAATACGAGAAGCGCTCAAAGGGTGGAACCAACAGAAGTTCAACGACTACTTACTTCAAAGAAATATCTCTTGGATGTTCAACCCGCAAACGGAGTCACATATGGGAGGTATTTGGGAGCGAATGATCCGTTCAGTACGAAAGATATTAAGAAGCCTACCTGAAGACCGACTTGTTACTGGCGAGATGCTGAGTACACTGATGACAGAGGTCGAAGGCTTGTTGAATAGCAGACCCCTGGCCAGGAATAGAAGTGATCCTCGCGATCTAGAACCGCTCACCCCAAACCATCTGTTACTCCTGAGGGACAAGCTTGAATCTCCCGCCGGGATTGTCCATGAGCAACGACCAATACTGCAAACGTCGCTGGAGGTAAGTCCAATATTTCGCAGACGTCTTTTGGAAGAGATGGACAAAGGAGTATCTACCCACTCTTCAGGAGAGACAGAGGTGGATAAGACCACGTCGTAACTTTGCTGTCGGTGACCTGGTCTTAGTGGTAGACGAAAACGTACATCGTGGGCAGTGGCCATTAGGAAGGATAATGGGAATTCATCTAGGAAAGGACGAACTTGTTAGATCCGTCAAGGTTTTGACTAGATCCAACATCCTCACAAGACCCATCACCAGGCTGTGTTTTCTAGAGAATGACGGGCTATAATGTGAAACTATAGAAGTTAATGGAACATTATCTCTTAGTCTCCTGATTTGAGAGTAATGAACACACTGCTAGAAGGTTCATTGGGGGGGGGGATATGTAAAGACCAAGAATGTTTATTGTTTTAGGCTTTTAGTGCCTTCATTTACCTTTGGTGATGTAACTGTTTATTTAAAGCAGCCAGTTACGTAACTGTTTAGTGAACCATAATTATGCAGATAATTATTGTTCGTTTTGTGTAGGCCGTTATGTAATCGTTTATTAAACTACCGTAATTATGCAATTTCTTATCGTTCGCTAGGTATTAAATACATGTTGAAAAGTTAAGAATTTTACTGCCATAGCCGCGAGTAGTAGAGTTGCACTTGTACGAATGTAACAGTGACAGAGTTTGTAAGTATCCTTCGTCAGTTTCACTGTATTTATTAGCTGCCCAGTACTAGGCACTAGTTTTATTGTTTGTATTCATAGTGAATCGGTAAACGTAAAGAGTAAAAGGCCGTATTCGAACTTGTTGCGTAGTGGTTGCTACAGGACTGAATCGCGTCTGGGAGGTTACGGCTTCACTCATTTGCGGAAAAACTAAATATCGTATCCACTAGCCTCACACGGGTTTTAGTAAGAGAGATATCATTCGACCATTTCTGCTAAATATAAAAGTTTTCCA
This sequence comes from Actinernus sp. WN-2022, assembly GCA_030867875.1. Lineage (NCBI taxonomy): Eukaryota > Metazoa > Cnidaria > Anthozoa > Actiniaria > Actinernidae > Actinernus > Actinernus sp. WN-2022. Next base: position 39,091,142 of record JAOWCC010001501.1, read on the forward strand.
CGTGTTAATAAGCTTCTAGATGTTGCCCGAAAGACCGGTGTTTTTCGTAGCCTTTAGAGGGGGAATTGGCTAATGTATTTCTTAGCCACACACGGCAAAAGATAGACTGACGTCTTACTAACCCGTGTACGATTTCTCGAAATCTGCCGGATATTATGCTTCTGAAACTCGTGTTTTCTAGAACGCCTCTAGGAGCCATACATTCACTTTTCAAATTTAGGGGTTAACAATTACCGGGGAGTTGCTTTGAGGCCTTAGCTCCTCCCCATCAGACAATGGCGCACACGCCGCTGTCAACGTTGTTTGTCAAGTGCAGGTATGTAGTATTATTATGAATAAGGGAACAGTAGTTATTGTTGTTACTTGTTGCTGTAGCTGACGAATGCTTTGGTTTACTTGACATTAAAAGAATAAATCGTCTCATCATGCCAATTGACATTCATTTTTGGAACCATATTATGTTATGGATAAAATCACGTTTGTAATTCAATTTCAGGTAACAACACTCTGGCAGCTGTAAAAGAAAATGAGGATTATCATAATGATACCCTTAAAATATCTCTTGGAAACGTCCTGCAAGATGTTAATGTGTTATTAAACAATGGATATTTGACTGTTGATGGGAGAAAGGTCGACTTGGAGTTCTACTTGGGAGGAGATTATAAGGTAAGCTATACTATATATTGTATTTATAGTAAAGGAAAACTGAAAATTATATCATACACAGGGCCCGCGGAGCACGTTCTCGAGTCGGAGGAGGGAAGCCCTGTTAAAGAACTTAAAGAACTCTAGTTTATTTTTCTTTGTCACTGTGGAACAAAGTGGGGGGAGGGGGGCTAAAGCCCATTCCCCTCCGCAGTGCCTGATACAATCAAATGTACCCTATATATAGTCGGAACATTCACTTTTATAGTGTATTAACAAACATACAATTATCTATATCTTCTTTAAAACAGTTCGTCCTAATGGCAATGGGGATGAAGGCAGCTACAACAGCTGTATCTGGTGTACTATCTACAAAAAAGAATGGTAATGAAAAACAGACAGCTATTGGAAAGTATTTAAAATACCTCATTTTAACCAGCTACTTCGTATTCATGCAGGTGCAACATGTCCTACACGTGTGAACAAATTTCAAGTCCCCAAATGCTGAGGCAAATAAACAGTGACTGGTACAAGCAGCCTGGATGCTGTCATCCATACTTTAATATTGCATTTAGCAACATTGTTATTGTTGAGCTCCATCTGATGCTTCGTATCACTGACCGCCTCGAAGGAGGTTTGATTAAGAATATCCTCAAATGGGACGGGGTAAATAACAAAATATAATCAATCATTTTACATGATCTCAATAGCAGATTTATTACAGCAGGAAGGTGAAAGGGGTTACAATAACACTACGACATGCATGACAGGCCTAGGTATGTATATGATATGTAACTACCGGTATGCATAGATGCAACTGTAATGAATTATTGATACTGTAATATGAAATTTACATTTTCCTCTGGTTCGATTTGGCTTGTAGTTACACTGCAGACTTTTCGACGTGTTTTTACAAACAAATCTCTTCTCCGTCCGAACCGGTCGTGTTTGCATGCTGACGCGTAGTGACCGTAGTGAATTTATGTTTATACCTCAATGTGCAATTTCTAACTACGTGTTTTGCTAAGTTACGTCGATGACAGCTGTCTCAGTGTCTGTGGAACATTTTTACGGATATGTTTTCTAACTCACCTCACTTTTCTTCTTTTTTCTAAAATTCGTTTAAGATGTCTCACAGAAATTCGACTTGGTTCGTGTTTATGACAATGAGTGTTTGCAGTCAAACGGCACGTCTCTGCATGTGTGATTATTATTGTACATGTCTGGTTCTTCGACTTTATAAAATTTGCATTCTTTCAGAGATTGACAGAATATAATCATGATCAGAAGGATAACACTGGATATAAATAGACTTGGTTTAAAAGTACACTGACTATCTCAAAAAATCGACAAACAAATGCAGATATAAGCATGCAATGATTTCAACCTCATCTTCATGACCTGAAGTTGAGTTTGGTTTTGGCCAAGACTTATTCAGTTGTATGGTATTGTGCAGTATATGGCTTTGATCAGCCCCTGTGGCTATGGTTGTTTCAGGTCGTCGTGTCGTATATAAAATATATGGCCATCTGGGTAAAAAACGCGGTCCTTCGGCTCCGACAAGGGCGCCAGTTGAAATATCCTGAGCCTGTTGGAAGGCTTTCCCACGAGTGAAGTTAAATAAAACATTAAACTACTCACATTAGAGAAATTTGAGAGAAATTTCCTCCCGGACCAGCCATCTTGTTTTTACTGTATTAAATTATATAAATAAATTAAGTAACACATGGCCTGGCGATTGTTCACGTGACCAGAACAGTGCAATCTGATTGGTGGTGAACTTGAAAGAAGGTGCAATCTGATTGGTTGCCGGCGCAAAACAGCGACACAGAAAAAATATAAATAAACACTAGCGATATCTGACTCGTACCTGCCAAAGGCCTGGCCCGAATAACAAAGATTTTTCAATCTCAAAAATGAGAACTTTCCCCACATACGATATTCTTCGAAATTAAACCATAGTTAGTTTGATCAAAACAAAATTCAAACCACAAAAAAATATCGAATGAAAATGCATTATTTCGATGGGTTTCTATTGAATTTATAAGTATCAACCAATGAAATTACGAGAAAGAATAATAGAAAATTAACACTTTTAACATTCCTTGCCGTAGAGTACTACAGTTCTTATCTGGACCATTACTTAACCCCCTCTCCCCCCCACTTCACTGTTGTTTTCGGTGCATTTTCAATCTATAATTCATTCACAACCAACATTGAGGGGGGAGGGGGGGTTGGGAACCCTCAACTGCTTTAACTTTGTCTCCAGTATTTTTTCTTCTCGTATATTACATATTTTTCTCGACTGTCTCGACATTTGTGCAGATGATTTACTCGACTTGTATCCATCAAGTGAACATCTATATCAATCTGTAAAAAAAGAGTATCCTGATCAATAAACGAAATCCCAAAAGAGGGATTTTAGAAAACGCGCAGCCGATTTCAAGCTATAAGATGGGATTCTGTATTACGTTGGAAGGAAAGAAGACCACATCCCACGCCAAGTTATCATCGAATCCGAAACAAAGATTACGGTAAGAGTGATCTAATTCAGTTATACGGCAACCAAGCAATTAATTTAGCTGGACACCCATCTCAATGTTATTATCATTTCTACTTTCACTGGATCTAAGTAGTGCCACGAAGGCCCTGGAAACGCTCGCTTTGGTTGAGACAAACAGCATGTAAGGTAGACCAGAGGTTCTACTGGACTGGTATGTACAAAGACGTCACTAACTTTGTCCAGGCATGTGACAAATGTCAAACGACCAACCCGAAGCTAAACAAGACTATGTCCACTCTCCATCCGATTCCAGTACCGTCTGGAGCATGGAAACAGGTTATTTTATTTTTCACGAAAAACATCGCGTTTCTGAGAATAAGCATAGAAAAAGGACACTTCACATTTTAGTTTAGGTTTCAGTTTGATAATATAAGCAGCGCACGCGAATCGACGAGTATGACGAGTATGTCTTTTTTGTTTTCATACTAATGTACGTCAGTCTTACAAGCTGTTGTATCATACTGTTATTGCTGTTATCATAGGTTAGCGTGATTTGATCGGCCCCCTTCCAGAAACCAAAAGTGGCAACAAAATAATACATCATCACCATGTGTCATTATTTCACTAAATGGCTGGAGGCGCGCGCCATCCCAAACAAGACAGCCCGTTTTGTTGCCGACTTCATATACTGGATACGCACACGGAATGGTTTTGCGGAAATCCAAATATCAGACCAGGGGCGAGAATTTGTGAACCAGGTCAGCCAAGAACTACACCAGGTACTGAGTTTTACATTATTGCGTTCGACGAAGGAGAACGCATACTAATCTTGAATGGGGCTCCCTGTGGTGATGTGTGGGCTACCTGTGTGTTTCCAGGCGGAAGGCAATCGAATTTTTTTGGATTATGCGTGTATGTCGAAGTACCTCGTTCTGGGGCACATATGCGCACGTAGGTATTTACCGCTTTTACCAAAATGGCCGCTCGCATGTTTTGCTCGCGATCGGTAAGTTACTTGCCTTATTTTCCGACAATCCAATCCAATCCAATGATGTTTCAAAGGTTCGTAAGTACAATTGAGCAAAGCCTGAGGAAAGTGTGTAGCACATCTGGAGGACTGACAAAGTCCAATATGGTCTGCGTTGCACCTTGAACATTACCCTGGCCTGGGTTCCAGAGGCCCGAAGAAGTACTCTATTACTCTTAGAAAGGCCCGAAGAAGTAAAATACTTGAACATTCAACTCGGCCATAATTATTTATTTGTGTTGAACTATCCAGTAAAAACTGAGTGAATCTGTGAATAATTTGCTATCATTTGTGCTGAACTATATCCACCGAGTGAATCTGCGATCGAAAATTCTGTTGGCTTGCTCGCTGTATTGGATTCTGATTTTCGCTGTACATACAGATACCAAAACTACAAACAGTACCTGGCCTGAGTTTTCTAAACACCCGTATCTTGTGTGAGGTTATGACACTACACATCAGTGACACATGCATGTGTGCATCTTGGTTATACAAATTAACACTACATTCAGGCAAAGAGTTAATCTATAATGACACTTTGATATGCCAAGGAACTTAAATATCAACACAGTACAAGGTGAGGGAAATTCATGATCAAAGTACTGAGTTCATTGCTGTGTTCAATTCCCTAATCAATGATATCTACACTGAATTTCTAACGGGACCTGAAACAACCATAAGAGGCTGATAAAAGCCCGGACCCGGCTACCAACATTGATCATAAATTATTCTGCAACTAACAATGCCACTCAATATTCTGCAGCCAACCACCATGTTCTCACTGAAGGAACTGGGGTGTACTTTATACCCATGCATATATAGTTTATGTTCTACACTGGAGTGTACTTAATATTGTGAATACTAGGAACTGGAATGCAGTTTATACACATCTGAATAGCAGTAGCTAGCTATAGGGTTGATTGTGTTCTACACTAACTCCAATTATTGCTTTACACTGTATACCACAAAGCAAAATGTGCTACAAATGATCAAATGAATGATAACCATATAAACCACATGTATAAGCACCACCATGCATCCAATGATTTAATGTTACACAATATAAATATAAATATTTACAGTTTTATACCCATATGCATCCCCTTGTATATTAATTTATAAGTCAAGACATTCAAAATGTTCACATTAGTTCAAAACAAGCATTTTTGATCAGGGTTATTTACATGTACACCCACATCATTGCAGCAATCTTTCAGTCTTTTGTGTTACCACAGGAATCCCATTCCTTTCTCTTACAAAAAACATGTCGAACGCACTTTAATAATCTATGATTACTTCTAGTTTAAAGCGTTTTTTTTATTACAGGTGCGTAACCTTGAAGCAGAGCTCTTCGCTGAGACCGAAGGCCCGTGAAGAGTATAATTTGATAGAGCAAACACGCAATAACAACACTATTGTTAAATTCGACAGGGACTGTACACCGCGCCATAAGCGCTTATCATCCACAGAGTAATGGAATGGAGGTTTAACCAGACTATGGAACGGGCGCTTCAGAAAGCAGTTAACACCCAACAGGACAACTGGGACGAGTACATTGATGACATATTATTTGGGTATCGGACATTGACGCACTCCACAACCAAGCACACACCCTTCTTTTTGATGTTTGGAAGAGAGTCACGGTTGCCAATTCAAATAGAAGTTGAACCACAATGTACAGTAACCCAGCGCATGGAAGCAAGAGTAGAGGAGATCAGAGTTCTGCGAAATGCGTACAGGGCCGTCGCAGATAACATCACTGTTGGTCAACAAAAACAGAAAGCTTATTACGATAAGGAGTACGGTGACACTAAGAAGGTAGTTTTTTTTAGTGTAACGTGTGAGCCGCCTAGATGAGCTAATAGAGCTGTTGGGGTGAACTCTTAATAAAAAAATAGGTTTAAATAAAAATATATATATATATTTCCCCTGAACGAACGCAGGCATTTATAACTGTAATGGGGAATGACGCATGATACTATTTCATTTTCTTCCCAGTCATTTAATAAAGGATCGCTGGTGCTGGTTAGAAACAGTAAAAATAACACGCGCAAGGGACGAAAACTGGATGCGCGATGGCTGGATCCCTACGAGGTTGTGGAAGACATCGGAAAAATGTTTACAGAATCAAGGTAGGTGTAGTTGGTATACAAATACAATGCATGTACTTTTTGACGGTGAATGCCCATATAAACCAATTAAAGTCACTGTTCCCGCCATTGTCCACCTAAACTGTGATATTTTGCAAAACCTTGAATCTAATGTAGTTTTTCGTTATTCCCAGAACTATTCCACAGGCGCTATTAACAAGAAGAAGGTGAACGCTGCTGTGCTCAAGCCATACATCAACACATCCGTTACCAGCGATGTCGCCGTAAAAGACAACACATCTGCTGCCGTTAAAACGGATGAAATCCCCAGCTTAGTTTGTTTTCACTGGAGGGCGAGATCCCTAAGGGGGGCGGGGGTGTGTGAAATCCCTAGTGATCTCCCCCCCTCCCCCCCCAAAAAAAAGCGATAGCGTGTCAAAAACAAATGAAGAAATGGATATTTTTAATACTGAGCTTTAAAATGAGACATTTCTCGTGTTTATGTCTGCTCTAGAAGTCGAGCACTTAAAAAATGAAACTATAGCTGTCGTCTCCACTCTCCACCGGCTACAAGGAGAACGGCACTGTTTGAAGTTCAAACAAGAAAAAAAACTCAAGGAACAGCGTAAAAAGCGATAGCGCGTCAAAAACAAATGAAGAAACGGATGATTTTAATCTTGAGCTTTAAAAAGAGACATGTCTCGTGTTTCTGTCTGCTCTAGAAGTCGAAGTCTCATCTTTATCGGCTCAGAATCGCGCAGCTCGCTACTAAAAGTCAAACTACGAAGTTGCTGTATTGATTCTGAAATTGAAATTGAAAACTAGCATAGCCTTTAAAACAAACTCAATCAAGCGTACCAGCACACGGACTTCATTTTCACGGGTATTTGCTTCTCAAAGTTTGTGACACTTTTCATCTGTCGAAATAACAAGATTAGGAGAATTACCAACAAGTCGTTAATTGCGGATTAGGGATAATGACGTCTCCTTAAGGTTACCGGATACCTTCAGGGTGCGTTTCCAGTCTAAATTATGTAGCGCCTCGAGGAAACATCGTAGATAAATCATATATGTATCATTTTAAAGCTTATAAAATTGGCTACAAGAATACATAAAAAGTTTTGAGTTCTTTGAAAATCTCGAATTTTCCGCGATCCCGTTTCTCGGATCTAGTGAGATGGCTTTCAGAAGCTCCGACTCCGAAATTTTTTTAAAGTTTTAAAATCTGTTTGCTTTGTCGTATTTCAGAGGAATCGTATTACAAAACGATGTCGGGGAATTTCAAAATTCGATTTAGTTCAAAAGTTATCATGCTCTCCGTGAAAAGGCGAAAAATAATCAGAGTAGATTTGCGGAAAACGCCGTCAAGAGCTCTATTTTTAGAATTTTCCAATTCCCCGACACGGTTTTGCAATTGACATCAATTGACATTTTGTGAAAATTTCAAACAAATCGACTAAATTCCTCTTGAGTGGGAGCTTTTTTAAAACTCTATTTTGGTTGAAAATCGAAAGCGTAGAAAATAGCATTTTAGAAAATCTAGCCGTCTGTCGTGCGTGAATCTGAAGCCCCGCCTCTCCAACAATTAGCGAGCTCTTGGCCAATCATTTCTCATCACAGTTCAACTATCTGTCAAGATTTTCCGCCAATGTTGATTTCCGATCAAAGCTACGCGCCGAATCGAAAAATGTTAATATAGCTGGTTGTTCTAGTTTTCTTGTGTGACTTGAAAAACGAGAAAGACAGAAAGACCTTGAGGGACAAAGCCAAGGTGAACACCTAGAGATGCCTTTGCCAGCATAGTTAGTAGAGGAGACAGCGATTTGCAGGCGGATGAAACGCACGGAATAGCGAGCTTAAAGACCGTGGTGTTGGTTTCAAGCGATTCAGAGTCACCGTCAGACTTTACGTTTCCATCTAAGCTTTCTTGGAAACAAATATTCTCTCGGCTGGCTCCTATCAATTCTTCATGTTCAGATGTGGGCCACTCGGCACTCTGTCTGAAAGTGAAAATACGAACCCTTGTCGGGTTTTACGAGGACTCCTATTTGGCTTTGTAGTCGTATGCATCGTTTGGCCTTGTTTGCTAAGGGCATCCTGCTTGCTTTTTGAAGGCATAAGGCCAACAACAACCGATGGAATTATGGAATTATGGAATCATGTGTGGAAAAACGTTTCTCAATAAACGTAAACGTTGGTATATGAAATAAATTTAATATTATATGCGCCAGCTTTCTTCACACCGTCGTTACGGGCGAGTGAGCACTTGTCATGTGTTTATTGATCTACTGTCAATCAAACGGAACCTTTTACTTCCGGTCAAAAACTGCCTTTTGGTATTTCTCCGTCAACATAATTTTTTATTGAACGGAGTTTTTGGTATATGAGACACTACTACTAAAACTACATTTCTGTGCGGAAAAAAATTTCCCCATCTTTTTCGTTTTGAAGGTATCCGGTAACCGGATTTCATTAGTCCCATAACGGAGAGCGAATAACAGTGATTGACATGTGCTTAATGCGATGTGGGAGTAGGGTATTCCCACACCGATTATCAATAGCCAATCACAATCGTCTTATTGAATAATTAATTGTATTATTCGTAATTATGCCGACCTCGCTTAAACCTAACAGCCGTAAGTACATGTCAACGAAAACAATACCATTCTGAGCGATGGCCTGTCACGGGAGGAAATGAAAAACTAACCAATCAACGAAAGAGCAAGTGGAGAGAAAAAGGATTTAAATAGTGTTCAGTTCACTTGCTGTTGTCTCGTGGACATTCTCTAGCGATATGAAGCGCTACGTTTCTTTGTAATGATGGCTAAATATTAACAAACAAACCTAGAAAACAGAAGTTTCAAGTAACGTGCCGGTCTCTGGAGCGAACAGTTAAACGTCCTTCAACAAAGCCATGAAAAGTATGTCGACTCACAACGGTACAGAATGTTTCTTTGCTGCTGACTCAGAAGTAGAGCGAGTCTTCAAAATAGTCGCTTTGTTTCTTATTTTATTGTTCGGCATCTTCTGGAACGTGCTTGTTATCTTTCTGGTTTACAAAACGACAACATTGCGAAAGAACATCAACTATTTCATCGTCAACATGGCTCTCTCTGATGTACTTATTTTGGTCATTGGACCGCCTTTGCGGCTCGACAATCTGCTATCAAGATCTGAGTCATGGAAAATAGGAGGCGGTCTTATTGGAATCATAACATGTAAACTGGTCTTCTTTATATTTAACACGACCGGGTTGGTTTCCCTGATCACTCTAGTGATAATATCTGTTGAAAGGTACAGAGCGGTTTCTTCTTCGTTAAACGTGGTACCACTTACTCGTCGTACAATGATCTTTTTGATCGCTGTATCCTGGACCATTCCCGCTGGACTGAACTCTTACTTACTTTATAAGGCAGACATTTTTAAGGACGAACAAGAGGAGTATCACTGTGGATTTCCTCATGACCGATCAACACTCTTCTATTTAGTGATATACAGTATCATCTATATACTCGTTTCTGTTACCGTACTTTGTTTAAACCTGATCATCATAAGAAAACTCCGCCATTCTCAGGTTGTCCCCGCTGGAAATGTTCCTGATGTTCAGCGACAAAACAGACTGAAACGCTTCAGATCTGCGATGAGAATGGTTATGTCATCTCTGCTTCTTTGTATTGTTTGTTGGACATCTCATTATTTGTTTGTGCTCTTAAGATGGCTCGCTGCTTTAGGGACATTTGAGTTACACAGTACGTGCATAGATCACGAGAATCTCCATTTTGGCTTAGACTATCTTCTATACCTAATCCCAGGCCTAAATCCACTGATATACTTCACATTTCTTCGTGACTTTCGTTTGTCTCTTCAAGTAATTTTTTGTCGGCAGAAGATCTCACATGAACAAGCTGTAGAACTTGAACAAAGACCAAACCCCAGGCAGCTATGATATAATCGATTAAATGTCACCACATTTGTAAATACTGCAGTGTTTAATTTTCTTAGTTCTTTTTTCTGGTGTCTGTTGAGTGAGTAGAACCAAATAAAAATCACGTGAGAAGTCTAGAATAACGTTTTCAGGCCTGAAAGAGGAAAACGAGTGTCAGCTATGAAATGGGTTGAGAGCTATGCTATTATATTACCAGCCGCCCTTGAACTTGTTATCAAACAAATTTGTTTTTATTAAGATCCATAACTTGTTTATGCTCCGTCTTTGTTTCTTTCGTCCTAATATGTGACTTGGGAATTCATCCTCGTCAAATATGAAATATTTCTCGTATTTGGGAATGTGAGCCATGTGAATATAATCTGGCAGCTGGGAATACTAGGCAGACCAACATTTTGAATATTGATAAGTCGACTGGTTTTAGTTGGTAATGTAAGGTTATTCTCGATAAAGGACCGAATTTAAACTGAACGTTCTCATTTGAAACTGTTATCTGGTGCTAAAGCATATTCTGAAAACAATCAATAGGAGTACTTATGTGTTTACAGCTTGTTGTGCCACATAAACAATAACACTTTCAATATCCTGACAGACTTAAAGTGCCACTATGATCAAATTTGAACACATTGATATTTTTGCATATTTTTGAAGTATAGGTACTTAATAATAATCCTGCCATACCATTTCCCGAAATTCCGGCGGGAAGTCCGATTTTTAAACCCATCTTTCTTACATTCGAGCGTCCGCCATTGCTTGGAGTAGATTTGAACGAGTTAACAAAGAAAGACTGGGTCGAGACCGGAACTGACGTCATCCAATCAACAACATGGCTACTCTAGTATGCCAAAGTGAGAAACTGCAAGGGTATAGAATCAAAAACGTTTCAAGGCCGTGTCAAAAAGGAAGGTCGACTTAATTGTAAATGAAAGGATGCCTTCTAGTCGATGTGTTGTGCAGGGTTGCAGGAAATAGGTCAAACCGAAGGCTGGAATATCTCTACGAGCGAAGTAGAAACATATTGTGTGTACACATCGTAAATATTTCAATCCAGAGGGCCGATTTGTCAATTTGTTCAGTGCATTACTCGAAAGCTTGCTTCTCGAGATACCAGCACTAGTTTGGACAGCTACATGTACATCTTCAAGCACCGTTTCTGCAGAGAGCATGGTTTCCGGTCGTCGCAAGGTGGGTAATACATACTCAGTATCTGATAGTGTTTTACATCAGCCCGATACATTTTTTTTATACTTCTTGTGTGCGTGGGTCGCGGTACCAAAGGAAATTTAGGTCATACCGTGATACAGCTGATCGAAAGCGAACGAACTGTTTGTTTTTTCACTATTTATAGAACGTTTTATAATTATTACTCATTCAGAAATATGTAGGCCTACGATATGCGTTCTAGTAAATGTGTAGCCTGCGGAAAAATAGGGCCAAAAGTAAATGTGATTAATAAATAATACACGATTCTTTGAGGGAATATTAATGAACAGTCACTAAAGTAAGTTTTTTCCAGCGAGCAAAGTATCGACGTGCGGCTAAAATGTTTCGTTTTCCTCTACTACACGTTGTGGATTTTCACGAGAAAGGCAAGAAACTAATACGTACACGTAGAGCTCGGAAAAGAGGTGTAGTTAAAAAATATATTCTTCAATACTTTTTTTTATATAACTTTTCCCCAAAATGGGTCTGTGTTAATATTAGCTTTTTATTTTTCAAAAAAAGTGGATGGAAACGAAACATAGCTCCAAGGAAAATATATATAAGCTATAAACTGTCAAATAAGGGCAATAATTTTTTATACACGTGTGTATTAATTTAAATGCTCATTTAAAAAAAAGGCAGAACATAACATTTCCTTGTGAAGCTCTGTTTTGCTTCTTGCATGTACAGACAGTCATCTTTATTTCTCCATCCTGGACTTCTCTCTGTTTTTTGTATAGATGGTTAATGAATTGATGTCTCAAAACAACACCGGTACCCAAAGTGGAGGAGATCCAATGCTTGATAAATAAGCCTTCCTACATCAGCAACTGCAGAATCAAAAAAGTATTGATAGCCTTCCTACATCAACAACTGCAAAATCAAAAAGTCAGGGGGGAGATGAAACTCCAGTGCCTGCAGAGGGGGAATATGATGATCAAAAACCTGATATTGCTATGGAAAACAGAGTTGAGCATAAAGGTGTACAACTGTCAATTAACTGATCATACTTAATGCAGGTAGCTGGTATACATGTAGTATATCTATGAAATGCATTCAAACTTGTTTTTAGGATGACCCATCTCTGGCACCAGATTCACTTGGGCTTCCTATGTTGGCCTCCTCAAGTGTATTACATGTACAAGGACCTCTGAAACTGGCTGAATCTCACCTGGAAGAAACCTCAAGCCAACTGGTAATTTTTTTTTTATTGACTCGTTCACCACAGACTGTTGCCATGCATACAGCACATTTATAACTACAAACAACAAATTGATTGATGTTAAATGTGTTTACATAAACAGTGAAATGGTTTCTAGTCTATATTACTATGTATATGTTATTAAGGTAGCACTGATTTACACCATTTACGGAATAACGTGATGCACATAGACTATGGACAACTGCATGCAGGGCTCGACCTTAACTTTTTTGGCTAGTAAGATGTAAATTTTAGTAAAGTAAACAAGCAACTTCCACTAGCCAAAACTGAAAATCCACTAGTCTTTGGCTAGTCGAATGTTGAGGTCGAGCCCTGGCATGATATACAAAAATGGTGTTAGTGTGCTTGTGCATGCAACTACCACCAATAATATTATTCATACTTATTTTTAATTTTAGGATTTATTTGTGGCATAATAAAATATAAAATTATGATAACTTATGTGACGATGTGTGGTGATATACATTGTATGTGATGATTATGATTATGAAATGAATAGTGTTAGGTTAGGAGGTTAATATTATTATAGTGTTAAGTTATATGTTATATGGGAAAGAGGAGTAAGAGATTTAAGGATGATAGTGAGAGATAGTGATAGTTATAATAAAATTAAATTATGGATGCATTTTGGGGTTAAATTTATGGAAGTATGATTAGTAAAACTTTATGGAGGCATGATCAGTAATGTTTTTGAAAGCATGAATAGTAAAAGAATAATGATGGCAAGAGTTACATGTAGATGATAAGGTATAGTGAGATTAAGTGGTAATGTTACAATGAGATAAATTAAATAAATAAATAAATAATAAGAAAAAATAATTTTGAATGAGATTGATAAGATAAAATAAATAAATAGGAAACATTATAAAACAGATGACTAATATAGATGTATGCTTTGAAGATTAGATGTTATGATAATAATTTTATATTCTACGAGAAGAGGTGTTATTAATACTCCTTCAATTGATATAAAATTTTCATTTGATATTAAATACAATATTGTTTCCATTTGATTATAGGACCTACAGATATCAGTGATGTTTATATAACAGGGGATGATTGTGCCTATATAACATTGGAGAATTGTATTCGCAAGATGCCAAAACATAACCCTTATCCATAAGGTGTCAAATCATAACCACCACCATCTGAAATTATGATGTAATTGGAGGACTGTGCCCACAAGATGTTAAAAACATAATTATTGTTACCAATTGAATTTTGAATATAGGAGTATCAGTGATGTTTATATATTTCATGACTGTGCTCACATTAGATTGAAGGACCATGTCCATAAGATGCTAAAATATAACTGCTGATGTTTGTGTCTGACATAGAACCAAGAGATGACTTAACATGCAATACGTCAAAAACTTTGTTTATTATTATCATAGATCATAGTTTTATTGATATGTATTTTCAGAACATTTATGTACCTAAAAATAGAAACTAGTATCAAGATAAAACTCGAAGTATAACTGGTCCATTGAAAAATGTAATAAAATATGATAATAATTAATAATATAATACTATTATTTGTTGTTCATCAGTTTACAATGGGCATATCTGACTGTTTCTTAATTTTAATTTCTTCTTTTTGCTTGATTATTACAAGTACTCTTTTTTTCGATTGCTCCTTTTTGCTTGTTTAGTTCCTCTTCCTCCATCTCCAGGTTGTTATTTAGTGTACATGTACATGCTTTAGTAACCCGCTCGATGGAACACTGGGAGAACTTGCACCTGCCATTCAAATTTAATTATATCCTGCAAGCATAAAGTACACACAACATTTAACTAACTTTTAATTTTCAGGGAATTTTAGTTATTTTAGAAGCAGACATCCTTGGCATTATTTATCTTATCATAATTCGAATAGACCCTTCCCCCTTTTTTTCGACTTTTGATATTAATAATAAAACCTTTATTTATCCACGGATAAATATATAATAAAATATAGAATACCCGGCCACTTTGTTCATTAAATATTTTAATAATGCATTTTCTCAAATTATCATACAAACCTTCTAAAAACCTAACCCTGAAATAAAAAAAAACCTAACCATTTTCAACCCCAAATCATTCAATGAACGAGTCTAAATACACCTGGACTATATTGGAGAATCTGGCACAATTTCGCACAGTTTTAAAGTGATTTTTGGAAGTGGCCGGGTAATTTTAAATACGTTTTTATGGAAATTTCGACGACATTTCCATACAAATGTCTGTAAAATGTTCCGGATTAATTGCGAGTCTATAACTTTGCTCCTATTCAATATATATATATATATATATATCAAATTTGGGATTTTGACTAACTGCGAGGTGCTCTTTTCAGAAGTGTCGACTGTTTTGCTGTTTATACGTAAGCTTATATATCAAAAGGTAATAAAAAAACACGTGGAACTGGAGCCTGGAGGGTCTATTTTGCTTTTTTGTGAGCTATGTAAACTCGCGAGTCACGGAAAATACTGTACCTTGTGTTGTGTCAAAAACATTCAGAAAACTCTCAAAAAGATAATGCATATAACTGTTCAGAAACGGGTGTTACAAACCACATATTGACGTCGGTTTCACCAGTATATCGCCTTCAGTATTCCTCTTGTTCCTGTTCTTCGCGAGCAGGTTGGTCAGCATACTCGGCAGCCTCTTGCTTCGTTGCCAATGGCTCTACATCTTCATCGTAGGGGAGAAATTCAAGCTTTGAATGTTCTGAAGATTCCGAGCATGATTCCCGATCGCTTTCGGACGAAAAGGAGTTAGAAACTGACAAGGACTATGAACAAAATTTTGTAAACGTTTGTAAGAGGAAATTAAGGTCGAGCGAGTGTGTTGATTGGATGACGTCACAGAAGGGCGACCGCTGGCAAAATTCCGCGGGCTTCGACTACATGAACTGAGTAATGGCGGACGTTTTTTACGAGTTTTTCGCTTCAAATTTCGGAGATCCTATTTACTTGATTCTTTTGAATTTTCTTTTTATATGTTATTTGGTTAGTGTAAATTCATTTGGCGACAGAAAATTTGGTTTCCATGATGGTCAATTTTGATCGTAGTGGCACTTTAAGTGCTAAACCGCTTTCAACAGACACCGCGGAAATACGTTTTTGCCGATGCGATCACTTATTTTGCTAGTCAGCGGTCATTCGCAATAAATTAGAAACGCCGGCAAATTCAAAATTAAACTTTCGTATTTTGTACATGCCTTGGAAAACCCCAAGACTTAGCCAAGAAACACAATACTTAGCCTCCATACTTCAGTACGACTTAGTTCAATTACTGTTACGTAAAATAAATTGTGCACAAGAAAAATGGAGCTTGCACACGATATAAACCAGACGAAGCAAAAGGCACATTCGTCGTGAAAGCGAGTGCGAGTTACGGTCACGCTTTTTTCCATTTCGTAACATGCTGTGTGCTCGCTCAAAGACACGGCATTATTCTCCTACTTGCCATGGAAGTTTAAGCACTACATATACCTGTAGATATGGAAGACTAGCTTCAACACTATTCCTCTGTCAGTGCCATTTTGACAGACTTCGTTGGGAAAATGAAAAACGATGCTAGTCTCAATTCAATTTATTAACAAATACTACAAGAAGAAACATACAGAAGAAAGGCCAAAGCCAGAGGCTTAAATGGCCCCAAGTCTCCGTCGACTTGGGGCCATTCCCGGTGTCTTCATCCCGGGGGAAGGACTCCCATATATAAGGGACGGGGATGCTCATCGAAAATTTTCGTTTCGACCAGAGGTACTAAAATGGGCGTGGCTCAAGCCAAATTTGACCCCTAAAAGGTACCAATAAAAACACACCAAGATTGGACAAAGCCGGAGCACATTCCCCCAGCTGCAACCATGGAACTCGCTGGTGCAACAAATGCCAGAAAGAAGCACCCAAGAGGCTTCATCAGTAAATGAAGATGAAGGTGGTGCGAAAAGACAGAAGGTAAACATTCGAAAAACTGCAATTTGGCCAACTAATATAAACTTAAGCTTATTAAAACTGTCCCTGAACTGTGCATCAAAGTACTATAACAATAATATTGTACAGGTTTGTGATTAAAGCAATACATCAGAGGAAACTCCTATAAACCCTGAAGTCGCTGTTCAGCAACAAGTGCCACAGATAATTATATTAACAATGAACTCCTTTTATTTACCATAACAAGAGCTTCATAACTTGTGATACAATAGTACTGAAGTGCAGGGGCATAGCTAGGCATTTTTAAGGTGTTCCAGTAGTGACCGGTTTTAACTGAGGGCCCCTCATACAAAAATTACAAGGCTAAACAGGGAATTTTTGTCTCAAAGTGTATGCCCGTGGGTATATGCATGCTATGCCCCTTAACTGGTTTTATTAACAAAGTTACTGTACGTCAAAGTACACACATACACCTATGGTAGAGTGCAACCAATTAATCTGTGAAACTATAGGCATAAGCATAAATAAGTTAAATTTATTGTACTTTAAGTAATAAAGCTTTTGCCTTACAATTAATTTTGACAATTCTATACTAGCTATTAAATAATTTTACTATTTCTAAGGGACTGTTCATTAATTATAGCTAAGGGAGACTGGAGTTCAGAGTAGGGGGTATATTTTTTGTGATGGTACAATTGACTGGCTATAGTTTTGTACAGGATGTATTCGGGGTGGGGGGGTATGTTTTTAAGAATTCATGTTTTTTTGGGGGGAGGGGTTGTTATTGTGCTTATTTAGAAAATAAACTCCAGACCCCTATTTTTAATAGTTTGTATCCCAAAACCTACACAAAATAGTAATTTTAAGTTTACACTGCGCACCACAATAAATTCCTAAATTTCAACTCGAGCAATGTCTTAGGAAATTTGAGCTCATCCAATGTTTTCAAGGATCGCTTTGGAAAAATGACTAATAATATTAAATAAATTCAAATTTTCAGAGCCCTCTTTGAAACAAAGCCTGGAATCTTTAAGTCAAGCTGTGGAAAAGTGTCCTAAGAGACAAAATCTAGTAAACCACCAAAACATGAAAGACTTTAGCCTGCAGATCACTGAGGCGCTTCGAGAAGAGACACCAGAAAGTAGGTCTTGCGAGCAAAGTGAGTTTGTTGTGATGCGAGCGGAGCAAGTTGTTCTCCTCTCTCGTGCCAGTCTCCTTTTTTCAATTTTCGCGTGGCCAAATTATTTTATCACTTCCTTTGCATTGAAATAACACTGAGGGCCTGTTTCACAGGCTAGAAAGACTTTGTCATCCATTCACCAACACTGTACCATGAGCTACACAGTATTAAAACAAAAAAACTATAGAGAAAGGAAATTAAAGCAAAAAATAAAAAGTAAATGTACAAGCCAGGATATGTTAGAAAGTCAGTGTTTTACAGGTGGTTACAAGAATAGATTCAAATGCCATACATGAATGAAAAATTGGGCAAAACAGTTAGCTACTTTTAACCTGACAGCTAGCGGAAAACGACAATCCAGCAAAGTACATAAATAATTCAAATTAATTTTATTGTTAGTTTAAGACTTCAGAAAGGAATCAGAAACATGTTGTGGATCAGTATTAAAATAATAGTTATGATAATCATTGTAGGATTGGCCTCTGAAGGAATCCTTTGTATGTTTGAGCAAGTCGCTGTAAACCTTGGCAAATCTCACATACTATCACGAGCCACGAACAGAGCTGGGAGACCATATGGCAAAGCACCTTTGGCAAGTTTTAAGAAGGAATTTGTAACTAAGTCTCTTTCCTTGGGTACAGATGGCCTTCTTATGAACCAAACCCACTGCTTGATTGTGACTTGGCCAACAAGAAATACACCGACTAACATGTGGGCACACATTTTATCCTCCATGTACATGTATGTGTGATGGCCAGGGCAACGCTGCCGTGGTTGCATTATCTGCCTTCCAAACCTCCTTTATGAAATCTTGGCCTCTTATCTGGTCTGATACACAATGAGGATGATGGTGATGACAGTTCTAAGCTACAAAAGCCTACAACAGAGAAAGATTTAATACTTTAATTCAGTCGTCCAAGTTCATTGATTATGTCCAAGATAAGATCAATTTAATTAAGGCAGCTGTTCAGTCAACAAGAAGATCCCATGAAGAGTACAGTTGTAACTCATAATGGGTGTCTACAATTGGGACAATTGGTTCTTCTCTAGCAAAGTTCAATTTTAACATTACTAGACAGTACAAAATTAGTGACAGTTTATACAAAATATGTGACTGGACAAAAATGTTTTGTCCCAGTTTCATGGAAACAGAGATTAGTTCTTACAATTTTACAAGGGTTTATAAGAACTGAACTTGTACATGCATACTGAACTTGAAAATATTGATAGAAACACTGTGTGCCACTAATGTAGTTGTAAAATGGGTCACAGCAAAGGTAGAGCACAGACATCATGACAAGCTGTAAGGGGTATAGAACATTGTATCTCATAGTCGGGGGAAAATGGACACAAATTATTATAGATTTAGGGTGTAATAGTGTCTATTAGTCCAATATCTATTTCATGAGTTTAGCAAAACCCATTTCTTGTAACATAAATGTTAATATGAACGCACTTCACTAATCTATGATTACATCTAGTTCTTTAACAAAAGAGCATTGGTAACGGCTGACATGACCAGGCTATGATGGCTCAAATCATAGGAAAATAACCCAGGGGGGGTTTCTTCCTATATTTGGCTGGTAGAGGTGTTAGTCATATTTTTAGGGTAGTATTTTTAGGTGTTGGCCAAGTAAAATCCATTTTTCAGGGTGATTTTTAGACCATGAGGTACATTTCAGGGTGGGCAATGTTTCACGGTTTTGGTATTTTTTTAGGGTATTTATCGAGGTTTTCCGACGGTCACCCTTGCTCTTTTTACCTTGAAGAACCCTCCCCCCTCCCCCTGGGAAAATAACCCACCAAGAAATCACCGTTCAGTACGAAAAGTGAATACGCACTTTTGATCGGTCTCTAGCTCGTTATTACATGTATATGCATGATCGTAGTAAATGTCTACAGTAATTATAGCTTTTGGAAAAGGTCACTGGCGTCAACGAAAACTAAAGTTCGAAAGATAGTGGTCGCCTTCAGTTACGAAAGAAGTATACTACACAGTACACGGACTACACATGTATTAAATTATAAATCCATTTTCTTAACTCACCTCGCATGTGACAGCGGCGAACATCAACTCATTTCCACAGCAAATCTTTATACCACGACCACGAATACCTGACTTATTTCGGCTGACTTGTTACTTCATAAGATGCAAGACTTCTGGTGCAATATTTCAAGCTCCATTTTGCATATTTATTGAGGTTCTCAAATCAAAGCATGCTGTGTTCTAAGAAACCGGTTCTAATGGCGCCGACTGCTGATCAACGGAAGTGACGTCACAAAACGTATTTCCGCGGTGTCCTTTCAACAACCAGCCTCGTTATGGTACCATTGTTCCCAATGTATTTAAGGATAGAAAACACATCAGAATCAAACGCTTAGGAAGACAGGAAGTTGAACATACCTACAGACCAGCTGACATAATACCTAAGTAGAAACTAAGCTATTAGTATATTACCACAAACTAACGCTAATGAACCCGTTCTTATTCTACCGTCAAGAAGCGTTGAATCAATAAGACAAACATCTGCTCCATCTTGCATAAATTACACGTCGGGTTTGGACAATATTATACTAAACGCAACTGCGGATAAACAATTGCCATGGTTTATTAGTGATAAACAGAGACAACACGAAACTTGCTCGCTCTTTTACCAAAAGTAATAAACCTTTTATATCGTGTCTTTATTCTCTGTTATAACTGGACAACTGGAATGCTGGCAGAACATGAGAAAACTTGAAAGTCAGGACTAGATATCCACTTCAGTCATTCAAAGCTACTCGTTCTACCTAGTTTATTACTCGATCTACCTAGTTTATTAGTGCGTGAGCGCACGACAATCTCATGGCAGCAAAATATTTTCGCGCCATGAGACTGTGGTCGCGCGCTTGCGCACTTTGCTTCAGCTGCTTCCGGTTACTAAAAATAGTTGTTATTCGACATCACCATCGCACACCGCGCGCTGCAAGATTCCCTCTCTTCGGCTTATGCTCTCTTGGGAGAAGCTAATCAGTCATTTAAATTAATCCATATCCAACCATCTACACTCTGTGTGGCACCTCTTTAGAGGGTGTCACATATCGAAAATACCTGGGTGTCTATATCTCCACATCACTCAATTGGTCCAAGAAAGTAGAAGAGGCAAAAAAGAAAGCCAATCGGATCCTGTGCGTCTTGCAAAAGAACTTGACATCCTGTAGTGCGGCTGTCAAAGAGCGGGCGTACATGAGACTTGCTCGCCCGATTGCCGAATACGCTATTGTGGCATGGTCTCCTTGTGCTCCGAAGGATATCCAGTGTGTTGAGTCGGTTCAGCGCCGTGCTGCACGTTTTGTTTGAAATGACTATCGGAGAGACAGCAGAGTTACAGATATGCTGTCAAACCTGGGTTGGCAGTCACTACAGCCACGTAGGCTACTAAATGATTGAACTATGTTTTATAAGATCGAGTCTGGCGAAGTTAAGATAGGTTTTCCAAGTGATCTTCAAATGAGTCAATCAGCATTCTGTACAAAAGCTACTATGCGACATGACTGCCAGTTCGCCTAGCTTTCATCTACTCTAAACGCGAATAAGTTTTCATTTTTCGTAAGATTTATTTATCCTTGTTTTGCTTATTACTTATATTTATTATTATATATATTACGGGACCGCTCGTTCACCACCCATGCCGGATTAGCTTGCTAGTGGAAATGATATGAATTAAAGGTACTCGATCTACCTAGTTTATTGTGGCGAAGTTATTATTAGTCCGTGAGTCTGTACTATAGTATGGAGAATTAAGAACATTACTTAATTTACCACAAGAGGGGCGGTTATTGTCTTGACTTTAGCACATGTACACTGCTCTCTATGTAATATTTCATAATCGAGCAGTGGTGTTTTATCACATTTACAAACACGAGGGCGCAGCCCTAGTTTTTGTACATCTGATAAAACACAGCTGCGAGTTTATTGAACGGCTTCAAAAACGTGGATGCATAAAGTCATGTAATTCAGTTATTGTGGCGATCACGACCTATTTCGGCCGAGACAATCGAAGTTAAAGTTTATGTAAACGATGACCGTATCTATATCACATTTAGAAACCACTCATTAAACATTCATTTATTTTGTTTTTGCTTCATGAATTATTAATGTTGTTTTCACAAGCAAAACAAGATCTACGCGTATTCTCTAATACATATGAAAGTGACGTAACGCGCGCGGATAATAACATCGCAATAGCGTGTTGCTGCTTGCAACTTCTGCTGAAAAACTCGCGTTGACAATGCGCTCGGAGCATTTTGTACACTTTGCCTCTAACAGTTCGCCTTCTAAAACGCATAGACAAGGATGCCTGTATGTATTAGGAGAGCCAGGTTAATTAGGGAATGCTTAGTTCAACTATTTTCTAGCTCATTTGGGTTTGATTCATGGCTGGACCGCCGTAAGGTATTATTGTAAGTATTATCTATATTTGTTTACTATTCCCACACCAAGTGTTACCTAGCACCTAAAACAGACTGTATCCACAGAGTAAAACAGGAAATTCAAAGGCGGTTAGGTTCCATTTTTTAGGCTAGCCGCTCGTGATGGCAAGCGAGTTACAGGTGATTTTTCGAGCTAAAGCACTTTGTCAGAGCGAATGCTTATTAAGAGAGGATCCACTCGGATAACCATGCAGACGAGTCTACAGTGTACCTCTCCGATTTCCTTTAAACTTGGCACACATTTATATCTTAACTAGCTAATGCCCCATGTGAAATAGTTTGGCTGAAATGTAAAAGGCCTTTGAGATATGACAATCAAACTGTTTGACCACCTGAAATGCTCAAAATCAGAGCAAAATATACCTTATGTTGTAACATGTCGCAATCGCAAATGATTTTAAGTAGAACGGTTATATTTTTACCTGCTTTAGTACTAAGTCCCGTCAGCATATTAAAACCAAAATCAACTAATTTCATTTATATTTTGTCGCTTACGGTCGAATTTTTATTTAACGCTGCTTTAATAGGTCTTTTTAAAACCCGATAAATGCTGTCTGGCAATGGCCGTTTGCAGAGTCGCGGCCTACTTTTCTTTGAATTTAGAAATATTTCTAGATTGACTTGCAATAGATCTCTGCATCTGGTAAAAATTATGTAAAGTTAATGCTGGGTTAGAGAGTACGCACTCTCAAAATCCGCAATGTTCAGTTATTGAACAAACGTGACGATATGGTGACACGGCGATTTTTTTCGATTAAAATCGAAAATACGGTGAACTGGGGAATGCCACATGATAATGGTCGATTGTCTGAGAAAGAACCGTTCAGAAAGCATCTTTGATTACGATTATTTAAGTATGACTCAAACCATTCCAACGAGGCGCCTCTAACCCCGTATTCTTTTAATTTAGATATAAGAATAGCGTGGTCAACTGTGTCGAACGCCTTTTTTAGATCTAGAAATACCACCGCATTAACATTGCCTCGGTCGATGTTATAAGCCCAGTCGTCAGTGGCTTCAAGTAATGCCGTGACGGTGGAATGCAGGGTCGAAATCCAGACTGATGGCGTGTGATTAAATTATTAGTAGTTAAGTAATCATAGAGCTGATCATAAACGATTCTCTAGAAGACTTTGGCAACTATCGGGATAATAGAAATCGGTCGCTAATTGTTCAAGTCGAAGCGTTCTCCCTGTTTGCATAGCGGAATAACTTTCGAGCATTTCCACTCGTCGGGAAAAATGCCTGAAACAATGGATCGATTAAAAATCAAACAGAGAGAATTTGCAATTAAGTCTGCACATTCGCGTAGGAGCCTTGCAGAAATCTTGTCGAGACCTGTTGCTTTTGATTTACATAATTTCGATAGTAAAGAAAATACTGTGGAGGTGTTTGTTGATTATATGCGCACGAGCTGTGGGAAGCTACTTTTCGATATTCTTTTGTCTCAAGAAACTAGGGAAGAAGCCCTGAGAGTCGAAAGTCAGTTTTGGCGTCAAAAGAACCTTAAACGTCCCACACCACAGCCACAGGCACAGACAAGTCCTGCAAAGCGGATGCCAGATATCGATCTCAAAAAAGGAAAAAAGGTGATCAGGAGGTGAAAAAGGTGAAGCCGAAGGACTTGGGAAAAGATCGTAAGAGAGAAGCACGCAATGAGAAAAAACGGGAGAAAGACGCCCAAATTGTCGCTGGAAAAGAACTGGCGAACAAATTGTTAAAACTGAAAAGAAATGCCGGTGCTACAGAATTTCTAGAATTAGAGTCGTCAGCGTCTGAAGAAAGTGGTGACGGACAAGAAGAGCCAGTAGAAGTACAAGTAACCCAAACAAAAAATCTCGAAGACCATATAGCGACACTAAAATCTATGCTTGCCGTTCAAGAGAAGAAACTGAACAAGTCAACGCATATACGTATATTACTATAATATTTATGAAACAACTAGAATGAATGAATGAATGAGTTAGATTTCAGCTTTTTTTAGACACTTCATTTTTATTAATAACGACTCAGTCAAATTTTGTATTCTCTTTAATAAGAGAGCCGCGGTGCGGTGGCGCGAGCCGGTGGTGCTGCACCCAAGCCGGGATGCAAATCCGCATCAACGTCTATAATGAGAGCAAAACTAATACAACTGAGGTTAAGTGGCAATTCCACAAATTACCACCACATATACCAGGCAAAATTATTAGTCAATGCAGTCATGCAAAATTGGTGTAATATAAAAATCATACATTATCATATAAAAATTAGAACACGCATACCGACGAGAGTAAAATAAATAATTTTGGTAACGCACCGTGCATCTTTGACTTTGTTGGATATTAGTTATACATAATTATTTGAAAGGAGGGGGAAACGTTTCTTTGACAATACAGTTTTACACTTTATCAAAACAATTATTATAGGTAGCCCGCCCTGCCCCTCCCCCAAGCCATCTATATCATTATTATAGGTAGCCCGCCCTGCCCCTCCCAAGCCATCTATATCATTATTATAGGTAGCCCGCCCTGCCCCTCCCAAGCCATCTATATCATTATTATAGGTAGCCCGCCCTGCCCCTCCCCCAAGCCATCTATATCATTATTATAGGTAGCCCGCCCTGCCCCTCCCAAGCCATCTATATCATTATTATAGGTAGCCCGCCCTGCCCCTCCCAAGCCATCTATATCATTATTATAGGTAGCCCGCCCTGCCCCTCCCAAGCCATCTATATCATTATTATAGGTAGCCCGCCCTGCCCCTCCCAAGCCATCTATATCATTATTATAGGTAGCCCGCCCTGCCCCTCCCAAGCCATCTATATCATTATTATAGGTAGCCCGCCCTGCCCCTCCCAAGCCATCTATATCATTATTATAGGTAGCCCGCCCTGCCCCTCCCAAGCCATCTAGATCATTATTATAGGTAGCCCGCCCTGCCCCTCCCCCAAGCCATCTAGATCATTATTATAGGTAGCCCGCCCTGCCCCTCCCCCAAGCCATCTAGATCATTATTATAGGTAGCCCGCCCTGCCCCTCCCCCAAGCCATCTAGATCATTATTATAGGTAGCCCGCCCTGCCCCTCCCCCAAGCCATCTAGATCATTATTATAGGTAGCCCGCCCTGCCCCTCCCCCAAGCCATCTAGATCATTATTATAGGTAGCCCGCCCTGCCCCTCCCCCAAGCCATCTAGATCATTATTATAGGTAGCCCGCCCTGCCCCTCCCCCAAGCCATCTAGATCATTATTATAGGTAGCCCGCCCTGCCCCTCCCCCAAGCCATCTAGATCTGGTCTTGAAACTGATGACAGTGACAGTGTGGAAAGCACTCCTGTTTACGTAAGTACAGTATATCATATCAATGGTAAAATAGTGATTCAGTCAACCTAAAACGAACGTTAATCATACATTTAAACATATTTATATCTATATAATCTCAGGAAGATGATAATGAGATGGACTCACTAAGCCCATATGAAGTAAAGAGAGCTGAGAGAATAAGGCAAAATCGTGTATTGCTTAATAAACTTGGTTTCGGCGGCAGGAGTCCTGGTTTGCCGGGCAAGGTGAGAATTCGCCATTTCGGCGTCAGATTTCACATGTAGTGTCACGCCACCTGTGGTGTAAACATCCCACGAATGTAGATTTGTACGTGTAATTCACTAAGCTCGGTTTCCCAGGGTTTGAAATGACACCCCAATGGCAATGGCTGAAACCAAGCCTAGTAATTCACGCGAGTGATGAAACGGTCAGAATAAAATACTAATTTCTGCACCTATTTGGACCCAACAAAAACTATAAACAGGTTCGGTATGTGTTGTCATAAGCTAGCGGGAAATTTTGGTCCAAGTATTTAAGTAAGGGTGTTTTTGCTTCCATGGCCGAAGGTTACTGGTTAGTGAAATTTGGTAATTTCTCTCTTAAACTGTCTAAATCAGTAAATGTGTCCTTAAGACAAAGCACGATGTTCTAGGGATACCGCTTTACCTACTAGTCTAGTAAAATCGATGGTGACGCCAACACTGCGTATTATCACGATTCACTTATCTTTTATTTTTGAGACGCCAAAGACGCCAATAAACATGGTATTGGCGTCTCAGAATAAGACTCTGATTGGCTCTTGCGCGAGGCCTTGCAGTCACATGGGTTCCCGGTCAAGTTCAAAAGTCGTTTGTTCAACAACATTTATTGAGCGCGTCGCGGCAAGATTTCTACAATTTCACCTTCAAATCGTTGTAAATTCTTCAATCCTAAAGGTAAGGTTGTAGTTGTAGTTTTCGTCAGTAATCTAACACTCTTATCCACTGAAACTATAATGTTCACCGTCTCAAAGCAGTAAAATTGCAAAAGTCGTTCAAATCAAACCTCAAAGTCAAAGCAAAGTTCTTAAATAAATGAAAAAGGCTTTCTTTCAAAGAAAAAAACACACATAAGGTAACCCTTATCCCATTTTTGAAACTGATGTTTATTTGATAAGAATCGAATGTACACTGAAGCGTTGAAGAAATTTCAAAACTCGTCGCGAAAGTTTTCTCCACTCAAGCCGTGAAACCGTTGCCATGGATATACTAGGCGCCTTTTGAGAATTGAAATTACGATCAGCAAGAGTTTGAATTCTTTCCAATTGAAAACCTTTTCGTTAATATATAAGCCGAACTTTCCCGCTAAACTTTGAGAACACATACCGAGGAGGTTCTAACTTGTTTTTATTGGATCCAAATCGGTACAGAAATAACTTTTGAGAGTAAAACCCTCGGCATTATAACTATTGACAAAAATTGCCTTTCTCTTAAAACGTCACTGAAACACAGTTTCATCAAAGAAAGCAGGTTTTTCATTACATGGGCTAAGAAATTCAACATTCATATTTGGTAATTGGCTTATAAATTATGAGTATTTACTAATGGTACTTACAAGTTGGTTTGTATTCTTCTACAGCTCTTTTTGTCAAGTTTTTCAGTGTGCTTATCGCCACTCGAGTTATTTCAACTTGCCGGTTTTCAACTTTCAAATCTTCCACAAATGTACACACTTTTGTCTCTAGATAATGCGTTCGGGTTCCTGATAAAGTTGTCAATGAAACCTAGTGTATCTGAAGTAAAGTACAGGTCAGTTTTGGTCCATAAAAATGCATTTTTGATGTCGGAAAACAAACTCCACAAACGCCACGAGGTTGAGCTTTAAGTGAAAGTCATCGACTAATTTTAGATTGATTTCTATTCGCTCTTCAGTTTACCACGCAATGGGTTCCTGGCGCGTGCGTCAAAGTGGGATTTTATTCATTTTCGCCATATAATAAAAACCTTATTGGCCAAGCTTGTTCGGTCAAGAGAGGGGAATATTGGCCTCGTTCATTTTTTGCGTTTTTATGGACCTCGACTTCGTCTCGGTCCATAAACACGCAAAAAAGGAACTTGGCCAATATCCCTTCATTTGGTCATTAAAGGCCCGGATCTCTCGCCTAGCATGCTTTGCGCGCCTCTTGAGTTTCGCGTAGTTGAAAACCCTGACTTTTGGGAGGGAGATATTCGTCTTCGTGAATCTTGTTCCATCCTTCGTTAGAGAGCATCTTGATTATTCAAAACTGCCTTTAAATTGAGTTTGACTATTCATCTCGATCTGCATTGGGTTATTTTTGTTTTTTTCGTACGCCATTTTAGTTTATTTTAGCTTTGGTTAGAGGCAACATGGCGGAGTTGTAGCAGTGTCGCGGTGGAAGGCTGCGTTTGCCTGGCTGTGTCAGATAAATAAGATTTCGCTCGTCCATATTTGGTATAGCAGGCCCTGGGGTACGCAGAGAAAACCAACAGTCTTTTCGCAGAGTTTCTACTCCATCAACTTCCCGGGAAGTCTTCCAGCAGTGCAGCGTAAGTTGTGAATTCTGAATTCGAAGTTCCT
Organism: Actinernus sp. WN-2022; assembly: GCA_030867875.1. Classification (NCBI taxonomy): domain Eukaryota; kingdom Metazoa; phylum Cnidaria; class Anthozoa; order Actiniaria; family Actinernidae; genus Actinernus; species Actinernus sp. WN-2022. The sequence continues at coordinate 39,119,229 of JAOWCC010001501.1, forward strand.
GTTTATTTATGTCGTGTTTAATATTTTCTACAGAACCTCTGTCTTACTTCGCAATCTTTTTTCCTTTGCTTTAGTATATAGAGCTAACCAAGCACAACTTCAAGATTCTACAGCAGTTGTGGGTTTTGAAAAAAAAAAATTAATGACCGCTTCCTAATAAATAACAAATATGGGTCCTTCCAAAAAACATACAGAGCAAAGTTGGATGATAGAGGAAAATATAAAATACCAAAGCTGCTTAGACATTGCAGACCTTGGTTTTGAAATCGTTTAATTTTTTTATAGTCTTCAGGGAATTCAATTCAATAAACCTTTTTATAGCTTCTACTGAGAAACTTGAATGTATACAATAATAGTCTTCTTGTTTTCATAAAAAGGTACTCATACTTTATCATGAGAATCCGAGTGACCTTGCTGCAATAGACCATAACATGCACCTCTTCAGAACAGCAAAGATGAAATTTCTCGTAGGACTGGTAGTGATGCCTTTGACCCCAAGCAGATTTCACCTACTACTGGTATGACAGAGCCACCTCCCACATCAGAGCTGCATAGTGCACTGTCTTGCTTTGCCATGAAGAAAACAACTAGGTCATCTACTATTTTTAACAATAATGATGATATTACCTGGTTTATTTACCATTTTTATAGTATTCAAAGCTATTACAAGGGATTCAGCAGAATAGCAAAATGTTGAAGAAAATTAAACAGAATAGAACTCATGTCGAGTTATGCTGAATATTTTGATTGGATATTTCGAAAAGTTACATGTACCTGGTTTGAGAATTTATTAGATGCATTCCAACATCACTGTGAAACAATATAACTGAAATCCAACTATTTAAATTATGTCAACAAATTTAGTGAAACTGAGTTTCCAACGGTTACAGTAGGATTTTTTGCGTTACGATATAAATTATGTGACTAAAGTAACGATATGCAAATAGTTAGTTAGATATTTCACAGAGTTGTTGTAGCACCGCTAATTCCTATACTAAATTGTTTGAATTTTATTATCCCTAGTTTAATATTCATTTCTATATATTGTTATACATGTGCTTGAACACAGTAGAGTGATTTCACAAAACCTGTGAAACAATCTCTACCAGTAAATATCTACATGTACTAGTCAAATGGACATACAAGAATCAGGAGTGTGTAGCAGTTATTACGCTGATATCTATTTAACTGGTTTTGTGAAATCACTCTAAACGGTGGATACATAGACATGAAATCGGAAGGGGCCTAATAACTTTCTAAATTTTTATCCAATTAGCTTGAAATTTTGTGCTGTAATATATCTCATTTACAAAATCCTATGTTTTTTATTTTCCAGTTTTAAGGATTTGTGTCTTACGTGTCCACCATGCTAACATAAAATTAGAACCAAGTAAATTAAATGAACCACAACTATACTGTACACAAACAAAACCACTCTATTGTATACAAGTATTATAAAATGATAATGTCCAGTAAAGAATGGTGAAATGATGAAAATCATTGCTGAAATTATAATATCAAAATGTACAGTCTTTTACATGTAATAGTCGGGGAAAAACTGGCTTTAGCACTTTTAGCTTGACTTAAATCCCTGAATATATTTCCTCATGTGTGCATGTTTATAATCACTCGCAAATTAAGTACTACACGTAATAAGTATATATGAACATTTTCTTTTGCAGGAACATTTTGTAAGAGTATATTTTAGATTAGTTGGGATATTTTCCCTGAAGCTTGGATTTGTTGACAGCTGTTATTAAATTATTATGTGTCATGTTGTTTACAGGGTGAAGTAAAACTTATTGAGCTCGTCACAGGAATGGGAATATATCTAAGAGCAGACAAGCTCTCATTTGTCATTGAAAGGGCAAGGGAAAGCCCTACAAGGCTGCTAAGGGCACTTATGGACATTTTCTTTACACCGGAACTGATGGCACAAAGCACTGCTAAAGGGGGTGGAAGACGAGGTCTTGCTGCCCTCGATCAGCAGACAATGGAGGCCCTCTATAGTATGTAATTATGTAATGCATGTACACATTATTCAGGCTGCCATGATTGATGTACTTTGTTAAAATAAATTATATAATAACATGTACAAGTCATCTGGCCAGAAGCCCTATTTTGCAATAACTAACTGTTGAGTTTTTGATGAACTGTAAATGTATCTCTAGATAACTTAATTTTTATCTATTGATAATTACAATTATTATTACATATTACATCATGATTACCTTATCGATTGATATTATACCTAACGTAGCATCTACAGTTACCTCACATATCTTATATTTAGACCTATAATTTTACTTATGCGCTTAGCACTTCTCATATAGCTTATTTAGCATATTTATTGCATGAATTTAGTAGTGCAATCGTATTGTGCCTGTAATGTTAGATAACTTTCATGGTTAATACGTCTTTTCAGCTATATATACATGACAAGAATATATTGTCAAGAATCTCTAACTATAATAATAATTGACAAGTTGCACAGCAGGGTCAACATTTGAATATATCAGTATTTAATGTTCAAATTTCGTGCATTGTACACAATCCAAGCATGTGATTGGCTAATGAGCGTGCATTATTGGTGACCACAGCACTCGACCCAGACCCTCTCTTACCTAGGGAAAGGGAGACCTAGTCCTTCGCTTAGTTACGTTTTTGGACGGCTTGGAAAACCTCATCGCATATTAAACAGTGAAAATGCAGACAATTACTAGAAAGGTAACGGCAGGATTGAACTCTGTTGCCTGTGTGACAGAAGATATATATTTTGAGGCGAACATTTGCATAATCGCTCGTTCGAAATGGCTGATTTGCGAGTGCTGGAAGTACAACTTTACAAGTCATTAGTCAACATGTGTCCGAGTGAACAAAGGTTTCTACAACACTCTAGTAGTCTTACTTAAGAAATGGATTGTATTTCCGAGACCTTACTCTGTCAATAAGAGAAGAAAATTAAGCGAGAATTCAGTGGATGGTTCGAAAACCCAGGATATTTGATTTGGAAAATGTTTGCATCGGAGCCGAGCACATGGCCGGAGGCCGGTTTCGAGTCAAGATTTCAATTCACTGCCCCACTGGAATCTGCAGGTTAGTTATTTTCGAATGAAAGGAACTATTAAAGAAAGCAGACTATCTAGGAGTGAAGCCGGCTAAATAATTGATATTTGAATATATGGCTCCAAAAGAAACGTTTTCGAGTTAAATGTACAATCATACTATTCGCCTCACATTATGTTTTCAGGCAAACATTTGCATAATCGTTCGTTAGAAATGGCTGATTTGCAAGCGCTGGAAGTACAACAACTAACAAGTCAACATGTATCTGAGTAAACAAAAGTTTCTACAACACTCTAGCAGTCCAAACTGAAGAAATGGATTTTATTTCCGGCGAGACCTTACTCTGTCAATAAGAGGAGACAATGAAGCGACAATTCAGTGGAAGGTTCGAAAACCTAGGATATTTTTATTTGGAAAATGTTTGCATCAGAGCCGAGCACATGGAGGCCGGTTTCAAGATTTCAATTCACTGGAATCTGCAGGTTAGTTATTAGAATGAAAGAAACTATTAAAGAAAGTAGACTATCTAGGAGTTCAGCCGGCTAAATACTCGATATTTGAATACATGGCTCCAAGAGAAACATTTTCGAGTTAAATGTACAAACATGTACTCGCAAGGCGTCAACTAAACTGACCGAACGCCAAAGTAAATTATTCTTTGCAAAGTTATCTACTTCTGTTTTTATTCATTGTCTATTAAAATGACTTTTCTTTGTGGAGATATTTACCGTAAAATGATTTAATTCATGCGAAATATTTGACTTCTTTATGAAATTGTTATTGACAACTGATTTCAATTGACATTCACGGCTGACAGTGCACTCAGTTTGAATATTAAAAGGGTTAGAGACTTTACGTTTGTGCTTTATCGGCAAAATACAGTCACTTGCTGACTGTACAATGAACTCAAAATTTATTCATACTGCATTCGGCCTTCGGCCTCATGAAGTATTCATTATTTTTCGTTTATCGTACAGTCAACGCGAGCCTGTATTTGTCGATAAATAACTCACAAACAGTCTCTAACCCTTACATAATCCTCTCTTTTTCCAAATCACAATATTGTTTTCTCTTATATTTAACTCCACAGGATTTGTACTCGTAAAACATCATGGCAGAGCTGTTTACAAGCAACTTGTTGATGAGGCCAACGATAAGTGTTATAGTTATCGCAGGAAAAAAAACTCTCAAAAACATTAAACACTGACAGAAGTCCATAACCAGACGTCTTGATCGGTCATGCTGGGTCTTAATTGGCCCATCAGTTTACTGTATAATCTATTTCTAGATTAAGCAAACAGTCTTTGGTCTTCGTTTTGTAGGGTTTTGTTTTATAGACACCCATCTGAGTGGAATTCAAGCTAAATCAATATCCAAGCATATTGTACCTATACTTAGTCCTTAACTTAAGTTAAAGTTAGTTTTACTACTTTTTACCGAGGAAAATCCTCTTTAAATCAATGCACTTTTATCTTGTGCGTTTCAACTGAGTTCTTTATATTCTAAATGTGTCTTTGACGATATTTTACCTGGCAGCAGATAGTCTCTTGCCCAAGGTAATATTAGTTTAGTAATTACTGGCTTGTTAATTAATCTTAATCTTTAATGTAGTTTTGCATCCTGTTGTTATCTTTTGACAACACGTACGGATTTAGCAGAACTTCTGCGAGTGAAGGTTGTGCAAATTCACGCGAACAGCGAATAAGCACCTCCTTGAACGTATGTCATTTTGTTTATTTAGTCATTGACTAGAGAGAACTTTCACCTTCTTGAATTCGCTTGTTTTCGATTTTAACCTAGATATATCTTCTTGGACAGTTAAGGTTTACTGTCTTAAAACGAACATCATTAAATTTGGTTAGGTTTGTAATTCTAAAATACTCTAAATATAGTTTTAAGGTTCGTTTGGGCGTACGATTTTACGTTTATAACTTGTTTTCCCAGCATAACTTGCAAGCTTTCACACGCGTGTATGTCTTTTACTACTTAAGCAGTAGCAATGTAAAATTTAGTTAGTTGGTTGGTGCGGGAGGTCCGCACATCACAAGTGAATAAAGCAAGCGAAACCCAACTCAAGCCTCGTCTACTCGCCTAAAGTACGATCCTGGTTCCTGCGAGGGGACGCTAGAATAAAGAAAACTCTCGCGAAACACATGTTTACTAATTATCACTAAGTGACTTCAAACAAATTTGCAAATTACGTTATATGACATTTATTAGCCAGTAATGATACCCTTCATTTTAATCAACTCCCAGAATGCCCCAGCTAACGGCGAGCTCACTGCTGTCATTAAATAAGTTAACACCCTGAAGTCATTATTCGACTGTTCCAGGGTCGACGCGGCGTTGGCCACCCTACGCCAACTCCTTTCCCGACCCGTGGGGATCTTCGATAGACATGCTACCCTTGCGGCGCTCGAGCACTTAGTCGACATGGCCCGCGAGAAGGGCGATGAGAGAATGGAAAAGGTACAACATAGTTCTGAAAGAAACTCGCCAGCTTACATCCCTAGACGCTTTCTAGCCGGTATTGCTCAAGATGGTCGGAGTCAAAGACTAAAATTCAAAAGGCATTGAAGCAGGCTCAACCTCCTCCCCCTCAGCGAGGGTCTTTGACAGGCATGCGACTCCAGCCACCTATAGGTTCTCTCCTTACCCACACAGACGCGGTATGGGACGTGGTACCGGACTCAGATGCTACGCCTGCGGGAAGCGGGGACACATTACCCAGAATCACGGGACATATGGTTATGCACATCTCATTATCTACCGAAATCAATGATGCGTCAACCTCATTACCGCTAAGCGGGAGATTGAAATACAGAGAAAATGGCCGAATGTGCGTTAGGAAGCCAGCTATAAATGGCTGGTATGGGTTTGGTTTACATTTTGAACACCAGCTACAAGCGGCTTTTTATTAACGTACGAGTAATAGACCCGTCGGGCTATATTATTTGGTCGTGAGCTTAAAAAAACGATGTTAGCCTTCTCAATATAAGCGACTTTTAGTCAAATTTTGTATGAAAAAGTCTAGCCGATAAAGTTCAAAGACTTTGTTCTCATAAAGTATGAGTCTCAGAAACGAGTTACAAGCGGCTTCTTATAGTTTTGAAAATAAACTTTAATATGATGTCGAAGTCTTTGAAATTGGTTGAAAAACCTACGATGTTTTTCAAAAAAACGATAAATCTGCAATAAAACGTGATTTCTTCACGGTTATTATAATGGCTCCGCGTGTCAACTTCAGTGCTAGTGACAACAACTGCACTCCCTTGGGAAACTAAACATACCAGGATATAGCGCGAAACTTGAATATCAGTTAACGAGTAGAATTGGCGAGATTGTAGTTGCTTAGAAACTGTAAACAGAACTTCACGGAGTAAGGCAGCACATCAAGACTGTATGTTAGCGGGGTCGTGTCTTAAAGAATGTTTATTTTGAAAAAGTTGGCTTCGTTAGTTAATGAGAGTGCCAACAGCAGTTTTGAGTACTGAAAGACACTCAAGAAGTGTGAACGAGAATAAAGTTAACCGGCGAAGATTGCTAGCGGGCCGTGTCTTAAAGAGAAAAGTTTATTTCGAAGCAGTTGGCTTCGTTAGTTAACAAGAACGCGATCAGCGGTGTCGAGCAAGAAAGACAAATCATGAAGTGTGTTAGCTGAAGTGTGTTAGCTGAAGATTGTAAACTTTTAAGTTGATTATCAGTAATCATTACCTTTCCGCCAACTTAAAAAAACCCGGCTTTCGCACATTTAAGTTTCGAGGGATTTAGAGCTCGCAGAACAGGTAAACGTTAGCCAATCATAAGGCGAATCTCAAGTCTCATGCATTTCAAATTAAACGACCTAATGTATAAAAAACAATATGATGTCCATCGTACCATGGCCATTCTGGGCGATGTATCGCCAGGCAGTGTCGTTCTCCCAACAATCCTCCTGCGAGAAGATATTGAGTGTATGGTTATATATTTATAAATAAATATATTTTTTCGACCCGACCCGACCCGACCCGAAAATATGAGGTGGTATCATTTTGACGCCGGCTATACTACTATCTCTGTTATTGCTTAATCTTAATGGCATAATTCCTAGACGATATTTCTTTTCACTTCCAGTCCGAGGTGGAGGTGGAAGACACATTTTCTTGTCGAGTCAGACTCGCGGCTATTCAGCTCTTGTCGGTAGTTATTCACGGCCTACAATCCCATGAACAGAACACGGGAGTAGTTTTCACTTCTTTGCTCTGCTTTAATAAGTTGGCTTTTATAAACCCTTTCCTGGACACTTCTGTTGAGCTTTACTTCTGGTACAGTGTCTTCTTTCAAGGTTATTTCACTTTATCTGCTTGTATTCGATGAGTTAATTGCGATATTCGCCGTGTTTGTTTGGATTCTGTACGATGCGAGTCCCCTGTAACGTTCCCAAGCGCCTTTGCGAGACCACCATCGCCCCAATCCCTACTCTTTTCCAAAGTGGCCAATACCGTTGGCCTAGCCGCTACAAGCTTTATCAGATCCTTAGGCGTGCCCTGTTCTCAATATATTGATGACATATACATTGGTCAGCTGACACTTCCACTGCTCGTTCCTGCAAGACTAACGCCAGTTCTCGGGGTTCCAGATAGCTTAGATGGGAGCCTTTATTGTCTGCTCAACCCTCCGTTCATTAGGCTACTTCATTGGCCTGAAAAAGTGTGTGGGGGTTCGCCGTTAACAAGTCAAGTTTCTGGGCTACGTCTGTGACTCCCACAAACAGGTATTTACCTTACCTCGAGATAAGCTTCACAAATTCATCTCTCTCTGCGAAAACATCCTGGCTCACAAAACCGTATCCTTAAAAAAATTACAGAAGTTAAACGACTTCCTTTGCCCTCCTAGTGCCAGCCACAAAACTCTACCCAAATGTCACATATCAAGCCATTGCTAATGCATCCAGTACAGCTAGAACCCAGATTCCCTTCTCCATTGACCTCCGACAGGAACTCCTCCAGTGGAAATTTATCGATACATGGAGCGGTTTTCTCCCCTGGAAAGACGAGAAACACATTCAGCAATCGTTGTTATCTGACGCCTCTAATTCCGGCTGGGGCGGCATCATCAACCACCCTGGCCAAGCCCCCTGTAAGACACGTGAGTATTGGGACAGTCAAACACGCGTAACTGAATTTTACTTTCTTATACCAAATCTACCTCACGCTTGGCCAATAACCTCTATTTCATGCACGTGCACCATGTACAGGGTGTCCCAAAAGTTCGTTCCTCTGATTTCAACTAAAATCGTTTTGCGATTTATTGAACAGATAGACCAGGAGATCTAAGTATAGATGGTTGTGCTCATAGGTTAACGTTTTTGCTTTGAGAGGATTCATCTTTAATAATAAGTTGCTAAAAACGACAAAAACGTTTGAGCAACTCGGGCAGCGAAATGCGAGAAAAATTAGTGGGAAATGTACACGCGCGCGATTCCAAATCACATGTTTTGGCGGGAAAATGTAAAAAGCAAAAAACTCGCGTCATTTTTAAGCCCATAAGTAATAAAAACATTAAACTAGATGGTTTGTATAAAAAAAAATTATGAAAAAGCTTTTCCGTGAGTCAAGAAATAATAAAATACAGGCCTGTAAAGTAGAGGAACGAACTTTTGGGACACCCTGTAAATAATGTTAATGATGAAATTACACAGTTTACATTATTACTAAAACGAGTATACCATAACTCGATCAGTGTAATTAATTGTTAATAATTTGATTAAAATATTGTATACATTTTCGTTTTACATATAACAGATGATACATATGGAGTTCTGATGGCAAAAGCTGATGTCATTGTTGGGGACAAATGCAAACCACTTCTACAGTTTTTACTGGAGGTAAACAAAACCTGATGTACATTAAATTATATTATTTATTTATTCAATACAGGCAAGACATTAATAATATAAATTATCTGCATTTATAATCACTTATAATCTCTTATTTACTTAATTAGCTGATTTAATGTTCTTGTTAATTCATAAAAACTTCATTGACTGCCAGTAGCTTTTTCTTTGCTGGCACAGCCAGCTACTATTGAAATTCCTGCCTAACAATGATACTCTATGCACTTTGCTACAAGCATTAATTATGTTTTTCAACTGAAGAGGTGGGACTGGAAGACAAGCCTGAGAGACTATAATCAAGTTCTAAATTATCCTGTCCAAATCAAAGAATGATCATAGTCACTTACTTACTATAGGGGTTTCTTCTGCTCAGCTCTTCAGATCAGTTTCAAGTAAGAGCAAACATGTAAAACCCAAAATCCATTTCAGTCAAGTGTTAATGTGTCATATCGCCTGGCAATGTAAATGGCAAACGTTTAATATTCATGTACCACCATGTTTTCTTGATAAATTCACCTTGCATGTGGACACGGCATCTAATATATCAAATTATAACTAATGATTAAAGCCCCATTTACACTACGAAGAAATTAGAACGGCACGGTAGAAAACCAGCACGGGTGCCACTCTGTTTGGGTACGGCACGGATAAATTTTGTAGTGTAAATAGGTCGGTCCTTTTTATTTCTTGGTACCCGTGCCTTCTTTTTAGCCGTACCGAGACCTACTAAAACAGGTAGTCTCGGTACGGCTAAAGGGGTACCGTACCGAAAATCTATGTAATGTAAACGCGCACCCATGCCGTACCAAATAAAATCAGTGTTGTACGCATGCTCACCCAAATCGATGTTCAAGCGCGCATGCTCATCCTTCTGAACTGAAGATGGCGGCGATGCAAGAACTGACCACAAAGAAAGCCAAAAAGAAGGCCTCCCCAAAGAAGAATAGAGGAGTTCTATGGCCGGATATAGCAACAGAAATATTGTTAAACATCTGGAGCGATGATCAGATCAAATTATCATTGGAAAACACGAAGTCTTCCAAAGAAACTCGAGAAGTGTATCGGTCTGTTATGGTAAGTTCGGAAAACCCACCCAATTTTGTTTTTGTTTTATTAGTCATTTTGTGCACGAGCAAGGATGGTAAAGATTCGCGATCGAATCACTGTAACCAAAATCAAGTTTCTAAAACAAGTTTTTGTAATCCACTTTAATCCACTATCGAAAATTTTTGAAAATCATATACATGTATTACATGACATTCACATTTATTTTTGTAGTTTTGTTTTAACAGTGTCTCTTTGAAGGTAAGAGGAGATATTTTACAAAATCGTGTATATATTGGGTGCCAAAAACTAACATGGCAAAGACTGAATTTCGTGCCGAGCTATAAAATGGATTTTAGCAAACATTTCACGATTATATTTAATTTGTGTTGCTTTGTGAAAGTTAAATTGGAGTGTTAATAATCCAAAGGCAAAGCGAAAATTTAAAACTAAAACTTTAATCCAATCTCCCATATTTAATTTGTAGGAATATAGACACTGCCCTGTATCAGTTCTAGTATCATTATTACATAACATCGTAATATACTGTGCGGATACATGTTACTATAAATAAATTAAAGACAAAATAAATTTAGTAATAGAAGTCTATAAGTATAAGTACCTTGTACTTATTTCCACATTATTTTTCTACTTTACAATGTAGGTGCAAATGCACAACAAGGAATTCACACAGTATTCCCTTGACCACATCATCAACAAAATGAAGAAACTGAGGCAGAAGTATAAACTTGAAGTTGACAAAAAAAGGAGGAGTGGAAGAAGCAGAGGGAAGACCTGGAAATTCTTCAATACATTGGATCAGATATTGGGTCATCGCCCAAATGTACACCCAACTTTTTGTATAGACACATCTGCCAGAGAACTAGATGTTTTTGAAGAAGAGGAAGACGAAAATGTAGATGAAGCTGATGGTGAATATGGCAGTCACTGTAATTTCTATATGTTGCATACTGCCATGTGCTGGCAGTCGAATTAAGGCATTATACCCTAAATGTGAAAAGGTGTTCTGGTTTGCTTTTTGAAGTAGAGTTGTATATATAGTATATTACGATGTGGTTTTGCAGAGTATTTCTGTACGTGTACATGTACATGTACATGTACATGTCTCAATGCATGTCCATGTGGTTATTGACTACATGTATTTTATGTGGTGCTGCTGTTTAATGCTCTTCATCAGGGCTTGGCTATTCAAGATTACAGGTCTGCATTGAACTTTTTCTAGTACATTTCTCTATATTTTTACACAGTTTTCTCTTCTGTATTAACAGTTGTACAACATCTCGTGAAGAAATATGGACAAGGCCAACTAGTGACAGAGACTTGCGCAAAGTGTGGGTACAAAGATGAAATGTTTTCAGCTGGTGTGCACGAAAGTCCAAGTGGCTGTGTTCGAATGTATACAGAGGATGATAAATTATCTTGCCCAAGGTGCAGTACTAGTGACACACAAGACACAGGTACTGGTTTTGAATTACACAATTATGTGTGTATGTACATATATGTAAATTTTGATTGTCTGTTGCAGTTCCTGCAATTTCTGTTGGGACATTAATACACCCCTGCAACTCATCTCCCCAGGTCCACCTCCCTACTAAGATAATAAAATAAACATAATTCTTTATTTTCCTCAGAACCACATGAGAGAGAAAAAGTCCTCCCTGTTCTGCCAGCAACAAGCCAAGCATCAGAACACACTGGTAATGTTTCCAATTGAAGTTTATAAGGGACTGATCAGAAACTAGCAGGAGGGTGGGGGTGGAGAAAGGGGTTGGTTATAATTTTTTGAACAAAAAAATAATGGAGGGCCCCACAAAAATGGGAAACTGAAAAAGGGTTGGTTATACTAGGGAAAAGGTGGAGGTTTAAAATGATCCATACTTACATGTATTGTCCGGGAGGGTTATACATTTTTAGACTTTAAAATTTCATTCTCCACCCTGCGAATTTCTGACCAGTCCCTAAATTTGCATATCTTTTTTTCTATATATGGATTAATATTTTATACTCTATAAGTTTTAATAATTATATTTTTATCTCTCTTTATAGGTTCTGTTAATAACGACAATGGCTCTCTTGAAAGTGCTAAAGCTAACACAAACCTCCTGAAATTGAAACGTAAAAAGAAGAGCAACTTCGAGAAAGGGATAGAAGTTGTATGTGAAAAGTTCAACAATTCATCCAAAAATGAAATGGAGTGGTAATTATCAAGCTTAATAACCAGTTCACAGATTTTTCCGACATTTTAAAAGGGATTCATAATAATTTAACATGGACATTTTGGAGGGTTTTGGACTCAGGCAATATTCAACACAAGAGAATTACATTTTTAGTATAAAATCTTGCCGCACAGGAAATTTGACATTGTTTGAGTAAATATTCAGTAGATGCGACAGTCCAAAACTCTCCAAAATCGAACATTTTAATTGCACCTCATCCAATATGTTGGAAAAACCCACAAACTGGTCAGACTGTTGTTTGTAATAGAGGTTGGAGACTGAAATGGAAGGAACACATATTCTTGGTCTATAAAAATGTATCTTCCTTATTTTCCTACCAGAACATCCGTGACTGACAGAATGATACAGCTATTGTGTGTCAGGTTATTAATTACCATAGGAAACAGTTGAACTCTCCTAACCCTCCCCCTTCCTTCTACATCAGCCTCATGAAAATGGATGATGCTCGACACAAACGAGAGGTTGATCTGCACCTGAAACAGGCCCAACTTGAAAACGAAAGGAGAAAGCAGGACAGGGAGCATGAATTGAAGCTTTTCAGCCTGCTTATGGGGGCACAGTCTAACAGGGGAGAGTATCATGGAATGATGGACATGACAGCACCTCCTACCATGTCATATAATTATCCATACAACTGGAACCAGGGTGCTATCAGTTCTCCTTCAACAAGCAGTGCTAGCAACACTGGTGAAGATCTACAATATACTTCACTTTAGGGCCATGTAAACATTGTTTAAATTGTTTTTATTTTTCTGAATTTATTCTAGTTGTACTGATTGCTTGACTGATATGGTGACAGTATCCCAGTGACTTACAGTCAAAAAGGTCAAGCGTATTTCCATGTATTTCAAAACATTGTTTGTCATAATATGGACTTCACTTCCGCCATTGTAAAGGGAATCAGAGCTCCATGACATTGTTAAATAGTTGCCTACTTCGGTCACACCACATACTGTGACCTTCAAACCACTTTGTATTGTAGCCTTTGTTGTAAAATTCTCTCAAAGGTACAGAAATTACAAGTTCATACACTCCCTGCAGATTTCCCCCCCGCATTTTTATTATTATTCAAAGTCGAGATATACACCTCCTGTGGTTCAAGCCTTTTGTTTATTAATCCATTCAGAATTCAAGTTTTGAATCGAGGCTCATTTTGAATTTTGCAAGTTTTTCCAATAATGGACTTCTGGCTCTTGGGAGGAACGCTTGCCATGTTTTGACTGTAACCTATGGCACTTTGTCTTAACACCATGGCCAGTAACCGTTGTGTTAAATACACTAGAACTTTATCACTGATACAGAAGCATGTTATTTTACTTACATGTAGAAGCTTTAATACTGTTAGGCCATCATTAAACAAGATGATTAGACCCAAAACTGAACAATGTTTATTTATAACTGATATTCAACAGTTTTTCATTTTCAATGCGTAGTCTAGTTGCCTTAGAGTATCTTCTTTTGGGAAATTTTAATTTGTTATAACAATGGAGAAGAATACAGCCTCACTTTAATACTGTTATTAATAAAGTTATTGATGCTACATTTATGTTCTACACTGCAACTGTCGTTCATTATAGAGGGAAAGCCTTGAGTCATGTAGGCTTGCATATTTAACAAATAAAACCCTGGACACATCTATCCTCACGGCAGTCCTACTATGAACCACCAGAACCTTTGTTTGTACCTGCTTGTGACATAAAAAAATCACATAATGCAATTCGAATATTGGAAGAGTTAAGGTTTGCTATTTCAGGTACCTCTTGTAATTGTCGATCATCTGGCTGAGCTAAGCCAAAAGCCTGAACTTCAACCAACCAGTCATTGAGTATCTCTTCATGAGAGAGTTCACAAAGATTGTGCAAAATGCAAGAAGCTGCTACTGCTATGGCAACATTTTTGACATTCATGTCTACTCTCTTCAAAAAACGTCGAAATCTTCCTTTCCAACGACCAAAAGTGTTTTCTACGGTCATTCTTGCACGGCTCAATCTGTAATTAAAAACTTTGTGAGCAGCACAAGTGTCTGAGTTCTCAGGGAAGCCTTTCATAAGCCATGGTAACAAGGGGTAGGCTGGATCCCCTAAAAGGAGCGGGGGAATGCTTGTGCCATTGATGTCCTCAGAGAGATTTCCCATGAATAGCATCCCCTCGTTGCCCAGCTGGTACAAGTGAGAATTAGCCAAAATGCGTGCATCATGCACGCTTCCAGGCCAACCAATAAAAATGTCTCTAAAGAGATACTTGCAGTCAACAACTGCTTGCATAACAATGCTGTGATATCCTTTTCTGTTAATGTAGTCCGCATGGCTGTCACATGGACCAATAATGGGTATGTGGGTCCCATCTATCGCTCCAGCACACATAGGGAATCCCCATTTTTCTTTGTACACTTGTATTACTTCTAGAAGCTCGTCGCCTTTAGGCAGGAATACAAACGATGACTTCATAGTATTAACAATTGCATGAAAGACTTCTCTTACGCAATTACAAACAAATGAAGGAGAAACCCCGAACAAATTACCAATAGTGCGATACTCAGCAGTACTTGACAAATAGTACAGGGACATAGCTACTCTGCATCTTGTTGTAACAGCTGCACGCAATCTTGTATCTTTGTAGGTTATCTCACCCTGGATCTGATCTATAACGTACTGAAATGTATCTCTCGAAACTCTGAAATTCATGTACCATTGGTGATCATCTAAGGCGGCGTCGGCCATTAACAAACCAAGCATCTGTACGAGGGGACATCCACAAGCGTCGTACTCGATTACTTTGAGCAAGCAATATTGATAGCAATCTCATTTTCCTCTTTTTTACTAATTGCATCATGAAAATATCATAGATACTATAACTTTTTATCCCTAGGGAAGTGTTATTTTCCTTGTCAAGTGCACACCTTCTAGTTCTAATGAACCAAAGCAAAGCGCATTTCTTTTCCCAGCAAGCAGCCATGTTGGTAGCTAGTTTTGCGCATGCTCTTCTTTCTGAACTCTGCTATAAGGAATGCGGGCTCATGTAATCGTCCGTGCCGGTTCGGCGTTTCCAAGAGCGCCCCAAAACGGGCCTTGCTGTCGAGAATGCAAGTGTAAATAGGCCGTGCCGTACCTGAAGAGAGCGCCACCCGTGCCGATTTTCTGCCGTGCCGTGCCTATTTCTTTGTAGTGTAAATGGGGCTTAAATGTTATTTTTCCTGTGTTGCAGGAGACCATTGACAATATTGATGTGTTGTTTTTGATAAAACCATTTTTCTAAAAATGGAAGACTCCTATTGGGTTGTCAGTGGGTTGTTGACTCCTATTGGGAGTTATTTTTCATTCAACATTAGCTATGATCCTAGGAAAATAGTTATATACCAATATTTTGAAGAGCATTTGCTGGGAATTGAACAGCCCAAAAAGAGTGTGAAGTACCGTACACTCTGTTCCAAAGTATCGCTGTAAATTAACATACAAATTAACTATTGTACATGTCAGTTATAATTTACGCTTAAAGACGTCACATGGTCCATTCCCCTTAAAACAAACATATGTACAATTAGTAACGTTGGCAAGCCTTCTTCTCTCCAGTTTCTTTAAATGTGTATGAAGCTTGTGCCACCGGGTGATGCGTGAGAATGATTTTAAACCCCCAAATGAAATTAGGGTATTTGTTTTTGAAGACAAGCCTTATTTATGTATGCAATCAAAATGTATTGGTATAAATATGACCCAAATATAATGGGAGACAGGAATATATTACTAGAAACCGCAATGGCAGGGAGACCAGTGGTAATGTAATAGGTCATGAAGAGGCGGAGGGGTATGAAGTAGAAATGGCTGAAAGGTTATTTTTAAAAAGAATAGAACACTTGCCCTAAGTCTAAGAATCAAAATATAAAATATAAAGGAGCCAAAAAGACTACAGACAAGAAGCTTGTTTGGTACAGTTAGAGGCTAGAGTTATGTGGTATGTAGGAACAGTTGATGGGCCTACGAGAGACGCAGACGGCGAAGAATAAGCCGTAAAGTAAAAGAGACGTAAGTTGAATGGTTATTCTAGATACTGATTTAATCACCCCAAAAAGCCAAGCAAACATCTCAAGCGTGTGCAGTTCAAAAACGTCGTAAATCTCTCGTAGGCTTTTTTCTGGAAAAAAAAAACACGGAACGTAACCAAACTCTTACACACCCCTTATTTCATTTGTCTATAGGGCAAAAGCAGCCACAACGTCCACGGGCAATTACCGGCCCGGAAAAGTGTTGCAATTTTCCGCTAAATCGGAAACCCTATTTGAAATTTTCTTTTACATCAATGTGTGTGTATAGTTTTCCCTTAAAACAGACATTTATATATTCACCAGAAAAACCTTTTTCTTTAGTTAATTTACAGGTTTTGTCATATTATATATCAAATATATATCATACAATTATTAAGAAGACATATTTATATATTCACATAAGGTTTTGGATCTGCATGACCCAGTGGTTATCCATATTTGTGAATTGCAGTGATTATCAATATAAACATGACTGCCAATTAACTAAAAACCTATGGAAATTTATTAAAAACAAATTTAACATATTACTTGATTAAAAAGGTAGTTACACAAAGCTTAGTACAGGGGCTGATTATTGGTTCATTATCTGTAGTGCAGGTAAAAAGTGTGATATTTTATAATGCACTGTGTAATAAAAATTATATATATAATTAAATAAATATATAAATAATTAAATATATAAATGTCAAGTTCAAATTCATATGGATAGAGTGCTCGATACCAAGGTAGAGCAGGATGTAAAACGAGAAGACAAACTTAGATTACTTCATAGAACTTTGTTTCACTACAAATCTGTTTCGTATGGCAAGCGAAGTGTGGTTAGCTTCGCTTGCCATACGAAACAGATTTGTAGTGAAACAAAGTTCTATGAAGTAACCTAAGTTTTTCTTCTCGTTTTATATAATTAAATATATATACACTGAAACAAAAAAACTCTGCAAAAGACTTATATCATATATATATATATCCTTTATATTTCCATTAAATTTTCTTGACAGGTGTTGCTTTGGTAGACACAAAGAAACATAATAGGCTTTGTTTTCCTTTGTGTTTGACGGTAAGGAAGTAGGCGGGATTAAACGTGTCATGTAAACAGGCCCTTAGATGAGTACTGCTGACTAGCATTTCTGCGAGTTTAGGACAACTCATTTGCATAACGTCCCTTAAATGAAGTCATTTCAAGGATTTGTAATGCTTTTTATACTACGACCATAAATCGCCCAAAAATGGTTGAACAAGATTTAAGACACTTTACTGCGCCCAAATAAATGATTTCTGGCTAGGGCTTATAGGCACTTTAATTCCAAGTTCAACCGTGAAACTCTGCCATTTTGGCCTGCAATGTTTTGATCACACATTTTCAATAGCAAAAGCGGTAGCCGGTCAGTCGCCTTTCTTTAGTTGCTCGATAATCTAAAGGCCGGTTTACATGACGCGTTTACTCGGATCCCGGGGCAAAATGTGTCACGAGATGAAAATGAGTTGTTTTGTGTATGACTTTATCCCTCATAACATTACATTTTTTTTACAGGGAATGATCACAATCCAACTATAAAGAAATTTGATAAGAAATATCGCCGAGCTCCGAGCCACTTCGTGAATTTAAATAAAATGTCATAACTTTTAAGATTTTTTGCCAAATTCTGCTCAAATGTTCACAAACAGTACACAATTTATAGATACCACTGATAATGTGAAAAGTTGACCCGATCACACATACTAATGACGTATTTGTGACGTAAGTCATCCCCACTTTTTTGACATTTTGAGCCGGCATTACTCGAAATCTAGTCGAACGATTTTTTTTCAAACAACTGGAAACTGTTCGAACTTATAACACATACATACACAGTGCAAATTTTATCGAAATCCCTTGGGCGGAATTGGCCAAAATTTGGGCTCTGAATTTCTCATCTTACTAACGGTTGCCAAAATTGAAAGGAAAATTATTAGAATCCAAGCTGGTTAAAAGTATTTCCCAAAGATTAGTAAATCTTGATAGCAAACAAAGTTGTGCTACCAAAAACAAAACAAAAGTTGTGAATATTTCTTTCGGTAGAGTAGAAAAGTGGAAAAATTGCAAAAACTCAAAATCTACAAATTTCAGGTTTTCAAAGATAATTTTTTAACGTTTCTGAGCTATAAATTCAATCTTTCATAAGAGTAATACACCAAATCCTATCGCTGAGAAATATCTACAATTGGAGATATAATTTTTACATAGTGCTTTGTTTACATCTAGAGCGGCCAGTCGGCTGACTAATAGGCACGTGCATTCAAAAGTCGAGAAATTATCATAATGACCAGGGAGTACAAGAGTAACTAATTTCTGTAAAAATATGTATAGATTGTTAGAAACTGGTTGTGCATTGTACCTCCTAGTCATTACGATAATTTGTAAACTTTTGAATGCACGTGCATATTCCGTCAGTCAGCCATGGCCGCTCTAGATGTAAACAAAACATTCTCCAAGACCAATGATATTTTGATCAATAGGGAGGCATACTGGATTGCACAACTGTTTACATATCAGCCCCATGGTCTTAAAAAAAGGCAGGAGTTTAAATCTAAAAACCGCATCCAGTATAATAGCTAAATTTAGCAGACCGACAGTAAACCGCACCCCAGTTCGTGCGTTTTCCGGCTTACGATTCATTTATCTTGTAATTATAATATAGGCATTGTCCTTATAATTAGTACCACTGAGTCACCTTTCTTGTAAAACTTAAATCCTTTGGTATTCACACTTAGCTCTAGTATATAAGTATATAAGAGTACCTTGTAACTTGGCAGGTATTTTTAACCTTTTTAACTGATGAAGGCTCAGAAACTACCGTCATTTATTAAGGATGCGACTGAAATACCTTACTAGTATCTTGGGATGTCGTTGCCATGTTTCCGAATATTGACAATAATTTGGGTATTTCTGCTGTTCAGAAGGCTCCAGATAGCAGAGATGACAGTATTCCATCTACGGATTGTGTCATTGAGGCGGTTCAGATCTGTTTGAATTCCAACAATAGCTAATTTGCTAGTAGTTATTTTATTCAGAAGCATGGTACGGCTATGGGTCCCAAAAACGCATGTAGTTATGCAGATTTAGCTATGGGAGAGATTGACACTCGGGCTACGTTGGGAGGGCCTATCCGGCCGAATTTGTGGTGGAGATACAGGGATGATATTGTGGAAGTTTGAATTTACGGATTATATTAATTCTCTTTATCCCACAATCAAATTTGAGCTGGTTTACTCCAAAATCAGTCTGAATGTATTAGATTTAACGTTAAGCTTGAAAGATGGCTATATATCTACTGATGTTTACGCTAAGATAGCTCGCATCCTAAACAATGTAAGAAGGCTATTCCGTATGGAGTAGCTTTCAGAATTTACAGAAACTGTTCTTCGAGTGAGACACTAGAAAAAAGGTGTTTGGAGTATAAACAATACATTAAACACCAGGGTTACGATTCAGCACTCGTTGATAAGCAGTTTAGTAGGGCTCTTAGTACCGATAGGTCGGATCTTCTTAAGCCTAAGCAAAAGGCTAAAAAGAAATTAGTTCCATTAGTTTCAGATTTTAATCCTAGACTACCAGTAGTATCCAGAATTATAAGTCAACATTCTCATCTTTTATCAACAATGCCCAAGTTGAAGGAAATGTTTCCTAACAGATGTATTATACCAACTTTCAGGAGAACTAAAAATTTGAAAGAACTTCTAGCGCCTTCTGGTTTCAAAACACTGCCTCATTCGGAGCGGCATTCACAAGAAGGGTTGCTTTAAGTGTTCTAAGAAATGTGTTCTGTGCCGAAACGTTTTGCAACAAGCGGTGATTTTCAAAAGTTCTGCCACTGGCAAAATTTATAAGATTAAAGAGAAAGTGGGCTGCTCGTCTACAAATATAGTTTATCTCGTTTAATGTATCAAGTGTAGCTTGCAATATGTCGGTTCAACTTCAAACCAATTCAAAGTTAGATTTCGAAATCACAAATCCGCTATGGTTACAAACAAAACAACTTGCGAGGTTGCCGCACACTACAATAAAATTCCTCACTGCCTTACATATTTTAAATTCATTAAAGCTCTTAACTAGAGAAGCTTATTGGGCAGCTCAGCTGCATACACTTCATCCTTACGACCTTTCAGTCTTTTTGGATTACATAACCTATATTGCTAGAAATTAGCTAATTATTACCTTTTTCACTTTAGATTTAAATGACTTGATCCTTACGTAAGTGTTGTTGCAGGTGACATGATGTTATTGTCATTCGATTTCTATAGGTAGCATACAGTTACTCGCCTATATCAGCTGCACCCTACTGCTGTAAATAACCTTTTTTAATTTTAATTTTTTAACTGAAGAAGACCGAAAATCGAAACGTTTTTAAGAAAATATTGGACCCATCAGAAGTTGACTGCTCTTTCTTTCTTTCTTTCTTTCTTTCTTTCTTTCTTTCTTTCTTTCTTTCTTTCTTTCTTAATATACGTTATATATATATATAACTGCATGTGTATGTGTTGGGTGGAGAAGGATGTGCAATTCTACCATACACAAATGGGAAGTATAGTTAGCATAATTAATAGAGTTATTTAATAGCCCACAGACATTGGCTACCCGAGTATGTGACATCAGTAGGAACATGAATGATTGGAATACCATTGACCAGGGTCCACGAAATATCCATACCCCTGTCATGGAAGGGACTTCACCTAGTACTCCCCTTGCCCTCTGGAATTTCTTTTTTTCTCCCACTCATTAATTTTTCCTTATTTGCTGGAACATTTGACCCAATTTTCCAATGTCTTCTGGAAGGATGGTGGATATTTTCTGGGACTACACAATTTTGGATAATTATTAACTACATGTAGCTGCCAATAAAAGATAATGTATGTTTGTCAATGTGATCTTAATGGAACTCCATAAATTTTTTTTTATATAAATTCTAACGTCAACAACGGTACAATACCTTGCTGTATTAAACATGGAAATACCAAATGTTGACTTTCCAGTATGTGTATAGGATGTGTATAGGTGACAAATGTTCCATTTGTCAGTTGTTTTTCAAAACCCCAGGAACTGGCTGAAAAACGCCTTCTTCTCCTCGTGCATTTCTCTGAGTAAACCAACTTTCTGTTCATCCACCCATCTTGGGATAAAGAAAAACAAAAAAGACATTACTCAAGGAAAACGTCACGTGGTCTGAAATGGGACAACAAACAGCCAAGCTGAAAGGCTCTATTATGTGAATTTGAATTGTTTTCAGATACGACAAGGAAGAATGAAAAGGGTAACTCCTGAGGTTATTGAAGGAAAGGATACAGTTACAATCAGAGTCAAGAGTACCGAGGGGACAATTCAAAGAAGATTTAAGAGAGGGACGGGTTCTTACGTATGTATTCATAAGCTAAGTATTACTAAGGTGCTTTGCATTAAAATGCTGACTTAACGTCCTAACTATAAAGCATACATCTGATAACTTGTACAAATGTCCCTGATTAGTGAGCTTAAAGAGAGACTAAATACAATTTATTTCAGCGAAGGTAGTAATCCAATATTTAACTAGTACCTGTACCAATATGGAACCGGAGTAATTCTACAAAATGTACATATATGTCACAGAGGATATTTGTAATTTGACAGGTCCTTGTATGGTTATTGTTCTTACAAGTCAACATGTCAGCATGTAAAATGTGGATCAGTTGTCATTTTCCACGAGTTCTGAACTTTCTCCCCTCCCTTGTGTGTACGTTGTGTGTGTGATCCAGTGCAATGTGCTGATTGGTTGACAGATTTGCTTGTCAACCAACGTCTCAAGCATGCACTTCACCTCCACTGCAATCAAGTTATTTACCACTCCATAGTTATGTCCACAGTTTATTGTTGTCTACAGGCTCCGTGTTATATTAATTAATACAGTATTACCGTTGCTGTTTCCAGTTTAAATTGAACAGTGATATTTTCTGTAGCCACCAATTTCTTTGTTTAGGTGTTCGTTTATTGTTCGTACAGTGTTCGTGAGTACTTCGTAAATAATTTAGTCAGGCGTTCTTTGCATTTGTAGCATGTTGTATAATTTCGTTCGTCAATAATCGGTAAGTTAATCTGTCTGTAAGCTTTGAATTTGTCCTTTATCTTTATATTCGATGTATTGACATTTATTTGTATTTATTGTAGTAAACCTGCTAGAACAGCTTGAAATGGTACGAGTTTACGAGGCGAGTCATTAGCGCGGACTTAAAGCGAAATTGGTCGCTAATAGTTTACGATTTTAAATGACCTTCTAAGGAGAAGATTGATTGAAAATGGTCCAAGAAGAGGATAATAATTGAGTGGAAATTGGTCCGCTAGTAGAGTTAGAAGATTGGAAATTGGTCCAGAGTAATTTATACTGTACGGGACTGAATTTTGGACAGAATTTGCATAGGAATATGTCACAAGCCGAAGCGACCTGGTATGCAGGAATCGAAAGCATCAACAGCAAGATGCTGTTGAAGTATTAAGTCGTTCAGGATCAGGACTTATTGGAGCTATGACCAGAAGTTACAATGAGGTACAGTCGCTGGTAGAAAGCCCCAGCAGTACATTGAGTGACATTTTGTGCCTAATGACTGGGGCTTCCAAGGCCAGCTCTTCCAGGTTATCCACCATATCACGTAAAAAGGAAGAATTAGTTCTAGCTAAATTGAAGCTAAAACAGCTCAAGATTAAACAACAATTGGAACAGGAGGAACAGGATTTTAAGAGGAAGTGAGAGACGTTAGAAGCTGAAATGGAAGCCAAGCGAGCAGAGGTGTCGTTCCAAACTTACAAAGTAGTTGAGGCGGAAGAAAAGCAAATTAGAAGAAAATATATTACTCCCTTAAATCCTCAAGCAGTTGGGTTTGTTTCCCGACAACAAGAGCGAGCAGGGTCACAGTTGACAGAGGGACTACAGCACAGGCAGTATTCACAAGATTGTGAGCCTCGACAACTTACTGGTGGAGAGGAAATGGTACAAGCACTGCGACAAGTGGTTAGCACTCTTAAAATTGAATATTTCCACTTTGACGGAAACACCCTGAAATACATCACGTTCGTGCATAATTTCGAAACTTGTCTTGAAAGAGACAAGCCAGTATCTTGTGTACCATTGGTGGCTGAGGATTTATTGTTAAATGAAGAACTTATAGTTTTCATTTAGGGGTCGGTGTAGCCACCAATTTCTTTGTTTAGGTGTTCGTTTATTGTTCGTACAGTGTTCGTGAGTAGTTCGTAAATAATTTAGTCAGGCGTTCTTTGCATTTGTAGCATGTTGTATCAATTCGTTCGTCAATAATCGGTAAGTTAATCTCTAGATGTCTGTAAGCTTTGAATTTGACCTTTATCTTTATATTCGATGTATTGATATTTATTTGTATTTATTGTAGTAAACCTTCTAGAACAGCTTGAAATGGTACGAGTTTACGAGGCGAGTCATTAGCGCGGACTTAAGGCGAAATTGGTCGCTAATATTTTCTAACATTAACATATATATTCATATTATAGAAAGTCTATGACAGGGTGGGTAGTGAACCAAATTTGAAGACACCGCATTTCACTCTCCACACTTTCGAAAGACGACTGGTTGAACTAACAGATCTAGTGTTACTTGGGGAAACTAACATTTGCAGAAAGGGTATATATATGAAGATTTTCATTATAATTTACAGTTTCCACATGATATTTTAAAAAAATCCAATAGAGTAATAACTCTTCCAATTTCAAAGTTTTATGTAGACTTGATGTTCTTGATTTCAATAAACCTTTTTGTTAATCAAATAGATTAATGATTGATTGTGCATGTGCACTAGAGCATTCAGGCGATCACTGCTCAAACTTCTTAATTATGCAAATTATTTTGAGTGCTTCAAAAATAGCCCACTTTTGATATACGATCCATGTAATGTCATGCACAAAGCTGGCTCCGGCATGGCCAAATTAAATATATTTTTCATGGATAAAACGAATTATATATAATTTACACCGGAGCATCGGACACATTCGTTTAGATTTAGAAAATTTGGGCAGGCGAGGGCCACATGAGAACAGGCAATAGGATGTGAGTTCCCAAACTAGGCCTCACTCTTTTACATCCTTTCCAAATGAGCTGGCAGTAGAAGATACGGGGAGGTTGTTGTGCTGGTTAACGATGGTTTTCTCTTCATGAATAGCACAACATGTTCTTTAACGGCCCCCATTTATGAAGAGAAAGTCTTGGGAGATAACGTTAGCAACGTTATAACGTTATGTCCCCTGCCTAAGGATGGGGCTGGGCGTTGAACACACGCTAAACCTCCTGCATTCATGTCTGGTGCTCTACACCTGAACTACATGATTGTATTTGCCAATGTTTGTAACAAGTGAAACATATATCAAACGTTGGCTAGTGAGAATTTAATGTATCATCACCGATAAAGACACTGTTTGCTTTTAAATTGTTGTGGTTATGTCAGAAACAAAATGGTAAATGCGACAGCTGTGCATCCATCCACATACGGGAGGTTGCTGAAGCACTTGAAAAAACTCTTTAAACTTCTTTAAAGCTTAGCAACCTCCCGTGTTCATGCATAACTGGATGGATATTATTATTATATAGCTATTATAAAGTAATTTTGAGAGCTATTCTTAATCAATTTGTGGTCCATAACATCCTGTACGGACCTTCTGTCTACTTCAGCTCTCAAAGAAAATAACGATCGAAGCTATATAATAAACATCTTATTAACTTCGTTTGCTCGGTCCGTTACACAAGTTATGGATCCCCATTTTTCCCCTTTTTAATGCCGGCGCACTTTGCGCTTGGGTCAGAAAAGAGGAAACAAACTTGGTCCATAGCTTACGGTACAGACCTAGGTTGGACACAAAATAACCTAGGTTGAACTAAAATAACCTAGTTTGGACAAAAATAAACTAGGTTGAAAAAAAAAAACAGTTTGGACAAATTTAACCTGAAGTATTTTTTTAACTACAACATATTTGTTTTGAATTTAATTAATTCTATTTCTGATTAAAGGATAGAGAAGAAGTTGCAAGATTGTTGCATTCTGAGGTCAGTAATTCATTAAAATTAAAAATCATTACATGGTTGTTGGATGTAATAGGTACAGAACAAGAGGCCCTGAGTGGCCTTAACTCGGGCCACCTAGAAATAGGTTAATTAATTTCCAATTTTCTCCTATACAAACTCTGGAATTTCTAGTCCCTTCCGTGTGGGGGAGGGGGAGGGGGGGGGGGGGGGGGGGGTATGGATATTTTCTGGAACTACGCAATCACAAAAGCGTAGCATCCATGTTGTTTAGTATGACAAAAGTAGCTAATGAGGCATCTTTTGTTCCGCCATGGTGCAATCTACCAATTGGCGGGGAAAATAATCTAAAAATAGCCCAACTTGTAAAAACGCTGTGACAACTATATAGCAGGGTTTCATATATGAGATATGGAAGCTCCTAGTTATGGGCTCCTGACTTCTATGGTTTTTGTACTGCATTTTCTAAAGGTTAGGGTGTTTTCTATTGTTGGGTAGGCCAATACTATTGCTCGTTTCGAGAAGTTCCACCGACCCCTTTCCTGCCGCCGAGAGAAACCTCTGCCCACGAAACGATTACATGCGCCACGGTATCTCGATTTCCATTGGCCGAGAAAAACAATACGGTAAACATTGTAGATTCATAGATTTTAGATTGTCCATTTCCTATTGTTACGGCGAAGTGAAGAAAATAAAATAAATTTCCTTCTTCGAGGGGTATAAATCAAAGCTTTCTTTACGATAAATTACGGTAATTTCAAGGTCTTCTGTGCAGTTCAGCAAAATAATAAGAGAACAAAGCCGGAGTTTCAAGCTCGTTCGTCTCAATCGTCGGCAAACAGACAACTGCGTGACGACATAAATGTAGACGGCTGCGAAGTATACTGTGGGCAGTGCCATAATTTATGCTCTCCAGTTCTAGTTTTAGGACAGTTCGGTTTATAGTTACGGCTTTCCACGACAAATCCTGCTATTCTTTTGACTAGCTCGGTTTCCTAAATGACGATTTCAAGTTGCCTCCTTGGCCTTTATAAAGTCACATGACCACATACAGTTCAATTTACGGTCTATTTCATCCAGTTCGAATTACAGACACCATTACACTTAATAACATTTTAAGAGAAGGAAAGAAATAAGATTCGTGTGCGTATTCATATAAACACATATAAATTTCAACCTCACCAGTTCAGATAATTCCGTTTGCGTTCAAAGACAAGGGTCAATCACTGTTCACTTCCAGCTTTTGCGACTCTTGAGTCGAAGTCTTAGAATAAAAGCTCAACATTGGTTTGACTGGCTTCAAGACTTCCCAGTTGTATAATCTCAAGACAGACAAGAGTACTCCTATGGCAATTAGATTCAGCAGTACAGGCATTTTCATTCAGTTTCCGTGGATTATTCGGCCAGACTAGCAGCTGACTATGCGATAAAAAGATTGGATCGCCACACTCCTTTCGTAAATGTGAGAATTTTCCATCGAAAGCTCCTAAAAGTCCTGCTAGCCCTAGAATAGCTGAACATCTTGTTATTTCAGTCGAAGAGACCTTTGGTTTGAGCAAATAAGTCGGTAAGAATGGCTCAAATCTTCGCTCCCGTTGAATTTTGCCTCTAAAAATATATTTGGGAAGTGTCCACGAGCGGTGTCGAATCTGATTGGTTGATCTTGTCACGTGTTGAGTTGTTCATCGAACAATGGCTCCTGTGTAATCTGATTGGTTAACGGCGACTTCCGGGTCGACACAAAAATGAAAAAAGAAAAAAGAAAAAGAAACACTTGCGAAACTTGACTCGGGCCCAGCCTTCGCTGGCCCGAGTAATGAGTGGTCGTGCTTTATGTGATTTACAAACTCGAGCTGAAAGCAAGAGTTTGTAAATCCCATCAAGCACGGACACGAATTCTGTATCGGACTTATCAAACGTGTATATGTATAGAGTCATGTTTTCAGTTTTTTACGATATGACTTATTTTGGCCGAGAAAATCGAAGCAAAATGTAATGTACATTAGCACGAAATCTCTAGCAGATTTAAAGATCACTTATCGCTCAGAGAATTTCTTTTATTTTTGCTTTATGAATTATTGATAAACAAATTTACAAACTGATTACAATCCATGCAATTATTATAATAGGTTTTATTTCTTGGGAACTATCAATATACCAACAGCTTCATAGATACTATAATTGGTAAGTATATACTTTTTACCTATAACTATTGATATTCGTAATTAAGTAATTAACTAGTAAACATTATTTACAATGGACATTGCTTGATATGAATTCTTTATGTGTGCAATCATGAAACACCTGCCAGTATATGCTGAGTGCTATTAATATAAATAACATTCACTCAAATGATTATGTGTCTTCGATAGGGACCAGCGACAACCGGACTACAATTAGTGACTGGTCAAGTGCAAGCCAACAGGAAATTTGGGTGGTAAAAAAGATCTGATGTGAAGGTAAAAAAGTCTCATAATTTCACATTGATAACCTCTTCAGTCTAGTAGGCTCATGGTGCCCTCAGCTTTACCCCTTTCCACGTCAAAGCTCCCGATTAAGAGAATTGAAAGCTTAATTTACTACAAGCTATTACAAAAAGGGCAATTATTGCATTTATTTTATACATTTTCAGACCAAACACACTGTATGGAAGTTGCTGTAAAAATGACTTATTCAAGGGTTATATGTTGTCGCTTTTCTCTTCTTCTTTTCATTTCATTTTTCTTTTGACTTGGAAAAAGGAGTGAGAAGTTTTTTCTCCTTAGATAGGAAAATGGGGGTTCCAGAACCCCTCTGCTGGCAATGCCCCTGTTTTTAATTAAAAACATTTACTAAAAACAATTATATGACAGGTACCAGTGGCAACCAAACTACAAATGACCGGTCAAGTACAACCCAACAGGAGAATGAGAGGTGAAGATAAAAAAGTAACATAATTTAACATTTATAAACCGTTCAGTCTAGTAGACTGTTATCCCAGGAGACTGGTAGTGCCCTCAGCTTTACCTCTTTCCACGTCAAAGCTCCCGATTAAGGGAATTCAAAGCTTAATATTACAAAAAGGGCAATTACATTATCAATGTTCAGACCAAAACGCACTGTAGGTGAGTTGCTGTATAAATTAGTTATTCAAGGTTATATGTTGATTGCAGACTGCATTACCCAAAATCAGAGCATGTACCTTTTTCATAGTATTTTTTCCTTGTGTGCTCCATATATGAATTATATATACACTGTTTTAGAAATAAATCATTGGTGTTATAAGCAGAAAAAAAATAGGTTTAATGTCTTTTGTAAAGGTAATCAGCAACAGAAGAAAAAGAGGAAAAGAAGAAAGATGCAAAAACTTGAAACGGAGGGCAGAGCAGCAGATCAGCAATAAGGAAGCAGGCTGAAATGATAAGCAATAAGGAAGCAGGCTGAAATGATAAGCAATGAGGAAGCAGGCTGAAATGATAAGCAACAAGAGGCTGTATGCAGCCTGTACTCGGGGCCATATCAGTCCTAGGCATTCTGGTCTGGTTATCTTTGTGACTGGGTTGATGGGATTCATGTGGTTTGTACTAGCTGGGTTGTGATAAGCCGTGACATAACAAACCAGTACAAACGAGTGGAGGGAGAATACCTGGGAGTAGGCTGGGGCCATATGTATTAGCAATGTCCTAAACGAATCAAAGGTAGCCGTTGGCAAACTCGTGGTTTAGCTGTACCTATGATAAGCCCCTTTTGCGTTCAGGAAAATGAAAAAATGGCGCCATGTTTGTTATATGTGGGAAAGTTACGTGATTTGTGTAGGTGTGGCTGAAGACAAAGTAAAGCAGACTATGGCCCATCACGGGTAAAAAACACAGTTAGAAGTTTCAAAAATTTCGAATGTACAATGGAACAGGATTTTTCGAATTAGAAAAACCGGTCGGAAAAACTGAGCACAAACCACCCGGTTATTAGTAGCCTCGATTTCAATTCTCAAAACTGGCAAAATGGCCGACTCGATGCAGCTTTTGTTAGCCTTTGACTTAGAAGATGATTTCCAGTTAATGAATGCTCTTTTAGATGAACAAGACGACGTAATTATACGGAGTGCTGTGATCTGCTTTATGCGGTAGATTTAAAATTCACCATTCCCATCTAGTTTGACTCTAGGTTCTTCTAACGTAAACACAGTTATCCAGCAAGATTGTTTCTAGCAACATGACACTGCTGGTTGATACTCGCAAAGTGATTTAGTGTTGCATGAAGCGATAGATTGTCAAGTGCGTTGACAGTATTTTAGGCTGTGAGAGTTTGAGCCGTTCCTTGCGTTAATAAGTTCAGAATGTTGGCTATTATGATGATGCAATAAAACGAAAACGCTTTCGTATTCATTCATATATTTTGCGTTTCTTTTGTCATCCCCTCCCGAGGGACATTTGATCAAGTAATACAGCCCTGGGTAAGGATATTTAGCAACTTTTGACATCATATTTTTGCCCAAGCGTGCGCAATTTGATTGTGAAAATCACCAAAATGTCAAATCCCCGCCCCTGCGGTACCCCCCTCCGCCGGCTTAACATTGATAGGTGCATAAGCTTACTACCATTTGCAAGCTACCGTTAAGCGTGAACCTTTTTCCGCGTTCGTTTATGTTTGAAACTAGACGTCTGGCGTGCCAAACCTGTGCAATTCGTCGGCAAACTAATTAGTTTCAACTTTGATGTTGAAAACCTTTGATATGTCTTCTACCGTCGTGCAACTCAGATTAAGCCAAGAGAGAGTTATTGTTTCATCATCATTTTATTATTTAACTCGTGTGTACAAAATAGCAAGATTATACTAATACAAATATTAATGATAATAACATTTACTTACAGTTTTGAACAAGTTAGTTTACAAATATAAGTACACAATTGAGTAAGGGCCGCCCTAAATAGCAGAGCTAATCGAGAGAATGACCCTTTTAAGCTAAAAAAAATTAAAGAGAAGAGAATGCGATCAAGTTTATACACATTTTTTTTTTTATAAAATAGTATTTCTCTAGTAGGAAAATAACACGTACATATATTCAGTTAGTGTGAGTATAGTTATCTATTAAATGAGTTTACATCTCTAATGTTCAAAGGAAGTGAATTCCATGTTTTAGGTCTAATATATTTAAGCGATCGTAATCCATATTGAGTCGTTGTAACAGATTCCAAATATAGATTCTTCTTCTTAGATTGACGGGTACTATAGGAGTGTACACAGGAGACATATTTAAAAGTATTTTCAAAACAAATAGGAGTTAAATGACGAGTCCATTGAAATACAAAGCAAGAAATTTGGAGAGTAACAATATCAGTAAATTTAAGCAGATTTAGTGATTTTAAAATAGGTTCAGAGTGCGAGCGTGGTTCTGAAAAGGTTATAACCCTGACCTATTTTTTTATTATTATAGAAATCGGATTTAAATAACTAGAGTAGGTCAGACCCCAGGCTTGGATGCCGTAATTAAGAAATGGGTAAATTAGTGCATTATATAACATAACTAACACATCTGTATTAACAAAATGTCTAATCTTGGATAGAACTCCAACAGTTTTAGACAATTTTAAACACAGTTGACTTATGTGAGGTTTCCAGTTAAGGTTCGAGTCAAATGAAACACCAAGATATTGAACTGAATTTACTTGACTAATATTAGTATCCTCAATCTTAATATTAAAAGTTGAATAGGTTTATTCTGATTAGAATGAAATAAAATAAAATAAGTTTTTTGTATACTTAGAGCTAACCCATTTGCTCCCATCCAATTGTCTTGCATCTCTCATAATTCTGAGCTTCCAAAACTTTAACTTGAACCGACATTTATGATTTAGCGCGTAGCGCGAAGGAAAATCTAGCTGAAAAGTTTCCAAACCTGAATCCCACTCGCTGAAACGTGAAGGCGGGACATGTCAAAGGTTGTCATGATCGCGGTTAAATTGCAAAGGTTTGGGACGCCAGACGTCTAGGTTTCAAACATAAACGAACGCGGAAACAGGTTCACGCTTAACGGTAGCTTGCAAATGGTAGTAAGCCAGTTAATACTTAAGGCTTTAGTCTAGTTTGAGAGTTATGTATGCTTTTGAGTAGATTTCTCAGCAATTATCGTTTGTCTTTTAAAATGATTTCGAAGGAAAGCAGAAATCACTTTCGCCATCATCGGCTTCCCCTAAGGGAGGGGAAAGTCCCTATATTTCCCCACACGTGGGACACTTTTAAGCAAAGTCCCCAGTACTAGAGGGCCATGGGGCAAGGCAAACTCCCAGCAAGAGTTACATATAACCCTCGGCTTAGTTGCAGAATACCCTCTCCACTCAGTTGAAAACTGCGCTAAATTATCCACTTTAGTTCAGGTGTATTTAGACTCATTCTATGAATGATTTTGGGTCGAAATGGTTAGGTTTTTATTTTTATTTCAGGGTTAGGTTTTTAGAATGTTTGTATGAAAAAGTTGAGAAATGAATTATTAATGAACCAAAGGAGGGGGTATTCTGCAATAACTCCCCACGTTGAAGTGTAGTCTGAGTTGAGAACAACACTTTCAAAAGTCCCAAGTCACAACTAACATTATGTCCGGGGGGTAGGGGCATTTGATTTCCTAATAATTATGACCATGAGATGGGGCATTTGAATAACCTTTTTGGAGGGAAATTTGAACAATTCAATCCCAAACAAAATTCAAATGCCATCTTAGATTTTAAGTAGAACTCATTCCCATCTAATTTGCGATGCATCTCAACATACATGTACAGCTAGCCCACAATTAAAATAATTATTCCCATGAAAAATACTTCATGCAAAGTCTCCACATTTTCCTCCACCCCAAGCGAATGAATTTGTTTCAAAGTTCCCCACCTACAGCTCCCCCCCCCCCTCAGGTAAGCTGATGACAACAAAACGTAGGTACAGTGTAGGTACCAAGTGAACATAATATCTTTCTTCAATCCATATTTAGATGCAAAAAGATCAAAGTCCAAAGAGCTTTTGCTGTGTTCACACCATTTGAAATATACATGTATCACTGTTTTTTGTTGTTGTTTAGCAGTAATTATTAAATTTTGTTTCAATTGGATTTTAGACTGAAAGTGCAGAGGAGTTCTTGAATAAGCATGGACTTTCTATACTTGTCCCAGAACTAGTGGAGAAGAATAAGGTACATGTAAATGAAGACATACAATGTCTAAATAAATGGATTTAAAGTTAATCCTGTTAATAGCCACTGCTAAAGTGCATTAGCATTAGTGCCCACACCTGATATTTATTTTATTCAAACCGCAGTTTGAAACTGTTGAAGATCTGGTCTTACTGGTAAGCAATTTTAGTGCCATTGAGCACATGAAAATACCATTTGCCTACACTCTGAAGCTGAAGGCGTTGATAAGCCAGCACTCAAAAGGTAAACAATATTGTTCTTCTTGTTAAAAGGTACATATACATGTATGTATACATGTTACTAGAAAATCACCAATGCCATCTAATTAATATTAATCTGGATCAGTATAATTATATGTAATTGTACAAGACCTCGAAAATTAAGAATTAATCATGCATGCTTTCAAACTTTTCACCAAATTGCCTGTTGTCATTTGCAAAGTGATTAATTCTTAATTTTCGAGATCTCATATGCGATTACTTGTTTATAATATAGAGGACAAAGGTTTCCGAGAAAAAGACATTGTAAACACAGTCTACATGATCTGTTGGACATGTGCTCAATGGAAAACCTGATCCAACATGACTGAGACACTTTCAAACTTAGACCAACTGGCCTTGCTCTGTACACTCTCTTCACATTCTGATAATAATAACGGTTACTGTAAATGAGTAGACATAATACATGTACAATAACACATTTTCGATTTGTCTTGAATAGTTTATTCGCAGTTGCTGTGAAGTAAAAAATATTGTGTAAGTCAACAAATTTTCCAGCGAATTGCATCAAACCCGACAGAAAACCGCGATTTTTTGACTTTAATAATAACTATCAATAATTTTTAATTACAGACAGGTTTATAAGCGGGAACAACAAGCTTTTGAACTTATTTTGTCGCAGTGAAAAATATATGCCAAATACCAGTTTCACTCAAAATCTTCTTCACAAATTTGTAAAATAACGTTAATTTTAAAGGGGCTGTGTCACGGTAGGACTTTACATTAGTTTTTCCGGGCCGGAAAGAGCTATTTCCACCAATTTTGATATGAACCTCTCGGCCATGTGGGATGCTTAAAATAAAAGCAAAAATTACTAATAAACAGTGTATATAAACAGTCTCCAGGGAAAATATTGAAAATACTTTCAATCAAGCATTAAGGGAGGGAAGTTTAACTGTTTGTATCCAATTAACAGCCACCAACCGAGCGATTACTCGATACATGCGCAGTACCATGACATAGCCCCTTTAACAGTTAGTTGACCTACCTATAAACTTTGTGCTGTCATGAAATGGTTGAGAAATCCTTATTTGTTTGGATTTTTGGAGCAAAAGTGCACACTTTCTGAAGGCAAACTAAATATTCTCTGCAAACTTTGATTACGCGAAGGCTGTTGTTAAGTAACCAACTTCCAATCAGATTTCAGTAATCAGGCCATTGATTAAGAAATATTGCCCTACTCGTAAGCCAATCAGAATTATTCAGTACATGTAATCATGCCCCCTATGTTATAATAATAGTGATAATAATATGATACATGTAATACTGAGTTCTAATAGTGATGATGGTGATAATCTGCATAAACCCATTACTGGGTTATAATAATTAACTAGCAAGGACCCATTTTACATGCTTTGCGTGGTCTGGCTATGGATAGGAATTTGTGTGCCGTTTTGGGGGAGCGGTGCTTTGCACAGCTCAACAGCTCGAGCTGTATGTGGTAAGAGCGTTTACACAAAGATGACCAACACTTAGTGTATTATTATATAAGATTAGTGGATTACATGTATAATAAGTCATTACTGGGTTATAATACATAAATCATGTTTTACATACTCTCATAATAGTGAACCACTTTGTATCAGTTACAGATGTTAAAGCTGAGGTTTTAACTGTGCCACCCCCACCTTCACAGATAAATGAAGTAACTGTAGAGGAGAACAAGCCCAAGGTGCCCCCAAAGGAGCTTAAGAAAAATGAGCTGCTGGAGCTGTGCAAAACCTCAATGGATGCACAGTATGCAAATGCCCAGTACAACAAATTTGTTGGTACCATTGCTGGCCTTGTAAATAAATACAAGACTGATGGAAAGCCAAGAAAAATATTTCATGTATTCAGTAATAATTCTAGAAAATAGTTTCAAGGGTTAACTGAACCCTAAAATCAACCCAATGTCTATAAATATTTTTTCACGATCTATCATATTGTAATCTGTTTTATGACAGCTCAGTATCAAGTTCAAAAATACACGCCAATGTAAATTTTCTTCATTGTACCTGAAGAAGGCTGGTGTGGCCAGCCGAAATATTGTACCACTAAATTCAAAATTCTACGTTGTATCGGTCTTTGCTTCTTCATGGTTTTATAAGCCATTTATGCTATAATAATAGTGACACCTGGTGCAGAAAAAAGTCGGAATTTGGGCTTCCTGGAGGCTGGGAGTCACTATTATCCTGGCATAATGCTCGTTTATTTTGCCTCATAATGTGGACAAACCTCATAACACACTGATTGTACTTACAGTTAGTTTTTCTTTTACTTTTAGTTCTGTGGTGATGGAGGTTTAAGGATATGTGGGGAAACCAGAGCAGAGGATGCAAAAATAAAGTCTGCACTTGTTGAAGAAATCCTGGAAATGCCAGAGGTTAAGATGTTCTACAGTACTTTGCAAGTTGGAGATAGTGTTGTGATGCTCTCACGGACTAAAGGGAGGGCTATCATTGGAAACAAAATTTCGCACTGACGAAAAGATTCAGCCTACAAACCAAAAGAGGTAAATGTAAATATGAATGGAAAGGCAAGATTGTTGATGCCTGTTATTCCATGTACAAATTGCCAAAGGCTGACAGCAAAATGAATCATTGAAATGGCAACCCCAATATTCTTTTGATGTTGATTATTGTATTGGTGCTCTACAGGTGCCTCAAAGAAGAAGGAAAAGAGCTATTACAGAGGTACATGTATTATTATTACTCGAATATCCTATCTGCATCAATCCCAATAATGCATTGCTTATTTCTAACAGAGAGAGAATCACATGGATGTCTTCCTTATTATTATATATATTGTTTTCCCTTAGAGTCTTTTAAAAAAATGAAGTACTGTAGGTTAAATGTGCTGAAGTATAGGTTTAAAGATGTTCATGGCTCTTGTTATTGGTGGATGGTAAATTAAAATTTTCTGACTGAAATGCCACTGACTGGCTGGTTGTGAAAAGGCTGCCTTTATAAACCCAGGGCTTGAAATTAAATCTGGTCACAATTTTGCAACGACATGTACACTGTAGTTACAAAAATGTAGATGCAAATCAGAAACAAAATTGTTGCAATCTTGGGAGTACTTACATGTACACAAATTTAGTTGCAAATCAGACACATTTTTATGACTGGCTGAAATATTCTATTCTCATTTGCAACTGTATCAGTAACAATGAGCCCTGGAAAAATATTTTTTTGTTTGTTCAGTTTTTAGTATATATTTTCTTGTATTCCCATGTTTTCATGATAATTTTAGGCATCCAACAAGCCCTAAAATCCAGGGAAAAAATCTAAAAAGGTAAATTTATGCTTCTTTAAAGTACACTGTATTATAATTTTCATTCTTAATTTCTCTGTAGCCTATCACATACATGTAGTGGTGGCATGCTTATTTGAAGAATTAATCTATTTTGCCAACTTTAACAAAAGAAAGCTAGGCCCTTATTTTAAAGTCTCATGGGGAGGTGCTGCATGTATATTTATTGTACTGAATGCAGTATTTCCTCGAATAAGCACCCACCCTTTTAGTCAAAATTTGAAATAAGCTCTCCCCTTGAATAAGCACCTCCCTCCCCATCACTTTTCCAGTTGGGCTATTACGGGGATTAAAGCCAGGGTTAATACAGTTTACACAGCAATTCAAGCCAACCAACATCCAGTGTTTGTCTTGTTCCTTTTACTTTTACAAGCAATGTTTAACCTAAACTATGCGATTATCAAAGTAGTAAACCAGTTTCTTTTCTTCCAAGTCAATAAGTGCTCCCCTCGAATAAGCTCCCACCCTTTTAGCCACAATTTGAAATAAGTGCCCAGGTGCTAATTAGAGGAAATACAGTATGTTCGCTTTTCATAATTACAGTAGAATCCAGATATCTCTAACTTGGTTATCTCATACTCCCCGCTATCTCAAACAACATGCTGTTTCCTGTGGATTTGCCCCCGTTTTTTTTCAGTCACTATCAGCTATCTTGCAAACACCCTCCTACATGTATCTCGAACAGTTTGTGTCTTCCCTTGCCCTAAATCAATCCCAGCTATCTCAAACTCAAAATGTGATGCTTCTTGTGGTGGTGGAGGTCGGGATATTATCTGTAACTATCCAATGGTATTCACTAGACTGGTTATTACTATAGACACCTACATGTACATGTATAAACATGATTATATCTAGATATGCGATGCATGTACTGAAATAAAAACTACTGACTTTTATTTCTATCTAGTCTGCAAAGACAAGCTCAAGTGCAGCATCTCAAATAAACTTGCAGGTGTGTAGCTACATGCAAATATTATTAAGAGTGGATATTGCTATAACGATAATCATACAATGGTTTCCACCCCTCCCCCCTTATATTTCTAAACTTTGCAGATATTACACAAAATTCACAAATAATATGTTGTATCCATCATGTTTAGTACCAAGACTATGATTTTGATGCTGCAACTTTATTCAATCCCTTTTGGGGGAGGATACTGCTATTAACAGCAAATGCATATGCTTTATCACCCCTCCCCCATCAGTTTTGCAAGGGTTGCATATCTTACCCAAAATTTGAAAACAATGGTTGTTTGTCGTGTTTAGTACCAAAACTATGATTTTAAAGCTACATCTTCATTCAACATATTTGTAATGGGGAGGGCAGCATTATTAACAGGAAATGCATATGGTTTTTCACCCCTCCCCCCTTTGTTTTCCAAGGTTCGCAGATCTTACTCGAAATTCGAAAACAAGATGTTATGTTTGTCGTGTTTAGTACCAAGCAAAAAGCGAGAAAAAACTGCTGAAACTCATGTGCACGAGTAATACATCAAAAATCTGTTCTAGTTGGGCGAAACTACATAAGATAGGCTGTTTTTTATATCAACTATGCACTAGATACCGAACATTAATTGATTAATTATTTAATGACCATATTATTTCTATGATAATCATTAGGAATTATTATTATTTTATTATTATTATTATCTTCAACCATGCAATGAAATAATATGTCAAAAATTAATCCATAAAATCAAGTACCATATTTTTTTTCTGATAATTGCTTTTGTTTCAGACTCCTAGTACAAACTCCACCTCCACCAATACTGCACAGGAATTAGAGGTTAGCATACAAATCCAGCTAATTTTCACTGTACCAATATGCAATGTGCTTTTTATCATTCAATGGGTATGTATCTGCATTAAAGCCATTTATTTGCCATTCTGTGTAAAATTGGTATTGCAAACAGGTATTACACTACCTATTCACACAGTATTGGTTTATTTTCTTTTGAAAGGTTTTGCCGTTTTTATACTATGGATGCACAATGCATCTGGACGAACTTGGGCAAAGATTATTAATGCATCTTTTTATGCGATTCTAAGTTTGTCTTGTATAAAGATGGGCAGATGACACCATTATATGACCAGACACACTATTTGCTTTAATGCATTTTGAACGACATACTATTTGAAATAGTTTGTCTAGACGTATAAAGACAAGCAACAGACGAAGAAAGCAAAAAAATAACTGCATTGCCTGAAGCCAGCGCCGATACACCTTTGACTCAGAATTCAAGATGGGAGCTTGCAGTAAAAAAGCTTTGTACTAGTGGATGACTAGAATACACTCGCCAACTTGCATTGACACTCTAGCATTAAAGAAATCCGCGAAACAGATGGTCTTTGGACTCTATCACCCTCAAACAACATCTTTTTGCAAAGGGAGTTTGTCTTATGATTCGCTTGGCCAAACGGTGGAGTCTGTTGAACGATGATGATATTCGTTTTCAGTTATTGTTTATTATATAATCAGTGGCCTTTAATTATTAGTACAGGTATTTAATCTACAGCACATCAAACTCGCGAAATAGCAGACACATTCGAAGCTGAAGGGGGTTTCCGTGGAATTGTCGGCTTACTTGACAGGACGCATGTCCGTATCCGTGCCCCAGAACACGAGCCAGATGCCTACATAAACAGAAATAAATTTATTTCACTGAATGTTCAGGTGTTATTATTGTTTGTGTTGTCATTTGAATCTCTTGGGATTGATTGCCATTCAAGAGTGAAAGCTTTATTTTTATTTCTGTATTGCTTAAAGTGTTCTAACAATCATA
Organism: Actinernus sp. WN-2022; assembly: GCA_030867875.1. Taxonomy (NCBI): domain Eukaryota; kingdom Metazoa; phylum Cnidaria; class Anthozoa; order Actiniaria; family Actinernidae; genus Actinernus; species Actinernus sp. WN-2022. The sequence continues at coordinate 39,158,063 of JAOWCC010001501.1, forward strand.
ATAAAATCATAAGTACCAGAAAACAATCCCTTTACTTTTGACGAAATGAAATTCATTTTTTCCACTGATTAAGATATGTAGTGTCATTTCCTCTCCTTTGATACTTCGCTGTATTAAAGGATTAATTGCCCTACACTGGTAGCAACTTGATTGACATTAGTACCGCACCTTTAGGGTATGCCCATATTGGATTACATAGTATGTAGTGGCCTTGCTGTGGCTTTAGTTATTCAGTTTGTTACAGATTATTGTTATTTACAGTTTACTTCATTGTACGCGTAGTTAGTTTCTATTTTATCATAACCTACTATCATGGGTCGTCCACGAGAATGTCCTGATTGTAAATTGTCTACAAAACATCATTACTTTGGCTCCCCTGGCCCAAATTGCGATGGAGCAGCGATAGAAGGGCCGTCGTCGGCAGCAACGAACACCGCCCCCGAACCATCGCTTCTGTCCGTACTCCAAGCGGTTGAAGCTCTTTCTGCTAAGGTTACCTCACTTCAGAAAGAGCAAGACGTTCTTCGAAAGTCCGTCGCCGCTAGTCCGGCTGCCACTTTGCCTTCGACAGAAGTCAACGTGAGCGATTTAAGAAACATGGAGGGTCTAGTTACTCAAGCGGATCGCCAGTTGGCCTCCTTGGGTCTTAATTCTGACGATGAGAGCGACTCCGAGAGTGTTGTGGAAGCTCGCCGTTCCAGCACTGCCAACTCGGGTAAGTTGAAATCCGGTAAAGAGACAAAGATTACAAGCGCCGTAAGAACTCCGCAACATTGGCCGCACAACCACGAGTTTTTCGCGTGTGAGGATATAACACTGGCGGAATTTGTCGCGGGATTTGGCCAGACTTTGTTGCGCCCAGAGATATCTGAAGTGGAGACTAAGTCTCGCCTCAAACACATAATAGTTATCATGTATCTCGCAATACAGTACGATTGGGCTGCTGTGTTGCAGTATCATGAAGCTGTTCTGTTGAGCGTGGTCTACTACGCTGGGGGGACTCTTTCACACATCTCGAGAGCAGTACTCTCTATGGCTCTGCCAAGTCTTCAACATCTACATCACGTCTACCCCAATCGTCTGCTACGCTACCAGTGTTGTTCTGCCGTGATTTCTAGCGCGGCACATGTACTCACCCGCGCGATCATTATGGCATGAAGGGAATCCAACGCTGGGTCCGCCATATTTGCGCGAGCTGTTGGACTACCAACAGGAAGCAGGAGCGGCACCGTGAAACACTTCGTCTTGTCCTTGCTTTACGGGTTCTACTGATCGGGATTCTAATGGACCCTCAGGTCAAACGTGACTCGAGACTTTATACCCGCACGGTGGGGATGACTCATTTCTTCATGTTATTGCCCATGATATAAATATTGTTGTGCGCGAGCAAGACAATAGATCAAGACTTTCAAGTTTACATGATCGAGACTTTTCCAGTGTCTATTCAAGATTTTCTAGTGTACAAGATCTATACTTTTCACCTTTCATCATGCTAGTGCTATTCGCGATGCTGTAAGTTCCGTTCAATAATAATCACATTTATTACTTAATAGCGTCAAGAATAGTCGCTTGTTTGTTTGGCCGGTGGTTTGGTGGCAGATAAGGTTTATTTGCCAATAATGTAGCTGTTTTTAGCTTGTCTAGTGTTTTAGACCGCAAATAAACTTCTCTCTTGGCCAAAACATTTGAGCGTGTTTATTCTTGTGGTTTGCTACCGGTATCGGGGGAATTTCCTCTCCTTTGATACTTCGCTGTATTAAAGGGATTAATTGCCCTACACTGGTAGCAACTTGATTGACATTAGTACCGCCCCTTTAGGGGTGTGCCCATATTGGCCTTCCTGTGGCTTTAGTTATTCGGTTTGTTACAGATTATTGTTATTTACAGTTTGCTTTATTGTACGCGTAGTTAGTTTCTATTTCCCTCCCACCCACCCACTCGGGTGGCAGAGAAGGTTTATTTGCCAATAATGTAGCTGTTTTAGCTTGTCTAGTGTTTTAGACCGCAAATAAACTTTGCAAATAATGCTCAATTTATTTTGAAAAAACAAATACAGTGAAATGGCGGACAGATAACAATTTATTTATATAGCACAGACAGATTCAGCTACATATATTATATAATTGTTATCATTATTTTCCTCAGTTAGTATGTAAAGTAAAAATGATTATATTGCAATTTATTATCAGTCCCTCATAGCAATAAAAATGATAACTGAGCCTAAACATACAGATATTGCACTTGTTGAAGAGAGTGGGTTGTGGTCATTAAGACTACCTTTGACTTCTTATATGTTTGAGCTCTTATATGTTTCAAAAATAAAACAATGAAAAATATTATTTTTGCTTTAAACAATATAAAATCATGCTTAAATATGGTTTTCAGGTGTCTGATAACTCCTTACAGGAATAATGGCCATTTGACAGCTCAGCAAACGCAGTTCAATACACTCCTTTCTCCCTGCGACAAAAAGTAGAGATCTATATCAAGGGTAGATGGAGGAAATTACACTACCTCAATCACTGGCAGTAAAAGTTGTAATTGCTGCATGTGTTCTACACAACTTCTGTTTAAATCCATGATGATTTTGATGATGGGTACGTGCTGATGGTGAACAACCACCTGCAGATGGAAGGGCACAACAAAAGAGGGTACACTTGATGAACAATATCAATGCCTGGCGTTAAATACCTAAGGATGCATTGTGCACAGTAATACCATTTTGTCATATCCTTAAACAGTATTGAAGTGTTCTTTTTTTGAATGAAATATAATGATATGTTGTTTCTATACTAAAACAATACAAGTAAAGGTGCTCAGTCAATAATTATGAACCAGAAAAACCTTTTTCTTTAGTTAATTTACAGGTTTTGTCATATTATATCAAATATATATCATACAATTATTAAGAAGACATATTTATATATTCACATAAGGTTTTTGATCTGCATGACCCAGTGGTTATCCATATTTGTGAATTGCAGTGATTATCAATATAAACATGACTGCCAATTAACTAAAAACCTGTGGAAATTTATTAAAAAACAAATTTAACATATTACTTGATGAAAAAGAGATATATATAAAGCTTAGTACAGGGGCTGATTATTGGTTCATTATCTATAGTGCAGGTAAAAAGTGTGATATTTAATAATACACTGTGTATCATGACTGATTGACTCTGAACTGCATGTGCAATTCTACCATACACAAATGGGAAGTATAATTAGCATAATTAATTGAATTATTTAATAGTACACAGACATTGGCTACCCGATCCTGTGACATCAGTAGCATGAATGATTGGAATGCCCTTGACCAGCAAATGAAAAGAAAGAGAGGAAAATATGTGGATCCACGAAATATCCATACCCCTGTCATGGAAGGGATTTCACCTAGTACTCCCCTTCCCCTCTGGAATTTCCTTTTTTCTCCCACTAAGAATTTTCTCTTATTTGCTGGAACATTTGACCCCCTACCCCTCTGAAATTTTCAAAAGCCTTCTGGGAGGATGGTGGATATTTGGATAATTATTAACTACATGTAGCTGCCAATAAAAGTAAATGTCTGTTTGTCAATGATCTTAATGGCACTCCATAATATTTTTTTTAATATAGAAATCTTAATGTCAACAACGGTATAATACCTAGCCTGATTATCAGACTGTCGAGGTCGTCCGCTCACTTCCTCCCACCTCCCAGTCTGATGGACTTTGACACAAACCGTGTTCTGGTCATTGTTTCATTTCGACCAATCAGAGCGAAGGTTTTATTTTTAGAGAACTGAGGTATGCATGGAATGTCTAGTGCAGCCAAATGGCGGACGATACAAACGGACTTGATATGGCTTTGGAGAAAGCGTGCGAAACTTTCGTCATTTCTGAACTATTTCCCGAACAGAGAAAGGCATTATTATACTTCGTTTCCCGGAAGGACCTTTGCTACCACAGCTGCATCTATAAGGCGACGACCAGGTCGAGAATCGAGAGAGGAGAAATTATGTAGTCTTTTACAACTTCTACAGATCGTCAGAATCACGGCTCTTTCATTCACTGCAGAATATGTTCTACAGCTTCAAACTTATAGAAACAGAACGTGGAGAAACATGTTGTCCTCAGACGTGTACCGGAAAAATCTGATAGGAAGCGCTATCGATATCGCGATGTTTATGAATCTACTAGCTAAGGGCTTTGGAAAATAATTATCTTCCTCGACCGCTTTGTATTAAAATGTGATGTCTCCTAGAATGTTGGCATTTAGAAAACCAAATATTTCATGAAATGTAATGATTTTTTTACAGCAGTGAACACACATACTGAGTATGTCATGGTAATAGTTTCACGACATTTGGCCAGTTATTTATGTTTGCAAAAATTTTAACACACTTTATTTTGACAATTTTGCTGTCCTGAAAGCTGAAATATCTTAGCTTTTTCGCCTTAAGAAGACTAAATCTTTCATGGAATGGCATGAAATTTTTACAAGAGTGAACACATATAGTGAATATGTCATGGTAAAAGTTGGATTACATTGGCCTAAATATTTATGTTATCAGAATTTTGAACAGTCTTGATTTTGACAAGTACAACAAATCCGGTAGTTAGATCAGTGTTGTGACCATGCGCTTGAAAATACTGTACGGTAAATCCTATTTAAAAAGTCCCTGCTGCCCAAAAAACCATAGCAGCTCAAACAGGATATGGTTAGGGTTAGTTCTGAGAAATCGACATAAGTTTGAAGCTGTAAAACATAAGAATTCTGCAGTGCAGGAAAGTGCGTATTTCTCCTCTCTCGATTCTCTACCTGGTCGTCGCCTATAGATGCAGCTGTGATGGCCAAGGTCCTTCCGGAAAACGAGGGGTAATATTGCCTTTTGCTGTTCGGGAAATAATTCAGAAATGCCGAAAGTTTCGCACGCTTTCTCCAAAGCCATATCAAGCCCGTTCGTATCGTCCGCTATTTGGCTTGTCCTTCATGCAGGCTCCACTTGACATTCCACACATACCTCAGTTCTCTAAAAATAAAACCTTCGCTCTGATTGGTCGAAATGAAATGACGTCAGGAACACGGTCTCTGCCAAAGTCCATCAGACTGGGAGGTGGGAGGAAGTGAGCGGACGACCTCGACAGTCTGATAATCAGGCTATATAATACCGTGCTGAATTTCCACTCCTTTTTTGCTCTTCCAGTTGTCTTTTTGTTATCTTCCACTTCCACTTACTCGTGCACTTTCAATGAGAAGCCGTACGTAGCGGTCTTCCCACTTGATTAGTGTCGAGTGACTTCCAGCACCTTCTATTGCTGTAGAAGCATTTACTATCCTCTGTAAAAACTCTAAAGTACTACTTATCACACCTACATCTAAACTTAATTCTTTCATTACTGTCATTACACTCATTACTGTCATTAATTACCACCCTTGGTACATAACCTGGATTCTGATTTAATACACTAATCTCTTCCTCACTAAATCCTTCATAAGTAAAATTATGAAAACTGTCTCCTCTTGATTTCTTCTCATTGTTTATATCTTGTTCTAATTGATGTTTCCTTAGGTCTCCAATCCTTCTTGTATAATCTTCACTTAACATCTTCTTCCTTTCATATATCAAATCCATATATACTCTTGTAACATCATGTAATTCTAACATGTCAATACTTGGTCTACCCCTTACTCTCTTAATCCTCCTTGCGCCCAGAATGTCTTGCTTGCATCTCTTAAAGAAAATGCTACGGTTTTGAATAATGTTATTAACATCTCCTTCTAAAAGTTTCAACCTTAACTTTAAATTAACCAATTCATCCTTCCTATGATTCTCCTTTTCTTCACCGTCCATTTGATCATTAACCATCTCTCTCCGATTCTCATCCTCTCCATGATCGCCTTGTTTTTCTTTCTGTCCAATATTAGTAACATCCTCCCGTCCATGATCTTTAACCACATCCTCCTGTCCATGATCTTTAACCAAATCTAATTTCCTTCTAACATGTTATGATGATTAGCAACCACCCCTCCATGATCATCAACTGCCCCTCTTTCTGTTTCTTTCTTTACATCCTGTCTGCATCCTGCATAGTCATCAGCATTATATGTGCAATGTTCACTTGTCTTCAAGTATAACCCATACATAGTAACCTCGACATTAACCATCTCCAACATCTTTTGATCCAAATCTCACAACTCATTTTTTTAAATGTTTCCACCCTTATGCCAGTTGTTCAAACGTTGTCGCCACAAACGGATCATGTTATATCGTTCAATCATACATTAAATCCTAGCTATAAACTCCTCACTGTTTCTAAATAAATCACATTGCTTACTCCTGCTCACTCAGAATCAAAACCTCTCTCTGTCTTGCTCACTCAGAATGAAGGCACTCAACAGACACAGCACTCGTTTTTATAGCGATATATAATCCTTAAAAATTACGATTTTTAACTTGCTCGCACTCTCTTTTAAAATAACGTATATTCCAAAAAAACGCAATCATATGACTGTTAAAAATCCTCTTTAAACACGACGTGATAATAATTAGCAAGCTGTTCGTTAAACCTTCACAAGTAAATCACGGTAAGCATGTTAACTTTGACGGTTTATATTCACTCTACGATCTAAGACTAACGTTAACATCGTTATAAACAATTTTAGATAAAGCAAGAACAAGCACAGTAATTAATAATCCGTAACCGTACATTCGTAAGTAAAGCAAGCCAAGTCACTGTTGAAGTGCTGCCAAGTGAGGTAGGTAAATACTAAATATGATTGTAAACACATTTATTGGTTATAGACATAATAAACATTTAATTCTACTAACCTCCATATAGTCTCCATGAAATCTCCAATTGTCTCAAACGGTTTAAACGATCAATATTTCAACTCTAAACCTCTAAATCCTTTAGGCTTAACAAAAACAAAATGGCGCATAGAATCAACCGTGTGTATTTACGTGTCGGGTTAGGCCTGGGCCCAAGGCAGAAACACGTGACCGTCTCAGAACACCACTATGTTCTGGGTCCTAGCAAGCTTCCTAACCCTTGATAAAGGGGCTTGTTATTCAGAAATACACATTTGATACCTTTGGTTCTTATGCTTTTAGTCATTTTAATAAATTAATGCTTTTAGTCATTTTAATAAATAAATTATTAATACTTTTATTCAGTCATTGGGAGTTGATTTTAGTACCCCTAGTCATTAATCATTAATCATTAAAAGTAAATTTAATAAAAATAAAAATTAGTAATCCTGATAAAATTAAATAAAAATTAAAACCAAATTTATAATTTATATAAAAAATTTCCAAAACCTAGCAAACTTTTGATCTTCTTCCTAACTAGCAAACGTTTAACTTTCTTCCTAACTAGAAATCACCATGAATGTATCTGAGGACGTTGCTGACGGCGACGACCAGGCGTGGAACTTCGGTGACGATGAAAATGACATTGAAAACCAACTTCGGTGACGATGAAAATGACATTGAAAACCAAATTCAACAGACGCATATGACAGAGGAGAGAACCCCCAAACGGCCATGGGTCAAAAAGATGGGTGCACTGTGCACTTTGAATAATGGCCTCGAAAGGGAGGAAGAAGAGCTTAATAAGCAAAAAGCAATTATCGTAAAAAGACTGATTGCAATAGAAAAACAAAAAGAGATTAAAATTATAATTAAGAAACATAGCCAAATATGCCCACTATGAACAAAAAATAAGTCATGGGCGTAGCTGCTTTTAAGCCAGTAAACCCTGGCTTACAAACTTTCTGTTCGAACGAGCTTACAAACCAAACATGACCAGCTATATCCCTGACAGTAAATTTATTGTTGTCATATATAAATATATATATATTATTTTTTTCCTTTTCTTTTAATGGGCCAATCATACCATAATAATTGGATACATAAAATTCCATATCATAACATATGATAATAATAATTAAAAAACCTTTTTAAATAATACTTGTTATGTCATCCCTCGATTCTAAGTCTGTTCTAAGTCGGACGCAATCATCTATTCTTAAGACCACAGTCCTCAGCAATTATGTCTTTAACATCCTGAGGATACAATCCTCCTGTAGCTTTATATACATGTATGGATATCACTGATACATCCCATATTATGTGAAGGGTCATGGGTTGAGTGCAATCCTCCAGTACATTGAAAATATCCAAACGATGAATGCAATCCTCCAGTACGTTGAAAGTATCCAAACGATGACAGTTATAATTGGTTTTAATGTTTTGAGAATACAATCCTCCAATGTTATATAGACATGGTCATCCTCTATTGCACACCAACACGGTCATCCTTTATTGCATGTACATCACTGTTATCTATAGATCCTATAATCAAATGGAATCAAAGGGGTATATGTCATACTTCTTCATAGTATATAAATCACTATGATAACATCTAATCGTATTAATCTCATTCATAATTTATTTAATTCAAATTCAAATTTATTTTAATCCTAATTTTAATCCTACTTTTACTGCCGATATACCTTATATTGTAACTCTATTGTAACTCCTACCTATACTGTCATCCTTAATTCTCTCACTAATGATTATCTCACTGTCATCATAAAATCTAACTATCCTTTTCCCATATAACATAATATAACAATATAACATGGTATAACACTATAATAACAATATAATAATATTAAACTCGTACCTCAACACTATCACTCTATCACTATATCATAATCATCGCATATCACCTCAACACTATCACTCTATCACTATATCATAATCATCGCATATCACCAAATATCACCACAATTTAAAACATTAACCCTTTCATGCCCTGTACTTTACTTCAGATGCACTAGGTTTTATTGAAAACTGTATCAGGAACCCGAATGCATTATCTGGAGACAAAAATGTGCATATTTGTGGAAGATTTGAAAGTTGAAAACCGGCAAGGTGAAATCACTCGAGTGGCGATATAAGCACACTGCAAAACTTGACAAAAAGAGCTGTAGAAGAATACAAACAAACTTGTAAGTATTAATTAGTAAATACTCATAATTTATAAGCCAATTACGAAATGTGAATGCCGAATTTCTTAGCCCATACAATAAAAAACCTGCTTTCTTTGACGAAACTGTGTGCTAAGTTTACTCGTTTCCGTAATATTTTTATTTCTTTGTACCACGATTGTAGTAGCGTTGCGAGTTGAATTTTAGTTGAAAAACGAAAAAGCAGAAAGAGTTTTAAATTAGTATTTGCCTTCATGTAACAAATTGTCAGTTTATTTTCAAATGTACGGGTTTTATCGCTATTTGTTTACGAAGAGTTGTGAGCGAATTTGAGCAGACAAAACCGTCTCCAGACGTTGAAGTCGTACTTGGATTTTTGTTTTGTATTTTGAGGATGTTGAGCCGAGATAAAATCGTCAAACTCATTTTCCTTGTCATTTGATTTTTCTCCATAGTTTTGGGGCGCTTGAATGTCGTCTTGAAAATAAATTCACGAGAGCTCCGGATGAATTCACCAGAGGGCCAGATGAAAGACCTATGAGCAACCAATCAGATTGCAAGATTGGACTTCATCTGGACGTCTCACGGGGATGCCATATAATAGAAGGGGGTATTTACTGTACAGCCAGATGCTCGAGGACCTATAAAGGTAGCTGCAGAAAAGTGTTTTGGGGTCAGAACCTCAAATTGTTGAAAATGGCGGGTTGAAAATGGCGCGAACGTTTCAAGGTGATGAGATGTAAAAATAATGCATGAAACATTGAAAATAATTCGTTTTTCGACTTACCTTTAGTTGTCGAAGCTGTAGTCGTGCTATTGCAAGTGTGATTTAGGAAAATCTCCAAGTTATCCAAAATATAAAGGCAACTACTCCACTGGTGAAGATCACTGGCTGGGTCTACGGCCGCCATCTTGCCCTACTTTGCACATATGAACAAAAAAAGAACAAGGTGAGTGTTCTATATCTTCTCTGGTTCACCCAGGTTGGAGTCGTTCAATTACTGTACATGTATGCCTTTGCGCTTCTGGGATATAGAACATAAACATTCGCATGTAGTAAGTGCTTTGTCAACTATTCAATCAATTTGACATATTTATAGGTATAGATCTGATTATTAAATAGACTGAGTTAGTCTGCCTCAATGTATCTTCAAGGAATAAAATTCTTTGTTTGCAATATTTCCATCTAAATGTCAAATCTTCTCATGTGTTAACAAGAAAGAATCGATGCAAAAGGTAACGGTCATGTGATCTGAAATTGGATAACACTGAGGCAGATTTATAACTCGGTCTGTTTACTCAATATCTAAATAAATAGCTCAGAGAACTGAATATGTAGGATTATGTGGTTTCGAAGAGGGTGTGGCTCCATGTGATACTGTATGTATCACATGGACAATAAAATTACCCTCCGAACTACGTAATGTAAGTAACCTGCCAAGCTTACTTGTTTAAACGAGCCTTTGATCTATAGTTTGTATATATTTATTTATTATTTATTTAGACATATATGTAATGCGCGCATGAACATATTCACATGTAATGCGCGCAATATAAATTAAATATTATTATTATTATTATTATGTAATATGTTAAATCATGCCAGTGCACCAATAGACCAATAGTCATGATGCACTGACTTGTGCGTTTCCTGCATCAGTAGAGGTTGGCATGCATGCAGGCAAACTTGCAAACAATTTACAGAATGATCTTGTGAGAGATGTGTGCACCACCATACAGAATTACACATCGAGGAAAGGGTACAAGTGGCAAAAATGTTAATTGCCAAGTACCCTTGAATGGCAGATCAAAAGATCCTTGATACCTCAGAGTTGGTATGTATTTCTTCTTTTTTTTTACAAAGGTGAGAGGCAAGATTGATGTACCTGATATTGTCAACCTGTACCAAATGCGCATGTAGAATAACAAGGCAACATATGAATTCCAGGGCTTGAAAAACATTGTTGACTTTGATTTATATCATGTATTAAGAAGTGCACATTGTGTTCAAAGTATTTTACAATTTTGTTTATTAGGACATGGCAATCAAGTTTCAAGTTTCATTTTATTTTACACTGATTCAAGAATATAGGGATAAGAGACAATACAAGACCAGTTATAGAAGATAGATAGGTAATAGTAAGTTACAAAAGAAAAGAAAAGTAATTAGTGTGCAGTGATCAAAGTAATAGTGAATCTTTCGAGTTGGTCACTGCAGTTGGTTGGTCAAGACTCTTATTATTTTCATTATCAGGGCTCCTTGGAAGTCAAGATATTTAATAGGATGAAGAAACTGGAAAAGCCGAAACGGAATACTGCGAGCTCTGCCTGTTCTTCGGGTAGTAAACCGAAGAGGAAAATACTTTCGGTGAACTGCAGGTCAGAACCACTTCCTGAACCCAAAGGAGAACCCTGGAGAGCCTGAGGAAGAATCTTAACCAGAAGCGTCAAGAGCTAATAAAAAAGCCAACCAATGCTAAACTACATAAAGAGGCAATGGAACACACGTTTGCTCTACAGAGATACGACATTTTGGAAAGGCCAAGTCCTGTAAAGGATATGCTGACTGACTATCCTTCCTTCCGAAATTTGTCCATGTAAGTACCGTATATTGTAATGAATTTGTTGCAGTTTTATGTGTAGTACAGTACAGAAATACTGTTATTAAAATAGTTTATCATTACGAGGCGCTATAACGTAAAACAACTGTAATAGACCTGTACATGATGTGAATACATGTACAGTAACACTGTAATAATCAACAGTTAGGGAACAGGATTTGTCAACTGTGCATGTATATTCTGTTATAAGCATTTACTGTAGAATTCCAATTTAAGGTTACTGGGGACTTGAACGTTTTCCCCGCAAAAATAATGTTGTGGAATGAAATGTTCATTTACTAAAAACAGCGTTGCAAAATGTTGAATATTAATGGCGAAATATTGAAAGATTATACTCCAGAAATTCGAGCTTCCATACAAATGACAGTAAACCAATTTAAATTGTAGGCGACCAATACGCGCATGCGCAAGGCAGCCTTATGCTAAACTGAAAGCTCAGACTGACTGCCCAACTGCCTATGGTATTATATCGTTAAAAAAAGTGAAACAACAGCATGATTTTTCTATCCGTAAAATAAATGCATTTTTTTTATACGGAAATGCTAACAACTTCCTAATGTCATTTTTGTTTCAGCTTAAAGGAAAATTGTGCCGAATTTTCGGGAGTAATGACCCGCAAATGTCCGCTCAATGTATCAAACTTGGCAAGGCAAGACCTTTAAGCATGCAGAGACATGTAAAAGCAGAGAGATAGAGAAGGTTGTCGATGGCATGCAGGCCGCTATTTCTGAGGAAGGGTCTGACAGAACAGGGGATTACATGTACATATAGACCAAGTGTTACATTTCATTACATAAACTATTCATAACTATTCACTGCATGAAAACGTGCATATATGGGCCTTGACATTACTAGCGTTATCGTTGGATGTTTAAAGTTTCGTGTTGAAAACTCTGTTTTGCCGTCCGTCAATCAAGATGGTATTGTGGGTGGAGTTTGTTTATCTAGACTGAAGAAACTGTGACAAGTGAACAAGCTGTCCATTATCCCGTGGGATGCCAAGTGAGTTTCCTGGGGACTTATTAATATTGTTACTCAGTTGGAGTGATGGCTTAATGTCCGATCTTCATGCTGGGGACTTATTAATATTGTTACTCAGTCGGAGTGATTTTGTTATCCAAGCCAATTAGAGTGTTGAAAGTAAACTGGTTTTGCATTTACTTGGCTTTGCAATCAGTCAGCCAATCATATTAGAAGTAAAACCAATTGTGGTTTTACTCGTGGATTACTTCAGCCTGTAACTGTGTTTTAACATTGGCTCTGTGGTTGGCTGGTATTGGTTTTTCAACACTCAATTCAAATCCGCGTAGTTGATTACATGTCTATGCCTTCAAGCAATGGATCAAAGTTGCTATAGACTCAAACATCGACACTGCGGTACAGGTTCAACATGTCTACTGAATTATTCTTATTATGAATGTTTGAATATATTTTCAGAGTACATCACTGCATTTGTTTTGTTAAACAAATTACTTAAACAGAAAAAAGAAGGGAATTCAAGAGGAGGTGTTCACATTTTTCAAGGTATGTGATATTTACCTTTTTACACATTTTTTATATTTTAATACAGACCCTGTATGAAATTGCATTTTTTGTTTTGTTCCCCATTCCTGTCGCAACAATTGTCTTCTTTGAGGAATTTTAAACGTGGTGGGCAGTTCAAATTGAGTGTTATTGTTTCGATTTTGCAGTTCCATGGTTCATACAGTAGAGTCCCGATAACTTTAACCCTTGATAACTTGAACCAAGAGCCTCCTGTTACAGCCGTTATGTAGCGCTTCCATTTTACTCCATTCCCTCACAAACGTCTGCTCGGGTGAACGCTACATTGTTAGGCTCCAGAAGAGAGGTGCTCGTATTATCCTACAGAAGAAAATACGTTCAGCAGAACTGTTTAGACAGCTAGGTTGGATACCTAGTGATCGTTGGTCTTTCCACAAATGTATTGCTGCTTATAAGTGCCTGCATGGCCTTTTTCCATCATATCTCTCAAGTATTGTAAAGAGAAACTCATCAGTACATAAATATAATACTAGGGGGAGAGACAATATCCATATTAGTAAAATTACATCTAAATCTGGCCAAAGGTCGTTTGCCCATTCCGCGGCTATGCTGTTCAACAGTCTTCATCCTGAGGTTAAATCTGCTCGCAGTGTGAAGGAGTTTAAGTCAATCAAAAGGAAATCAGTGTAAACTGAAAGATTTATGTGGATAATAAAGCCTATTATTATTATTATTATTATTATTAAATTATTTATAGAAATCTTAGATTCAACGTTTTTGTTGTATGTATTGTTGTATGAAAGGGATACTAGCATTTTCGTCGTCATAATTTGCAGATTTATTTGTCTCCATCATAGTAAGCTGGGACAACACGCTTCATTCTGATGTAATTATGTATGTTAGTTTACTGAAGTTTACTCCACTCTCTCTCTTTCTCTAGCAATCTCATTCGTGATCGTGACCATTCGCCCTCTTGACTCTAGCGATGACTCTCCATCATCATGTATCATGTCTCAACAAACAACCCGCAGCGGAGCTCGATGCCGCACTACCAAATCCTCACAGCCCGAGCAAGATCTGTTCACTCAATTCATGAAGTTGGATCTAGACGAGGTTTCATCGCCTAGCGGAGCGGCTTCTTTTGGAGCGGCTTCTTTCCAAGCTGTTGATAGTGCCAAAGAACTTGAGTTGGTAAAGTTACAAAAGGAGAAACTTACCCTGGAGCTGGAGGTTCTGCGGTTGAAACACTCTGCGTAACACCCTCCTCAGATGAAGCTTCTTCTGCCACCAACCAAAAAGCGGTCAATAGACTGGCCTCAGGATTGTGTTCCTTTTTTAAATTTAATACGTTTTATTAATTTGTTTCAAGTTAACATCCATTATATGTCAAAGGATTACAAAATTTACACACAATAAAATTACTAAAAAACAAAGAAATTTATAACAGAATTAAAGGAGATAAATATTTCCCTTAAATTTCAACTTTTTTTATGAGCATCTTCCAAAACAAATACCTTGAGGGATTATTACAGTTCATTAGATGTAAGGACAGTAAATAATTTGTCCCATTTATTTAAATGGCATTCATTATATTTTTCTCTCTTGCTATAAATGTCTCCATTAGATAGGTTGTTTTCAATTATTGTAAAAAGAATTCCAATGATAATATTTGCTACTTTTGCTTGTTTTGAACTTTAGAGTAATAAATCAATCGTTTTGACAACAAAATTACATGATTTACTAAGTTTACTGTTTTGTTTCTTGGCTGAACTATGCCAACATAATATCTTCTTCTCTTAGCTATTTTGTGCAGATTTTACAATCAAAAAGCCATTGATAAAGAAATCCAAAAGACCTGAACGACGGGACAGTAACAAATTAAATGCTCGAGGGATTCTTCTTCTTTTTTACAAAAGAAACAGAAAGAGGAATCCACTAATTTGAATTAAGCAACTTATTATTGGTATATAAGATTCTATGTTAAATTTTGAATTGAAAAACAGATTACCATTCAATACAATCATTAAAATGATTACTCTCTCTGTTCCGATAAGTTTTGTTATTATATTTGATTGATCTTGATTGACATTTAATAGGATCAGATATCGCACGCATAGTCAGTTACGCAATCCGTAACAGCAAGAGCAAGGACTGCGAGAGCTAACCCGTAATAAGAGAAACTGTAAGCTAACCTGGAAACGAAAGGATCAGAGAAAACTGTAAGCTAACATGGAAACTAAAGGAGAATTAATACCCGCCACAGAAGTAAGTGATTCGCATTGATTTTGCCTATTATATTATTGTACAGAATACTAGCGCAAGATAACCAGAGACTCATGATTTGTTTCAGATTGAATAATTATCAAGTAACACGGAAATCAATATACGAGATTCAAGGAAATAAAGTACGACGATATAATTATACGATTTGTGGTGGATTTCAATGGGTTTAAACGGAACATTACATTCAACTTCTTTGGGTAAACTGGCGACGGAAAAGGAAGTCAACAATACTGGACGGTAACTGGATTGAATATGGAAGCCACTTGGAAACAAGCCAAGATTGAACGGAGGACAGCAAAGGCAGCCATGACGAGATGCGGTAAAGCCATCAATAACCTGATTGAAGGTAAAAGACCTTCTGCAGAGGTAAGAGAAAAGCTAATCAAGTATCAAAAAAGTTTCGAAGTTCTAGTAGAGAAACATGAACAGTATGTAAAGCAAATAGATGATGATCACGAATTTGAGACCGAAGAGGGCTGGCTTGCCCAGTGCCAAGAGGGTTTCATGGAAACGGAATTTCATGCTAAGGTTTATGTCGAGACCAATATCAGCAAAGGGAAAACAATTATGAATGAGAAAGGGGCTTCCACTAGTGGTTTAGAGGGAGACAAATCCTCAGTTCCAAAGCCAAATCAATCCAGTGGAATGATCGGAATGTCGGCTGTGAACACAGAACCGGAACTGGAAAACAACAATGGAATGATCGGAATGTCATCAGCCAACAACGCGCTGACAGCTGATTTTGACGCTAACCAGGTACCTACTGGTACAGAAAATTATACAAGCCTGTCGACGAGTGATACAGTACTTATCGCAGACAAGTCGGCTGCTGAAAGTACAACGGCTCAGGAAATGGAAAACACGTGCAGCTTTAAGCTAGAGAAACCCAAGTTACCCAGTTTTAGTGGAGATGTAAGAG
Source organism: Actinernus sp. WN-2022 (assembly GCA_030867875.1). NCBI lineage: Eukaryota > Metazoa > Cnidaria > Anthozoa > Actiniaria > Actinernidae > Actinernus > Actinernus sp. WN-2022. The sequence goes on from JAOWCC010001501.1 coordinate 39,174,367, forward strand.
AATACGCTATTTTTAGATCGGATTTCAAGCACGCTATGGAGAAAAGATTCAGAAAACGAGACGCGATAACGATGCTCCGCATGTGTTTGAAGGCAAACCCGCTAGAGTTAATCAAGGGGATTGGGACCGACTATGATGCCGCGTGGGATTATTTAGACACTATTTACGGGGACCCGCGCTTTGTTTCAGACACGGTCATGCAAGATATTATGACGTTTAAGAACTTAGAAGAAGGGGAAGATGCTCGATTTTGTGACCTTGTACACTTAGTCAATCGAAGTTACAGCACGTTGAAAGAAGTTGGCCAACCAAGTGACATGGATAACAGCCATGTGCTGTCCATAATAGAACGGAAAATGTGTGCGGATGACAGAAAAGTCTGGTCCAGAGATCTAGAGAGAGAAAAGAAACCTGCTACACTGCAAGCGCTGTTAAGCTGGATGTCTATTGAGATGAAATCCAAGATGAAATCCAGAATGAGAGCCACAACCCCCATCAGAGCAGGCACACCCAACAGGCGCCATATCAACCACTTTAATGTGGAAGAAGAAAACAAGGACATGCCTCTGAGACACAAGTGCTGGATTTGCAAGGAATCTTCGCACTGGCCAGATCAGTGTCAGAAATTCGCTGCCCTCGGAATCGACGAGCGAGTTAAAACAGCCAAGGATAATCACGTTTGTTTCAGTTGTTTGAAGATAGCAGGAAGGAATCACAATATGGATAACTGTACTAGAAGCCGACAATGTTCGAAGACAGAGAGCGGCATCCAGTGTCAGCAAAAACACCATCCGCTGCTCCACAAGAGCAACTCAATCAAGATAGGCGTCGCCATGGCAACCAATGCAACTGAGGCTGTGCTTCCAGTTCTGACTGCAAATATCACAGGTGAAGGTGGGACTTTCAAGCGAGGAAACGTACTGCTAGACTCCGGGGCGCAAGTCAGTTTAATCCGACAGTCAACGGCGGAATCCCTCGGCCTAAAGGGCAAGGACACCACGGTCACAATTACCAAAGTAGGCGGAGAAGACGAAACCATTAAAACTAAAGTGTACAAAGTGCAACTTAGCTCAGTAGATGACAACAAGAAATTCACAGTTAAAGCATTAGGAATTCCAAGCATAACCGACGAGCTCGAGTCAGTCAAGACGTCAAGCCTACCAGATCAGTTCGGTCTACCGAATACACGCTTTCGCCGGGGAAAAGGTCACGTAGACGTTTTGATTGGCATCGACCACGCCCTGATGCATACAGGAGAGACAAGACAGTCCGACCACCTGCTTGCACGCCACTCTCCACTCGGTTGGGTCGTTTTTGGAGGGAGATCAGATGAAGAGTCCTCACCGGCTGGACACATACTACACGTGAAGTACGCTGCCCCAGTTGACATGACGGACTTCTGGACTACCGAGACAATGGGAGTGGAGGTCAAACCCTGTGTCTGTGATGCAGACAAACTAACACAAGCGGAAAGAGAAGAGGAGAAGTTAATAGAAGAGTCGTGCATCAAAGTTGGAAATCAGTGGATGGTTAAGTACCCATGGAGGAAGGACCCAAGTCTACTACCAGAAAATAAAGGCTTAGCACTGAAGAGCCTGGAATCGACAGAGAAAAGACTAAAGAAGAACCCCGAACAAGCTAAAGCTTACAATAATCAGATAGTAGAAATGAATAACATGAACTTTGCTCGAAAGCTGTCCAAGGAAGAGATGGAATCGTACAAAGGTCCAGTCCATTATTTGTCACATCGCTGTGCTATCGGACAATCAAGCCTTCCGCGGAAATTGGACTATCTGTCGAGTGGTTGAAGTGTTCCCAGGACCAGACGGACGGGTCAGGAATGTGAAGGTGAAGACAGCAGAAGGCGAATACAACAGACCGGTGACCAAGATCGCCGTAATCTACGAGGGATATAACTGAACAATGCAGGAGAAGCAGATCTGACGTCAATTAGAGGAAAAGGACTACGCCCTTTTTGGGGCGGAGAATGTTCCGATAAGTTTTGTTATTATATTTGATTCATCTTGATTGACATTTAATAGGATCAGATATCGCACGCATAGTCAGTGTTACGCAATCCGTAACAGCAAGAGCAAGGACTGCGAGAGCTAACCCGTAATAAGAGAAACTGTAAGCTAACCTGGAAACGAAAGGATCAGAGAAAACTCTAAGCTAACCTGGAAACTAAAGGACAATTAATACCCGCCACAGAAGTAAGTGATTCGCATTGATTTCGCCTATTATATTATTGTACAGAATACTAGCACAAGATAACCAGAGACTCATGATTTGTTTCAGATTGAATAATTATCAAGTAACACGGAAATCAATATACGAGATTCAAGGAAATAAAGTACGACGATATAATTATACGATTTGTGGTGGAATTCAATGGGTTTAAACGGAACACTCTCTCTCTTTTCTTTGCTGTTGGTTTCCATAACAAACAATGTGTAATTGTCGTTTAATATTTTAATATTTTTCTCCAGTCTTGAGGTATATCATTCAAAATTGCTGATGTGAGGACAAATTCTATAGGCTACTATACAGTTTGATATACACTAAGCCTCAGCTTTAAGTCACCATTGTCATAAAATCACCAAGTTTATAAACACCGATCTTTTGTCAACACATATTAACTTGTTGTTCCAAATAATTTTTCATTTACAACTTAGTTCCTGGCTCCTCAAGCAAAAGTGAGTATTCTAAGCTAGAACTCTCCTAGTTCGTCGCGGCATTTTTGGCAGTAGTACGAAAAATCGAGGATGTCCGTAGAAATCAAACGTACTCGGCTCTGGAGTTATCAATGGTCAAGGCCATCAATTGCTCTTGGGCGAGCGTGCGTGGTTTTTATGGGCATATCGCAAAGCTCGTGGAATTGCACCGTCTCGACTGGGACGCTCATACCGACATGCGCGAGATGTCTACTACTTTCTTCAAACACCCGGACTTAGGCAGTGAGCAATCTAAACCATCCATCTCATTCTCGCGGACTCAACAATCAACAGACCAAGCAAAGGGTTGTCAAACCTGGAACTATACCGGCGCATGCTGCTGTGTTTTATCAGACGCCACTTACGCCGCACAGCATGTTTGCCGTGTGTGTAAATCCAACGAGCACCCGATGCTACAGTGCCCTAAACGGCGTATGCCAATTCCAGGGCAGTGACTAGTCATCGTAAGCAGTGACTAGCAATCGTAAAGGCGGCGGTGTTGGCTTCTATATCAGAAGCAATATCAAATATATTGTACGAGATGATTTTCAATCCAACGGCCTCGAAATATTAACTCTAGAAATTAATAGAGCTTTTACAAAGCCGTGCCTAATAACTACGTCGTATAGGCCCCGGGACCTACCTCTTCATCTGGTACTCAATTTGGAAAACTATTTAGTCGAACTTCACTCAACTTCACTCTATTTAGTCGAACTTTACTCAAGAGGAATAGGAATCAGTTATTATTGGAGACTTAAATTGTGATCTCTTAAAACGACCATTGAGTACTCTTTCAACTGAAGTTGCATTTACGTTGGATAGTTACCAGTACAGTCAAATAATTGAGGAGGCTACTCGTATAACAAAATCATCTAAAACTTTAATTGACCATATCTATACCAGTTGTCCACAAATGATCATTGCAAGCGGTGTCTCTCATATCGGGATAAGTGACCACATCCTTAATTGTTTATTGCGTTCGAATGTTTCCCTCATCCAAACTAAATCTAAAGAAAAAGCTATAAATCACAGGTGTTTAAACACTTCGACGAAAATCTATTTCTGACATACCCGTTGGGTGAACACTAACTTATCCCAAGATCCAAATGATATGTTGATAGACATGCTCCATTAAAATCTAGGAGAATCAGATCGTGCTACGAAATTATGTTTGAAATAGTTCATCACCAAGTTTGGCTGATCATGAGGAGTGCATTATGTTAAATTTAACTCGACCTGATCTTCCTAACGAAATTGATTGATCATAGTTCGCCTGGAGTTGAAGAGGGTTCTGCTTATTATATTTTTCCTGCAGTCGGTGTCTTGCTGTTATCACAGGACGAAATATCATCTTTTGTAAACTTTCTGACTCAATGAAATACCCTGAAAGCTCTACGTTAGCCTTTCATAAACTTTCATTGGGACCTAAATTCTACTAAACTTCAAGAGAACTTTAAGGTACCTTTACTTTAGTAGAGGTTTAAGTTGACAAGGATTTAGGCGAATTTATTATGTTTCTTAAATACTATGTAAAGTATATACTGAGTTTAAGTAGCGTTTTTGAGCTTTACTAATGGTCAGTAAATGTTATGCTACTTTCATTAACCTTCAGGGGCACCTGAAAGGCCATTGGCTTGGGCTACCTGTGCTGCTTACTGTTGCTAACAACCACCCACCAATTAGAAGCTATCTAGCAATTCACTCCTGCGTTTGTCACACATGTGCGTCGTTTACCCAAAGGTTCATCCAACTTTACAAAAACTCTTCGATTTTCTTCGTAATCATAAGCGTTGTGAAGTCATGGAAGTCTAGAAGCGAAGTAAGTGGTGATATTTACTGTAGCCATTGTGATAACGTTGTCGCTCGCTCTATATATTAGAGGCATCAAAGAAAAAGGAACTTCAATCGATTTGTAAAGTCGGCTTGGGGCCGGAGAGCTCGAGTTCATCGGATGATGAAGGCAAATAAAAACCTAACATTCAAATCGTGATCGATTAAATTTGTTGTAATGTTCACTGTACGTTATTAACCATGTCTCTTTCATTTGCATACCACCCCAAATCGAGGATCTACCAACCAGAAATTTCACTCTCGAGGTTTGATTTTTTTCAGATCTCAAGCTTAACTTTTACTGATCCTTAGGGACACTGTGAACCCCCCAAATTATAAAATGTCTCATGACAGAAAACAACGATAACTACACGTATTAGCAAATATAGTACGGTGGCTTATAATGGCCATCATGAGAAGCCGATAATCCGAGATAGATAATACCGAGATACGAAAATGCGAGAATCCGACAAACAAAAATCCGACATTTCAGGGAGTGGTCATTATTTATGGTAGGGTTGGCTAATGCATGTTGGGTGGGGGGGGGGGGGGGGGGGGGCATCAAAGTCTTTATAAAGTTTACATTTTCATGTATATTAACGTCAGAATTATATGCCCAGTTTGAAATGGCGCAGTGGTTAAGCGCTTCGTCTCTCACCTCTGCGGCCCAGGTACGATTCCCGGACCCGGCGCCATATGCAAGTGTTCAGTTTGTTGGTATCTCGCCCTTGCTTCGAGGGTTTTCCTCTGGGTCCTCCGGTTTTTCTCCCTCCACAAAAACCAACATGCCAAATTCCAATTTGATCTGTGATTTAGCTGGATCCTGGCTTTGATCAGCCTCTGTTACTGTTTTTCAGGTTCCGTTAGAAATTCAGTGTTTAGTGTGTGTGTGTTAGTACTAGTAATGCATGAATGACTACGTAAGATATTCTGATTAATAATACAATAATAGTATTATCAGTAATTCTTAGCCTCCCTGTACATGTAGCTGGCATTATGTTTTAGTGAATAATTTGCAAACCCGTGCATTGTTACACAAGTATTACCCTCGAGTTACCCTGGGTTCTGGAGTCTCTCACCTGGCATTTTTGTTGTTATTATGGCCACGAAGGAGTTGACACTAGCTAGTCAGAAATGCTGAGAAAGCCTCTGGTTCAAAGCGCCACTTGACTGATCACGCCGTGCCAATCAAAAAACCTAAGAAAAATCTAGTACAGAATATGTACTAATAATTTACTAATTTATTATATGGTCATGAAAAATATCTCTTGATTGGTTATCGTTGATGAAAAGAGTCATGTCTGCAAGTTTTAAACTCACAAAGCTACGTGTACGTATAAAAGAGGTGCATCAAAAATGTCAAGCAAGATTTTGAACTAAAAATTCCCCAAAATAAATATTATTGACAAGTGCTCTGAACGCAGAAGAACAGGAGTTGTGAGTCAATAAACAGAAATTATGCTCAAGCATTGTTGCCGAGTGGATATACAGGAAATCGCTTGTATTTCAACTGATACCCGTGGCATTCATATTCTGGTATTCAAGATCTCCAATACAACTCATCAGTAAGAGAATATGTAAACCATCAGCTTTATATGGCAATGTTTCTCTACGGAGATGAAGTACATGTAGATGAAAAACGTTTTGTTTGCTGATTTTACTGGAGTTCTCTTCAAGACATCATTCATTTACAAAGGTTTTCCAGCGTGACATACCACCATATGTTCAGACAGCCCACTTGCGTATGATTTGTTTAGGACTAAATCCAATTAATTTTAATGAAAAATAGGAGACTGTCAATCAATTTTGCATCAAAGTGAGATTGGTGTATCGTTGAACCAGAGGTTCTCTCTTCCTCTTGTCGCTTCTTCCTGTCAATTTTTCAGGAAGAGAGGCAATAGAACCTCTGGAGCCCAGGGTACCCTCGAGTGTGACCGCAGCCAATATCGGCAGACCAAACATCAGGGCATGTTTCGATGGTGGAAATTGGTTATTATTAAAATTACCACTACCTTAAATTATATGTACCTGTATGCATGATTATGATTTTCCTTGTTATCATATCAGCTATTTGTAAATTCATGACTAACCTATGTATTGAACAAGTTTTTTCTTTTTAATATTGAAAATCATACTTAACAGTAGCTAAAAATCAAATATTTACATTTTGTAGAATGAAAGAAAATCAAGTACAAGATATTGATGTCAGTATACATGTATTGTTAGTTACACCAGGCTTCATACAGCTTGCTATTTATGCCACTCTAACCTAAACAAATGTGTATTTGTACCTAGGAAATCAATCTGTGGTTCATGATCAGCCCACAAGTATGAATAATGATGATGTGGATAACATGCCAACTGTTTCAGTGGAAGAGGTGAGATTCATGTACATAGTCTTATGTTTGTTTATATTAGCATTGTTAGATAGCTCAAACATAATATGTTAATATATTGGATGTTGTATTTGTTTCTTGTTGTATTTTTAGGTGACCATTGTGTACTGTAGTCTAATGCTGTACTGAAATTAAAGCGGGACTGCCTGGCTGGTTGACTGACTTTCTGTGGGTCAATCGAAAGTGCAAAATTTAACTTGGGGGAGTGGGGTGGGTTGCACAAGAACGTGATTGAATACAGACACAGCTACATGTAGGTTCAATGTTTGCTCTCAAATGTTCCCCGTGGATGCATAATTAAATCTCATACAGCCTGTGTTTCTTTCCTGTAAATTGGACACAAGATGTTATTTACGGACCGAGTTTTCTGTCCATAAATCTGTTTGAATTTCGCATGCATCAGTGTCGCCTCTATTGTTATACAAACTTAAGGGGGTTGGCTTGAGGTGGGTAAGGTTACTGATATAATATATATTTAAAAGTATGCTTCCATTAAAATAGTAGACAGCCAAACATCATGCAAAGTTAACATATATTTTGATGTAGTCAAAACTGTTATAGTCATCAAAATAATAAACAGCCACAAACTTCATACATAGTGTGTTACTGCAAATTAAATCCCAATTGGGATCCCATGCAACATTTTTGTCTATGTGTTGCTAAGCAAGTACACAAGAAATAAATAGAAGAATTCATTCTTTGAAATATTACTTCCATCCAGCTGAAAAAGTAAGTTTAATACTGAAACAGGTCAACTGCACTTTCCCATGTTTTAGAACTCCGTTTCAAAGTTTGCTAATTGATGTCGATTTACAAAGTTTGTTGAATAACTAAATTGTACAAATATGATTCCTGTCTGACAACCGACAAGTCTTGTACACACTTCTCCTACTCAAGAGGAAGAAAGGTCGTATGCAACTCAGCACTTGTTACAAAGGTGATGTTAAAAAATGGAAAATCATGCTTCTATCCTATCAAATACTATTGCTGTAATAGTATAATAAGTGACCTTGAAAGTTGTTCAGCGTAAAAACTTTGCTGCTAGTTGTGAATTGTGGAGAAAGAGAAGTTGATGAAAATACTCTGGCTGATATTTACAATAGTACCCTATGGAAGGATTTTCAACATGTCAATGGAAAGGACTTTATAAAGAGGCCCCGTAATTATGGAGTAATGTCGAACTTTGATTTTTTTTTTCAACCTATGAAGCACCGGAAGGACTATTCAGTGGGTGTAATCTACCTTGCACTGTTAAACCTGCCAAGGGCTGAACGTTTCAAGTGGGACAATATCATAGTTGTTGGTATTGTTCCATCACTTGATAGAGAACCAAAGAATCTGAATGAGTTTTTAGAGCCAGCCATTAATGAACTACAAGCAACAACAACAACCTTTACAACCTTTATTTTACCCCAAAAATTAATATAAAAACATTTACAGAAATAGTATGATAAAAAAGATTAGGGGTACTGGCAACCCAAAATAACCTTAGAGGGCTAAAAATGCCAGGTAGCCAGTTTACAATAATATATTTGAATGTTTCGGTCGGGACACCTATACACAAAGTAAACACATAACTAATCTACCAATAATCTATTAATAATTAATATTAAGCTATGTATAAACAATAATAATAATAAATCTTAAATTAAATATAGAGGATAATATTAATATATTATAAATAAAATAATAAGGAAGATGTTGCAAAACAGATATGTCATCTTAGAAGGAATGAGTCAAAAATTTAGGTCTAGTAACCTTCAATAAAATTAGGTTTCATTTTATCTTTAAATGATGAAATTGAAGAAAGTTTTATATTTTCATCAATGCAATTCCATACTGTAGGACCTTGAAATCTGATATAAAAAAAATCCATAGTTTGTTCTTGCTTTTGGAAGATAATAAGACTGTTTTGCGGCAAGCCTTGTGTTATAGTTATGAATGTATTATAGCACTGTGGAAAGGTGTTAAATTGAAGTCCAGCTTGAGCAAATTTCCACTGACCTTCAGAGCTGCAGTAATGTGCACATCTTCAGATATCCCAGCAACCAGAAAGCTGTGTGGATTTAAAAGTCATTCTGCAGTTCTTGGATGCTCACACTGTATGAAGGAATTTCCAGGCGAGTTTGGAGAAAAGAGGGACTATTTCGGCTTTGACAGAAAGTTAAGGAAACCACGCACAAACCAAGAGCATAGAAGGGCAGAAGCCAAAATAAAGAAGTGTAAGACAGTTGGAGGCCGGACTGTGCTGGGAAGAAAGACGGGGATTAGTCACTACAGTGTCCTCCTTGAACTGGACTATAATGACATAGTACGATTTTGTACCATAGATCCCGTGCATAACCTTTTCCAGGGAACAGCCCAAAAAAAAATTCACATATGGATTGACAAACAAGTACTTAGCAGTCAGCAGTTGTCTAAAATTGAGGACAAAATTGGTTACTTGAAAGTTCCAAGTGATATAGGAAGATTACCGAAGAGAATTTCCTGTAATTCAGGTTGCTTTACTGCTGAACAATGGAAGAACTGGACATTGATTTACTCCATCTATTGCCTTAGTGGTATCCTGCCAAATGATCATTTCAGTTGTTGGCAAACATTTGTTTTAGCATGTAAGTACATGTGCCAACAAGTCATTTCAAAAACTGACTTAGAAATAGCAGACAGACTGTTATTTAAGTTTTGCACAGTAGTTGAGGGCTCGTATGGCAATGTAATTATAACTCTCAAAATGCACATGTATTGTCATCTTAAAGGAGTTTTCTTAGACCATGGACCAGTAACTGGGTTCTGGTGTTTTTCATTTGAAAGGTTCAATGGAATACTAGGAAGCACCCCAACAAACAAGAGATCCGTTGAATTACAGCTTATGCGGAGATATTTTGGACAAGTGACTTTTCCAGAGGACTTTCAAAATGAGTTTGCAAGTTTATGTAATCCACTTCTGACAGACAGCTCTGAATTGGAAACACAATGTATTGATTGGGTAAAGATCGTCCAATTTCAGAGTATTGCCTCTGTTTCACAATTAGACAATGTAGACTGGAAGAACTCAGTGGGAATCAAATTACCATTATGCCATAGGATCAGTCATTTTGATGCAGATGACATGCATCTGTTGAAAGAGGTGTACCAGATCATGTGTCCTGATCTTCATATTGAATTACAGAACCTAAGTGAAAGCATTCACAAGTTTGGATCAATCACTCTTGGATCAGTATCTTATGGGTCAGAGCTTCAGCCCAGGGGAATTCGTTCAAGTAACATTTTAGCTTCTTGGCCAGAAGGTAATGGGCAGGTGAACAAGGAAACCTTCGCCATATCGGCAGGAACAGTGAACTACTATTTTAGTCATTCACTAAAGCTAGGGTTGCATTATCATACATTTTATTTTGCATATGTACGATGGTATACTCGAGATGAAGATTGTGACCAAATTGGAAACCCAGTAAAGATATGGAAAACTTGTTATCAACAACGAGGGCCATCATCATTTATGCCAGTGCAAAGAATGTACTCTAGGTTTGGCTTTGCAATTCTGAAAAAGGAACATGGAGATTCAAAAGTTGATGCAATTGGCCGAAAGGTTTATTTATAGCTCCGATACATATACATTTTATTGCAGCAATAGACTTTTTTAGCTTGCCTGTGTTTCCCCCTTTTCAGATCATGTGACAGCTCTTCAGAGGATCCAGTGCTTTGTTATATACCGTATTTGATCGAATAAATGCCCCAGGCGCTTATTTCAAATTTCGTGTTCAAGGGGGGCGCTTAATCAAGGGGGTATGCTTAATCGAGGAGAGGCACTTAATAGCAAAATTACTAGGACTCAGAGTTTGTTTTCTACGATGTAGCTTTTTGTTTAAAAAAAAACCATGACATCCAAGGGTAGTTCATTCCACATTTACATCTTCATCATTTTCGATAACTTTCACCTCGTCATTGGCCTCTTCCTGGTCGGACATAGTGATATCTTGAAAAGGATCCTCCCTTTCTTCGTTAACTTCGAGGAGGGGGGCGCTTATTTCAAATTTTGTTCAAGGGGGGGCGCTTAATCGAGGGGAGCTCTTATTCGATCGGTATGTACATGTATTTCCTCTAGAGACACGAAAAAAATACAATATAAAGTCGGACGATCTAAAATGGCACCCTCAATTGGTCTATAGACTTTTCCAATCATGTTAAATGTATTTGGAACATGGTATACTGAATTCTGGTTAAGTCTGTCTGCGAAACAGTACACAACAGCTTGTTCTGAACCCCCAGCGAAGTACCGGATTATGTGTAGTCGATTGCGATTGGCTTTTAAAAATGCTCGTTCCTACATGTCTTCTGACAGGTCATTAAACTATTACCACCCGGTTACCAGTTAGCCTTTGTTTGGATCATCATGCATACAATGCTTGACAAGACAAACAAATGTCTGCACTTACCAATATCTACAGTTTGGGATGAGAATAATTTGTAGATTTCATATTGTCTCAAATCCTTTTAATTCATTTCATATGCCGGTGTCTCATTCCAAAAGCTCAATAAATTTCAATTGAAAGCTAAACAAACAGCAGATATGAATTGATTCAAATGTTTCCTTCTCTGTTAGCAAAACACAGGGAAACGACGTGAGCTCGTTTAGAGCGAGAAATCCCAATTACACAGTTGACTCACATGCAAACAACCAGTTTCACCCGAGTGGCTTCTGACATGAAATGCCTGTCATAACAATCTCCACGAGGCTGGTAACAGTTAAATGGCCAGTCACACAACATGTAAGAATAAGCATTTTTAAAAGACAATCACAATCGACTACATAAACCCCCAGTACTTCGCTGGTGGTCCAGAACAAGCTTTTGTGTACGCACTGTTTCGCAGACGGACTTACATTCTATATAGCCAGAGTTTAGTATGGATGCAACGCACTGGCCTATGACTGACCCAAGCAAAGGCAGAATAATAATTATTGCAAAAATCAGGCAACAATTTATATGCCATTCAATATATATATGCTAATCAGATGTGTGATGTCATGAGTTTTTCATTTATATTATTTTATCGCCATAAATACTACAAATACAGTCCAGTTTGCCTGAGTGTCATTCTATTAAAATATGTCTTACTAAGAGAAGCCTAATGCTGTCGGTCATATTTTTATCTTGTAAACCCCATGACGTTATGCATGTGATTAGCGTATCTTTAACGGCATAAACATTGTCGCATGAAAAATATGTTTGTGCTCTCCAAATTGATTTTTAATTGCACAAAATGACTGAGGAAAGACTAGAATTTTATAATACCAGGATTGTCAGTAGAAATTGAAATAAGAGGCTGCATGGTGTATCACAGGCAGTTACAAGATAATTACGGTGGTTTAAAATGGTATAAATGATGGCAAATTTGGGCAAAACATTCTGGTATGCAGCTACTTTTAACCCGACAGCCAGCTAATGACAATAACCCTTTAAGTTGCTTTCATGTACAAACATGCATGATCTTATTCATAACTGCATCAATGTAAGGCCAGTTGCCCTAATGTAGATTGTCATAGGAAGAGAAACATCTGCAGCCGATGGAGAAAAATAGCATTAATTTACTTATGACACAAAAGTGCAGAATGATAGACACTAATAAATTCCTGACTGGCTCCTGTATTTTTGCAATATTTGGGACAATTATATAACTGGTCTTGCTCTGATACCATTGTTACCAGTTGTTCTTTCCATAACTCCACTAGATATGAATCAGGTGCATGCATAAAGTCGTGTACTATACATAATTACTTACACTGTACATGTAGGTTTTGGTTTAGATGATTTTACTTTATTTCTTTGATATGTACTGCCATATATTTCTCAGCTCTATTCATTTCGTGATTACTCATTTGTACATATACATATTGTGCATGTTTTTAAGTTGATACAAAGAGCAGTTCACAGTCTGGTAAAGAAAGATTCTAAACTTGAATAAGTCTCCCTCCCTCTACACTATTAAGCCTTGCTCAAAAATGCCTAAATAAAGTACCAAGTAGCCATCCCAGCTTCCCAAGCTTACTTAATTATATAGTCATAGAAGATTTACATCGTAATTAATAATCATTGCAATAATATTATAATTTAATTTACATGTGGATCAATCTCTGTTTTAACTTTTTGCTCTATCCAGTGTTGGTTCGCAAAATAATGCCTCGATTTTTGAAAGAGTGATTAATGGAGTTCTTCATGAACAAGGTGGAGAGGAAAAGTGCCCTTGGACTAGGGCAGTCATGGAAGGTAATTATTTTTTTAATTATTGATTTTCTTGTGCATAATGTGTTCATGATTAGCACCATGCATGCAGTATTCAAAATTGTACGACTTGTATCTAGTGATTTGAGCTGTCCACGATTGCTTGCACCTTTCCTTCCGATTCATGTGGCCTTTTATTTTAAATTTGTTTTGAATTCATTTAAATTGGCACAATCAGTCCCAGTCCTTTTGTAGATCACAAAAGGGCTAATGTAACCATCCAGCCAAAGGGTAACCAATTCAAATTGAAACAGTATTCATATAAATTATTGAACATACATGTATATGTTCAGCCCCCTGAATGTAATTTGTTTTATTTATGTTCATCATACAGCTGCTTTACAGAGGTATTACCTCTCCTGGTTTGAAACAAACAAGTTAAGACAGAGCGACAGCTACGAAGAGCACAAGCGGAGAAGTAGGGCAAATGGGCGACAAAGAGAGGTGATTATTTAATTTTGTTAAAGCGCATTATGAGCCCTTTTTATTTTTGAAATCGATTCTCCATCAAGTAATAAATAGTTGAACTGTAAAATATTTCTAGATTTGAATGTTGGGTCTATAGATACATATAAGTTAGAGGTTTCTATTTCCAATCTGCTAATAACATTAATTTTATAATAGATTTGATAGTACGTGCGCTCTGATTGGCTGAAAGCTGTGTTTCTATAACTCTATAGAAAGTTGAGCACGCTAGTACTTATTTTCTGTGGGTTATTTCATAAAGGAAATAGAAAACATTTCCCCTTGTTTCTATAGAGTTACAGAAACACTTGTGGAAGTTTGGAAGAAACACTTGTTCTTCGTGCTCGTGTTCCCACTGCCATTTCTCGTTCTCCCAAACTCCCACTCGTGTTTCTATAAATCTATAGAAACACAGCAAATGTTTTCTATTTCTTAAGTATGTGATGTCACGTGAGGCCAACAAAAGGTATTTTTTTTCACCTTATGAATGAAACTATTTCTGATTTATACAAAATATGTGATAAAAACACTGCTATATTAAAGGATGTTAAAGTTCCTATGAAGTGAAAAAATCAACCCCGTTTTAATTTGATTTTATTACATTTTAGATTTCTCATTTTGTGCACATTATTTTTCTTCATGTTGAAGTCACTCCAAGCATAATCATGCAACAAATTTTATGATGTTAATGACATGCTTAAATTACATGCCTGATGTCAAGTGGTTTGCACATCTATATTTGTCTTTCAATGTAAATAATACAATACACTGCATGTTTTTGTCTAATTCTCATTCTGAATATGTCTTACTTGAAGGAGCCTTACCAGCATGTGATTAACATTGCCTTTAACGGCATAATTATGCCTGACTTCAACACAAATAAATGTTCGCGCTCTCCAAATTTATTTTTAATTGCAAAAAATGACTAAGGTAAGACTAAAATTTAATGAAATCAAATAAAAACAGGGTCGATTTTTTTCACTTGATAGGCACTTTAAGAAAAAAATATTTCTCTGTCAGCACATTTTTGCGTAATATAATAAATGAAGCCTCACATGATGTCACATAATTAGCATATTGGAAATAGAATCCTCTATTCATGTACATCATTGATGCAACACTCAAACTAAGAAATAGTTTACAGTTCAACTATTTACTTGATGGAAAATTGATTTCAAGTGGTCTAAATGTAAATCAGACATGGTTAAATATCCAGCAACTACTGAGGGCCTTGTGATATGCTCACATGGCCCTGGGTTGGTTTTCATCCTGGACAGTTTGGTTGTTTTTGTGGTTTGAAGTTCACTAGCCAGTCATGATCAGTTGCAAGTCCCTGTGTTTGCTTTCAGCTTTCCCTTCCTCCCTCCCCTTTAGTTCACTACATGTATATGTGTGACCCACTGCTCTGGGCTGTTCAAGCACTACCTTATGCACTACCTTAAGCACTAACTGGGCACTGAACCTCCAACTTCAAATTGGATCCCTCAACATTTGGTCATTGGTCTGCTTATTAATTACCTGGTTCTTTTAACAAAATAATGAAGTTTTGGGGATATTGAAAAGTTGCTAAATGCATGCACTCTTATTCTGCTTGTGCATCCACTGTTTTTCAAGACGATGCCTGCAAGTGTGCATTATTTTGCAACTTACGGAAAACATATTATTTGTTAAATATATACAAACATGACATTTTTAAATTGCATATATGATCCCTTTTTTATCAATTAATACCCCATGTATCAAATGGCTTTGACATAAGGTTGAGACTGAGCATGAAAGGGATTGGGGTTGGTCGCAAGCTGTAATATTTGTTTGCATTGTGGCAATTTAAAAACTTTTTACTTTATGCTTGGTAAAAATAACTACCGGTAATTAAGGTAAATGCTGATATATATTATATGTGCTTGTTTTCAGAAACTAACCCGCAGAACGTTAGCACTTGAGAAAGTAAACTGGGATATTCAGAAGAAGGGGCAGGCAGCAGAAATGCTGATAGCTGATGCCCTGAGCAGCGAGGAAAGCAACTATGAAGAAGATGAAGAAGGAAATCTAAAGGTGGTTGGGTATAAAGTAAGGAGGTTGGCCTGGGAAACCAGGAAAGTGAAAAAGATAAAGGGGAAGCTGGACAAGGTGTACAAGAAAGGACTGACAAAGAGGGCTAGGGACAGCATCCTGCCTAGAGTGGATGCAGAACTTCCCTCGCGTCGGTCAGCTCCAGATGAGCTCCCAGGATGGGCAATAACTAACAATTAAATAATTAAGGATTGATGATTAGGCCATCCCAATAAAATGTTTTGTTTACCATCACCCATACCCACTAGCCTGTGAGGGTGGGTTGGTCGGTCAGTAATAAAAACTTTAGGGATCTGGAATCAAGTCGGCTTGAATTAGTCTCATAAAAAATAATGTATTCCTTGCCTACTTTTTACGGTACTAATTATTGCGTGACAATTTGCATGAGATAGACAATAAACTAAAATGGAAGAGAGGTGTTGCTTGAAAAAATAATTATTCATCTTTTTTGCCATTATATTGAATGGAATCTAAAGCAGCAGTTGACTGGCAAGAAATACAAGCGAAAATTGAAGAGATGCAGTGCCAAGTCGGTTCAGCTTTTCAACGTCTTTGCCTTCCAAGACGACAAGAATTCAAGCGAAAATCGCACGAAGAGACGGAGTCGTCAAGAGGTACGTCTACGCGGTGTACATGTGTATACTACTACTGAGTACTGTACTATAGTACTCAATATTTTATACAGACAATTGCAAAGCTTTAGTTTAGGACAGTTTAGAAAGGGATCAGTCGCTCGATTGACTCGACATAGCCCATTCGGGCTGCAGGACTAATTGATAAATAGTTGATCATATTTTATTGTCTGAGAGCAATGATAATTGGATTCAAAGATAGTTTCACAGTTCCACACCTCATCTCTGATCTGGCAATTCAGAACAGGGTCACATTTTATAGTAACTTACAAACTGAACTGGCTGAAAAGTAGTTATTGTTAATTTATTTAGTATTATACATTTTAATTAAAAGTTTATCGATTGATTCAGTTTTGCCATATTTAGGCTATGGATGAGCTACTATTGGCTAGTAGCAGCAACAAAGAAACCCTGCCTATGGAAATTGAAGAAGAGAGAGCCTGTCAGAATGTGAATATTATTGATGATGAGCACAGCAATTCAGCCATACCGGAATTGAAAAGAGACTTTGGCACACAATGTTGTTTAGATGCAAATTATGCCATTACGGCAACAGTTGGTACTCAGACTGAACCGTTTATTTGCCCTTCTACATGTATAAGTACCTCTGATGTGCAGGTTGATGAAGAATCATCAGTGGATAACTGGAATGTCCTGCACGATCATACATATACTTCACAAGCTGGTGCATCTTTATTTATCTCATCCAATGAAGATAATGAACCACCTGTTCCAGATTTTTTAATTGACGAGAACAGTTGTAATACTGATTATGAAGGCAAACTTGGTACTTATCTTACAAAGGCATGTTAGCAAGAACCAAGATGGCTGCTATTCACAATAACACTAATGTTGGAAGAGAACATGCAGTTGTCAAGAAAGGGAGAAATATTGGGGCAGCAAGGTACCGACAGAGCTTTCCAAAGACCCACAAACGCTGGGTAGTAAAGCCAATCAAGGTAAAGAAAACATGTTTTTTTTGCCTGAAATGCAGAAGAGGGTACTGCAAATGTGTGAGGATGGCACAGCAGCTTCTGAACCAGTTGAAGTAAACTTGCCACGAAATATTGCCACCAAGCCAGCCCCAAGTAAGGAAGAACTGATACGACGACATCGGTCAAGGTTCTGTAGACCATGAGAATTGTCTAATACAGAAGCTCATAACCAGGAGCATCCATATGTCCTATATAGTTGTCACAGCGTTTTTACAAGTTCGGCTATATTTAGATTATTTTCATAAGCTACTTTTGTTATACCAAACAGCATGGCTGCAACGCTTTTGTGATTTGATTCCCTTAAGATTAATTGCAACTCAACAATAGCGGGAAAACCGTTCTAAAAATAACCTAACTTGTGAAAATGTTTTTACTTAGGCCTAGTATGTGGGATGGATGCTCCTGGTTATGGGCTCCTGTCTAATATCATATCTTAGCAACTATTAATTTAATTAATTAGAGGAGGTGGTCCTATATAGTTGTCACAGCGTTTTTACAAGTTCGGCTATATTTAGATTATTTTCATAAGCTACTTTTGTTATACCAAACAGCATGGCTGCTACGCTTTTGTGATTTGATTCCCTTAAGATTAATTGCAACTCAACAATAGCGGGAAAACCGTTCTAAAAATAACCTAACTTGTGAAAATGTTTTTACTTAGGCCTAGTATGTGGGATGGATGCTCCTGGTTTGGGCCCCTGTCTAATATCATATCTTAGCAACTATTAATTTAATTAATTAGAGGGGGTGGTCCACCAGTGTAGACGCATCAAAAATGGGGGACTAAACAAATTTCTGAAAAGAATGTAAATGCAGTTTACTGGCGCAGGGCTGCACATTTATTCTGTAACATTATTTATTAGCCCTTTCCTAAACTGCAAAAGGACTGGGTCGAGTGTGTAAATTGAACTGAATTTGATAAAAGTCATAACTTTTTTTTTTTAATAAGAGTAAATAAGAACTGAAATAAGCAAGCATTTCAAAATCACAAAAATAAGAGAGTTCAGTACGGTTTGGGGGGATGGCATCCCATCCTATTCAATTCTTTCCTGTATTTACTCAAAAAATATGGTCTTTCCTGTGGTGGAATTAGTTTTGAATTTGTTTAAATTTGCACACTCAGTCCCAGTCCTTTTGTAGTTTACAAAATTATTATCTATTACAATCACAGGTAGCCCAAGCTCTGTATATGTTTTCCCATACTATATGATAATTATATTGTTTCCTAAAAACTTGTACATGTATTTTGTCAGCTCATATTTTATGGTAAGTGTTGATCTGTGTGCAACGCTCTTATCACAGGAAGCCTGAGCTGTTAATCTGTGCAAAGCACCGCTCATAAAATGGCGAGATATTTCTCTCCAGACGCAGCCCACGCAAAGCTAAGTGGTACTGGATCAAAGATGGTGAGGCTGAGGCCCCTGTTGACAGCAAGGCAAAATCCTGCCTTTAGTTTGGTTTCTTTATTTCATGTCACGGTGTTTAATGAAAATTCTCTAGTCCCCTCCCCCCAACAAACAAAAGGGGAAGACATTGATAGGTGCATAAATTGAGTCCGGTTAAACTAAGCAGCCTGTTGAAATATGCTAAACATGAAATGAAGGTGCAGGAAATGGGATTGTATGAGCCTAAATCTAAAAATTTCTATAAATTTCATGGGGGCCCCTAGGATCAGCCCAGAATTCAGCACGATTGTGTCGGCCTACATGTATAATGTTATCACAACCCAGGGTTGTCAGTAGAAATTGAAACGAGCTTCCACAGTGTTCCACAGGCGGTCACATGATCGATAGTGTAGGTTAAAATGTCATAAATGACTGAAAATGTGGACAAAACAGGGGCTACATTTAGCCTGTTGTCGTGTTGCCGGCTTCTACTGACAACCCTGCAACCAACAAATTTATGTCCCAAAAGTGTTGAAGCCTCAATAGGCCTTTTGCAGATCTTTTAATAAACAAGTTAGATGAAGTCAGATTTATTTGCCATCCAGTACAACCACATGTATTCATTGCATTCCTGCGGAAGGCCCATTGTGTATAGAATGTGTACTGAGAAATGAAAAGCATCAAGGATGGTAACACAGTTTTTGAATCTCATGACAGCTCTGCACTGTATATCAAGACATGATTTTGCAAGTATGAGAGTAGGGGTGGATTCAGAAGAAATTGTGCTTCAAATAAGGTTAGAAAGACAAAAAGAATAGACTAGACTGTGGCATTTTTGTACCAGCCCCACTTCCACTTCCACTTCCAGCATTCTAAATATTATGATGATACTGTGTAGATTTTAGTTTTCTGAGATGAATTTTATGACAAAATGTCAGTTTTGTAGGCAGATAGCCAAGGTTGGTCAGTCATCTTGACCGGCAACTAACCAGCTGTTATTTCTAGCTCTGCATTTAAGGTATCTGCACTGGCTAAATTTAGGTCCTTTAAAATTCCTCTTTTTCGAGTATATTATAGTTTATTGCATCTAATATCACTTTCAATAGTTTTTTTCCACTAACTCATAATCTGAACGTTGCAAAACGCTTTTAAAATCACGTCTTTGACCGGAAGTTGTAGCTGATGGACGAGTGGAAGACTGGGTCGGTTACTAGCGAACACTAATTGAGTGTGGCAAATTGCCCGTATCTCTTGCAAGACTTGAAGACGGTTCTGAGACATTCAACGCTGAATTGATTATAAGTGTACTTCATTCATAACTTGATCGATATATTTATAAGATCGGCAATTGCATGGCCTCTGCTTCCCATTTCTAGGGAAGAACCAATTCCTATTGTGTCTGTACCTTTTCTTCCTTTCATTTGTTATTCGCTGAGACTTGTTTTTTCTTTACCGTTTTCAGAAGAAACGCCATCAATCGACTTCGACATCGTGTTTACTCGAGGTCTTAGCCCCCATTTGGACAGCGGATTAATTATTGACTATGCGTACAAAGGTACCGGAGGTCACGCTTGAGCTCGTGAGGCACGCCTTGACAACGGATAAACAAAAGCAACTTCCCAAAGCGGGGAGGACTAAAATCACGGCTTTCTAGAGTCCTTGGTGGCTCTGATCAGATGGCCGACAACAAGATACAACTCAAGTTATGGAGTTTAAAGCATATTTTGGGGGTTCCAGAGGAAAGTTTGTGAATACTTACTTACGAAAGGACATTTCAAATACATTTTTCTCTGAATGCTTTTATGATATTCCTACGAAACCACTCATGAAGACTTCATAAACTGTAGCGAATAATCGTGTGGTTGGAAGTCATGGAAATAATTTTTGTTACGGCGTTGTTAATAATTAACTTATATTTGTAAGAATACCTGATATCGCGCGTTGTAAAAACAGAAAATGGATTTCCAACCACACGATTTTTTCAAATCCCATTTTCAACAATATTATAAGGTCAAATGGACTCATTTCAACGTGTACATGTAAGCTTAATAAAACGCAAAATATAAAATACTGAGGCACCAGGGGGTCTAGTGATAATTCAATTAGCAAAAAGGGGATGTGTACAAATTTATGCCAAGCTAATTCTTTTTTATGTGGCCCTTCTTCATGTAAATGTTCAATTATCTACTGTCTATTCCAAATTAAATACAATATTGACCATTTTTGCCAGTGCAGATACCTTAACACCACAATTACAGTTGTATTTTAGAAAGAGGCAAATGAGGTTCTGTATTAACTTTTAAGATTTCATTGAATATGAAATAAATAATGATGGGTGACTAGTTCCTGTAAAAACTAGTTTTGAGCTGCATTGGCGGGGAAGTTAAACACTAGTGTAATCAACTAAAAGTCAATTAATATATGATAACCACCATGGGAAGCAAGTAGCAGCTGTTTCAAGTGCTATCCCTTCATCAGAGCAAAATAACTACATGTTATCACAACCCATAACATTAGTTCACTGTTACAGGTATCCCAGTTCATCAAATAGTATAGAGTTCGTAAATGTTTTATATGAGAGTATACGTACATGTACAAACATTAAAACAAATTTCTTCTCATTTCGGGAGTAACTGCGGAATACCCTGCCACTTGGCCTGGTTAATGCATTTTCTCCAGTCCTCTACAAACCTTGTAAAATCCTACCCAAAAAAAATCACAAAAACCTATCAATTTCCAACCCCAAATCATTCATAGAATTTGTCTAAATACACTTGAGCTATAATGGGAAAATTTGTACAGTTTACAAGGGGTTTTGAAGTGATGATCTCTTGCTCAATTGGCAGGGTGTTCTGCAGTTAAGCCAATCTACTCATCAGGATGATGAAAACCTTCAAAGACAAAGTCCTCCTCCAATCCTCGTAATTCCTTTCCGAGAACCCCCCAGCACCATCTGGCAAACTGTCTATAAGCAATGTCTCAACTGCTTGTGTTCGGGACCTTCGTAGGAGTCTTTGTACTGCTGTTTGTATTGGTACCAGGTAGTGCGTAGCACCCACTTGTTTGTACATACAGCTAAAAATCCTGGTGGCTGCTCAGTGTCTCCTACCGTAACTGCACTCCAGATCGTGCCTAAAATGGCGTCTATCTCTTAGCACACACATTCAGTGTTCGTGTCCATTCTATGGCAGTTTTCACATTTACACCTAAACAAAAGCCTTGAAATCAGTACAGTAATGAAGTCGAATCACATCGCTGTCAAATCTAAGCACTTTTAACAGTCTGAACTAGAAAAACTTTAGTTTAAATCAAAAACTCCAAAAGGCAAAACATACCAATCCGTATTTTGAAGGCGATTTTCTGGTTCTTCCACTTCTTCCTCCTGGTCTTCATCATCTTCGCTGGAGTTATCCGACACTTGCGGCTCGAATTGGTATGGTTGAATACCAAACGGCTTCAACTATTCAAGAAACTCTTCCAAATCGTTTTCACTTGATGAGAAACTAGATGCATCCGATTCCGAACCACTGCTTGAGACTCTGCTCGACGCCATTGTAGCTCTCTTCTCTGACGTTGTGACGTCATACAACAGTCCGCTGACACATTTTGGAGCCTTCGATAATAATAAACTACAACATCGTGCAGCCCGCATACTGACAAATCTCCCATTCCAGACTCTATCAATGATCTCTTGGGCACCCTCAGGGAAAAGGACTGATAGTCAGAGAGCCACCCAAAAGGCTATCCTAATGTACAACGCCCTGCACGGTCTGGCTCCCGCATACTTGACTAAGAAGTTTGAAAGACGAAACTCAGCCTTAAAATATGATCTGAGAGGTGCGAGTTCCAAAATATCTATGCCACAACCCCGGACTAACTTTGGCAAAAAAACGAATTTGCTATAACGGGGCTGAACTTTGGAATTCATTGCCTGAGATTACCTGATACAATTAATATTTTTAGAACGATTAGACTACGTAAACATACACTATTGTAATTACAATCTTATAAGACACATCAAACATGTAAAGCAGTAGGCATGTTATGCTATTACTGATGATTTCTTTCGTGTATAAATAAAGTATGTACATGTATGTATGACATTTTGAGCCATTATTTGAAATCTAATACAACGATTTTTCTCAAACAACTGTAAAATGTTCGGACTTATAACACACGTGAACAGTCCAAATTTTAACAAAATGCCTTAGGCAGAAGTTGGCGAAAATTTGGGCTATGAATTTCTAACCTTACTGAAAATGGCACTAGACAATGCAATTCAGGAGTTTAGTTATTTCTATTCTGACTTGACTTGAATTGAGATTCTCTAAATGGCGTTGAGAGAAAAATGTATCATATTTTGGCTCTCAAGTTTCTAATTTGTTCATGTTTTCCAACTTTTGGCGCAATAGTTATTACTTCCTGCCCACACAATGTATACTTTATTTGCACTATAGCTGTTGTATGAGAATTTGGAAGCAAAATTCAAAACCTAAGGACCATATCAGTTTGTTACATTATACCTTCTCACTAGCTGTATTCCCAACAAATAATATTAATGGTACTGAAGCAAGGATAGAAAGGCTAGAAAACAAAGTCCAGGAACTCTCCTTGGAAGTTGCATTTCTCAAAGAGCAGATGGCCAGCGGACATATTATTACAGCATCACCTACATGTAGTCATTATAAGGTACAAAATGTAGGTTCATATAACTACCACAACCATATGGAACAGTATGTGTTTGTTGATTATATTATATTATCCTTCCTATTCTCTGTTTTCTAAAGGAAGAATTCGGAACTTGATCAGGAGTCACTTATAAAATGCTGACAGATCTTATGGACCCATTCCTATGTAAATCACCATTGTACTTTATTTGTATATACTTAGTTCTCATTAAACATTTGATTCATTAACATGGGGAAGCCTCTAATAATAATACCTTGTTCTCCCTTCAGTAATCGTATGGACTTTGAAAGTATTATTTACCTCTGCATATCATTTGTTACATGATGTTTAAAAATTACAGTATGCGAATGAAAAGATTAGGAGAGTAAATATTAAATAATATTGTTTAACACTTGCAGTGGCAATTTAATGACAGTCAAGGCAGCAGCGAAGGAACCGGGGAGGTGCGCCTTGAAGTTGCTTAGCATCCTGTTTAAGGCAGAGTTGAGTGCTGGAATAATGTTTGCCACGAGCCGAACAAACAAGCCTGTATTAGACCAAGAGCGTGTATCGACCCTTTGTTTGGTAAGTGACATGTTCAGATATGGCCATGCTGTCCATGACAAATGGTTGCATATGCTAATAATGAACGAAGGGAACTTTGGAAGACACAGATTTTAAAGATAATTCTTCTTATGACAGTTATTTGCTTATACCTGCTGGCTAATAGAAATGTTTGTATGCAAGATACCTGAAAATAATATTAGGTTTGATTGCATTTATGTTGATTTTTTCAAGGTTACTAAGCATAATTCATGTTTCTTATTTTTGTATTTTTGCGTTGCTGTTAATTAAAATTGCTGCTAGATTGCATTTAGCCTGAGAAATCAGATGCCTCTCGTCGCATGCTCACTTCCTCCCCAAGAGAGAAACGTCTGAGAGTCAAGCTGAAAAAGTCCATACTGATGACAAAATTAATACCCAATTATGTAAATTATGCACATCCCTTTGCAAGATGGCAAGGTTCAATACGCTCTCTGTCGAGAGAAAACCTTGGAAGAACCATTCTGTTTGAAAAGTTTCATATAACTTTAAGCTTAAAGGGATACCCAAGTACAACACACTTATGGTCTCAAAATTATATTTGGATTGTACTGAAAACTGAAATCGCAATAAAAATGATTACTTTTGCAATGCAAGTGTGTAGGATTTTTTGAAAGTGTATTGCGCAATGTTTTGATGACGTCGTTAGTGGTCGAGATGACATATAATCCTTCAGTAATGGCGGACGTGATTGCGACGGAAACACTGCAAAATCCATAGTTTCATTTGGTCCTTTGGTAATATTTTTCACTGATTTGGATATTTTCGACACTGTCGTTTTGAAAGAAAAAAAAGTAGAAAATAAAATAGTCGAATTTCGTCGTAGTGGCACTTTAAAGAGGAAATGACAGT
Source organism: Actinernus sp. WN-2022 (assembly GCA_030867875.1). Lineage (NCBI taxonomy): Eukaryota > Metazoa > Cnidaria > Anthozoa > Actiniaria > Actinernidae > Actinernus > Actinernus sp. WN-2022. Next base: position 39,199,258 of record JAOWCC010001501.1, read on the forward strand.
CTGACTTTTATCTATCCCATAAATTATTTGTGTGACATCTGTCCCATAATTTCTTTATTTGAGATGTCGTCATTTTGCACTTTGTCAGAGAAAAAACGCCAACATGGGCAAGAATTCCCTACAGTATGGCTGTCGAGCATGCGCATTGTCCCTCCCTGTCGCTTTGAACTTCAAACTTTATAAGAGGGAATGACTGAGAATTAAATTAAAAACCAAAATCTTTTTCTCGTGTAGTAGGTGTGCATTCTCCGAGCATCATGGACATAACTGAAGCTACGTTTAAGTTGTTTAGCCAAGACAAAAATGGTCTAAACAGTACCTTCTAAAGATCCTGTAACGTTCCATGAATATGGCGGAATCCACGTCACTAAGCCCACTTCTCTTGCTTGAAGACCTTAGCAAGGTTTTTGAAATACAACTTCCGAGCATCTTGTTGTTTACATCGAAGGCTTACGAACGTTTCCAAGTACCTTTTTGGTTACTAAAATGTATTTCGAGTCGGCAAAAACTCTGCGAAGATCCATGTAATTTAAGAAGTTGACAAAGGCCAGCCAAAATATGCTTGTTTTCGTTAATTTGTCCTCCTTCACCACTCGATTATTGAAAATGTTGGCAGCCATTTTACTTTCTCAGCCGAGGGAAACTCGGAATAATATTCACTCTTGATTTCGCAAAAAAGCGCGCGAACTCGCCAAGGCTGTCAATATATATATGTTCGTGAATTTTAGTGGAGAAGATGAAATGAAAGTAACAGAGACAACCATAGTTTTACTGAGAAACCAACGATCTCTGCTAAAACCAAATCAACAAAATTGTAAATGTCTGATAAAAGATGAAAAGAAAGTAACAGAGACAACCATAGTTTCACTGAGAAACCGACAATCTTTGCTAAAACCAAATCAATAATATTGTAAATGTCTGATATTCCTCTACTTCCCTCTGAATTTGGTTTAAAATTCAGAGGGAAGTAGAGGAATTTAATAATTACTCTAGAGAACCAGGTGTCGTGACAAATATGTTAAAGGAGTTAGAGTGGCCATCTCTTGAGAGTAGGAGGAGGCTCTCTCGATTGACAATGTTCCACCGTATTATGCATGGAAGCATTGATATCGAGAAGGACTCGTATTTGACCCCAGTGCCTCGTACCTCAAGAAATGGTAACTCATTATTATTTTTAAGACCTCATTCGAATTGTAACCAACATAACAACAGCTTTTTCCCATGGTCAACTCGAGAGTGGAATAAGCTTCCCGGCACTGTAACTAATATTAATGACATTAACAAATTTAAGACCGCTGTAAACCAACATTTTATTGAATTAGGGGAATGATTTTAACCTAATTTTTTTTTTTTTTTTTTTTTTTTTAATTATATTATTATTATTTTTTAATATAAATTGTAGTATTGTTACTTAATTTATTTATTTTTTATTATTGTAATTTGGATTTTTTTTATTTATACTGATGTGATACGGATATACCGTTTTATCAGTCAATAAAGTAGAAGTAGAAGTAAAATTAGGAATAGAGGCACCATCACCAAAGTATGCTCGACAAAGGAAAGTCAGAAATCCACTTTTGTCTGTAAGCATACCTTGCAAAATCCTTCGAGAATGGCACAAGTACTCTAATAATGTTACCATGACACTGCAAAAGTAAATGGCAGCAACTCAGGCCATGATTTCTCTACTGCCAGTATTGATAAAGATTTATGCAGAATTACGGGAGCTATCTATTCCTAGGCATATCTTGTGTATCAAAGATAATGATGCAAGAACTGAAATAAATAGTTCACTAGCTAAACGGGCAGGCTCAAAGAAACTGGATGGAGTGGTTAAAAGATTCCATATTTTGGAAGGCTGGCCATTTGATGCTGTTGAGTTAAAAAAGATGAACTACAAGAATGGAAAATGAAACACAAAAATCTACAGACAGAGGTAGACAGTCTGCATTAGGAACTACAACAAGCAGCAAATGAAAAAAGAAATGAAGGTAGTCAATGAAGAATTGCTAAGGTACATTGAGCTACTTGAGAACTCAGAATGCAGATACAAAGGGAAAGATATTTCAGAAGTTATAAACAAATCAAGAACACTCAATGCTTTCCTTAAAATGCTTCTAACCCGTAGCGAGAATCTTGGTATAAAAATATAAAGAACAAAAAAAAATAGTGCATTCGGAATTATTCCCGATTTTTAAATCGCGAAAGAAAGTGGGCCCAAAGAATTGTGCAGCTTGTAGCCTGGGAACTAGTGACGTAACCCAGGTAAGTTAGCACATAAGCCACTGTATGGTTTTGGTGAGTTTGTGTGAGTTTCGTCGATTGCAAGTGTAAATTCTTAATTATTTTATCCTCACACTAAGTCCTATTGCGGGAGCTATTTCACGGACGATTCCAAGTGGATTTACATCGAAGAAGAAGAGTATGAAGTTGAAGTAGAGCGGGTAGCGAATCACAACAAGAAGAAGCTAACAGGAAAGGAACAGACACTAACAGGAAAGGATTGAGAACTTCAATCGAAAACTGCAGAGTAGAAGAGAAGGAAATGAGCACGTCAACTCGTGGTAAGTTGGAGATAGTCGTTCGGAACGGACGTCTATAAAACTACGAATCCAAAACTGTTCTTTCCATATTTTACGTATTCGTTGCTGAAAAAAATCTACTTCTAAGGTGCAAATGTGATAACTGTCGCATCGAGACCCTCCAAAATCCCAATGAATATCAGCGTTGTACCGAGATCAACGAGTGCGTGGAGTCGCTAAGCAAAGAGCAAGTCCTGCAATAAGTCCAAACTGCACCAAAATGTGCGACATTACACCCTGGATTCGCACCAGTTTGCCTTGAGCGATGGAGTTTACGGTTAGCCGCTGATAAATTCAAAACAAAGGAGAGGAAGAGATACAAACAGACGGGAGCAGAAGGAAAGTAAGCAGATGTTGTTTCATATATAAGCTGAAATATAATTAGTTTACAACTTCACACATGATGTTTATTTACCATTTCCTGATTTTTTAAAAAATAAATTGTGAGCTATATATTACAATTCGTAACTCTACAACAAGGGCAGTCTGTGAAGGTAGTCCATGGTCACCTGTGAATTATAGCCCTAAATGAGCGAGAACTTGTCTTTACATGCAAACCCTATCCCTAAGCGAGTAAGCCCTTGTCGTTTACTTGTGGGATTACTGTGAGATTAGTGACAGTTAGGGTTTGGTTGAAAAGTAGGGTCAGCCTTTATTTAACAGGCTGCCCGTATTATAGGGCCATCCCATTACAATGGTTACATGGTAGTCCCCTGTTATGCATGTATCAATGTCAAGTCGGGCAGATATGTGGCATTTGACTTTTTTTGAAAATGTTTGTTGAATGCCCCACCTGGGGCAACAAAATTCTTCATAAAATATATATCAACTAGCAGGGACCCGCGGAACTTACAAGAAATCAACTATGTTACTATATATGATATAGTAACATAGTCTAGCCGGCTGACCGGCTACTGACACGATTACAGTGCCATATATGGCGGGAGGTTTTAGGGTGTTGATGTTTTCGAAGTTGTATTTTGATTTAAAAAAAGGCAATAATATCTTACGGATCTCAGTTAATTTCTCAAACCGATGAACACAATTTACCTAATGTCGAAAAAGTGCCAAAACTGACGGTCACAGGCAGCTCGAGTCATGAATTCGTGTGACGAAAACAAATATTTTAATATGGTCGCCGAAAGAGCATTGATCGAAGCAGGAAAACGGAATTAAAACAATAATCAAAAGCCATGTTATTTGAATGTCTGGTTGTAGCGAGTTTATGGTCTGAAGAGCCTACGATAGTTGGGCGATGAAACAGTTGGTTTTTATATCTAAGAACACTGGAAACTACAGAGAACAGACATGGACACACCATAGAGTTGTATACCTGGTCTTACCTCGTTCGGGCTTTTGACTTCGGCCGCTAATCGCCTGACGATAGGTTTTCCATAAAACATTCCCGCAAACTCGATGGCTTGCCCGCCCAACTAAGTGTAGAACTTGAAGTGTAGAACTTGAAATGTAGAACTTGAAGTGTAGAACTTGAGAAAACTCATTTATTTTTAACATTATTTCCTCAAATGCAACCAAGAGAGAGTGCAACTTTTCGCATGATTCGTCGTCTTCGTTGGGATACCTGTTGCCGTCACTTTTGGCGCCATTTTCGGACGCGCGCGCGCGTCCTCCATATTAGGATATCGATCGAGGGAGCCTGGGAAAGAGCGTTACACACACACTTAGCGTATTATTATATAAGATTATTATCATATTGTAAATTTAGTTTTAGTGATTATTTTTATAAATGTTTACATTACTATTAAACGGCTCTCTGGAAGAGCATGTTGTATGAACGTGACCGTGTTGAACTAAAGATTTACTACTACAACAAAAATAACTAAAACGAGAGGAGACAATGAAAACGTGGCCGCCATGATGACACAGGCTACGTTTTCTCGCCACTTTCTCTTCCTTTGGAAGTTTAACTCCTTCCTACATGTAGCTAATTGCTCTCTGCTTAGACGTTTAAGCTAAACTCTCAGGTTAGTTTGGGGTATTTGTGCTCAAACGTTAACACACATTTAAATGTCAATAATTCTAACGATGACGTCACTATAAGAGGTTCAGCCAATAGCATGTCTTTCATTGCAAGTTTTAAGTCATTTGAAGCGTTTATTAGAAAACATTTCATCCTCTCCAATAATTCAGTAGCATGTAAGATACTTAAATAGGAGTCGGTTAGATTTGTTTTTCATGTTAACTGATTTAAACCAGGACCCGCACTATAAAAGAGTAAAGACCCTCCCCTTTCTCGCCCTTTGGGATTCGCAATTTGAATTTCCAGAACAGTCAAGCAAGTAATCAGTCTACTCGTGATATAATACTAAATTGATGAAGGCAAAATTAATATAAGCCGAGAAAAAATGAACAGCAGGAAGCTAGTTGCCAGTTATGCCAGTCAATAGCGTTTTAGAACCGTTTACAAACTCTTTTGTGTATTTTTAGACATTCAAATTTTCAATTTAACTTTCGCGCGATATCAAATGTCGGAGATCACTCAAGCGGAGCATCACCTGTCGCAGTGTTCACTTGTCAAAGGCTGCTTGACAATAATGGTGTCTTCAACCTGGTTGAGGACCTTTTATAGTGCGGGCCATTGCTTAAAAGAGGTATTATTTCGTACAGACCCTAATATTACTTTCACGATGGATAACAAACACCATTGTTAGGTTTACTACAGTTGATACATTTCGTGACAGATCACAAGAGTGCAACCCTAACTTGATCATGAACTCACTGAGTGGCTGGTTGTTTTCATGCAACCTACGCATACATGATTCCAACAAAAAATATGATTGGTTACATCCTTAGCTTGATCCTACTTTCTAGCTTTTCGATACTATAAGCTCAATACAAGCTACAAAAAATAAATAAAAAAAGATATAAAAAAGAATAACAAATTCTGGATTCTACTTTTGATAAAACTTTAAGTTATGCTTGAAGTTTGGGTAATTTGCTCGTGAAATGATGTTGGCGTTGTCAGTGTGAATATATTAGACTTGAATAGTTATATTTCTTGGAAAAAAGACAGCTCCTCTGAACTATAGAACCGTGTCTGTTTCTTGGAAAAAAGGAGGTCGTTCGAACTATACAACCGTGTCTGTTTCTTGGAAAAAAGGAGGTCGTTCGAACTATACAACCGTGTCTGTTTCTTGGAAAAAAGGAGGTCGTTCGAACTATACAACCGTGTCTGTTTCTTGGAAAAAAGGAGGTCTTTCGAACTATACAACCGTGTCTGTTTCTTGGAAAAAAGGAGGTCGTTCGAACTATACAACCGTGTCTGTTTCTTGGAAAAAGACAGCTCCTCCGAACTATACAACCGTGTCTGTTTCTTGGAAAAAAGGAGGTCGTTCGAACTATACAACCGTGCCTGTTTCTTGAAAAAAGTAGGTCTTTCGAACTATATACAACCGTTCTGTTTCTTGTAAAAAAGGAGGTCTTTCGAACTATATAACCGTGTCTGTTTCTTGGAAAAAGGAGATCGTTCGAACTATACAACCGTGTCTGTTTCCCAGAACATTATTAAACACTATAAGCTGTATAGAAAGGATCATATGGATATTGCCTCAGTTTTGTTTGCCATTTCAGTAATCCTGCACTTAAATCAGACATATTAAAACAATATGGAATGTTCTTTAGCTTAAGTTATGGTTGATGTCTGGCTAATTTGCATGTGAAATGATGTTAGCGTTCTCAGTGTGACATTAGGGAACCTAAACAACCACGACGGCACCGTCTAGGACGACGGCATAAAACAAGCCTTAATTACAAAATAAAATAACTGCACGTGAAAATGCACGCAGTCGCTTACATTTCAACCGTAAAAGAAATGCTAATATATAGCTGTAATAGGAACAATAAAGAGTGTTTATGAATAACGTCATGAAACATGCTGATCTAAGTATGAGTGAATACGTGAATTCTGAAATTAAATAAACGAAAAGCGTTCAAATTAATTAATACCGTGAGGTGCAAAAGTGCCTAATTTGAAAATAAGGCTGTATTCTTTGCGTTTACGGTTGTCGGTAGTACTTTGATGAAGAGAAATGCCGCATATGGTGATGTGATTAATATAATGGTCAGGAAGATTAAAGTGGCGAGCTACTGGTTTGGCGAGATCCTTACCATTAGTTATAACATCTAGCAAGTGTTCGCGGAATCGATCTCCTAATCTTTGCTCTGTTTCTCCGATGTAGAGTTTGTTACGAAGTGTGCAGGTGAATTCAATAAATAAGATTACTAGACGTAAAGTCAAAATGGTCCGTAACTTTGACTGGGAGCCTTTGGATCCTGAAATGAGTGTTTTAGTGAAAGAATCATAAAGCAACTTTACAGGACAAGAGCATTGGAGATTCCCTGAACAAGGGATCACTACAGCCCGATCTTCAACCAGACACTTTTAAAGGTTCATGAAAACGATGCAACACCTGTGCTTTCACTAAACCTGCCACACTCATTTCAGGACCCAAAGGACTGTTTCGACTTTACGTCTAGTAATGTAATTTTTACATCTGTTTCAAACAAGGCTGTTCCCAGACCGAAAGAGATTGTGTTTGTAGCTCAAACTCTGGTGAATTCGTTTGCTTTTGTGGTTAAAAGTTTTAAGATGAATATAAATAAATTAAATTAATGGTTTCCTTCTGATCGCGATTTTCGAAATGCACGCAGTTTATCGGTTCAGCATGGCTAAACAGGTATATCCACAGTCCATTTTTGTCTGGGATGTTCTTTATCATGTGCCATTAGTTAATACATTTATAATATAATTTATATAATATGACTTGTGGAATCAATCAAGTTAGTCATCTGTTGAATTGAGCTTTGAAACTGCTTCCTTTTGCATTTTTTATCAGCGCTAGATTACATTACATAGATAACTGCACTGAGTACCTGTTACATGTATGAATAAACCGCCTCACTGGTTAGCTCAGTTGGTAGAGCACGGTCTAGAGTGCGGGAGGTCGGGGGTTCGAACCCGGCCGCGTCCTTGGGCAGGGACGTTTATAAGCCATCGGCCTTGTCTCCTTCTACTTCTAGTCAGTATTCGAAGGGGACGTGAAATAATCTGTTGTACTACTCGGAAAAAAGAAGGGGATTGTCACTCGGTACAGCAGCCTGGCCATTGCACTAACCACACACTCAACATTGTAAACTGCATGTCAGCCATTGGCACCGTAATTAGCAGTCCGAAAATTCACTGACGGGATATGTCAGTAAAATGTAAAGCGCCACGAGACTGTGGTATATGGCGCTATATAAATATGGCCTATTATTAAACAAACAACAAAAGGACTATTCTGTTATAGTTATTGTCATCCCAAAGTGTTACTGTTAATTTTGTTAAAGTGCACCTAACCCCTTTTGTAATTTTTATACATATGAATCTTTGAAAGGTTTTAAGTACTTCTGCAAAGAAATTTTTGGCTTACATAGAATACTCTATGTTTTATGCTTGTTTGAAATGGTGAAAATTTGACCTTTCCTGACCCATGACCGCGTAAGAAAAAGCCTGGGTCGATTCTGGATCTTACGTCACCTCATTAATGCATTATTCTCCATGGCGCCTTTCTATCACAACAATATCGATATATAGAGAATATACACAGTCTGTGAGTTGTTAGTAAAGAAAACAGCTATTTTAGACAAAATGCTAAACATTTATTCAACTTATTGCAAAGTCGAATGAATTAGATGACGTAAGATCCAGAATCGACCCAGGCTTTTTCGTACGCGGTCATGGGTCAGGAAAGGTCAAATTTTCACCATTTCAAACTAAGCCTAGAACATAGAATTTTCTTTGTAAGCAAAACATTTCTTCGCAGAAGTACTCAAAACCTTTCAAAGATTCATTGGTATAAAAATCGCAAAAGGGATTAGGTGCACTTTAAGTTATCATCACTTCAAAAACTCATGAATAATTAATAAGCATTTAGTCCAATCAGATGAAGCAAATCAGTCACGTGCATGCGCCTTTATACCTGATAAAATCTCATCATTCTAAAAAGCCCGCGGAGGGAAAATGGGGTTAATGATTGAGACAATGGATATTAATGTTTCAGCTTTCTCATTGAATTGCTAATTAGGATGAACGTTTTATATAAAGAATACTAATGAACACGAAATAGTATATAAAGTTTCATCCTAATTAAGAATTCACTGATAAAGACCCAAAGATAGCAAAACGTACACGGAACATAAGGTACCTAGATAATAAATTTTGCACTAAATTTACTAATATCAGCAGGCTACCGAGATACACAGATAATATTGTAAAAAGGAAGTTATCCAAATACCATTACTTGTTTACCGAGCCACTGTTTAGTCCCAATTATTAAACCAAACTCAAGCCGTAAAATAATAAAAACGTGCATTAAACTTACAAACATCCTCTTCATATTTTGTGCCGGAGTCAAAAATCTAGAGTCTGCCGTCATGTCAGTTACATCGCTCTCCAAGTCTTGAACTTTATCGATGTCAACCACGACACCAAATCTTTCAAGTGCAGGTTCTTCTTGTCCTAGCTTGTTATTTGCCACACAATGATTTCAGCATTGCGAAACGCCGCTTCAAACAACATAGTATGGTAATTTCTTCATGTCATTCCCTTGATATGTTCGTAATCGCAGGCGCTGATTACTCGAATGTTTTGCATGGCGTTGTGAATACAAAGGTTCAATGCTTCATTAAGTAACCATTATAAGTTTTTGAAGCCGTTTAATAAACGAGCAGCACGTGTTTTATCAGATCTAAAACTCTAAAACTCGAGTTTTAAACCTGATAAAACATTGCTGCTCGTTTATTAAACAGTACATAAATATACGTACAAAATTGTTTGTACGGATTCCTACACTATAGCGAAATTATATATGATTACAGTGTTAGGTTTACTGATTTTAAATTAAATTTGTATATTAAATCTCCTCAGTACAATGCAAAGGGAGATGATGTTTTAATATCCACAAACTGCAATCCTTGTCAAAAGAGTTAGGTCGTTTTGTGTTAAAGTCCCCTCCCCACATTCATGTTTGTTTTTGTTTTGGTCAAAGTCATGATTTCTTATTACCACATTGATTGGGGGAAGAGGGTTAATTAATATTATTACGTTCACGTCTTGATAAATTGTCGCGTCGGTATTGTTTGGTCGAGACAGCATAAACGTTGCTATTTGTGACAAGTGTCCCAAAACCTTTTGACCACGATTGTAGCTACAGTAAATGATGACCAGTTCTACTACATAATTTTGTTCTAATCTTGAAATGCCAGTCATTCCTAGGATACTGTATTAAAACATGGAAATTGAATGCTTTTTAAATTTTTGGATATCGCTAAAAAACTACTGCACACCAGATTGGTACCAATGAAATGCTCTTACTCGCACGCATTTCATAACGATTTGTTATTTCTAGCTTTAATGTTTTTTTTGATAAACGCACCCGACTTCTACCCGCACCTGCGACTTCTACCCGCACCTGCGACTTCTACCCCCGTCCCAAATGAAATATCTAACGCAATTTTCAAAAAGCATCCGTGAGTCACCCAATGGAAACCTTTGATTAAAAATTTGTTTCACAAATATTTCGAGAGAGAAACCATACGAAAATCCCCACGACCAATAATCGGATTTCTCTCACTTTAATATTTCCTTGGTCATTACATTACAATCTTCCTTTCTCAAAAAGGCATGCATTATTTAAATTGTATTTCATTAAGTCTGCATTCTATAAAAAACCTAATCCTTCGTGTTACACAACCATTCAGTGTAATTATGATTAGCTTAACTTGTGAAAGAAACAAGAGCTCTTTCTTACTAAAATGAAACAAACCAGCGGTCTGATGCTGCACGCGCATGCGTGCGTAATGAATGTTCGTGAGACTTATTACTGAAAATTAAGGCGACTACTAAATGCTATTAGATGTTACAACAAAGTTCTTCGATTAAAGCAATTCCTAGTATATAGAGCGACACTTGAGATGCATATATCAACTAAATTACCTAAGCTTTAATTTATTTCTAAACACATTTTGCATTATACTCTTCCAACCGATGTGCGAGCATGATAGTTGTCATGGTTACATCAGAACGTAGCGCGCAATGCCGAACAAGACACCGATGACGATCATTACTGCTGCTGGCTTGATAGAGGCACTTCCGTTGCACTCGTCAGACGTACAGCAGAGGACAGTGCATCCAGTTGTCTTGCAACCTTTTTTCGCATTATCGCATCCGGCCTTGCTAGCGCAACCCTTGCTTGTGCTGTCTCCCATCACATGTTTTGCACAGTTATCTTCTCCCTTGGGGCAGGTCATGGTAGTTTCACCGCAGTTACCCCAGCCCTTTTGGCATGCATAACACTTGAGTGATAAAGCTGTAAGAGAAGTAATAACTGGTATTAGAAACAAACACTGTATGACAAGTGATATACTCCTATGGAGAGAAGAGTATTTTATAGAAGACAAATAGTTTTTTTTTATTTCAGACCAGCATTCTGGTTCAGTATCTGTCTTGAATTGAAGTAATTAAATATTTAATATTTTTGATCAAAAGTTGAAAGCGTTGATGTTGTACACGACTCCGTCCGTCAGAAGGAGTTAACTGAGCCCTTGAGGATTTGATTTTGTTTTATCTTTGTATATTCTTTGATTAAGGGCAACAACCACTTCCACTTTGGTAACTATGATAACAAATAGAGTATTTTTCACTATTGAAAGTAAATTCCAACGTAAATTCACTTCATCATTGCGTAGTTTTCGTTCTAAACGTGGTAACGGAAGTTACAAAAATGTACCAAGAGTTGCATTATGGTGAGTTGTCTGCTATTTTATACCCCTAATCTGGTGAGATTTAGTTTGAAATGTGTTAATAATAAATAAATGTGTTAAAATAAATGAGAAAACTGAAAAAAATGTATCTTGTGAATATATTTATTAGAATCATTAAAATTAATCATTAACATGCTATTTTTAAATATCTGTTCCGGCTATATGTCGCTTAAGTTTTCGTTACACTGAAAAATCAAATAATTACATCCATTTGTCTTTCTGTGTTTGCCAATCAAATACAATGTATTTCTACGTATAGAAAATAGAGGTAACGATGGTTTTGCTAAATACATAGAAATAATACTATTCAAGGAGAGTAACGGAAGTTACAAATACGTAGTAGGTTCGAAGAATTGAGTAACTTATTTGCTATCAAAAAGATATTTGATCATTCGGATGGTTTTATCGTTAAATTGTCTCACAATATGCCTTAAATAATTTCTGCGAAAATAATGGTGCAAATCGGAACACGAGCCCGATGATGTGTCACACAATTAAGGCTCGTTATCTTGAAACAGACATCTGTGTACATGTCTGTTTTATAGCTACTTTTATCTACCAAAGTACTGCTATTTTTTATTATTGCACTAGGTTTCGTGTTGGTGGCAAAAGTATTATTATTTAATATTTTCAACTCTGGATTGCTACTTCAGGTTTTCTGTAACTTCCGTTACCATTCCACAAGCCTATAAATCAACGTAGAAAGCTAATAACAAATGGGCAATGAGTAAATTCTGTTTTCTATAACTATTAAAGAACGCTTTACACTTAAAATAAAAAAGGGATAATGATTCAGGAGAAGGAAATGTGCACTGGATGACGCAATTACACGAAACTGAGCCATTAGTGACCATGAGATGGCTAAGGTGTGTCTCATATTCCATACTGGTGCGAACTCTTCCCATTTAGGTCGTGTAACGAAGGTCAACTCAAGAAAATACGTGTATTTAGGGGGTGGTTGAAATATCATGGTAACGGAAGTTACAGTAACCAAATAACTAGTATTTTGACATTACCACAAACATTACTAGATACTTTATTAACATTATTTTGGCGGACTGGACATTTATGATATGTTTACTGAATATATTTATATTTTACTGAATATGTTTACTGATATGTTTCCTAACGGAAGGGCATTTTCATGCAAAGAGTAAGTGTTGTTTATGTCTAAAATAAGGGGAACACAGCAAAAAAAAATGGATATTAAATACAAAGATCTGGCGGACAAATCGAACCCCCAATTGATGACTTTGTAACACTTCGAATCCTCAGCGAACATAGAAATGCTGGAGTTCCGCACGACATCTGGCATATCGTTAACAAAAAGAAAAAACAATACAGGACCTAGAATTGAGCCATGAGGAACTCCCGATTTAACAACCGCCCACGAAGAATAAGAGCCATTTATGATAACGCGCTGCATCCTCCTAATTTTGAGTTATATTCTAACAAATTTATCGGATCAGCTGGCTTGCCCAGATTTCGGGTGATCACTTTCGATCGTCTGTCTCAGTTCTCGTTTGCACTGCATGCTGAACAAAACAAAATTTCCAGAGAAAGAGCTGCAAGTAGTTCAAACATTGACTGGTATGTGAGGTTCTAATCAGGGTCTTGGTAGAGCTAAAACACACGGCTGGTAATTAGTCTAATTACAACCAACCGGGTTTTGAAATTTGAAGCCGGGCCTTGATGAAGCTAATATGCCTGTCTAAACCGGTTTTGTAGGCAAATGAGCCTTTTTTTCAATCGGGATTTACTTGTCCGCCAGATTTGATCATTTGTTCTGATATTTTAAGAAAGCTTGTATTCCGCAGTGCAGAATCGTGATTTACTTTTGTCCACCAAATGTGAAAACTTTAGTTAATTTAACCTTAAGAAATGTATATTTTTTGCGGATATTAAAAACATGTCCACCAAAAATGCTGTTTTTTGTTATCCTTGTGTTGTTGCCCCGCCAATATTGGCCAACTAGGAGAGGCAAATTGTACTCCCGAAAAATACGTCAATCTATAATGTTTTCACCGGAATAATTATATTTGATAAAAACAGATTTTAGTTGAGAATGCGTTGAAGTTACACACTTAACCATATGCACCTAACTGGACGAACTTGATTCAAAAATATTTTTGGGTTTTGCTCAACTGGCCAGCGCTGGCTTAAAAGACATAACTGAACAATATTAAAACAGGAATCGATTGAAACTCAAATCAACTTTGTTAGGGGTTTCTGTAAAAAGTGGCTATTTATTTATTTTCGGTAACGGACGTTACATTAAATCTGTGGACAATCGTTTTAAAATATAGGTGAGTTGACAGTTGAAATACAGACTTGAAGATTATACCGGCATATGTTGCACTGTCATCTCCTGAATAAATTTACACTAACAACTCTTTACTTAATAATGTTTTCATTCATTAATCAAGGCATTTTGTCGAGCGATTGGCCTGTGGACATCGAAAAAAAAAGAGTTATGAGCTATTTAAGAATATTTTGGGAAATGGCTAAGAGATATGTATGACTTTGCATTGGGTTTGGAAAACCAACCATTTCTACCATAAAGTAAGATAGGAACGCACTATTGAAGGCATTAACGTGGCCACCGCATGCAAAAGACACCACAATACTTCATACTTTATTCATCTTTCCTTAAAAAGGCTTTTCAAAGACAAAATACAAATACAATACAACTACAGTGAACATGATAATTTGAATTACATGTACATCTATTAATTTAACCTATTTTGAGTTTGATATAATTTGCTCTTCAGCTTTCGCTTGAAACTTAAAACGTCTTTACTTAATTTCAGTTCATTATCTAATGAGCTTTTAACCCCACTTTTCGTGGAATGGGTGACTTATCGTCTTTGATCAGTCTGCATGTATCTGTAGTCAATCTAACCATTCCTCTTTTAACATATCAGGGTTTGCATCTACTCCAAACGCTTTTCGTGGTAAAGGCCGATGAAAATATAGTCCTACACTGCTCAAGCTGTACCTTTATTTTGTAATTATTTCGGACACTGACGCGCGCTCTTTGTTCTAAGCTGACAATTGTTCACTCGATCGTGCCATGCCAGCAATGATCTCTCCCACACATTTACCATAAGTGACTGGTGCTGTGCCGCAGGCTATGCTGTGCAGGCCCGTGACGCACACCGCGTGATTAGCAACCGACCCAGTTTTATTCGCCCATACGCTCCAATATTTCCGACTACCGAATTCGATAAAAATATAGTCAGAAAGTGAGGGCTTGAAAAGTACCCAGAATTAGCCAGTGCAACTAGAATGGCTATCAAAATAAGGAGTATTGATGGTCACGGGATGTTCGTGATGGACAGTTTAATGTTGTACATAGTTCATCGCCTGAGACTAATCTAAGTTATTTTCCTTTGTAAACTGCAACAGGGAAATGGAAGCTATTCCTTTGGAACTTTTTGTTAAAAGAATGGTAAAAAAATAAGGATTCAATTTAGAACACCAAAATACACCTTGCCTTTATAGTTTACGTAGGTTTTCATGTCAGCAACATGCCAACCTGTTGAGCGGATATTTTGTTGAACGACTCGAACCAGCATTCCTGAATACCTCACCTTGATCACTAGTGCATACTAATCCCATGGTAAGAATGTGGTATCCATAAGTAAAGCTACCTCCGTGTTTTCTTTTTTTAACACCAATCGCTGTACAACTGAGATGTATTTAAGTTTCTATATTTCGTACGGTTTTAAGCGTTCAAACACAGACCAAGTCAACGTTATCAGAAGTGCTTCTGTTCTGATGAAGGGCTAACAGATGTCACGTCAACTTCATCTCCCTTCCTACGACTGTTAACATACCACCTAACACTTTCAGTTGATAAAACGTGGTGGCTAACTTACCAGCCGAATGAGAACTCTCTAGTTAGTGAATACAATATAAATTAATTCCCAGCGATGCGAAAGTTACTTGGGAAGGTTTCGAGACATACAGTCGTACTCTGTTAATATCGACCTTGATCAAAGCGGCTACACTGTTTTTACTCTAAGTAGAGTGCATATGAATATATTTATAACCAGTTTACAAATTGGGATCATTTATGGTGGCATTCAAGGATAGACACAATTTCTGGCAAACTTAAAAAGGTTTGTAAGCTCGGGCAAAAATAACAGGTCTAAGTGGATTATGAAAAGTCGTAATTCGTAGTTATAGTACGTACCATACTATGGGCAAGAGCTTCAAACTTCATTTGAGTTAAGCTAAAACTAACGGTAGCATTATCCAACAGATGGCATAAAAAAAAGAGTGTTACTGAGTCAATAATCATGATCAGAAGTGCATACCTTTAACTAACAGGAAATATTCAAGTGTATTCTGTTATGTAAGAATTTAATGATTCGTCGAGCAAAGTAACTTAATTCACGAAACATCGCCTGGGCAGATCAGTGTTATACTGGAAATCCGTGGATATAAGGACATAAGGTCTTAAGTGAACTATATGTATATCTCTCAAAATTATGTAAAACTATAGAGAAGAATACAGAAGGACGGGCGCAAATTTCCAATCAAGATCATGCTTTTAGTCATTATTTTCTAAAAAATACATACCAGTTGGAACAGCAACCACGAGGATTAGTACGACAACGACAGCGAACTTCATCTCAAATCTCTTCGTCTTTTCTTCTTTAATTTTTCCTTTTATCACGGTTCTTTCCTTGGACTTTCTCTTCCTTTGGAAGTTGAACTTCTTCCTCTAGCTTTGCTGTAGCTCTGCACAAAAGTGGCACTCCCAGATTAGGTTTGGGGTATTTGTGCTTGAACGTAAATACTCATTCACAAGTGTCAATCTGTCTAATGATGACGTCACTATTCGAGTTTCAGCCAATGGTATGTATTTGGTTAATATAGGCATAAGTCTTTGAAGCGTTCACTAGATAGTTCTATTCTTAGTAAGTAGAACTGGTAAACAAAATACTGAAACATGCACTTCCATAATTGAGCAGTATGATGCATTAATAAAATGCAATTATACATTTAGAAATGATATGCAAGACTTACAAGAAGTAATATTTCGTATCACCCCTTATTTCTTCCACTGCAGAAAACAAACAACATACTTTGTGATCAATCACAAGCCAAAGTGACACATTATAATAATAATAATAATTTATTACTTATATTGCGCAAGTTACATTAAAATGATCAAATGCGCATTACATATTTTAAGTAAAAACTAACGAGTACACAGAATCATTGAACTATTTAACAAATAAAAGATGGTTCTCCTTGTTATATAACAAAATAATGACAATACCCGAGGCAGAATAATACATTATGACATATTGTGCTGCATAATATCACCCTTGAATAGTCCTATTTCTTGTAAAAATGGGGTTGACCTGCAACCGCTTCTGTTTCCAAGAATTGGTTACAGCATCGAGCCTAATTTCTAGCTTTTGGATACTATATTAACTGAAGAGAAAAGCTGTTAAAATCAAGTTTCTGCATTCAGCATTTAATTCTGCTTTTCATTAAAGTTACACAATAAGACAGTATGATTTCTTCCTTTGAAACATTTTCAGTTATGCTCGACGACGTTTGGGTGATTTGCATGTGAAATTATGTTGCCGTTCTATGATATTTTATCACCCTTGAATAGTCCTATTTCTTGGAAAAATGGGGGTTGACCTACAACCGCTTCTGTTTCCAAGAACTACATGGGGATTGGTTGGTTACAGCATCGAGCCTAATTTCTAGCTTTTGGTACTATATTACCTGAAGAGAAAAGCTGTCAAAATCAAGTTTCTGCCTTAACCATATCACTCTGCTTTTAATTAAGAAATACATTTATAAAACACTTTGTCTCCGATCCTTCTTGTGAAACATTTACCGTTGTGTTCGACATTCGGGTAATTTGCATGTGAAATGACACTGGTCTGTCACATTATGACTTTTGAATAGTTATATTTCTAGTTTTTTTTGAAAACTCTAAAAATAGAACAAACTAAAAATAATAATGGCTTCATACCTGGGATACAAACGCTAAAATGTTTTTTTTTCCTGAACATTTGTAACGTCAACGTACCATTATACGCGCGGTAGCATTAAACGATGGCAACAAAATCGTCCAACTATCTTTTAAATAACATAAGAGAGAACATACGGACGGACTAAACAGGCATAACAGAGCAAAATTAAACATCGTTTGGGGAGTAATCGTTTAATATTACGTTACTAACAGGGGACTTTAACACTAGATGTATTCTGTTTTAAAGAATATAAGAATTTGTCGAGCAAAGTTCACTTTGATTTGATTTAGACATTTGGATCAGAGCCTGATCACAGGAGTACAAACAATAGGACTCAAGGTCCCTTCTAGGCCTGCCTCTGTCAGTGGACCTACGATTTTACGTCCTTATCCGAGAAGACGTGAAGGTCTAACCATTTGCAGTTGTTTCACAAAGGCAGCACCTTCTACTCAGTTATTTTAAGACCCTGAGTGTTGGTCCGGCCGGGGTTTGAACCAGCGACCTCCCGCTCGACAGACCGGAGGTTAACCACCGAGCTAACCGTCGATTTACAAATACTTTCCTGGTGAGGTCTTTATATTCTGTACTAAGAATCAGTGGATACGAGGAAGTGTCTTACGTGATCTAGATGTACCAAGAACAATACCAAAGGGATTTCATATACATGCACTCATAGTAGAGCATTTTCAAGTCAGGGTATTTTGTATTTCTTTTCAAAGACTACACAACAGTTCATACCAGTTGGAACAACAACTGCAAGAAGGACAAACAAGACAGCAACTGCAGCGAACTTCATCTCGAATATCTTCGGCTTTTCTTCTTTGATTCCTTTCTCTCTCTCGATCTTTCAAAGGACTTTCTCTCTCTTTAGAAGTTGAACTTCGATCTTCCTTCCTTTGCTCTTTGCAAGAAGTTTTAACTTAACTGCCATATAAGTTTGGGGTATTTCTGCTCAAATGTTAACACATATTTACAAAAATAATTTGAAGAGAAACGGCAAAGTTCGAGCCGAGCTATGTCACAGAGTTTATTTCAGCGAAGCATTTACAGACATTTCACTAACCAAGGCTTCGCAAAAAAATATCATGAAAGGAGGCGAATTCCAAACGATGGGGAGCTTTCCGTTCAGCACGTCGGCTAAATTTGGTAAGCAGCATTCAAGTCAACACGGAACCAAAACCATGTTTCGCAAAATGTTGAAGATCTTCTCAAGAAATGACGATGACAAGTAAACAATCCCCAGTATTTGACGAGTTGGATAGTTTTGGTACACCGTTTAGCCGGATTTTTGTTGTTGTTGTTTTCGGTTAAATCGAGGTGAACTCGCGTAACTGAATTTTACTTTCTCATACCAAATCTACCTAACATTGAAAGAATTTCACCCTCAGCCAATCAGAAATGACCTTTCATTGAGTTGACCAATCAGACACAATACTACTGTACAGTACCGCCTGGAACTATAGGTACATTTATCGCTTGCGAAAGAAACCATTGCAGTGGTACATGTATTGTTGAAAAAAAAAAAGAACCCTAGCACAGCAAAAGCCACATAATAAAACATTTACTGACCAAGCTTGTTTGGTCCGTATGGGGGAATATTGGTCTTGTTCTTTTTTGTGTGTCGCTCAGTCCATACACACACAAAAAAGAACTCGACCAATATCACACTTGGTCAATAACCTCTATTTCATGCACGTGTACCATGTAAATAATAGCCCACTTCCGCGATATGCTTTACTTGTCACGCACAAAGGTTTCAATACGAGGCTCCGTGCTAAATTAAATTAGTAGCCCGTGCTGTGAGCAATACGAGAGAATGATGTAGTCTGGCAGCATATGTAATGAAAAAAAGTCCCGTGGGATTTTAATGAAGAAAGCAAGCCACTAGTCTCGTTGCATACAGGGGATCCTAAGGAACAAGAAAAATATTGTCGGCAATTTTCTAAACTGTTAGAAGGGTCTATACAGAGGGTTTAAAAAGTGATGTGTAACTCAGCATGGAAACGAGGCTGGAATTTGAAATTGCCTATAACTTTTCTAAAAGCCAACAAATCATCACACAACTTGTCAGATATGCGTAGACGAGTGTATTTAATACTATGAATAGTTTTAATACATTTAGCAAAGGTCACGTGATTTATAGCATGAAAGCGAGGCTGGAATATGAAATTGCCTATAACTGTTATGTTAACCAACAAATCATCACAGAACTTGTCAGATATGCATACAAAAGTGTTTTAAATGCAACGAAAAGGGTTAATTCAGTTAACAAGGGTTACGTGATTTATAGCATGAAAGCGAGGCTGTATCCATATACGCATAACATCGCTATTATTGTGGGTAAGATATGCGATACTATCATTTACCATAAACATAAAAATATGGTACATACCCTATCTGAACTGAAAATTGCCTTACTTTATAAACTTGCTATGAAACATTTCATTCTACTTCATTTTACTGTAATTATACATAACATAACAGTCCAGTGTATCGCGCGCTTGGGCTATTTTCATAAGACGAGTTACCCATTATAGTGAGATTACAAGATTATGCATGGCTCCTAGCACGCAGTTTCACGAGATCTCCCGTCGGCCGTTGCCAGGATACAGTGGAGTTCGCAGAAGAAGCAGAAGAGCCTGTCAGACCCGCTCATGTGCCTGTATGGTCAGGATACAAATCACTCATTAAGTAAGTTGAGTACTATTTATCTTATTTTATGTTTGGCCCAGGTTGTTGATGTAAAAGTAATTTACAGGACACTACTGTAAACGACCATTGGATGAGAAGTGTCTCCTGATACTAAAATATGTTTCGTTTATTATTATCAGTGATACGATGCATGTTACACGGGTCGCAGCACCGCCTTTGATAGCCGCACCAGCACATAAGTGGCAGATGTTGCTGACCATCCTTATGCAGGCACAAGGAATCAACACAAAGGTGGTAGGACGAGACAGGAAGACAATCATTTCCCTTGACATGGGGCTTTATCAGCCAGCCAAGAAGCTCCAGATGGCTCGACGTGATCTAGACCACCTGATTCTCCGTCCGGGTGAACTCCACATAGTTATGGCTCAATTGCGCACCATCGGAGCATTCGTCGAGAGCAGCGGGTTTGACATGTGCTGGACCGAATCCGATCTCTATGGTCCAGTCACAGTCAAGCAGATTCTAGATGGGAACCACATCAAGAGAGGAGAGACAGCACATGTAATAACATTGCAAGCGCTATTTATGCTATACCAAGACGCCTTCTTCGGAAGTTCTCAGGAAGACACTATGACTATTGAAGATTTGTCGAAGCAGGTTGCAGAGGCGTGCACCAAGGGAACAAAGGAAGAAGTGAATGAGAGTGATCGAGTCACAGCGTATTATAGATAAGCTGACCGAATTTGATGCTGTTAACGAGAAACACCCGATGTTCAAGGTGACGAGGCAGTATATGCGCATCGTTATGGAGATGTTGGAGTTTATACGAGCAGTGAGAACCGGAGACTGGGAGCTGCACCTTAAAGCACTAAAAAAAAACTAGCTAAGCTGCAACGAGTTCAAAACTTCGCTGCCCGCATCATAACTGGTACTAAAAAGTATGAACACATTTCTCCAGTATTGCGCGAGTTAAATTGGCTACCGGTTCGTCTTACTGTTAAGTACAGGGATACCATTATGGCGTTTAAGTGCATCAAGGATTTAGCCCCATTATACATGTGTAACAAATTTAAGAAAAGAACCGAAGTGCATTCCTTGGTTACCAGAAATAGTGATAAGTTGAACATTCCGCTGTTTAGATCAGCTTCCGGTCAGCGAACCTTCCTTTACAGAGCCGTCACATTATGGAACGTTATGTCAGACGATATGAAATTACAAATTTTAAGCACAAACTTAAGTGTTTGCTTTGGGAGGAGTTTCAATCAAATTGAATTCAGTCTGTACATATATACTTAAATTTTAAATTATTAGTAATATTTTTAAATGGTCTTATATATATATAATTATTATTGATTCTTAGTACAGGGATGATTGTGATTAGATACTGAAAAGCCCCGAGGGGAGTATGTAATAAAAAAAAATTATATGTTTACTAAATATTTCTTCGCCCACGATCGTTTGAACTATGCTTGGATGATCCCACTCTATCTCGCAGAGATGCAGTCACTTGCGACATCTGACCCTGAGATCTATGCTGAAGTTGTGCAGGGGAACTGGGTGGTAAATAAGAACGCTAATGTTCCGTTTTGCGCAGTAGGTGCAGATAATGGCCTTGAGAATATCAACCGCTCGATGAAAGTCACTAGTAGGGATCACTCTCAATCCAAATGCTCGAATCAAGTTCTTCCTAATCGCCCCAGAACTCTCCAAACTTGCTGAACAAGCCAAGGATATGGCGGGTGTCTCCTCAAAGGCTCAGACACGGCATCACAATCTGGTAACAGCAGTTCTCACTCGCGAAGAAAGTAGTGTAGAGTCACTACTGGCGACGATTCGATGCTTTACCAATCCATTCTTGGAGGTAAAAGAGGACCTGTGTAATCAGAGAACCATCGGACAGACGTTTGTCAAAGAGCGCACCCAGTCAGGAAAGACATCTCTTGTCACCGATGAAGAAAAGGAAGCTTTTGACATGGAAGAGGAATGCAAAAGTAGTGAAAGTGATGACGAAGGACAAGAAAGTTGAACTCAGAGAGGACAGGTCGCTGTTTGCGCGAATGATGATGGTGTATAAAAGCCGTCCAGAGATTAACATCAAGGAGACGGTTGGACAGTACGAGTTCTCCTTAGTCCCGCAATCGCTTTTTGATGCTTCACTGTTCTTGCAAAAGTGCACTACTAGCTATTCTTGAGAAGGTCCAAGGCGGAATACCTAGTCAAAATGTAAACGAAGAGAATAGCCCTCGAATGGGCAACGCACAGATGACAGTAAACTACAGTCCCTGGATAAGCCTGACTGGATCAAGAACTGCTGCCAACTGGCTGAGCACTTCAACAACCGAATTGACGAGAAGTACAGACAAAGTAGCGAGAGGCAGTTGATTTTCGACCGATATGACGTGCCGATGTCTTTGAAATCAGCGACTAGGGTAAAATGACAAGGTAGTCATGATCCTGTGTTCTGCCATATCACTGACTCTACACACATATCGCCAAAGTGCCAATGAAGAGGCTGTTATCAGACACTAGAACCAAGATGGATCTGACGGTGTATCTAGCAGAGAAGGCCATCAATGCAATGAGACAACAGGGCAGGAGATTAGTGGTAGCATGGGGAAGTGAACGTCAAGCAACCCACAAAGATATGACAGATCTTCAGAGCAGCCAGGAAGAGGCAACCACCAAGATCTTGCTCCACGCCCTTAAATGCTACAGCAGCTGGCGCAACAGAAATACGCATTCATTCTCCTGACACAGATGTCTTCATTCTAGCATCGAGAAGGTGCGTGCTCACTATCAAGTTATGGTCTGGAACAACGACCGAGTACCGAATCCTGACCTGCCGCCACCAGATACCTACGGATGGGAACGTAAAGAAGATGAATGGCAACCTGTCATGACACAGTTATCGCCAGCACCCGAGGCCATCATCCAACTCGTGACATGCAACTGTGTTAAGGAACGTTGTTCCAACAACCGATGTCAGTGTCGCAAAGCAGGGCTCAACTGCACAGACCTTTGTACTTGTTCTGAAGAAGAACTCTGCGACAATGTTGATGATGATCTTGTGGAGCAATTTGACGACTGTAGTGATGAAGATGATGAGTAAGAGTGAAGATATTGAGCGATGGACAGCTCAGTTGTATCGTGTACACAACTGATATCTTTATATAGATTATCCACCTGAATTTGTATTGCTGTATCAACGAAGCGATAGCCTCGTTTCCATGTCAGGTGACACCTGATCTCCTCTAGTATCTAAAACAAACGTTTCACAATAACAGAAATTACGGAGATTGTCTATGTATTTTGGTCACAATAATAGCGATATGTTTCATGCTTGGAAAGACGTGTATATGGGTACAGCCTCGCTTTCATGCTATAGGTCATGTGACCTTTGCTAAATGTATTAAAGCTTTTCGTAGTATTAGACACTCTTATATACCTGGCAACGGCCGACGGGAGATCTCGTGAAACTGCGTGCTAGGAGCCATGCATAATCTTGTAATCTCACTGTAATGGGTAACTCGTCTTCTGAAAATAGCCGAAACGCGCGATACACTGGACTGTTATGTTACGTATAATTACAGTAAAATGAAGTAGAATGAAATGTTTCATAGCAGGTATATAAAGTAAGGTAATTTTCAGTTCAGATAGGGGATGTATCATTTATGCCCTCATATTTTTATGTTTATGGTAAATGATAGTGTGTCTTATATCTTACCCACGTCTCAAACGTCCTGCTTAAAGTAGTTTAAAAATATAGTACCCACAATAATAGCGATGTTTGATGTTTGGAAAGATGCGTATAATGGATACAGCCTCTCTTTCATGCTATAAATCACGTGACCCTTGTTAACTGAATTAACCCTTTTCGTTGCATTTAAAACACTTTTCTATGCATATCTGACAAGTTTTGTGATGATTTGTTGGTTTTTAGAAAAGTTATAGGCAATTTCATATTCCAGCCTCGTTTCCATGCTGAGTTACACACATCACTTTTTAAACCCTCTGTATAGACCCTTCTAACAGTTTAGAAAATTGCCGACAACATTGTTCTTGTTCCTTAGGGTCCCCTGTATGCAACTAGACTAGTGGCTTGCTTTCTTCATTAAAATCCCACGGGATTACACTTGCTGCCAGACTAATGAGCTTGATGACCTTTTTGTTTTGTTTTTAATAAAACCATTTTTCTAAAAATGGAATACTCAGTGGGTTGTTGACTCCTATTGGGAGTTATTTGTCATTCAAAATAAGCTATGATCCTAGGAAAATAATTATTGACCAATATTTTGAAGAGCATTTGCTGAGAATTGAACAGCCCAAAGAGAGTGTGGAGTACCGTACACTCTGTTCCGAAGTATCCCTTGTAGGTAGACGTACGAATTAACTCTTGTACATGTCAGTTATAATTTACGCTTACTCAGATCAGTTTAATGCTTATGAAAGGTTTTTTCAAGAGCCTACAAGTGCAGCAGATGAATCAGATCTGGGTGAGGGTGAAAGTATGGATGAAGATAACAGTAGTTCCATTCATGACGAGCAGATAACATCTGATAAAATCCTGGCCGTGCTACTCCAAGAAGAGTGGAACAATTCCCCCACATCAGGAGAGGAGATAGTTATCGATGATCTTAAACCAAATATTCCTGAAAGTAATAACTGTTCTTACTTTCGCATTAGCAACTACAAAGATGTGGTTGAAGAGTTGGCCTCTAAAGTAAAACGGGATTTCAATTGCTTTTTGTGACGAGAAGAAAAGCACCATTTTCAAGACTTATTAGCCTTTGGGAAAGGCAGACTTCCAAGTCACATCCAACAAATGTGTTAAGAGTTCACTACAGTTGTGAAAGTGGTACTGATGATGGGGCCATAGCCCTGGAATTTCTTGAAAGATGCATTCCTGATATGGAAGAAACCATGTTCTCAAATGCAGCTCCAATCGCATCATTGCACCATGTGCAGAATGGAAGTTTCTGAACTTGCGGTGAAATTGCTGCAGTATCTTTAGAACAAGGAAGACCACCCCCCTGTATCCTGGAACAGTGCTGTTATAATCTTTATTGGTAGAAAGATAATGATTACAAAATTACGTAACAACTACTACGACAGGAACAAACAAATACAGACTTATACAGACTTGACTTATATTATATATGTATTTTTTTAAACATTGATATGGTAAACATTACAGGGAATGATCTGACAGCAAAGGAAAGAAAGGTAATTGAGAAGGTAAGGTTGGATTGCACAAAGCACATTGAAAATGGCTATACAGGCCTTATCAAGGGGAAAACATTGAAGCCATCACGAGGTCTTTAGAAGTAAGCTTTGTGTCTCGACGACGCCTGTGCATGAAAGAATTCATGATTGGTCTAGGAACATATGACTTGGACAAAATGATAATCGAAAAGCCACTTTAGTGCCAGCCATGAAACAAGTCGAATCTGGTGCTGATTACCACTTCTTACTTATGGAACCACAGTACTCAAGGGAAGGATCATCAAAGAAGTGCATTGAAGAACATATTATGGACTTTCTCCAGATACAATGATTGCCATTGAGAATGGAAATATGACAGCGCATGTAACTGCTGTTGCAACTAACTACAATGAGGGAGAGAAGAAGAATTCAGATGAGGAGAATGCTAATGTGGAAAAAGTGGGTTTGAGACCGAGTTTGATATTCCTAGTCTTAGTGTGGCTGGGTTGATGGGCTGGATAACAGGTTCACAGCACAAGCCTATCGGTGGACAAAAGATCAAGATACTTGTCTACTTTAACCAAAAAATAACCCAAAACAACCCAAAGCATTATGTCCACTTCCCCATCATTAGCGCCTGTGGGAGGGAAATAACATTTCCCTGTTTCCCACATGAACACTGAAGATACATTCAGACATGTATTCACAATGGCTTACTACAAAGGCAAGTGGAATTGATGTGTTAACAATCCCATAGCAACAAGAACATTAATCACGAATTGTTTACCATTTGTGATACTTTTAAAAGGAATCTCCACTGAAAATCAATGATGCCTGTCTGTCAACACTAACTATAAATTCCTTAATCTTAAAGGGAATCTCTGATAACCAATGTCTGCCCTCAAATGTTCCTTATGCTGCTGCCATTTTGGATACAATGACATCACAGTGTGCAGCTATTGTCACACGACAAGAGGTATTGTTTTCTGACGACAGCTGCACACTGATGTCATATACAAGATGGCAGCAACCAGGAAGTCTGATTTTGTTTATGGCCAGGAAACGCAGCTCATAAATTACGTCTCATGTACAGTTTGCAAGTTATAAACAAAGGTATAGAATAAAGACACCATAATGAGGACATATTATCAGCCGATATTCCCTTGAAGGTGTTTTCTTATCTTATCACGAACTACATTGATGTCGTAGACAGGGTTTCTTCTTTTTAGCGTATTTTTCACACGCCTTTTCAATGTAGCAATACTCAGTTGTATATTATGGAGTTTTTCCAAGATAGTAACAATTTCATCATACCTAAATCCTTTGTGGAAATAATCTCGAATTGCTTCCTCTTCCATCGTAGACCTGAAAGAAGCAGAAAAGGTGCCAAAAGCCGAGCGACCGCGCCGTGTGTTTGATAGAAGACTGGTCACGATAAGTAAATATCATTCCCAGGGTCTTCTCGGTCATATCCAAGATGGCGGATCGATCTCTTCACTTCCCCCGCGAACATGAATTTTCCTTTGTTTTATGTCATGACAGTTTGTACATGTAAATAGCTTATCCATTCAGGAACTATTGTTCCTGATTACTACAGTATATAAGTTCGTCAGTAGATTAGTGTGACATTCCAGGTTTCAGCAACAGGTTCGCCGTTACAATCCAAAACGCCAATTTCTCTCTTCGAAGTATGAATGATCTCTGCCTCAAGATCTACTCTAACAAAGTCTGATACAGAGGAAACAGATCCCGAAACACAAGGTGCTTGTAATCAAATTGAGGAGGTATTCGGCAAGTTTAAAAGTTACATAGATGAGAGATTCGAGTCGTTTTCGTCAGCCCTTAAAAACACATAACGTCCAGAAGAGACAGTGCCTAATTCTACTTCCAGAAAACTGAAAAGAGAAACCGAGGCTCAAAATCTTAAGTATAAAGCTAACATAAACCAGTTTATGTTCAATGCAGAAGTAGAGGATCATATTCCGGCCATTTCAGAGGACATTAAGCACAACCAGTTGAAAGATCCTCTGAAAACAGTAAACGAAGCTCTTGAGATGATCCGAAAACGTCAGAAGTTAATCAAGCTTGCAGCTAAGAGTGAAACTGGGTGGCTTGCTGTTCAAGAATATGAAAGCGACGAAAAACGGATTAAGAAGGCCCATGAGAAAGCTGGCAGGAAACAGAAACAATTTCATTCACAGAACAACAAACGAGCTCGCACTGGGTTTTACTCCAGTGCTAGTAATAGTAGCAATAGTTCACGAGTCGCAGATGATCGACAGCTTTTTCGAGGTAATTCAAACCTTTCTTTTTTATGTGCCATGGCTTTGTTTGCCTGAAACAAGCCAACCCTATAATGTGTTGGTTATTGTTGTTTTATTCAGTTATAAAACGTATGACAGAATTATAAGAATTTTTTTTTTCATTCGGACGAACGTGGTGAGGGAGAATAAAAATGAATTTTCCTTTGTTTTATGGCATGACAGTTTGTCATCCGAGTTATGCTTTGTGCTTATGTGTACAGTACATGTGAATAGCTTATCCATTCAGGAACTATTGTTCCTGATTACTACAGTATATAAGGTTTCAGCTACAGGTTCGCCGTTAACGTGTTGTTCCTATTTTTCTTATGTTTTGTTTTGTTTGGTTATGATCAAGGCCATCGACAATCTCGTCAGAACGACGCGTGCTTCTCATGTGGATATAAAGGTCACAGGAGTTCAGAATGCAGGACCGGCTATGTCTACAGGCAGTCAGGAACCGGTGGGGCACTGCAGTATTGCAAGGATTGGAACCAGACAGGCAGAAATAATGGCAGCGGATACAGTTCCGGAAAATGAAATTGATCTTATGAATGATGACGAATCCATAGTATTTGAGGTAGAAAACTTTTTTGATAATACTAAAGGACAAGCTGCTTCAACGAGCTTAATTGAATCTGTTCGAGGGAGACTTAAAGAACATATTGCATTTTGGGAATGCATTGAAGCTCCGGAATTTATATTGATAACAATAAGCGAGGGATATAAAATACCTTTTCTCATTACTAAGCCCCCCCCCCCCCCCCCCAAGTCAGTGGGTAGAAACAATCATTCAGCAATATTGAATAGCAAATTTGTGACAGAGGCTATTGAGGAACTGCTAACCGGGGAAGAGTCCATGTTGAAGAGCTGCATAACATAAACCCGTTATCAGTGTCAATACAGCCGTCAGGAAAAAAGAGATGTTAGATCTAAGAATTATCAACAAGTTCATATACAGGATCAAGTTCAAATACGAGAATTACAAAAAAGCCTTAGAGTACTTTCTCGTAGGAGGATATACTATAAATTTTGACCCGAAGAGTGGGTACCATCATTTGGATATTTTCCCTCAACATAAACAATATTTGGGTTTTGCTTGGATTTTTCCTACTGGCAGAGAAAAAATATTTGTGTTTAACGTACTACCTACCTTTCGGTTTATCAACAACACCTTACATTTTTACAAAACTATTGAGACCACTTGTCGAACTCTGGAGATGCAGAGGGCTCCATTCAGTATTGTATTTGGATGATGGAATTAATTTTGAACAATCACTTGAGAAAGCAAGTTACGCAGCTCATCATATGAAATGGGACCTTTGTGCAGCTGGTTTTGTTATTAATGAAGGCAAGAGCACGTGGGAACCAACGCAAAAGATTGAATGGCTAGGAATTGCGTGGGACTGCGCACTTAGAACAATTTCTATAAGGGAAAACAGAATTAGTAAAGCGTGTTTGATGTTAGATAAAGTTCACGAAAATTCCTGTATTTCGGCCCGAGAATTGGCCTCCTTAGTTGGTTCTATAATTTCAATGAGTGCAGTTGTTGGTCGGTCAGACATTGCCAGATTACGATAGCTGCCGCGCAGAGTTGGGATACGAAGTGTGAATTAGATATTTGTCGCAATGAAGTGAAGTTTTGAAGGGAAAACATTGTTTTAACTAATTAGTTTATAACAAGGGGTACGTGGAACGTATCAGCCACAAATTGTTTACCTTTGAAGAGGCCAGTTTCAATTCCACTCATCGTGTTATTTGCAACGTTATACAGCCTAGAAGCGTTTGGACATATTCTTTAAAACACTCGAGTTAAATGGTTTACCGATAATCAGTCTACGGAAAGAATCGTGGATGTTGGCAGCATGAAGCTCCAGTTACAATTATTGGCATACGGAATTATTTCGTATTGTATCAAGTACAACATAGATCCAATGTTGTACTCGACCACTCGTCACTTAACAGTCAGGCGGATTTCATTAGCAAAAGTAAAGATTGGGATGATTGGCAGTTGACCATAGAAGGCCTTTGGGGTCCGCAAACATTGGACTGTTTTGCGTCTTTTTATAACGCAAAAGTGTCTCGATTCTTCTCACGATTTTGGAATCCAGGTACTTCAGCCGTAGATGCTTTCTATCATTCCTGGGTAGGGGAAAATTGTCTAGTTGTCCCACCAGTTGTCATCGTGACCAAAGTATTAAGTTATAATGGATATTGAGGGTACTTTATTAGTCCCTGTATGGCCTTCTGCGGTCTTTTGGACTGTGCTTTGGCAACGTTATTTACCCCATATTAAGGGGTTTAAAAGAGTTTTTAAAGGAGTCGAGGCCTGCATTCACGGTAGAAATTCGAAGTCCATAAGTGGATCCATTCATTGGCCTGGATATGTTATTGCTATTACACTGACGTTTAATCCTGCTTCATAGGAAGAAGAGTCTACCCTAAGACAGTGATCATTGATGTTAAATTTGAATAGTCATGGGTTAAGCGATTATAACATTCAGCTGATGGCAAGGGAATGGCCCAATAGGCAGAAACAGGTAAAGACATGGGCGATATATTGCGCCAAAGCGGGCGCAAGTTTAGATAAACGGGCAATAGACTGAGCCAATGGGCCGCAATCAGTAAGCCAATGGGCTGTAATCCGTAAACCAATGGGCAAGAGACGAGGCCAATGGGCCGTAATCAATGGGGCGGCAGTGAAAAGTAAGCTCGTATCAAGAGAAACGTTGCATTTTATTCTCTATATCACTGTTAGTGTTGTAATTAGAATTAGAATCTGATAAAAAGACTGATAAAAAGAAAGTAGTTTCACCGATCACGGACTATATTTGTTTATTACACCAGCGTTCTTTGTCTTCTTACGCGGTTTATAGGGTAGTGTAGCCTGTAGAATACAAATATACTTTCTTCAGGCAAACTATCCCGACTAGAAATCATCCCGGATTCTTGAAAAATAATTATCCGGGATTCGTGAGCATTTACACTATGCACGTAAACATTGTAAACGAGCTTATACTCATTAGTGACTACGTGGTTAAATAAATTACTACTACTACTAGAAGAAAATACCGAACACTTACCTCACGATTTTGACCAGAAAATTCGTCCCGAATGTCGTATTTATCGCGCTGAGTTATAGATTTTTGCTTGCCTTCACTAGTTCAGAAAATTCGTTAGAAAGCTTGCGACTACACAAATACGGGATACACCGTTAAACACTAGAAACTATATCGGATACAACGATCCTGGCTTCACGAACCCACTTACAATCCCGGATTCGTTTTTATCCCGGATTCGTTTTTATCCCGGATTCCTTTTTATCCCGGATTCCTTTTTATCCCGGATTCATCGAAAAGTATCCCAACTTGCTGGGTGGGACAAGTGTAAACGGGGATACGAATCCGGAAATGATACAGGATTAACGAGGAACATTGGCGAATATACCGTCTCCCACTTTCGCTACTGAAATAGTAATAGACACTAAGCCTATTGTTTAGGTGATATACATACACATGCTAATTGCTACCTACAGTTCACTTCTTAGAGTTAATACGTAAATACAATGTCTTCTTCGTCGCAAGTCCAGCAAGTCGATTGGGAGCTCTTTTCAGAGTTCGTAGAACCCCCAGTCGACCCTGGACTTATTCACATGTCCATTCCACATGTCTAGAAGTGGAGGTCGTTTGTCAGCGACGCCGCGAAAGCGAGAGACGCCTTGGGAAACAACCTGTCTTCCTTGGGCTACCAGCTGCAGCCAACCGCCCTGGCTCGCATCGGATCTGTTCTGCGTACCCGCATATTCCTCCTTTTGCAAAAGTGCCGGACGTTTTCAAACAGCAAAATCGCACGAAACTTCAGGCAAGGCTACTGGATCAAGATCACAATCGCACGTGAGGAAATTGCCGCAATTCCGCGCGAGGTATTTGACAAACTGGCTGGGGAAAAAAAACTACTGGAAGGTAATTTCTATTCTGAAGTCGGATATTGTGAAGAATGCGCCTCCCTCCCCCCTCAACAATTTCAGACTGCTGTGAAATCTTCAATTTATACACAAAATACGCATTTTATTCCAAACTAAGCTTCACAGAAATAATTACTACGCCATATTTTAGGTAAAGTAAATCACTGTTTTGAAACCACCGAAGTTTAAAGTACCAAATCTGAAAATACTTAAGTTCCAGCAGTTAAGTTATTGCCTTTATTATCTTATCAATTAGATTCTGAGAGATATTACTTAGGCATGTATTTGAGCTTAGTTTGGAATAAAATGCATATTTTGTGTATAAATTGAAGATTTTATAGATATTGTGAAGAATGTGCCCCCTTCCCCCCAATTTGATACTGTATTCTTCACAATATCCTTTAAAAGGTATTTACCTTTCATAGAAAGAGAAGCTGAACTCTACAAGACCTTGCAAGAGTACAATGAGGAACGCGACGGCTCCAGAAAACACAAGCCATTCGAGGATGTAGGAAAACGCCAACAGCGGCTGACTAAAGAGCTAAGGTTTGTGACTAATAGCTAGCGTTCCTTTAAGACTCAAAAGTACGTAAACGTATTCCCGCTAAATATAACCATTTTTTTTTTTTGGAATAAGGTTAAAAAGGCTCTGTGGTTCGCGGAGACGAATGAACTTGCGCTGAAAGCCGTGGAACTGAAAAGCAGCTGTGAAGGTTCCATATCCCTACACATTAACTTCAAAACCAATGGTAAAATACCTAAAATCTTACAGATTTTAGAAAGAGTCTGATGAAATCGTTTCATTTCTTGTGAAAAACTCGACAAACAATACAAAACAAACGAACACAATGCATGAAAAACCTAACACCGCTTCATTTCATTTTCTTTTGCATGTAACTTACATTCAGAGGCGAACAAAGAAATTGTCAGCAGTAAACACTGGTGAAGAGGCCAGTACTCGTAAGTTATATTTCAATGAAATGTCAGAGTAATGTATAAAGAAATCCTGCTACAAGAAGACTACGTGTCTTTTTTGTAGCAGGATTTACACTCCTGGTTTTCAAATTGTAATTATAAGTTCTTATTCTATCATTCTACGAGTTGTTACGACATACTGGACGAGGAAGAGAAGGGTAAAGTCAGGGCCATTTTGTATATAATGGACAGGTTCTCAATCCCCTTATAAGGCTACCATGAGCTGTCACAAGTGCACCCCTATCTTCCCCGAACTCACATAGTTGAAAACTGCGCCAAGGCCATTGACAGCCAATGGGGCATCACCAGAACGCCAAGACCGAGCCCTGGAGCATAACTTACCTTCGAGTTTCTACTCAAAATGGAAATATGAACACATGTAAGTGTATCCAAATGTTGATACTCTCTTTAAACATAAAATGAATGATGATATATATTTACAAATTATGTGTAAATCAGTGCCAGACATGTGAATACTGAGCTTCATAAAGTTTTCATTGTACAGATTGATATCAATAGCTTACATCTGGTGGTGAACTGAAGAGCCTGAAAGCAAAGTTGAGCGGAGATGGGGTCAGGATTTCTCATTCCACAAACCTGTTTGTGTTTACCTTTGCCCTTCTGGACATTGATGGCCAAAACATCCTATCAAGTGCAGGTACGACTGCATTCATTTGAACATGGCTGTTCAATAAGCACAGCATTCAGATCACTATGTTGGTTGGCAAACTCAGGCTGACTATCACCACTTAGTCTTAAAATCCATATGGCCAAATGGTCATGTGATATTACGGTAGTAAACCAAGAGAAATATTTATAATAATATTTGTTTTATTCTCTCACATGATTAGTTTTTACTTAATGGCATGGGCATGAAGGCAGCAACTTCCAACAACGGCTGCATTTATTGCAAAGTCAGCATGAATAACAGGTACATGTACTGTAGTTACACTATTGTCACACAATAGTTATTGTTTCCGATGTATTTTATCTTAATGCAAGAAATGGACTCAAGACAATTAAAAATATTTGTTTCGATATTTTCATCATTATTATTACTTAGTACATGTTCATTAGTTTATGCTTAGGTGTAGGACCACACGTGTGGCCACTTCCTGAGCCCAGCTATGGCTAGGGTCATCAGCGAAGACTGGTACACTGAGCCTGGTTGCCAGTCAGCCCCTCTTCCACATCCCAGTGGACCATGCTGTCATAGATGAGCTACACTTGATGTTAAGGATCACCAACCGCCTGGATGATGTTCTCAAGTGGGACAATGTACATGTAAGGGTTGGCATGCTACAAACCAAACAAGTGATTTTAGATTTTAAATCATTGTACGGTTTATTCACAGACAAATTATTAAAGTGTATATGAAATGAATTTGTTTAGTTGCATACATTTCCTTACAAAAATAGGCTTGTATGATTTTGTCCCATAAGGATGATGAGAGGAACAAGGTGCCATGCTACGTGAAACACCTTAGGGATCTGTTGGAGATAGTGTATTCCTTTGGTGTTTCCCTTTCAGTCTACCAAGCCAAGGGGAAAGACGTGGAGTGGACGTCCATGCTAGGGGATGGGAAGAGGGCAGTGCTGAGGAAGCTTCCTCGGCACTTTGAGGAGTTTCTGCCTACCAACCGTGTCAATGCGACAAGAAATATTTGGTTGGTAAGTAATGTCTCTATCAATTCCAAGCCCGCTTTAATTCAACATTTTATATTCAATATATTTCATTCTATATTCTTATAGATAATGAAGTAGATGGGGAGGCATTCGTGTTGCTTACAGAAGAATCCATGAGCAACATGATAAAAAAACAAGGACTCTTTCTGAGGTTCCATCACAAGTTTAAGCAGCTGCATGAGAACAATGAATCGACAGATGAACTCTAAAAATAATGCTGCATTGCCATGTGACCAAAAACGACTGAAAAGAAAAGCTGAAGGAGGACTTAGCTTAGATATCATCAGAGAGCAGTCCAAAATATATGGAAGAAATAATAAGAGCTCAAATGTTTCAAAATGGTATAAGGCTGTAAATGATGCAGCATTCTCCCTAGCACAGAGATCACCTGACCGTATTTATGACAGAGGACAGCTAAAACTAGATGCTGAAGAACAAGCAAGGAAAACATATGTTTTCAAGAAATCAAGTGGTAGTAGATCGAAATTCTCAGATGAAGAAATTCCCCCCAAAAGGGCAAAACTTTCTGAAGTTGATAGAAGAAAAGATATAAACATGTGCTCCCTAGAAATCCAGGCGCTCAAGGGTCAGGCAGCTGGGATCCAAAATAAGATGAGCAGTGCTGTGTTGTTGAAAGAATTTGACAAGTGCTCTCAACTTCAGAAAGAATACCAAGAGATCATGAATTCAAAACAGAAAAAAGAAGCTATGCTTGTAGAATTACATAAAAAACAAGCCAGACACATTAGGTATGTTTCCAAGATGAGTAGAAAAGCTGATCATGCTGACAAGGCATCTTGCACGGTTACAGATATCAAACAGTTCTTTTCTTTGAAAGGGACAAACCCAAGTTCAGAGGTTAATGTTGTGCAGCGGTCTCATGAAGATGATGGAAATGAGAGTGGGGACACCATAATTTTGAGTGACAATGAGAATGAGACTGGGCTACAAAGTATGAGAGCAAAAGGCCAGATCCTGGCCAGTTGGAAAAGAAGAATTGCTGAGATCGAGGAAGAAGGTGAAACAAGCGTGGAAGAAAAAGGAAACAAAGAAGAGCAAATGACAGCAGTCATGTGAAAGAAAGCAGAGAAACGAGGATTAATAGTGAAAGCATAGGAGCAGAAGTGACTGAAGGAATATTGAGAAAATCAGGTGAGGTGACGAAAGAAATGGTTCAACTAAGCACGAATGAAGCAAAGAGTGACAGAAACCAGTACATGGAGGAAGACAGAATGACACGAGCTGTTGGAGAAGAAAGCAGAAGCCATGTTAGTGTAAGCCAAGAAAAAGAGAGTGATCAGGAACATTTTTTACTGTAAGTTACTCCCACAATCCTGTGATCGTGGGAGTAGATACCATTATTAAGAACGATGTGAGTAAACGTATTGAAATCCTTTCAAAACAGGAGCAACGCAAATTATCTGTAACGAAAATGAGTAATGGTACCAGAGAAAGTCATTTCGCGGAACTAAACCTCTCACAGTATGTTCTAGCTAAAGAGGCAAAGTGTTTACAACAGCACAACAACTGCACATTGAAATGTTCTAATTTTGTAAGTGCAGGCAAAACTGTGCTTAAAGAAAACGTGGCACGTTTACCATATCTTTGGAACAAATGTTTTCCTGGGACATCTTACAACTGCGAAAAAGCACAACGTGCTCTCATGCAAATGCCTTTAGTAGCTCTTACAGTTAATGGAAACGTATACATTGTTGAAAAAGACTATAACTGCAATGATTATAACTCCAAGAAAGAGAACATCACAAAACCTTTTCATCAACCGAGTTCAACAGAGAAGGGTGATAATTGTATGTCCAAAGAAGACTATCAGCAACTTCTCACCTTAGCTGGAAGTGAGCCCGAGAGACACTTAGTAAAACACACGCTTTGCTCAGGCTACAATTTGTCTAAAAGGGAAGCAAGCAAATTGTATGGTATTCGAGGATTACGGAAGAGAGCAGAATTTGTACAAGATAGTGTGCAAAAGGCAGAGGAAATTAGAAAGAAGCATGTGCTGGCAATGAAAAATGAACAGGAGGAGTACTTGATTTCACAAAACGTTGTTCCAAGTGCTTTCGTAACGTCATCAGGTTCTGAGTTAGACAGTGATTCTGAAGAGACATCAGACAGTGATACTGCAGAATCAGAGAGTGATTCTGAAGACTTGGGCATACCATTGCATGGTGTTGAAACACAAATAATTGGTGTAGACAGTGAAAATCTAAAGCCAGAAGATAGAAGGAATAATTTAACTAGTGAAGCTCCATACTCTAAGAATGCCCCTGCTATTGATATAAATTCAGCTGTTGTGTTGGATAAGTTGAGAGATGTATCTTGTAACTGGTTTGACTTTGTAGCATCCTCACAGCCTCTGTTCAGAGACCATGGCTATACTGCAGCAGTGTTTGACCAGTTTCTTCTTGACTTTGCGTCCCAATTAACAGACCTTGGTTTAACCGATGAAGAGTTTAGGCTAACAGAGCAATCAAGGGTTGCATATCTTGAAACACTAAGGCAAAAAGAAGCAGATGTAGATAATTTGCCTGCGTCACCTGAATCAAGCGATGAAGAGGATTGTAATCCCATTGGAGCAGAGTCTAACACTCAAGGTATCAAGGAAAAATTAAGAAAGTTCAAAGACCGGCATAGGAAAAGAATGAATGAGGAAATTCGAAGTAACAGGTTTCTACGAAGAAAAATCACACGATCTACAAAAACTGTGCTGAAGACCTTTCCTGATATTGGTGAGGTTATAGAGAGGATTGTTGAAGAAAGTGATATCGGAGCAGACTCTTGGAGAGGGACCGGTGTTTACACCTTTACTGGGGATACAAAGAAGAGCAAAAGAATGACATTCAGCAGAATCCAGCAGGCACTACAGTCACATTATGAGAGAAGTTTCAGTTATGGCACAATAGTGGAACTTTGTGTACCGAGACATAAACGAAGGTTAGCAAGTAAGCGATATAAGGGAGTGGCTAATGTCAAGTATAGAAGAAGAGGGTGGAAGGGTTTTGCTATAAAGTTCAATCCCGATTGTAAGTGGAGCCGCTCGATGTATAAGTTGTTTAGACAGTTGCAAACAGATGGAAAACATATGGTGCTACTGAATCGTGACGATCAAGCCGGTTTTCGCCTTGACTCGACGTATACGCACACAAACATACCAGCACTGTCAAACTAAACCAACCGTTACCACTCATACAGATTTTGTAAGCAAGTATCCAGCACAATTGCAGACAACAAGTTACAACTTCTCCAAAACAACAACAGATGAACTGTGTATTGGAGTTATAAAGGCCTCTCAGATTCATGAAAAGAATCCATCACAGTATGCTGATGACATTGTAGCAGTGGAGGCATCAGCCATTTCGAAGTCAGTGTTTTGCAAAGAGAATTCAGAACCGAAAGATATAGAGTGTATCCAAGTTGACGGAGGAGCAGATGAAGGTCCATCTCATCTAGAGGTGCAGTTCTTATGGACTGAACGCCACTTATTTAGACCAAAAAAAATAGGTATGGTAACTACTCGTTGTAGTGGATAGCTTTCTTAACCGAGTGAGCTACAAAACGGTTGCCTCAGTAAAGGTCATGCAAACATGTTCATACCATCAACTACAATGGTAATGATGCAATTGACAAAGATAAGTATAGAGAGAACATGGCGGCTGCAATTGATCAGTACATCAGCAGAGTCGATGGTACACCCTGCATGAAGACAGTAATTCACCTAATGAATGGGCCAGAGAAGCAAACACATGTTACTCGAAGACAGAAGCTACTGATCCTTCTGAAAGGAAGTAAGAAGGCTAAAGAGGAATTGAAGCAGAGTTGCCCTACTCTTTATAAGTACTTCAGCGAAGTGTGGGAAGTACGGAACAATCACATCGACGAGAGCCTCCCTGTTAAATATGTGTTTCTCTTGAAGTGCTGTGGACGAAAGAGCTGCTCACATCCTTTGTGTCAGCAAGGTATATAACTTAACATTGAAATCTTCAGAACAAAATCTGACTTTTCTCATTTGTTATTATTCCTTTTTATGTGCTAATTTATTCCTTTTTATTTCTTATTCTATGGACGTTATTTCAGCTGCAGGGCCAGTGACATCAGAGCAGAGTGCCTCACCATTAAGGAGGACTCACTGTGTATGCAATGGAGTTGAGGAAAAAGGAAGGTTGGTTTCGACAGAAAATATTTTTGTCTGTAAATTTTCTTACATTTAAATTCAAGTTTCTTATATCTACTTCAAGTACGCTTCACATTTTATTTTATTTTTATCAATAAACCAGGGTCACAGAAGAGGAAGGTGCTACAATGGAGAAGGAAGATATTCCATACATCTGTTCTAAATGTAAAGAACCGGGTAAATACGCTTTTCCATGCATATTATGTCATCAACTAACAAGCTTAAATTAATTTCAAATAAAACGTTTATTTCACAGCCAGTATAAACACATGATTGTAAAGCAAACAACACTACAAAATTAATATTACTCTTTTATGATTTATTACAGGGGTCCAAGATTTGCCTGTCGATGCAAAATGGTTTCCTGGTGGTCCTTGATTCCACTTCTTCCCATACTCGGTTGTTGATGTGGAGAGGCCGTGGGGCAGAGAAAACTGTGACGATTGTGGGCCGGTCAAATGCTATGGCCATTATGTAACTGACCTTGACAAGTTGATAAAACTCCACTCCGAGGGAAAGGCGATCCGGTCTGAACCACCAAGTCATATAATCGAAAGATGCTTTCAAGGCGGTACCTGCATTAATAGTGAGGATAGTTTAGTAAAGTTGGCCGAGAAGTGCCTACTTCCACCTGAGGATGTAAAATTGTGGCTCAATCATCTTCAGGAAATCGCGGATCATAGGAGACGGGGAGCAGAACGAGCCAAGAAAACTCGTAAATCAAGAAACAATACATAGAGCGATTGTATAAACCTGTTAGAGAAGGTTTTCGAAAACAATTTAGACAAGTAGAGAACAATGTTCGTTGAGGATAAATCATTAGTAACGAATATTCATGTACAACTTCTATAGTTATTTTGAGTGGTTTTAGAAGTTATAGGTTTCAGGGCCAGGACTGGTCTCCACGTTGATGAAATACTGTGAAAAGGGAAACAAAAACTGCACTCATATCACGTTTGTTATTGTTAATTAATAATATCACAAGGCGGCATAAAGTATCATTAAACTCATCACCAATAGATGAGCTTGGGGTTAGGTACCTATGGTTGAAGTGCCGGACGACGCATGTCCAAGCACAACAAGGAGGTAACCATGGCAACCCTGCCACAGTCCACCCCCTGGTACCTGTCACACTGAAGATTCAGTGGAATACTTACCCATCCCATCAATACTTACCACAGGGAGAGGAGGGTGGGAGCAGTGATCCGCAACGATCAGCAAGCAAAGGCACTGACTAGCAAACACCAATGATCCGCGATGATCAGCAAGAAAGCTATGACTGAAATGACCACGCACAAAACAACATGTAGCCCCTGCCAAGCCCCTGGGCCCCCCGCATAACATCTCTCTATGGGGGATGACTGCTGGCCAGCATTGTCTCGAGTTTAACTTAGCCTAAATTACATTTAGCCACATTTAAACTCATCACCAATAGATGAGCTTGGGGTTAGGTACCTATGGTTGAAGTGCCGGACGACGCATGTCCAAGCACAACAAGGAGGTAACCATGGCAACCCTGCCACAGTCCACCCCCAACCGAAGACTCCAAGGTGCTTGGAGAAAGGAGGGACTATGGACAGGGTAACATGGTACCTCCAAACCAAACTACCCCAAGCACCATCATTGTGATGCAATGGCACCGTAATAATTATACATACCGAGCTGACGTTCGCCACTAAGCCAACTGCTGCGACAGACTCGCCAAGGCTTCCGAAGGAGTCCTTATATAGAGCTGATAGGCATTGCTACTCCACCTACCCAACGCCTGAATTAAATGGTCCGGCACACCATTGCGAGCTGCCACGGTCGCTGCTCCTATGCGGAAACTATGGCTAGAATACTTTCCTGAAATTTCTGCAGCTGCCATGATTTGTCTGAGCCAGTTGGTTAGACAGGTGCGAGTTAACGGTTGACCATTTCGGAGCAGGAACAATGGACCTGGGGAATCGCCCCTGATCGCTAAGTATGCCAGCATTGCTTCGAGTGCACACAGAGGGGGCTTTCCCTGTCCAATGTGGATAAAGCACCCCTTGCGGAACGGATCTGTTTTGGATGCCTTGATCTTAACTTGCATGCAAGAGGGGGCAACGCTAGAATCCACCGCAATGTCTGTCACATTCAAGTGAATCCCTGGGGAGTAGCTTGCCAGATTGGGCACCGTAAATTCAGCCGATCTCAGAAAACCAAAATACCCCAGAGTGCACGCAGCCCAAAACATACAGTGGTCAGGATGAGTCAAGTCCAAAGATTTAAAAATAACCGACATGAGACCATCAGTAATTGGTAAGCGTTGGGTTGAACAGGAGCCTTGAGTACGTTTTATACCACGGACCACCCTCTGCAATCGCAGACAGTTAAGTAGAGGGTCAGAGAAGCCTTGATCGATGTGGAGAGACCTGACAGCCGACAAGTAGACTTTAATAGAAGAGTGTTGAATTGAGTCCGCCAAAAAAGTAGCAAACAAGCAAAGAGTCCATTCATCCACGGGACAAGGGGAGCCATTCACATGCAGCTTCCCAATTTGGAGGCAAAAATTCCAGAACTTCTTCTGTCCAGAGGTATAAGACCGACGTGTAGAGGGGGCTAGGCCCTGCCCCAGGAAGTTCCGGCAGCGCTCCTCTAGCAAGGAGAGGTCAGGTCTTCCAGAAAGTGTGGCGGAATATGGACTGGTGTTGACCGGGCCCCGGGCGCTAACTGCTTGAACTCCTGCCAATAAAAACGAGAAAGAGCATCAGCAATTCTATTTTGCACGCCTGGAATGTGCTGGGCCATGAAAGTGAAGTTGAAACAAGCTGCTGAGGTGAGAAGACTACGCACTAGCCGCATTATGCATTATACATCTTGAACTCCAGGACATCCAAAGCCTCATTGTCAGATCGGAACATCACATGCTTCTTAGACCAGTTAGCACCCCATACATGGGCCGCAATGATAACTGGAAATAGTTCTTTGTATGCAATGGACAGCTGGGCTTGACAGGGGGCCCAGCGGCCATTGAACCATTCCTCCTTGTAGTAAGCTCCGAAGCCAACTGACCCTGCCGCATCCGACGTCACTTCTAAGTCAGTCGCTGCAGCCATCCCAGGGAAATGCCAAAAGCTGACCCCATGCCAGTCTGCTAAGAAGTGATGCCACCACAGAAGATCCAACTGGAACTCCCTATTCAAGCGAATTGGGTGGTCTTTCTTGCGAAAGCAACAGAGGAGATCAATCATGCGCCGAATGAAGGTTCTGCCTGGCCACACAACTTTTGCCGCATGATGGAGGTGACCAATGAGAGACTCTAATTGGTGTCTATTGCACCAACGGCGTGTGACCCATGACTGCAGCAACAGACGCAGGGCCAACAGTTTTTCGGCAGGAAGACGTGCTATTTGATTGACTGAGTCTAATTCAATTCCCAAGACCACGAGAGACGTGGCAGGACCCTCACACTTCTTTGGGTGAAGAGGCAAGCCCAGCATTCTGCAGACCTCCTGCGCAGTACTGAGATTTATGTAGCATTGTTCAGAATCCGGAGGACCAGCCGAGATGAAATCATCCAAATAATGCACTAGGTCTGACACATGATAATTGTGTAACAAGATCCATTCTACCATGGTTGCCACAGAGTTGAAAATGTAGGGCGCAGAGCACAGACCGAAAGGAAGGGTTAAATCTACAAAATACTGACCGCGCCACTTCATACCCAACAAAAATCGATCTGAAGGATGCACAGCAATGTTGCGATAAGCTGCCTCTACGTCAATTTTTGCCATGAGTGCTCCCCGGCCATACTGGCTTACCATACTGATTATTTCATCCACCCTGATATATTGCAATGAAAATTCCCCCGAGTTAATTCCATCATTCACACTACCACCCCCTGGAGAGGACAGGTCAAGAATTAACCGCCACTTCCCAGATTGACCTTTTTTGGGGATCACTCCAAAACTGCTGATATGCAAATTATGTAAGGGGGAAGACTTGAAGGGGCCTGCCACCCTACACAGAGACACTTCGTTGGCCAGGTACTCATCTATGACTTTGGGATGCAAATAGGCTGAGGGCTTGTTTTTCTTAGCCGACTTTAGCTTATGCGACTCGTGAAAGCCTAGTTTGAAACCATGACGCAGGCCCTCCACTACAAATAAGACTTGTTGTTGATCCGGGTGGGACATCAGCTCCCGAACAAAGTGGTTCACACGGAGAGGAGTGACACTAGCGACTGTAGGTAGAACTATAGAGGCTGGAATAAACAAAGGCAGACATAAATGCAGGGCCCTGTCGCCTAGCGAAACATGATGAGCAACACTGGGACTATACACAATTAATTATAAGGCTTTTAATAACAATATGAAAGAGCTGCCGACATGGGCACAGCAATTACCCAAGAGACCTGCCCAAGCCAGGCCAGCGCACAGCATAAATGGCAATAAATGGAGCTGAACAATGTAGTCAATAACAGAAACAATTCGAGGGTCTCACAACAAGGCAAGCCCAGTCCATAACTTAGGCCAGGGAGTAGAACTGGCCATCAACGGCTCCTATATTTGCTCTCGCTGGATGTAGGTACTGGAGAGCGGGATCTGTGCGTATGTTGCACCACAGACCTGGTGCTAGACGAGCCGGGGCATTCTTGAGCACGATGAGAGCCCGAGCAGCTGCTGCATATGTGTGCAAACCTGCAGGATGCGTAAGGAGCCGAGCACCGACCACGATTCCATGACTTGCACACCACAGAAGAAGAGTTTGATCCATGGGGCTCTGACGACCCGGCTGATGTTCCCCCAGGTAGGCTACGAACTGAGGCGCCAGCAGAGTG
Organism: Actinernus sp. WN-2022; assembly: GCA_030867875.1. Classification (NCBI taxonomy): domain Eukaryota; kingdom Metazoa; phylum Cnidaria; class Anthozoa; order Actiniaria; family Actinernidae; genus Actinernus; species Actinernus sp. WN-2022. The sequence goes on from JAOWCC010001501.1 coordinate 39,242,439, forward strand.
AAAATTATACAATTGTACGTTCATGGTCGACCAATCAACATTCTTGGTGGCTGCTGCGTATTCGCGGAACGCCTGGTCATATGCCAACCAAACCCTACCGCTAAACTGGCGATATGTGCGCAAAATTAACAACTTGTATTGCGTTAGGTCTCGCCATCGATGGGGGAAGTAGGATGTAAGGACAAAGGATAATATCGTAAAAGCCTCCACCCAGCTGCTGAGATCTTCCACGCGGCGCCGTTGTTTCCTCGGTGTTGACGTCAGGACTACTCGTCCGTCAAACAGCAACTGTGGTTCAGGTTCGGCGTGAACCAAACTAGCCGCCAAAAGATCGCTGAGGTCCAAGTACTTGCCAGATACAATTTGGGCCACGACCTTTTCCGGAATCGGTGAAAAACCTGGGCCAACAACGAAGGGCTGATGAAGTGTCGGCAACGGAAGACCTGGCATTTCCGGAATGTTCGGCGTAGGTGCGACGCCAAACGTACTTCCCATGTGTTGTTGGGCAATGGCCTGCGAAGCTACTAAACTCGGCGCGAGCGACGGCACAGGTCCCGTGAACGTATTGATAAACGAAGGTACAACAACTGGGGGCCTACCTTGTGAACTTGAGGCTGACGAGGTCGCTAGAGGAGTCACAAAACCGGCGCCAGATGACCACAGCACCCCAGTCCTTGAACTCAGATCCGAGGCTTGTGCGACGCCAGAACTGCCAGAGGCGATGACCGAGGAGACAGAATCGACTGCCGGGCTCACACAGGTCGTAGCAGGGACCTTCTCCGCTGCCAGAGCGGCCTTCACCGCTGCGACCACAGCCGAAATGAACTCCTGCGACATTGGAGTCGTCGTTGGGCTGGCGACCGATACTGTCGAGACGGTCGGAATCTCGCTCTCCGAGGATTCCGCCACGTTAAACAGACGGCTGTCCAAACTATTCCTTGTTTGCCGGGACATAATTATGCGAATTAAAATAAACTCCTTGAAACTTAGCAGTGATCCGCAACGATCAGCAAGCAAAGGCACTGACTAGCAAACACCAATGATCCGCGATGATCAGCAAGAAAGCTATGACTGAAATGACCACGCACAAAACAACATGTAGCCCCTGCCAGGCCCCTGGGCCCCCCGCATAACATCTCTCTATGGGGGATGACTGCTGGCCAGCATTGTCTCGAGTTTAACTTAGCCTAAATTACATTTAGCCACATTTAATAAAGTGCTGGTGGTATCATTTCCTGTCTAAGCTGTTTAGAAAGGAAAACAGTGTAGGAAACCAATAATGCCATCAAAGAGATGCTTATTAAAGTTTATAAAAGAAGCAAATTTATATTAATGTTTAACTGTAGCTGGAAATATTGTCGGCTCCTTAGGCTGGGCATTTCCAGAGGGGAAAAAACAAGATATACTTGCAGCATTCTAATTCCAAAATGACAAAATCCCCACAAATGCCGGAGGGGGGGGGGGGATGGGCGGGCTTGTAATTGATAGAGACATAAACACAAAGCAAAATAATCAAAATGATTGTTAACTGTTGTTGTCATTCATGGGCAGATAAATCAATTTGGTATTTTAAAAACTAAATAACATTATCCCAGTAGCATACTATAGCATGCAGAATTTCCGATGTCTCCTAGAGGAATCACTCTGAAGTGACTGCTGAGAAAATCACTGAAATTGAGAAGGTAAGATAATTTGTACTCAAACCCAAACTGCAAAACTCTCAAGAAGCCAGCTGCCAGCAAATTTCAGTATCAGTCAAAATTAAAGCAATGAGCTTTGCTTTTGTTGTTCGTACACTTTAACAAAAAAATAACTGTTCATAGTAATACATATTTTTAAATAGTTATACTTGAATCTAGTCACAATTTTCTTGTAACTGTGTATAAAAAAAAAGACTCAAAATGTGTAAATAAAATCAGAAACAATATGACTTCTCAGCCTGTATTTTTTTTTCACTAATTATTTTTCAACTTCAGGCATTAGAGTGGGGCAAGTCCATGGTTGCTATGTCGGGTTCTGGCCCAGGCTACATGCAGACGGTCATCATCACCCCATACATGCACATGCTGGTCTTCCATGTACCAGTCATGCTAAAGATGCATGGAAGCCTTCGATAGTTCAAAGGCCAAGGTAATTCGATATGTGGTAATATCAGATGACTCAATTTATTTCACTACGTGCAAAACAGGTGCAGTCAACAAAAAAAGTTTTCAAAACATGGACTAAAAAATAGCCACATACTTTTTGCTAAGTACCAACATTATTTACTTGCAGGGGTAGAAAAGAAAAACGATGACTACAGGAGGTATGTTCACCGTAAAATAAACAGATGGGATGCTGCCAGCAACCTCCTACTAGTTGAGAAAACACAGGAAGAGCTGAGAAGCTACGAGAGACAGAAAAGGGCCAAGAATTGAGGGCAGTTCAGCGACACGGCTCTCAGGCGCATATTCTTGCTAATTGTCATAAGAATTTCGGAATTTTAGACGCCCTATTTAATAGACCTGAATTCCGAAGGTTTACATGCTCGGACGGCCATGTTGTCTCCTCGATTCTTGCCCATGAGTTACAGGGTGAAATGTGGTAAATAAATATTGTGAGGTTTTCCGTGAAAATCAATCCTCCAGCCATAACAAATTCATATAATTTAGACGCAAACAACATAGTTTGCACCAGTCTACAACTTAAAACCCCCACTTTTGTCGCAGAACCCCACCAACAGAGACGCCATGTACTAAAATCCAGACGTCCAAGAACACAAGACCAAAAATATATCCAATCAGAAGAACCATAATAATTGTAAATAGTACAGCTTTTTCTTTTTATAGTTGTTTTGTGTTGTGATGTAAAAAGGAGAAGTTAAACACATGGAAAATTGCCGTAAAATAAAAACTGTTAGAGATATTTGTTGTCGTTGTTAACGTTTTTGTTCTTTCAACTTTCGTCACATCCGGAAAAGCAAAGGTTCACTTTAATTACTGCCGAGTACGAGCTGAAAATGAATGATTGAAAGTTAAATGAACAACTGAGGTTGTAGCAAATGCTTACTTTGCCGTAGGGCCAGAGATGTTATCGAATTCAGTCTTACAACTATCATCAACTCATTCTGGAAAATGATGTACATGCCAAAGCTGAAATATAACCGGTGACATTTTTCATTTGAGGTGAAATCTCACCTTCCTGGTGAAATAAGACATTTTATATGTCGCTTTAAATGAGCCGTTTTCAGAAGCATGTGTCATGACTTTTTCAAATGTGGTGGCTCCTAACAGAGCCGGGGTACTGCAGCAACATCATTCACTGTGACTGGTGCAGTGATCCTTGCCAAACTTCACTTCAACGTTTTCAAGAAGTCGTGAAGGAGCCTTCTTGCTGGTCGCATCCAGGAATGCTGGTGACCTGCCGAGCACGAGCTTGATGGCAACTGGAGGAGCGACGCAGCACTGACCGCCGGTGACTGTTACATATCTCTCAAGGTACGGTTCGAGGCCCGCTGTTTTCAGTTCATAGAAATCGGCGAGATATGCACTGGCTCGAAGCTCGGATAGCATTCTTGGAAACAAGGCTCTTACAACATCATGCCTCGTGTTTCTTCGTAGTCCAGCTTCATCTTGAGTCCTTTCTCGAAGAGGATAAGCCAGTCGCTCTCTTGCTTCCCCCAGCCGGTTTTTGTCCGACATTGGATTTTCGAACGCATCGATCACCTTGGCGAGGTGTTCTTGTGGCTCCCAGGTGTTATCTTCCAATGACTAAGATCGCCAGGCCACGTTGAACTGGAATTTCTTGTCAATATTTCTCTTGGAGATCACACGATCGACCTCGTAGATTCCCATCACAGCATGTTTTGTCTCGGGCCGGTACTTTGAGCGGAAGGCATCGACAGCATCATTGAAATAGGCTTTATAAAATCCCGAAGGTTGTCTCATATGTTTCGCCATGTTAACTAACTGCGCTTCCGTGATCAGTAAGCAGCTGTTTTGGCCACAACGAACCAATAGAGGCAGGCGAGCCTTTGTTCTCAAGGGTTTTAGATCCCTCCTCTGGGAGTTGTAAGTTCTGATCCCGCAATTCGGGTAGCGTTCATTCTAGTTTAATTTCTGCTCCTGTCTCTTAAAGCAACCTAAGTTAGAGAACTGAAGTATATCAGAAATTTGGGGCAAAAAGAGATTGTTGTTTTATGGCGCTACTTGCACTTTAAACTCCACGGTAGATGGAAATCAGACATTGCGAAAGACATGTACATTAAAGAAGAGCGTTTGCCGTGATACTTGTGGGCCACCGTAGGCACTCAAAGTTACTACTCTGTTGGAGAGGCATTACGAGTGCTTTCACTCCGCTGTGCCATTGTTTCATCTACCAATCGGAATCGATCATCGCAGCACCTGCAGATTCATATCACTTCGTCGTTCGTTTAGTGTCAAATTCCCTGGGTAGGGGACGGCCTACTGTTTGTCACCTCGTTGCAGTACAGGTGGAATTGAATATCTGAGAAGCTTGAAAACTGCAAATTCGTGGCATTTTTCTCCGATTAGAGTAAACCAGTGAAAGGGAAGCGGCGTGTGGTGAAGGACCTGTCTTTGGGCAACCGTTAATTGAAGGAATGTTGGCGATGTACGGGATTTTTATGCGAATTCGAGTCGATTTGCTGCACCTGATCAGCGTACAGTTTGCTAAATTCCTAATAATTATACTAAGGGAAGGAAAATTACTGTAACTACCTCAATATTGAACGGAATGGCTTGAAACTTCACAGAAACTAAAAGGAATACACAAGACAGGTAAGAATATTTTGACGATTTATTGAATTTTATTTTAGAGCAAACGGGCATTCGAACTAAAACTCCATACATTTACTGTAATTTCCAATATGGGCCATCCTGTACTGCTCGAAACGAGCCAAAGTATTGGCTTTCCCAACAATACAAAACACCCTAACCGTTAGAACGTGCAGTACGGAAACAATAGAGCTACAGTATAATGGAAGCAATCAGAATACAGGTCTCGAGCGGATTACTGTCTAATCTCGCCGGAAATAACTGTTACGCATAATGAGCCTGGGTACCTGTGTTTAAATCTCATCGAGATGTCCTATACGCGAAGAGAAAACAACTCTGAACAGACGGTTTAGGACGAAAACCAAATGCCACAAATGCTTTGACTGAAGCAGACAAAGAGAAGTTTTTGAAAAGCAACCAATTATCTATGGACGGCCCAGCCACTCGTATGAATTTGTTCTGGTGCAACATCTCAATGAATTTCGGATTATGAATTAATCATTACAAAAAATAACACAGTTCAAAATTCCTGCAATGAAAATCACAGGTATATCAGCTCTACAGTCAACACTAATGACTAAATTGATGTGACAACAGTTCGTAGCTGACTGTTGTCACATCAATTTACTCAATAGTGCAGAAGGGGAAGCTCTGGCGTTTAACAATATTATAAACACTTTTTTCACGTGATCGTAAAATGTGAATTAAATGTTTTCAATACGAATTTTGAAATACATATATATGCCGGATCCAATCATAATTTATCCGCTCACAATGTTTCTTTCCAGTGCCATGATCCACGGAGTTTCAAATGAATCATTGATTTGAGGTCCGTCTCGATTCTTCTCGCATTAGACTGATTTTCAGACTGCTATAAAAGTTGGTTCTCTTTCTTCCCAAGATTAAAGTGAGGAAAATGTATAATATTATACATCTAAAATAGTTTTTGAGCGTTCGAAAATGGCCATCTAGTGCCCGTGCCGTAAAATGTAAATGTTACAGCATTCGACAGCTATCGAAATACTTATAAATTTATGGTTACCTGACGTAAAGGGTGCATTAGACTGATTTTCAGACTGCAATAAAAGTTGGTTCTCTTTCTTCCCAAGATTAAAGTGAGGAAAATGTATAATATTATACATCTAAAATAGTTTTTGAGCGTTCGAAATTGGCCATCTAGTGCCCGTGCCGTAAAATGTAAATGTTACAGCATTCGACAGCTATCGAAATACTTATAAATTTATGGTTACCCGACGTAAAGGGTGCCCTTCAAAGAAATATTTCTTGAATAGCCCACTTCCGCGATATGCTTTACTTGTCACGCACAAAGGTTTCAATACGAGGCCCCGTGCTAAATTATTATTATTATTTTCAAAGAGAAAATAATTAATTTAATTTAGCACGGGCCTCGTATTGAAACCTTTGTGCGTGACAAGTAAAGCATATCGCGGAAGTGGGCTATTGTGGAACTTTATGACTGGATGGAATTCCAAATGCTTGTGAAAATGTCTCTGACCCAGAGTTTTTTTATTCCATGGCATTTCAATTTATTTTTGTAGGTTAGATGTCTCTGACATCGCCGGCATATTGTGTATTGTATTACCTATTGTCGTCTGGTTGATCCACGGTTCAATTTTGGTTAGCTCTCTCTTTATTCTTGGTGAACAGTTTATCTTGTGTATTATCGGGAAAATACTTAGGCTAAATCTACGTCTTATTACGTAAGTGAGTATTTTACATTTGAAAAGGATTTGTTGAGCTTTTGAATGAATTATATTTCTACTTCAGCCAGGCTTGAAATACATCCTGAGTAAGGCTAAACTGCCCAGGAGTCGCCTGAGTCATAATAATGGTAATGACTACAAGACTAATGAAAGCGAGGGTTTTTGAAACATGTTATTATATTTAAGAGCATTACAGCAATATTAGTGACATTTTCTTGTAATCACTTAAATAGAGTTCGTAAGTCCTCAAAGCTTGGGAAAGGCGGTCAAAAAAAATCAAATATTCTGCCGAAAAATTCTTCACAGATTCCAGAATGCAATGTCTCCAAGGAAGCATAAAGCTACGGTGGCCCAGAAGGGTCAACGCAAAAAAAAGCACAACACTAACACAAAAAAGCACAACACTAACACAAAAAAGCACAACACTAACACAAAAAAGCACAACACTAGGATAAAAAAGCACAACACTAGCATAAAAAAGCACAACACTAACACAAAAAAGCACAACACTAACACAAAAAAGCACAACACAACGCGCACAAAAAAGTCACAACACAACGACAAGGGAGACTGGGTACTAGGGTGAACAGAGACTGGGTACTAGGGTGAAGCACATGGTCTCGGTCTCTCCCACCCTCACTGACACGCCGCCATGTTTTGTTCCAATTGCGGTTCAGAGACACCGTCTTCTTCACAATTTTGTACCAAGTGTGGCCATTCCTTAACTGATAAACCCTCAAGCTCTAGTTGGATAGGGTTTGGACAATTCAAGAGGCAGCGAGAAGAAGATCGGAGATCAAGGTTTGAGTCCAAGGGGAAGTCAAGAAAGACCGGACCTTCGGCTTCGGCAACTGGGACTTCTAAGACTAAAGCCAAAGGCAAAGATGTTATAATAAATATAGGGTATATGAGGTACTGTACTGAGAACGGTAATCTCAAAAAATGCCGAGGGAAAACCTTGCCAATTCAGGTCCCTCCCTCGGCAAATGCCGACGTAGTGAAGTCGAAGGCTGTGAAGAAGCACACGGACCACGACAAGAATTTACATGATGGCTTTGAGTATGTCGTTTTATACCCGGACGGCAGCCAAGTAGAATGTTTGCCGGGTACAAACGAGCCATTTGTGCTAGAAAAGTACCGACAGGACATCGGGAAAAACTTCAACAGGGTGACTTTGTTTTTGAGTTTGAAGTCGGATTACTTGTTTGCGGAAATGTCAAGTTTGAATGTAGAGGATGATACTGTGACTACTGAAAGTGAAGAAAGCTCTGACGATGAAAAGCGCATGAGTGCCGGCTTCCTTGAAATAACACAGGCGGGACGGACGAAAGCCACTGAAGAAGTCCCTACAGCAAAACGACAAAAGGATGAAGGAGATAAGATAGCAAAAAGATCTGATGCTCTAACAAGTGAGGAATTGAAAGAAATCGGAGTTTTACCTGAGAGATGAAGTTAGAAAATGACAGGGACCAGAGGCAAACGAGGTTGCTGTTATTAAACCTGTGTGAGGCATATGCTATTTTTAAGGAGAATTCTAAAGTTAAAGTTGGATTTTCCAAGTTTGCTTTTTTGAGGCCCCCACATGTACTACCCATAACACTCAGTGATCATGAGGTTTGTATGTACAAATATCACGAGAACATAGAACTCCTTCTGCAAGGTCTTACCACCGGTGGTCTTGCATCTGCCTCCTATAAAACAGCAGAGGATCTGCTGAATGCTACTGTTTGTAATTCAGAGCAAATAAAGCGTATGGACAGGGAGTGTTCTAGCTGTGGTGTTGAGCATGTGGTAGATCAGCTGTTTGATATTTCTGATAATCTTCCCGTCTCCTACTATCAGTGGTTAATACTGTTGTGAGAGCAAAGGAGGATCTTAAAGCCCTGCTTGCTCCATTTGGAAGGCATATCTACAATATCCGAAGGCAATTTAAAGAGCTAAGATATCTCAAAGAGAATATTCCTGCCGGTGAGATGATTATTCATGAAGATTTCGCAGAAAACTTTCAACTAAAGCATCAGAGAGAAATCATGGCAGCACACTGGTCGAATAAAATGGTCACCATTTTTACAGCTGTGGCATATTTCAGAAATAAAGAGGGAATGTTGGAGCACACCTCGTTTGCTGAAGTGAGCGACGAGATGTCACATGACAAAGCTGCAGTGCATGGATTCAACAGAGCCATCATCGAAAGTCTGAAGGTGACAACAGTGAAGAAAGTTCACTACTGGAGTGATGGGGCTGGGTCGCAGTTCAAAAATCGCTACAACATAGCAAGTCTTTTGTTCCATCCCCAAGACTTTGGCTGTGCTGCGACCTCGGGCTTCTTTGAAACAGCCCATGGGAAGGGAGCCTGTGATGGGGTAGGGGCAGAAGTAAAGAGAGGTGTATGGCGTACCATTCTTCAAAGCATTGCTGTGGTTACCAACCCTAAAGAGTTCTATGTTCCAGATAAGGAGATTAAAAGCGGTAGGGCAGATGCTTCACGGAAGATGGGAGAGGTGCAGAGCTATCCCACAGACCCACCCCCTCCACTTTGCCGAAAGGTCAAGTGATTGTAGTCAAGAACTCCCAGTTCCAAAAATCTGGTCCCTCCCAAGAGCATCTTTTGCTTTCGAAGAGCATTGCACCCACTTCAACAGTATCAAGTGCCCAGCAGATGCCCGTAGTATTGGAAGATGATATCACATATAGATGTGCCAGATAACCAGTCAGTCCAAACCCACCAGCATTGACGTAGGGTATGGACTGCCTCAGGAACTCATTATTGCATTCAGTAATGTCTCCCAGCTTTCCCTCCCGGTCCATAAAGCTCCACTGATATCAGCAATAATTGAAGGGTTTGTTAGTTTAAAGGGGAAGGGCATCATATCCCAAAGTGATCTTAAATTGATGCTAGGCGGTCAGGCAAAAGCTGAGGATAACTATATTACTAACTTTGCGATTGATTCTTACCTTGAAATGCTGAAAGAGGTGGATGGTGTGAAGGTGGAAGTGATTCACAGGGAAGAATTTGAGAAAGGTAGCCCATCTACCCCTACTAAGCATCTTCATGCTTGGAGAAAAGAGCTTCTGGAGTCAGCACTGGTTTCTCTTGGCAGTATTCCCTCAGCAAAATGGTATGGCTGTGTTAGACAGCAAAGCTGCAGCTTTTGTCAAGCCAACTGCTGAGGCCGCCATGGAAAAGATGTTCCTCATCTTTAAAGTGATTGATGGTGCTCTTAACATGAACCAGTGACAGTTATTTGCTAACCGTCCACAGGATATCCGCCTGCAAGACAACAGCTGGGACTGTGGTGCCTTTGTTTGTGTGTATGCCCGATGTCTCGTGATCAAGGGCATCATGATTGCACAGAGCAGCATTCCTGACTACAGGAAGTACATGATACTAGAGCTGCACGAGAGAGCATTACTTCAACTCCCTCCTGATATCAAGGAAGAGCATTATTATGCAGTTGATTATTATGCAGTTGATTAGGCAGGGCTCTCACGTTAAAGAAAAGCCAGCTTGCCTCATTCAAATTTTTGTATCGAGTTGGTGCCACTAAGTTTGATTGGCCAAAACGCATTGTTGTCGCTGTTAAGCATGCCAGTTGTAATTTCTATGGCCCGATCACTTTGCAAGGTAATGGTCCACTTGAGATTGCAGAGCTCCAGGAGCTTGAGTCAGTCTTTCAGGCTACCCGCAGAAAGAAAGGGGCTAGAAATTAGTATGTTAAGAAAGCGAAAATTGATTGACATTGTGTATCGTGCTTTCGGCAGTGTATTACATATTAAAGTTTATTAAAGCCTTTAGAGGTTTGCCGATGTGATTTCATGGCTTTAAAACTCTTGTTTGGTTTTAAGACTTGAAGTATTATCCTTACAGTTTGATATTGGCATTCACTTGTAGAGAGTTTTATAAGAGTTTATAAAAGCTCATAACAGTTTTATTGAAAGATGTATGTCTGTTGCTTGCAAAAAGAATATTGTATTGATACTATATTATATGAAAATATATCTTTTAGCCAGCTTCTTAAAATGGGTTATCAAATACCTGAGTTTTGTTGTTATTTCACATTAGAAACTTTTTGTCTTCTCCGCAACGTCTTCTCCGTAACAGGACCAAAACAAATCATTACCAGATATCAGTACATACGAAGAAGGAAAATTAAACGTTTTTTTTGCATTGAATTATATGCTCTTTCACTTGAATCAAAGAGGCATTTGGGATGCCACATAAATTCAGAGGAATTTGAACTTGATTTTATAGGGTGTTGCTGTATCACGGGCGAGGATCGAGGCAGAGCCGGGGCATGAAATACGAGTGGTCAGCGGTATAAAGAGCGAATAGCACAGCAAGCCCATCCTAAGAGTTAGAATGAACAATTCATAATGGTGGACGCCTCTAGCTCTGCTGCAAGTTCAACTTTACTAAATTTAGAGCTAAATTTCTTAAAGGAAAATCTACAGGATTTTTCCATTCAGAATCAATACGGTGTGGGATATTTTGAAGGAAACAGTGCAGACGTAGATGACCTCCTTGAGAGATTTTAGCTTGTGAATTGCACGTGTTATGTTCGCACAGAAGAGTCATTCGAAAGAGAAAGACCACAAGAGATTTTCAAAAACAGGTATTTTAAGATGATTTCAGTTTGTATATTAATTACTTATAATCAGTCCACCCAGTCTTTATTTTTGATATAAAAATGTATAGGATTTAACGCGCGTGTTGTGTGCTAATTCATAATGAATGTTTGCGAAACCCACGGTCAAAAGGTCAAAGTCAGACACGATATGTACGTAAAGTTAGACGGCAAATAAAAACGCGCAATTCAAAAGGCAAATGCATAAATCTTTTCTCCCGTGTTCAATCTTGCTTTTGGTATTCTTTGATAATTTAGTATCCTGGAGGAAAATCTATATTTTTCAAGGGTTTTCCAGTCTAGTTTCTTGAATGTTCATTTATTCATTTATTTCGAATAATTTATTTCTCATAAATCCATCTTTCTCTTCATTTGATCCTACTAGTCTTTATTATTATATCGTCTCTATGAATGATAGAACTATATTAACGACAATTTGTAATTACATCAGACAAATAATGGAATTATATGAAGAAATTAGTAGTAAGGTAACCTAATATATCTACATCTACATATATGTTTTTTTCTTTTTTTATTCTCTAGTTATTCTTTTTAGTAACATTGTTGTAATCATTGTTGTATACTTATGTCTCAACCAAGAGATAAGGTGAAGAAATATATCTAATATCTTCATTTGACCGTGTGGACCAGTCACCCCAAACTTTGATTGCGGGTCGAACTCACTATTAGAGAATTATTTGTTAAATTATGAAAGATCGATTATTTATTTTTTAAATGTTGCGATAAAATTGTTTTAATTATGTTATCTTTATGCACTTATCCGGTTTAGAGGGTTAGGGTTCTGGGATATATATTTTTATGCATGGTAGCTAAAAAACTCAACTGAAACCCTATGAAGCCACTCAAACTTATATCCAAATCGCTGAGGACAGATGAGGTTACAAACTAGAAATATCATGACACGCTGTAATTGTCAACGTTTTATTCGTTCACTTTTTTTTTAGTGATAACTTACCTTGGGCTGCGCTTGGGCTACCAATGGGTGGACCATAATTTCTGCCATATTGTATTCTCTTCCTACCAACTCTCTTCTCAAACAAATATTGTTTCCCCTAATTTAGCACAGTGCTAGGCAAAACGTTGTATTTAATGATTTCTGATTTTGTTGCATTTCATAGAGTATTTTTACTTTCATTTGCAGCTCCACCTGTGTTTGAGAACAACCGCGGTAATGTCCCCATACAGTTTTTTTGGAAAACCTTTTTTTATTATTAGTACAGAAACGAGACACTGTCTACACGGATCCTTAACGGTAAAGTAAAAAGAACACATTTGATAGCTAATAAAAGGCTGTAGTTGTACATATCACTGTTATCAACTATTATTCCAAAGAATATAATTATCAGTATGCGTTTATAGAAAAGTTTCATTTTTTTCTCTGATCGAAAGGATGCAAGATGCTTTAAATCAAAGAATGCCAAAGAGCACGACTACTCCTCTAAGAATCGGATCCGACTTCAAAATACAAGAAAGCTGGATTGCCAGGCCGTGATGCAGATAAGGTGTATTAGAATTTGTAATGATCATTTTGTTGACAAGAACGCCTGCCCAACAGCAAATAGCTTAACGATCGCAAAGAGAACAGTTCTTAAGGAAATACAAGCAAAGTTGGACAACAACCCCGACCACAAAATTCTGAAGAAAACGATGAATCCACGAAAACAACGCGGGAACAGCCGCTGTCAACAGAACCGGGAGCATACGGGCTCGTTCGTCAGAAGAGAACACACCAGCTTGGGCAAAAACACTTATCGCTACACAAGAAAAGGCAATAAAAGAGAGCTCTGAACAGATCGAGAACTTCGATCGGAGGTGAAAGTCTTGAAACGGAAAAGACACGATGAGGACGAGATCTATGAGTGGAAGAAGAAAGGCAATAAGAAACAATTTGAAATTAATGGAACAGTAAAAGAACATTTCAAGGATATCGCCGTCTCCCGATCGCTGTTGGAAGCCCGGACTTCAGCAGAAAAAGGTCGTGCCTAATTAAAGATAGAAATAAATTACTAAAAATTGCAGATACTCACGGATGGGATACTGTTAACCGGTATATCAGCGATCCGTTGGCAAAAGATGATGAAGACGACAAACGGCTTCGTAAAAAAGAACGGAACCGGATAGGGTTGTTTTGTAAAGCTATTAAAGAAGCGGAGGGGAAGAGAAAAAGTAAAGAGCGACAAGGAAAAATTCTGACGTTCATATTCTACCCGGGCTAGAGCGCATCCTGAGTAAGCCCTGAGTTCCGCTCGTCTGGGGCCTATTCCTCAGTCTCAGAGTCAATCACGTATTGTGATTGCTCCTGTAGACAAAAGACAACGTTCATTCGTTGTTTCCGCTGCGGGAAAGCTGGCCATTTCCAGCGTGATTGCCTTCATACACCAGTGGACCGATCTAATAAATGAATTGATCTGAATTTGGATGCTCCTTGGCCTTGGGTGTGCATGTATGGCGAAAACGTAGGGCCCAGTGTAGTTTACCCACTTGAGTTGAATCAAGACAAGCAGGTGACAACAGCTAGAGGCCACCTTAAGAGTAATATTTCCTTCTGGGAATCGATAGGGGCCTCACAGATGATTCTGAACGTGATCAGGAATGGATATTTCTTGCCTCTTATTACGGAACCGGATAGGGTTGTTTTGGAAAATCATCACAGTGCACTGGATCATGCAGACTTTGCTGAAGAGGCCATTGTGGAGTTGCAGGAAGTTCATCAGTGGGATCTAGTGATTTGCAGCCCTCTAGGAATTGTTCCTAAGAAGAATAACAAGTTGCGTTTGATTTTGGACCTCAGATACTTAAATAAATACTCACATGTTCAGAAATCTAAATATGAGGATCTATTGATTGTGTCTCAAGTTGTCTCTAAGGGTCACTGGTTCATCACCTTTGACTTGCGTAATGGATACCATCATATTGATATCGGCAAGGAACACAGGAAATACCTTGGGTTTTGTTTCCCTATCCAAGGATGTGTGAATGTTTTTGTGTTTGCTTCCTTTCCATTCGGGTTGGCAACTGCACCTTATATATTTACAAAGGTTTTGCGTCCGCTCGTCAAATATTGGAGAGGGCAAGGAAAGTGCATGCTAATGTATTTGGATGATGGTTTTGGGTCAGCCTCCAGTCAGGAAGCTGCTTCTGGTTATCAAGAGAGACTTAGAAAAGTGTGGATTTATGATTAACAAGGGAAAAAGTCAGCTTGACCCACATCAAATAGGAGACCTCTTGGGTTATACCATTGTTTTGGAGAGAGGATTGTTTTTGGTTCCACAAAAGAAAGTTGATTGTGTTTGCTACAGGAGGTTTCTAATATGAGGGAGTGTATACCTGCTCGCATGGTAGCTCAAGTAACGGGAACTATTATATCTATGGGCCTGGCTATTGGACCAGTAGCTCGGCTCTTTACTAGACATTTGTATACCATGCAGAACAATATGTCATTAAGTGATAAGATATCTTTATCCGAGGATGCAGTAGGGGAGATCCAATTCTGGATTGACAATTTTTCGGAACTTGCTGGACAGCCAATATGGCATTCCTCCCCATGTATTGATATTATTTCATATTCTGATCCCAGCAGTTCAGGATGGGCTGGGTACGTCGTTCAGCTAGGAAAGTTTGTGGCCCGTGGTGATTGGGACGATCTGGATTCGGTACAAAGCTCTACTTACAGGGAATTGAAGGCAGTTCGCCTGGTGTTTGAATCTTTTGCACCTTACCTTGCTTTCAAAGAGTGTAAGCATAGGTCAGACAACCAAGGAACTGTTTCTATAATGTGTACGGGTAGTGGTAAAGAACATCTTCAGCATGAAGACACAAGGATCTATGCAATCTGCCGTAAACATGGGATCAGACTGTTTCCAGAATGGATCCCTTGTCATTTGAATACGAAAGCTGACTACTGGACGCGGGTCATAGAAATGGATGACTGGATGTTAAATCCAATCTATGGGGACCAAATACAGTCGATCGTTTTGCCAGCTATAACTCTAAACAGTTGCCTCGATTTTGTTCGCGGTGGCTATGTCCAGGATGTGAGGGGGCAGATGCATTTACTTTGGACTGGAGGGAGGATAACAACTGGCTTGTTCCACCAGTAAACTTAACGTCAAGGGTGCTAAAGCATATGTTGCATAATGGTGAATCACTCTGGTGATTCCACTTTGGCCATCAGCCCCTTGGTGGCCACTATTGTTTAAGGACTCAGGTACCCTCCAAGACTTTGTTGTGGGCTATCGGGATATTCCCCTACACCCTTTCACATTTCTTCCAGGAACTGCTGATAGGGACTTGTTTGGCTACGGGACGCCTACTTGTAGGATCTTAGCATTAAGAATCCAGTGCTAGTGATGGGTTGCCCTGAGCTCCCCACTCACGTTATGGTACAAATTGAAGGACACTACTATTATGGTACAATCTAAAGGACACTACCCGTTATGGTACAAATTGAAGGACACTACCATTATGGTACGAATTGAAGGACACTATCGTTAAGGGACTACCGTTATGGTACAAAGTGAAGGACACTACCGTTATGGTACAAATTGAAGGACACTACCGTTATGGTACAAATTGAAGGACACTACCGTTATGGTACAAATTTAAGGACACTACCATTATGGTACAAATCAAAGGACACTACCGTTATGGGACTATCGTTATTAATGGTACAAATTGAAGGAGACTACCGTTATGGTACAAATCGAGGGAGAGATTGATATGGATTACCGTTATGGTATATTATGTACTACAACAAGGAGAGACGCAGGATCAGATGCATCCAGTTTTGCTTGGATCTACATTGTTATTGTTTTTTAACTACTGTCACCTTATACATGTACCTGTGGGACATACAATTCAACATGACTGATTGCTGTGTTTTTTCTTAGGGTTGTTTGCATCTGGCCCATGGATGGAACTTAATCAGATCAGCAATCCATATTTGAAGGAACTAGTAAAGGAATTACCAAGTATTGTACTTGGTGTCAGGGCAGCATCAACTACATATAAATATGTCTCCCCGTTGACGGACGGTATCTGGCGCTGTATCTGGCAGAGGTCTTGAAAAATTCGGATTCTCCTGCCCCAGCATTGTATGGAGTATCTTGGGCCCACCGTAAGGCAATGCTTACAGATCCTTCTTCACATCCATTACTGACACAAGTTTCGGAAGCAGCCAAACGTATACTCTCTCGTCCAGTGATAAAGAAGAAGCCTCTTACCCCTACTCAGGTGAGAGAAATTGCTGACAAGTTTGGTCAACATAGTGCTTGCCTGGCTGACTTGCAGACTCTGCTGCTCATTGTCCTTGGTTTTGCTGGCTTCCTACGTTGGAGCGACCTGAGTGAAATCAAAGTTGAGGGAATTTCGTTCTACTCCTCTCATATGTCGCTATACCTGAGAAAACGCAAGAATGATCAGTTCTGCTCTGGTCAATTTGTGAATATTGCTCAGTCTCAACTGTTGACTTGCCCAGTTGACCTAACAAGGAGGTTCTTACTTCGGGCTGATATCTCAAGTGGACCATTTTTCAGAGACATCACCGGACGGGGTTCCAAGCAAAAAGTATCTTACCGCAGATTATCTTATGCAAAGGCAAGGACACTAGTCCTAAAGATGTTTGCTTCAATCGGGTTGAACCCACAGGAGTACGGTCTTCACAGCTTGCGTTCAGGTGGAGCCTCAGCAGCGTCAAAGGAGTGAGTGTCAGACATATTTAATATCAGCCCATGGTGGTTGGAAACGTTCTGTGTCACGGAATGGGTACATTAGGGATGAGAACAGTGCCCTACTGTCTGTATCTAGGGCTTTAAACTTCATGGTTGATTATTCTACCGCGGAAATAGGAGCAATTGAAGAACAATTTCCGGGTATTCCAGTCTACATCTGTGACTTTCACAGAATACAGGCGCTGCAACGGTGGTCACGGGCTGGCAAGAATGGTCTCTCATGTGCTGAACAAGAGATCTTCCTCACGCACATGCAGCGAATAGCATATGTACGATCACAGGAGGCTTTCAATAAATCAGTGGAAGCCCTCAAAGAATGTCATCTATATAAGAGTAAACAAAACCTCAAAGCCTACGTAGAGAGGACATGGCTATCCTGTGCATTTCGCTGGGCGCACGCTTTCAGGAAGCAGCAGGCAACTAACATTGTCAACACGAATAATAGAGTAGAAGCACAGAACAGAGTATTTAAGTATGACTATTTACCAAGGTCAGTTGACAAATCTGTCTATGGTATTGCTACCATGCTGGTAGAGTCATTTATTTCAGATTCCAATCAGCATTACCTTGTACACCCCACTGTACCTCTTTACCTACATGACAGGCCACCTCACTTTGTCAAATCCTGTCTAAAGAGTCGATTTGCCGCTGCGGAATACAACGTAAAAAGCTCGACAAATTCCAAACAGAAGTAGTTGGTTGATTTTACTGCTCCCAAGTTGTACAGGTGAAGCTTGGCAGAAAAGTCATTTCCCTTGCAAACATTTTTTTGCAGTTTTTTTCTTTCTACGACGAGTGGAACTTTAATTCTTTGCCGGAAAATTATCGAAATAGCGTGTTCATCACACTCTACACGGAGCATCTGAGTGTACATCAGCCTAAGAATATCTCTCATAAAAACGACTCCCGTTAACGTTAATGGTGACAATGCCTCATCACCCCTAAACACTGAGGAAGGCAAGTCAGCAGCTTCTGACTGTCCACAGTCCCCGGCACCTGTCACCGAACACACGCCATGCCCTGTTAAAATTCCACAGGTGACAAACAGCACAAAGCTCAGGAAAACTATGCATGACAAGTTAAACGCTTTTCTCGTCCAAGATCCAGCTGTGCTGAGGGAGGCGATAAGGAAAGTAGACGATCTTCACGGAATATTATTGCAGAGCTGCCCTTGTGAGAATGGTTTTCCATTGCGAAATAGCCCTCTTAAGAAAAAACTCAGATTACTTCAGTTGAGTACCATCAAGTGGCTCACAAGAAGCTTCCCGCGAGAAAGCGATGGAAGAAGAAAACTGCCCAGCCTATTATAGTAGACCTTACGGATGATCCAGGCAGCAAAGCACAACCAAATGAGTCTGAGTGCAAGGTACGGTATTATACATCCATAATATTATATAATATGTTGCGGCTCTCCAACCTTAAGTGTTTGAAAGCCCTAGCTAGCCAGAAATGTTTGATTTGGGTTATGAATTTTGTTCGAAATATTGCTTTAAAATGTATTACAAATCCTTGACTGACGTCATTTCAGGAACATGATAACGGTTGAACATTAATTGAGTCATAACATTGAATTTGTAAAAATAATTCAGATGTTTTCCAGGCGTCAAACATTCGATCCTTGTATGCACTCTTAGGGAAATATATTTTAATAAGTGCATGGAGTTGATATAATAACAGAGCAAAAAATTGGCTGATTTAAATAACGTGATTGAAATTTGATTCCTTAATACTGCGAAAATGACAGACGCTAATTATCTTCCTATGTAGGTCATTTTGTTTTCCAGTTTTACCTTCAGTTGAAATCAATGTTAACTGGCTAGGGTTTTATAAGCACTTTACGAGTAGTATAAGGGATTCACTCTTGTCAAAAGTAAAAAAAAAAATTAAACTTTAATTTCCACTTATGAACGTATAAATGAATGCCTAATATGTCCCAATATATACATCCAAAGTCAAATATCCCCGTGGGAGGGGTCACTGGAAGAGACAACGTCCATTTTTAAGGTGTACAAGGTTACAACTTCTTGACAAAGAAGCTTCGCCCTTTATATTTCAAGGTGTTTTCTTAAGCAGCTAAAGTTTGAAGCTTGCTGAATAGAACTGGTAAGTTCTGGATTAAGAAGAAAGTCTACACTGTCTTCATCATCACATTTCTCATCACTGTGGTCATCAGGAGTAGTTATCCTCACTAGAATTATAATCTGAATTTTCTTCAAGTAGCCAATGCAGTTGATAACTTCACCAGCATCTGATACATTATCAGAAAACTCAAATTCTGCTGCCTCTCCCTCTTCTGGACATTTAAAGAGCCACCCAAATGTTCCTCATTTTCAGAATGGCCGAATATAACTGACACGTCTTCCCTTGTTGTTAAGTTTGGATATGTTTTTTTCCCATTCCATTTGTAAAGAATAAAAAAACATAGAACCGCCACGATACGCACCTGGCGTTTACCGTTGGTGGCACCAAACTTCTAGATGGCATCAGCCGTCGACGGCTTGCCGCCAAACGTCTATACCCGCCGAAAGCTAGTCGCCAGGTGCCGTTAACCGTCGACAGCTTACCGCCAAACGTCTTTAGCCGTCGACGGCTAGGCGCCTAAAATAAACTACTCACCGTTTGACTTCGAGTTCTGAACGAAGCGAAAATAAAAGATTCCAAATTCGACCCCGCACTATGCGAGTTCTGACAGCAGCAAAAATAAACTATTCTGAAGTGTTAGTTTTATTGACCACCGCGTTTTGACGGGCCATCCTGTATCGCTCGAAACGAGCCACAGCATTGGCTTTCCCAACAATACAAAACACCCTAACCTTTAGAACGTGCAGTACGAAAACAACAGAGCTACAGTATAATGGTTGCAATCAGAATACAGGTCTCGAGCGGTACAGGATTACTGGTTTTGACTCGCCGTTTGAGTTCTGAAGACGGCGATAAAATAAAAGATTCTAAAGTGTTAGTTATTGACTATCGCGTTGCCATGTGCCATTTGAGTTTTGAAGTCAGCGATGAGTATGTTTCGACCCCATGCCATTTGAGTTCTGAAAGGGGAAATAAAACTTTCTAAAGTGTTAGTTTTATAGTCGGTGCTTTTACTTTCTCTGATGTTATTTTCTGCATTGGTTGCAGGCCATGAAACGTCTTGAGCCGTCGACGGCTAGCCGCCAGGCGACATCAACCGTCGACGGCTTGCCGCCAAATGTCTTGAACCGTCGACGCCTTGCCGCCAAACATCTTGAACCATCGACAGCTACCCGCCAGCCGGCACCAAGCCGCCCGGCATTTAGCCATCAAATTTTGGCAGCTTTAGTGCTGCCGACGGTTGAAAAATGTTTGAGTGGGACTGTAATTAAGTGGTAGTTCCTTGGGCTGAGACGCAGTTGAAGGCGCTCCCAGGTTATTGAAGATTTTCGCTCAGCATTTCTTATGTAACATGGCCTGGAGTGATAAGACTAAACAGTTAAGAAAGGAGAACCAAACGTTGAGAGGTGAAGTGGAACAATTCAAAGAGAGATTAGGAAAAGTAATGAAAGACATCGAAATGAGCAATTCAAAACGAAGTGAACAACTCGAGCAAGGAAGCGATTATTAAGTCATGTCGCCGAGCAAGCTCAAAGCTGTTGAATTTATCAGTGATAAATATGACGAGTTGATTATCGTCTAAACACAGCAAATTAACTTGAGAGTTAACACAATAGCAAGTAAATGTGATGAGATTACCAAGACCATCGACGCTATGGTGAAGTATACAGTTATCAGTATAACATCAGAGTAGTGGGAGTGCTGCTAGTAGCTGAGCGCGAGAGCTCAGAGCTAATGACAAACCTTTGCCTTAAGTTATTCTCGGCGTTGGGAGTTAAGGATATATCTATTCAGGACATAACCCATTTAGGCGATGTTGCGCGCGCACATCAAAACGAGGCAAAATTTGATGCTGGCGGGCCACAGGTCAAAACAACATGGAGGACAGAAAGTTACGAGCGTTGTCAACTCTAGGCCTAATAAAGTTTCTTCAAGGCCAACTAATATCAAAGAATTGCATGTACTAAAAGTAAGGGAGTTAAGGTCCATTTGCGATGAACTACGAGTTGAGAAAAGTGGAACAAGAGTTGTTCTGAGGGATCGAATTGCTGCCGAACTTGGTTTGAGTACGGATGGAACAAGCGAAGTGGTCCACGTAAATCTAACTCTGTTTCGTGATGCTTCTACCAAGGAATCATTCCTGAAGCTTGGATCATTTAACAGGATTAAAGCTAAATGGTCCCAGGATTGTAGATCGATGCCTTATTTTGATTTAGAACGGTTAGAACGTTACCTGATCGACTCGTCAGACAAGTCATTTGACCAGGAAAACGTAAAGGCATACAAGACACTGAGAGCGTACTCTTTGTTCGAGGAACGTTACCCTGATAAGCTCGAATACTTCTCACCAGAAAATTCCCCTTTCTGGTTCTTTAGGTACGTAACATTAGACTTCGATGTAAAGAATTTCGGGTAAACTTTATCTCGATCACTGACGTTTGCCGGTTGTTTCCACTTTTTTTTCGGGGGGGGGGGGGGGAGGGGGCAAGGACACTCAGAAAACACTTTGTGTATTTGTAAGAAGGTTAAAATGGGGTAGGCCCATAGTCAGTAAACAGTGAAAAAAAGGGTTTAGTCAGTAATCAGGAAATAATGGGTTTAGTCAGTAATCAGGAAAACAATATATTTTTAGTCAGTTAAATATAATATTTACCTCCAACTGTTTTTATCATAAAAAAAACATACTCAGCATCACATGTTTGTAAGTTTTGCAGGCCACTGTGGTCTTTATGTAGACTGGGATTTGTGAAAAACCACTGGCAACGAATAAAGCCATTTTTAATTTTGAACTCGCAACACACATATTTTCTTATACATGTACATCACTTTACAGTGATGTACATGTATATGGAAGGTTTGGAAGGTTTTAAATCGATGCATGTCTCGTTGTAAATCTACTAAACGACCAAGTACTACGGAAGATCACAAGACTATGGCTAATAAATTCAATAAATATTTTACATCAGTAGGAAATCTAACTGCTATTAAAGCGAATCTGATAGCAAAAGACCATGGACTGGATACAGAATGTACTTCGAGCGAAGAAGTAGAACTCAGTTTACCTACTGAAACAGAACGATTTGGTTTTCAGAATGTCAAGGAGAAAGATGTTGAGTCTGTTATTAAAAGCTTATCTAGCAATAAAGCACCGGGTTTCGATAAAATTTTAACAAAAGTTTTGAAAGACAGTTGTTCAACTACAGTACCAGTGATTACCAGACTGATCAACAACTCTTTCCAGATGTCCATCTTTCCTAGAGCATGGAAGATTGCAGAAGTTGTTCCCGTCCCTAAGCAAGGAGATCCAGAAGAACCGGCCAATAATAGGCCCATCTCATTGTTGCCTATCCTATCTAAGGTAAATGAGAGACTTGCACACAGGCAATTCGTGGATTTCTTAACTACGAACATTAAACTATCAATACATCAAAGTGGCAACAGGAAACAACACTCAACAGAAACTGCCCTCACATATGTCACTGATGAACTCCTGAAGGCAATCGATGAAAAAACAGTCTCATTACTTGTATTATTAGATATGTCTAAAGCATTCGATAGTCTTAATCATCAAGCACCTATTAGATAAGAAAACACTTTTATTGCTCATAAATAGTTTTGTATTTACTAAATTGTTTTACTGCTCCTCAGTATGGGGGAATACTACTAAATCTAATTTACATAAGCTGCAGTTAGTGCAGAATTTTGCAGCCAGAATAGTCTTAGGATTAAGAAAGTTTGATCATATTTCTGAGGGCCGAAGATCGCTTAAATGGCTAAATGTCTCAGAAAAGATTATATTTAATGATTTAGTTTTAGCTTTTAAATGCATGAATGGATTAGCTCCAGAATATTTATCTAAATACTTTGTTAAGCGTTCTACCATTCATGATAGAAATACTAGGGGATCTGGAAATTTGAATATTCCACGCTGCAGATTGTCAACGGGACAAAGAGCTTTTTATTTCCGGGGTGTCAGTGCATGGAATAGTCTTACAAAAGATCTACAAAATATCAAAAATATTCAGAATTTTAAGAGAAGTGTTTTTAATAGTTTATTTAATAAAGATAAGGTTTATTAAATTAACCTATAATTGTAAATTATATTATATTTTTACTGTAATTTAGATTATATATATTTCTTTATTGTATTGTGACTGAAAAGCCCTGTTAAGGGAGTCTCAAATAAAGTATGTATGTATGTATGTAATATTATATCACAGCTCATACGGTTGAGAGACAGCAATATATTCCTGCATTAGAGCATGGGAAAATGATGGAAAGTAAGGGAAGGAATGCATACATCAATTACATGAAAAAGAAAGAGACACCAGTTGTAGTTGAGGAATGTGGGCTGTTTGTTGACAAAAAAAACAGCCATGCTGTGGGGCAAGTCCCGATGGAATTGTTACTGACCCCAAGTTGTGATGACCCATAGACTTCTAGAGATTAAATGCCGTTTTGTTAAGAATAAAGACATTTACACAATTTACAAACTGATGGACACAAGAACGTGGTTTTATCTAATAAGAGAAGGTGGCGACATAAATGTAAACCCAAAGCACTATGCACAGGTGCAAGGGCAGATGGCTGTAACTGAAATAAAGTGGACTGACTTTGTTGTTTTTCTTGACTGTGACAAAAATACAGATATTGCTGTTGTTTGTGTGTCATTCAACGAATCATTTTGGAATAGACTGAAGTTAAAGATCTGTTCATTTTATTCTCGTTTTATAGTGGCTGAAAGTTTCAGTAAACGGGTAATAAGGGGCTTTCCTTTGTATCCAGAGGTACAAATGTATATGGGAAATCAAAAAATGATCAGCAAGGAAGCAGTGATATCTCCCGAAAGCAATAAGAAAACAGTTACATGTATTAAATTTTAATACCAATGTTTCACTACTCTTCAGAAAGTTACATATTGGCTCAAAACGGCATTCACTACAAATGTATCCATCAAATATGTTTTATATTAACACTGATCTGTTGATGTATTGAAGATAACTGACAATACATGTATGGTCCTCAAAAGGTACTATTGTAAGTACTGTATGACATCTCATTGTTGCTACATATTTTTAGTGTGGGACATTATAGACTGGGTTATCGTGTTTGTTTGTTGCCCCAATATATATACTGTATTAGCTTGTGGTAATATGTTTTGTTTGCTTTTCTCAAGAAAAAAATGCATACAATTTTAGACCTTGAAAACAAAGCAATTAATCCTCTTCACAGAAATGTCACATGACTTGATTTGGGACAACAATTAGGGAGATTACCTCGGTCTAGGCACAAGTAATACTATCAATAAATAAAAATAAGAAATATAAGAAATAAAATATAACAAGCTATTAATATTAAAATTGTAAAAATATTTATCTGAAGCGGTAAGTAAAGTAAAAGTTATATGGAATGAATACAGCTTGATATTGTTGTATCTTTTAAATAAATAAATTATATATTTTTGTTGAATCCACATACCAGCAATACACACACAGTGTATTCTCTACTGTCTGTCCTTGCCCAAAGTTAATTACCTAACTTATATATTTGGATTGAAAATTGGTTAAGAAAGCACAAACAGTAACAATTTGTTCAGCAATATCCTTCATGAAAGTTTCATGTCAGTGTCCAAAACGTGAAAGGTTTTTATCCTGCCAATAGCAGGATATGTACTTCTGCAATCCGTTTGCCTGACATGACTTCATGAGCTGATAGCTGGGAGCGATGGCTGCCTTTGAAGGGGGGCATCACAAGTTTTGCCCCTAGTGGAGTTACATATGTAGCTCTGCCTCTATATCAAATCGGATGCCCTACCACCCCAGGCTCTGCTCGCATAGGTGATAGCACCATTAGGACTTATTCCAACTAGAAACTTGAACGTGTTGTGATGTTTATAGTTACTAAACGTCTGTCGCTGAGCCTCTAGAGAAGATAGACGTTGAACAAAAATTTCAGTACAGTCTATTATTACACGAGTATCTGGGAAGTTGCGAAACTGCTTGGGCATTGTTTCATGGTTTTTCTCTTGCAAGGGGAACTGACACAAGGCTGTCAGTTCATGGTATAGTAGGTTGATCCATGTAGAGAAAATCTGAGAGAACATTGGCACTGAAATTCCAAATCGTGCGGATGTCAACTACCAACAGGCCAAGACGAAGACGCACCATCACCATGAAGAACTGGTCCAACTTTGATATTTGTTCTTGCTTAACATCTGTACATGTGTAGTGCTTGCTGTTAATAGTTTTCTTTCCTCTTCAATACTTCATGGCTTCAGCCTTGGGTTTAAATTATGTAAAAAGAGCGATAAATGTTTCAAAGTTAATGAATCCAATGTAGTACCTTATCTTGTTGGTGTCATCCTTTATGTTGTCAAGAGACAGTAATTTATTTTCAGTTATCATGACTCTCTCTTCCAGTTCTTCAATTTCTCCCTGTAATTCCTCCATCTTTGTGACAATTGCATTTCTGATGTTAGATGGTATCAATTTCAACATATCTTTCATATCAGTTTGTTTCCTGGAACACAAAAATATATTTTTTTTGCACAAAACTAGATTACCTTCAGTCATAGGACATTCAGGCCAATGTTATTTTATTCTATACCAGCTAACAGCTCTACATTGATAAAAAGTAAATCTACATTGATAAAGAGTAAATGACAAAAGCAGTGTTTGAAAAGTGGTTTAATTTCCAATGTTCAAGTCAGCAATTTCATTATTTACACATATATGTCACGTGTATATTGTGTAAAAAAATGGTGACTTGAACAATAATAAAGCACTGATCTGTAATATTATAAAGCAATGATGAATGAATTGTAATCAAAAGTGACAATGTAACTTTATAGTATGTTATTACTTACCAGTGTTCTTTTGAAAATAAAAAAAACTCCAGTTCTGCTATAAATAGATATAGGTTGTACTTTGTAATATTCGTATGCTTATTAATTTCTTTGTGACATATATAATAACTTAAATAATAATATAAACATAATTACCTGCTGTTTATATCAGACGTAGCAGTTTCGCCTAAAGCTTCGTGTGGTTCTGCCCCGGGTTCTGCATCAATAACAATATTCTCTTTATTTCCAGCGAAGAGCCTTCTACTGGTTTTAGTTGTTCGCTTTGCGACGATCTTTAGTTTCTTGTGTGAGAAAATATGGGGTATGTAGTTCGGAGACCTTGGATTTGTGCTTTTTTTTGCCAGAGATGAGGTGACGACCGCACAACCTGGTGTAAGGCGAGGGTTTCCAGTTCCCTCTTCGACTGATGGCCCAAATCCACACCGATCGTTTCGCCTTGTTCAGCGCTGGAAAGCGGAAGAAGCTAGCGTTATCTCTTCCCTCCCTATTAGAACAGTTAACAGCGCAGCAAACATTTCCAGAGCGGACCCTATGGGATTTCTTTGCTTCCATCACAATGCGTTATTGACAATGCCCACTGAATGCCAACTGGTAGGGCCTCCAGCAGACACCATTATATGTAGATTCATTAGGAGACAAGCGAAGAATGAACTTTAGTCCCATATTCACCTATAAGGTCTTTACACTCGTCTAATAAGGACTTACTGGTCATTAATAGATTTAATCTTAAGTCATACGATCGAAGGGCATTTTCTGTCGCTACACCTATGCTCTGGAACAGTTTACCCGAAAAATTAGAAGCACTAAGTCGTTAAGTATTTTTAAGAGTAGAGTCAAAACATTCCTTTCTAAACGTACATTTTAATTCTTATTAGTCTCAGCTCACAATGTAAATGAAATTCCAATTTAGAAAAACTTATTTTTAATTCTAATTTTAGTTTTAGTAGCATTGTAAAGCGCTGTTGGTCATAAATAATAATAATAATAATATTATTGTTATAAAGTCATGGCCGCAAGGGGAGAGGTTGTTAACCTTCAGGCTAGGCAACTCGGTTTTTCGACACAAGTGATTATCAAGGATGTCAACTAACATGATCATTTAACCCCACGACTGCAGACTCTACTGTATGAGGCTAAGAGGTACCAAGAGGCGAACGACTTTAAGTTCTGTTGGGCGAAGAATGGTGCTATCCTCCTACGCAAGACAGAATCGTCAATAATTATCAAATTAAGTAATTTACATATAGATGATTTGAGAGCATTGGATGAATGAACATGTCTTTAATCATTTCACATAGTGAGGCTTGTTGATTGTTTGGTATTTGACATCCGGTCGTAGCATTTAAGTCAATATATAGGATTCTTTGAGCGATCGTATGTCAGTCATAATCTCTAGTCGAACTTATCGAACGCTCTATTGTTTATTGCTTCATCTCCAAATCGAAATCCATATTTCTTATTTCCGACATGCTCTCGTCATGGCTCAAGCGAAATCTGCACCACTCAGACGGTCATCCCGCAAGATAAAGGCTCTTCAAGACCCCGATTTCGAGTATGTTTCTCGACAAATAGAGCAGCTAGATCGCGAACTGGCAGCGTCGGAACTGTCGCCAGCGTGCACGTAAGCCCAAGTCCGCAACGTTCCTCCACTAGTGTCTCAAATCCCGCCAAGGAACCACCACAAACGCCTATTGCAGACGAGATCCGTCTCGCCGAGATACAGCGGGACAAACTGGCGTTGGAGTTAGATTAGATTACAAGGCCTGCCAGCAATGGAATTACACCTGTTCATGCCAGTGCGACGGTGGTAGCGATGCATGCAATTTTTGATATCGTTAACGCCATACAAAACCAACATGGATAAACGTTTATTTTCGTGTGGTCTTTATAGGTCTAAAAAAACGCATTTGATACAGTCGACCATAGTATTTTGCTCGGTAAACTCAACCATTACGGATTTGGTTGAGTTATTAACAAATGGTTTTCTACCTATTTTCAAGGCCGAACTCAAAACAACACAAATTGGTGCGCATATATCCAACAAAACTGAAACTGTTTGTGGTGTACCCAGGTCTGTCCTAGGCCGGCTGCTCTTTTTATTATATATCAATGACATTCAAAATTGTTCTGATAAATTCAGTTTTTATCATTTTGCTGATGATACTAATATACTTTACGCTGACAAAAATATTAAGTCTTCATAGTAAATAGTGAGTTAAACAAAGTATATATTGGCTAACCTCAAATAAATCAACCCTTAACATTAAAAAAATCTAACTTTGTAATTTTAGTCCATATCAAAACAAACTCGCATACCAGCCTAATATTGGTATATTTAATAATGAAAAAAATAAGAACGTTCTCCTCGAATGTAAAGAGTATGGAAAATACCTTGGAGTCTTAATTGACAAATATCTTCTCCTGGAAACACTCCATATTGATTATATCGCAATTAAAATCAATAAAACAGTTGGGTTAATCACAAAATTGAGACACTGTCCCCCTACATACCTTTTGATTATTTACCACTCCTTAATTGCCCCTTACTGAACTTATGGATTGTTTGGGGTCAGCTGTGTAAGTCATACATGAACAGAATTGTAATCCTCCAAAAGCGAATACGCCGCTTTACGTATTTTGGCAACAGAAATGAGCATGCAGTTCCCTTATTTATTGATGCAAATATTTTACCACATTTTTTTTTATATTGTGAGTCAGTATCTAATTTAATGTATTAGTCAGGGAGCATCTGTAATCCCGTGGGATTTTTTTGAATATTTGATGCCACCTATCTAGAAGTGTCAAGGGGACCCTAAAGAACACAAAAAAAGTTGTCGGCAATTTTGCGACTTGCACCGACAGATTTTATGGCGGGTTTAAGTGAGGCATATATTTTCTAGCATGGAAACGAGGCTGGGTCACCAAAAGCCCTATAACTAACGTTATTATCAACGTATTGATGCCAAAATTGCTCATAGTTGATATTTCAATGTATTTGACATGACTAAGGACATTACATTAATTAAGCTGGTCACGTGACAATCTACGCATGGAAACGAGGCTGTACTAAAAACACCTAATAACTATCGTTAATGACAACGGATCGTTACGAAAATTGACCGTAGTTGGTATTTAATGAGTGTATCCCACATGACAAAAGACATTCACTTAGTTAAGGGGGTCACGTGATCAAGACCACATGGAAACGAGGCTGTACTATAACATGCCTTTAGCCATCGCTTAACTAAAAAAAACTGCCTACCGATATTTCTCATATGATACCAAGACTCCATAGACTTTTGCTCGTACTTGTATCTAAGTTTATCTGACATGTTTAAGAGTATTAGAGTAAGAATGATGGCCACGTGAGCATCTAGCATGGAAACGAGGCTGGTACATAACATGCCTCCTAAGCATCCCTAATATCTACAAGCTGTCGCTAAGTCAGCATCAAATTGTTACTAAAATAATTTATAATTGATGTTGATTTAGATATTGATTTGATGTAGTAGCCAGGGGCTACTGTAGTAATGCAAGCTGATCACATGCTATAACTGCATGCTTTGAAACGAGTCCAATCAAAAACCTCGTAACTATTTTTGATGCTAAAAACCTTGTTTTGAAACTCTTTTAGTTTATCTTACAAATTCTAGGGTTTCTTACGCTCATTTGCCTTGATATTCAATACCAATGCATTTCATTCCACAAATAGTAAAAATGAGACCTTTCGGTATGATTGGTCAGCGGACTTTATCATCGAGTTAAGGCCAAGTGTCCGCCATCTTGGATTGGCAGTCCATGTAGCGTGGCAAGCGTTTTAGATCTCTTATGGCGGATGCCTTCGATTCTGTTTTAGCAGAACCCGAGAAGGAAAAGGTAGATTTATCACTGTGTGTTATATGTCAGAAGACAACCAAAGAAAGTCTCGTTGAGAAACCAACGTTTGCTTCGTATGAGAAAGTAGTGAAATCAATCGAAGAATGGGCAAGGTATGGGAATTTGAGTTACTCTGAGGCTTGGGGGAAATTAAGAGACATCTCACCAGAGGAACTTCACCAAAAGCAATCGTCATGGCATCGATCTTGTTACAAGGAATGTGTCCATTCAGGGATGCTCAAGAGAGCAAAGGAACGATACGAGAAGGAGTTAGCCGGCCCAAACGAGTCGAGGCGTAAATCTAGAAATGTTGAAGATGTAGAGTATTCTCACTTGACTCGATCACAAACATCGCCTTTCAACAAAGATCTTTGCTTTTTCTGCGATTGCCCGGCGGGTTATAGGGAAATATTATTTAACGTTAGGACATTAACTAGAGGGGAATTGCTCCGGGATGCTGTCAAATTACCAGGAAATGAAAAACTTTCAGTAAAACTAAATACAGCAATTACTGCAAATGATGCTCATTCAATTGACATCAAATACCATAAGAACTGTTGGTCAAGTAATGTCACCAATGTTTTACGTAAGCCCGCATCCACCATTGACTCCACTGCTAGATTAGCTAGCGAGGTTGCAGCAAAAATAGAGTTCTTGACGATGACGGAGATTGCTTTGCGTGATGGCAACATTGTAACCATGTCAGAATTACAAGCTGCATTTGAAAACACTCTAGAAGCAAATAATGTTGTTGATGCGACCTGCAAACGAAAGGCTCTGAAGCAAATACTCCAATACGAAATCCCGGACATCGAGTTCCATACACCTAAGCGCGTCAATGAGCCAGAAAGAGTAAGCGTGAAGAAAACTAGAGATGCTGCAATCCAACTGGCTGAAGACCAAAGTGCCGATAATGAAATGAAAACTTTGTTTCACGCCGCTTCTACACTAAGAAAATCTATCAAGATGTGTGAGAAGTGGGAATTCGCTGGATCTCTAGACATTCCCGATGATAATGTGCCTATGGAACTGTACAGTTTTTTCAGGTGGGTCATACACGGTCCAAACAACTTACTTTCGGCCGAAAAGAAGTCGAACGAGGTACACAAGCGTGCGATAAGTCTAACTCAAAGTACCGTTTCCATGTGCCTAACGGATCGCCAGTTGAGGAACAAGAAGTCCGAAACTGTAAGGTTGACAACCGAAATGCCTCAGCAGTTAGCCATTGGCCTGGCTATCCACCAGGCGGTCCGCAGCAAAGAATTGATAAGTTTGATGCACGGTTTTGGGATGTCTGTTGATTATAACAGAGTCCTACGAGTAGAGGCGCAAATGGAATCAAGTGTTCTTAAGCGTATGGCTGAGAATGACGGCGTATATCTACCTCCAGATATAGTAATGGGTAGGCACGTCTTCTTTGCTATCGACAACGTGGATTTTGCTGAAGACACCCCAGATGGGAAACGTACGTTCCATGGTACAGCGATGGCTATATACCAAAGAAGTGATCCTCAAGACCAGATACCGGACTTAACCATCGACTCCACACTCAAAGGTCGCTCAATCAAAGATCTACCCGACACCATTACAACACTCCTGGAATGTCCTGCACCTCCCGCGAAGCCCGTTGGTTCTGTATACCCTCGATTTGGGCTATTTTCCGAGAGTGATCTCCCGATACAAGTAAGAAGGCAAGATTTTGCATGGCTCCTTGGCCGCAGTTTGACGAGAGTTCCAACGAACACTCCGACGGAAGTGACGGAAACACAAACCGAAACCCAAGCGGCAGAGAAGAGTTCAGATGTACCGGTGTGGTCCGCATACAATTCCCTACTCACTGATACACTACCTGTAACGCGAGTTGGAGCACCACCGCTGATTGCAGCACCAGCGCACGAGTGGCAGACCTTGCTCACAGTCCTAATGCAAGCCCAGCATATCAAGGTAAAAGTGATGGGCCCGGAAAGGAAGACAGTCATCTCCCTTGATCTGGGACTATACCAACCAGCGAAGAAACTGCAAATTGCTCGCCAAGACCTCGACCATCTATTATTCCGTCCCGGTGAGCTTCATTTAGTAATGGCTGACCTACGAGCAATCGGTGCATACACGGATAACAGTGGAATAGATACATGTTGGATCGAATCGGAGCTGTACGGCCCTTCAACTGTAAAGCAAATAACCGAAGGAAAGCATGTGAAGAGAGCGGAGACGGCCCATATGATTACGCTACAGGCACTGTTCTCGATGTACCAAGAAGCTGTGTTTCAAGAAGACCCCAGTTCGCACCAATGTCTTGAGCAGTTATCTCAGCAACTTGGCGATGCTTGTGTAGATGGCTCCGAGGAACGAGTGAAAGAGGCGCACGACAAACTGGAGAAAGCCTTAGAATCCATGAAGATCATAGAGAAGATGGAGGCATTTGATGCTAGGCAAAGCAAGATTCCGCTGTTCAAGTTTGTGCGTCAGTACATGCGAATGGTGATGGAGATGATGACATTCATCCGCGCAGTTCGAACGGGAAACTGGGATCTACATCTAAAAGCTCTGGAGGTATTTACCAAGTACTACTTCGCACACGACATGTTGAACTATGCACGCATGATTCCTCTGTACTTGGCCGAGATGAAGATGCTCCCAGAAACAGATCCGGAGATATATGAGGAATTCCAGCAAGGGAACTGGGTTGTGAATAAGAACTCATGTGTATCGTTCTGTGCAGTCGGCGCGGATAATGCCCTAGAGCATGTTAACCGGTCGATGAAGGTTTCTGGGGGGCTAATTGGCATAACGCTTAATCCCAATGCCCGCACAAAGTACTTCCTTATCGCACCAGAGCTAGCCAGACTGGCAGAGCAAGCCAAACAGATGGCGGGTACTTCCCCTAAGACAGCCAAGCAACATCACAGTCTCACTAATGCTGTAAGATCGCGACAAGAGAAGAACATAGAGCAGTTAGCCACAACCATCAGAAATTTCACCAATCCTTTCTTGGAAGAAGGCAGTGACCTCTACAATCTAGCAACCAAGGTTGTGATGCCCGAGAAAACCAAAGAAGATCTCTGCCAGCAGAGTGCTATCGGTAACCAGCTGTTTGGCCGCTTTGTAGAAGAGAGGATCAAGTCCAACAAATTGAGCATTTGGTCCACCATGAAGAAACGCAAGCTGAACACATGGAAGAGTACGGCGAAAGTTGTCCGAGTAAAGGCCAACGATATAGTGGTTGAGCTCAAGGAAGATCGCTCCCTTTTCGCCCGCATGTCAATGGTATGCAAGTCGCGCCCTGAAATTGACGTCAAGGAAGCTATAGGCAAATTTGAGTTCAACGTTGTGCCCAAGTCCATGTTTGCCTCAGATGGAACCATGCTACACTGTTCAGCTAAGAGCGTCTTAATGGACATCCTCGAGAAGATAGATAACAGACGACACACTGGCGGCAATACCGAGCAGAATGACCCTACTAGTGCAGAGATACCAGCTCAACAGATGAACGTCTCTATTATCGACGGAATGGCAGAGGTACAGGCCCTGGATAAGCCGGACTGGGTCAAGCATTGCTCACATTTAGCAGATCACTTCACGGCGCACATCTTTCTTAAGTACGGCGGTAGCGATGAAGTACGACTTATATTTGACAGGTCAGTGATATTCCCCGTTTTTTACTGCTCATTGAAATGTATTAGTAGGCTTGATTAGCGATTACAAAAATTAACCATTTTTTATTTTTCAGATATGATGTGCCATTGTCTTTGAAGACAGCGACGCGGGTGTCAAGACAAGGTGGACAAACTCCAATTTACTACAAGATTACCGACTCAACCCACATCACCAAGACTCCGATGAAGAGGCTCCTCGCTCATGTTAAGACGAAAGCAGAGCTGACCCAGTATCTAGCTACAAAGATATTGGAGAGGGGACGCCAGATTGGAAAGCAGGTGGTCGTAGCTTGGGGATGTCAATGTCAAGCAACCCATAGAGATGTGGCTCACCTAGAGAGCAATCACGAGGAGGCAGACACCAAGCTGTTGCTACATGCTGTCGATGCTACAACCTCGGGAGCCACCAGCATCAGAATTATCTCGCCAGACACAGACGTGTTTGTGCTCGCTCTAAGGCGATTTCCAGAGATGTGCGAGAACACGTCATTTGTGACCGGGAAAGGGCAACGCCATAGAAAGATAGAACTTGGCCCCATCGTTAGTGCTCTTGGAGCTTCAAGAACTGCGGCACTTCCAGGTTTCCATGCGTGGAGTGGAGCAGATATTACCGGAAGCTTTGCAGGTAAGATAAATAACGTGTGTTTTTTAAACTAATTTGCTTTTTGATTTACAAATGGCAAACAAACAAATCGAAAATATAACATACTATAACATCATTATCTTTTTCTGTTAAGGTAAAGGGAAGTTGCTGTGCTGGAAAGCGTTCCTTGAGGCTGACGAAGACAGCGTCACTGCACTTGCAGAATTGGGCACAACTGCGCAACCAACACCAACGACTGTTGCTGGAATTGAGAAACTAGTCTGCAAGCTGTACCAACCAAAGACACGCCTCCAAAACGTCAATGATCTGAGATGGCTCTTGTTTCGAAAGAAACAAGCACAGTCGGAAAGACTCCCCCCAACGCACGCTGCATTGAAGGAGGCCACAATGCGAGCCCACTACCAGAGCATGGTATGGTACAACGATATTGTACCAAATCCAGAGCTACCTTCGCCGGAGAATTATGGATGGAAATTGGAGAAAGGTGTGCACATTGTATAAAAATAATTATAAAATATACTAGTTCCTAATAATGATTATATATTGCATTTCTCTCTCTTAAGATGAATGGGTTCCAGTCATGACGCCCCTAAAACCAGCACCTGACGCAGTCCTCCAGCTAGTCAAGTGTGGTTGTGCCAAGGAGAGATGTTCGACTAACCGATGTCAGTGTCGGAAGGCGGGACTTCAATGCACCGTTCTCTGTAGCTGCTCCGATAATGACGAAGGGGAGCCCTGTGATAACGCTGAATGCAATAGTGATGCCGACGATGAGGATGGCAGCAACGAGTCGTGTGATGATGAAGAGGGGATTGGAGAAGAAGAGGACGAGCTAGACGACTGAATAATGTACTTGCTGCTCTTGGCAATGTAACAAAACCAGACCCGTTTTATATAAAACAGGGGGCAAATTAGCAACGGCACGAGGACTCTTAGTGAGAAGGCACCGAAGTGGGGCCGATAGGCCTATTTCTCTTGAATTGGGTGTTGTATTAGCCTGATAACAGTCACCTGTACAGCTGTATTATTGCAATACTAATGCAAATTACCAAATTTGATGCTATTTGGTAGCAATTTGTAGATATTAGGGATGCTTAGGAGGCATGTTATGTACCAGCCTCGTTTCCATGCTAGATGCTCACGTGGCCATCATTCTTACTCTAATACTCTTAAACATGTCAGATAAACTTAGATACAAGTACGAGCAAAAGTCTATGGAGTCTTGGTATCATATGAGAAATATCGGTAGGCAGTTTTTTTTAGTTAAGCGATGGCTAAAGGCATGTTATAGTACAGCCTCGTTTCCATGTGGTCTTGATCACGTGACCCCCTTAACTAAGTGAATGTCTTTTGTCATGTGGGATACACTCATTAAATACCAACTACGGTCAATTTTCGTAACGATCCGTTGTCATTAACGATAGTTATTAGGTGTTTTTAGTACAGCCTCGTTTCCATGCGTAGATTGTCACGTGACCAGCTTAATTAATGTAATGTCCTTAGTCATGTCAAATACATTGAAATATCAACTATGAGCAATTTTGGCATCAATACGTTGATAATAACGTTAGTTATAGGGCTTTTGGTGACCCAGCCTCGTTTCCATGCTAGAAAATATATGCCTCACTTAAACCCGCCATAAAATCTGTCGGTGCAAGTCGCAAAATTGCCGACAACTTTTTTTCTGTTCTTTAGGGTCCCCTTAACACTTCTAGATAGGTGGCATCAAATATTCAAAAAAATCCCACGGAAGTTTAAATAGTTACATATGCTCCCTGACTATATGATATCACCAACAATTTAGCACCAATAAAGATCTTAAATTAAATTCCAGTATCCACTCTTGTAATACACGATCCTCTACATCCAAAAAATTATACATTAAAGGTTCAAGACTTGAAGTACAAAAAAATGCTTTTTCAAGAATTGGCGCTAGACTGGAATGAGATATCATGCGATTTTAGACAACAATATTCTTTGACATTCTTAAGAAAGAAGATGATTATACTAACACACCCATTATTATTTCAAAGATAAAATCATATTAGCATAAAACATAGGTACATAAGTGTTACAATTCGCTTCATGTATCTAATCAATTTCTCTAATTCACTCATTTATTTATTATTTACTTACTCACTTATTCTCCTTTCTCTCCCTACATCTCTCTCTTCGTTAAATTATCCTACCTATTTGTAATTTGTTAATTTTAGAGACTACGGCCAGCCTAGATTATTTAATGCTACCTGCAGGCCAGTCTATCATGTACATATTTTCCGAATGAACAATAAGAAAATTTAAAAAACATTATAATGTAACTTCTTCGTGTTGTGCAATTTTGGTCTGAAATCATACTCTTGATTACAATGTTAAACTTTTCAAAACGAATATAGTTAAGTGGTAATTCTTGACTTGCACGTGACGTCATATCACTTTCCAAATTTGGAGGTCCGCCATATTGGTGTACCACTTCACGCCATTGACCCGTGAAATGACTTGAAATCTAAGCGTGACGAGAACATAATTTAAAATTTAGATGAATTATGCGGCCACAGATCCCCAAAAGAAGTCAGAGGATATTCAGAAATCTATCCTGGTACTATCTGAGTATTACAAAGGTTTGGAACCCCATGTAAAGCAGCGATATTTGGAAAAAATATCAGTTGTTGGGCTGGATCCAGCAACGCTTCTTGCCGCGAAAGCGAAGCTTGACCCCGAATGTTTACCGCCAATCGAGTCCGTAGATATCCTTAGTTATCTTGTACTGGACACAAGCTACTACACAAGAGAGCAGTTCAAAAACTCTAAAGGTCTAGGAGCGTTCAACCAGCTGGTTTCAGGATTTATAATATACGTGCAAGGACTCCAAATCTCGGATAAATATGTTGTCATTGGTAAGGTGAGACATAGTCAGAGAATGAATGACCCTCCTCTGCCCATTTGGATTATTTGTGCAAATAATGGAACTATTTTATCGGCACATTGCTTGGGCTGCAAAGCTGGCCTCGGAGAAACGTGCTCCCATGTTGCGAGCGTTCTTTATTACATTGAATCTTGGCCGAAGATGAATGGAAAGCTAGCGTGCACACAAGTCAAATGCACGTGGCTACTTCCCTTGTATGTTAATGAAGTTCCATACGCACCTGTCAGTGAAATAACTTTTAAATCGGCACGCAAACTCAAGCAAGAGCTCGACCATTCCATCAGTTCCAATGCAAGCAACACAGCACAAAACAATTACACGCCCAGGGTAATAATTCAGAACACCAGAGTTCCTGGAATTTCCCCAACTGACGAAGAAATGAAAACCTTAATGGCAAAGTTGAACAAATGCAAAGTCAAACCTGTTTGCTTGAGTTTAGTATACCCATATGCAGAACAATTTGTCTCGCCAAGCAGATGTATTCCTAAAGTACCAGATCTGTATTCACCGGATAATCTTGAACTTTCGTACCCTGATCTATTGGAGAAGTGCAACGAAGTTGAAATAAATATAACAGCTCAACAAATTAAAGTTATTGAAAACGAAACTAGGGAACAATCAAAAGGAGTAAGCTTTTTTAAGCATAGGGCTGGGAGGATTGGAGCTTCTGTGAGTGGCAAAGTGGCTCACTCCAATCCTGTGCAGCCATCACAAACACTGATTAAGTCCATCTACTACCCTCACCTGTTTAATGCATCTACGAAGGCTACTGCACATGGTATTAAGCATGAAAATGAGGCAATAAAAGCCTATACACAGCTAGTGAAAGACAAACATACCAACTTCAGGGTTACGAGGTGTGGTGTAATGATAAATGAAGAACACCCATTTCTGCATTGCAACCCCGGATTTCCTCGTTTCATGCGACTGTTGCGGGGAAGGGTGTGGAGAAGTCAAGTGCCCAATTAGCATTGAGGGGTGTGATTTCAGTGAATATGTAAACAAACAGAGTGCATGCTTGGAAAGTCAAAATGGACGTTACAGACTGAAGCGTAATCATAACTACTATTATCAAGTGCAACAGCAGTTGCATTCAACAAAACGGCTGTATTGTGACTTTGTTGTTTATACATGTGATGAAAGAGGTAACACTGCTATGGTTACAGAGCGAATTGTACCAGATAATGCACACTGGGATGTTGTCTTTCCCAAGCTGTCTGCATTTTGGAGATCTTGCATCCTTCCTGAGATTTTGGGTAGATGGTACACTAGGAAGTGCCACCTCAAACAATCCCAGTTGCCTGTAGTTACTGATGGAGTTTGTTATTGTTGGAAGATAAAAACTAGTGAGGGGACAATAACATCCTCCTATGGTGGATGTAGCATCAAGTTCTTTCATTGTTGCTGTTTTGGGATACCACGAGCTGCATCTATACCCAAGACCTGGTACTGCCCAACCTGCCGTATCCTCCCGCAGTGTAAAGGTCAAGAACAAAGAACTTAATTCTGCAGCAATGTCTCTAAACACCATCTGCATTTGCAATAAGAAAGCCATGCTGACTGACCGTCTTTTGGAGTGCCATGAGAAGGACTGCCCAAATGGGAAATTCTTCCATCTGCAGTGCCTTAATTACAAGCGTAGACCAAATAA
The DNA here is from genome assembly GCA_030867875.1 of Actinernus sp. WN-2022. Taxonomy (NCBI): domain Eukaryota; kingdom Metazoa; phylum Cnidaria; class Anthozoa; order Actiniaria; family Actinernidae; genus Actinernus; species Actinernus sp. WN-2022. The sequence continues at coordinate 39,280,970 of JAOWCC010001501.1, forward strand.
TAGCATTAATTGGAAGTGCAGTACATGCTTCCCCAAGTGTTCAGACATCCATAGTGGATAGTGACAGTGATGACAACAGCTCGGATGATGTGGAATTTGCGAAGGAGGTATATGCAAAAACTTGCAAGAAAGGTGTTTTGTCAGTCCTTGATGTCAATGACTATGATATAATTTTATCCCCTACTGGCTGGTTAAATGGTGACATTATACAACAAGCACACGTTTGTTTGAAAAAGGCCAATCCACTTATTGAAGGATTCCAAAGGCCAACACTAGGCCCATGCAGAAATTTTGATATCATGACCACTGAATTTATTCAAATATTGCACACCGGTAATGCTCATTGGGTCTGTGTAAGCACAATCGACTGTCTTCCTGGCATAGTCAAATTGTATGACAGCATGTGCAATGACATAATAGCAGATGAAGTTATAGAACAAGTGGAAAGTCTTCTTGCTGACAGTCATGTTGACATTGAAAATGTGCCAGTTCAACAACAAACAAATGGGTCTGATTGCGGCATTTTTGCCATCGCATTTGCTACTTGTCTTGTTTATAACTCCAACCCAGATAATATTAATTTTGATGTAAGCAATATGAGGCAGCATCTCCATGACTGTTTGAAAAATGATGAAATAACACCATTTCCTTGCATTTAGAGCAGATTTCATATCATTGTAAATCCAATTGCCAATAGTAATTGGGATTACCGAGTAATTGTGGTTTTAATTTTGCTTGTGATTGATTGAACTGGGAAACCATTTAGCAGTAATGTGCAATTACAAGCAGCTGTGATTTGCAATTAGTTTTATGACAGTCGTTTGAAACCTGCTCTAATTGTTCAATGCATATTTAATATACTTCATAATGATTCTGTAAGCATGTATTTTCAGAAAAATATCCATACTTCCTCAGGGATGTTCTCTAAAAATATACAACATGCATATTTGTAAGAATGTACATAACTCTTTGTTTGTTATTTGACAAAGGAGAACCACTTACGATCTGGGACAGACCATTAGATATTTTGATCGGGAGGCCACTGCAAATCCCAAAATAGAAATCAAGCAATGACAATTTCTACAGATAAAAAAATATTCAACATATTCAAATTATTTATACTGACCAGAAAGAAATATCTTACAACAACTAGGATATTTTAGTTTGTATTAGGCCTGCAAACAATTTATTTTGTGTTTTTCACTCCCGCAAACAATTTATTGCAAATTTTCCACCCTCCTTGAATAAATAATGGTCTGTACCTGAGACATGATTTTCTGTACTATATTCGTACAAACTTCCCTTCTTTTTGTTTAAATCAAGCCTCTGTGAAAAGACAGTCAAATAATTTTGATACTTTGTCTTGGAAATTTATACTTCTGTGAGTGGAAATATTTTTTGTATTTTTAGTTATGACAAACATACGCTGTGTTCAGAGAAGTGTGTCATGTCACAGGACTCAATGCATGACAGAAACTTGGAAAATTGAAATTTTCTAATAAAACTAAAGTTACGGCAGACAAAAGCGACAGACAATGCTGTATGTCACTCCGAAAAAATCCTGGCTACTCCTCTGAAACCAATTAAAAAATCTAGTCAAATGGTACAATAGGGCCACAAAGGTTGATAAGTCCAGAGCAAATTCTGATTATGCGGTCTATCATTGGTACTTGGACCTCTGGGGTCCCTTGGGGGTTGCATGTAAAGAGGTCACTAGGCAACGTGCTTTGTAAGATAGTGTACTTCCTGCTCAAAAGTCCAATTACCCTCTCCACATGAATACGTACATTTGCAATACCCTTGTCTTTTCTACCTCAACAGGGTCCAGTTGGGATTTCCCTTTCGTGAAAGCTGGTATCACCAGTTTTGCATGTTTGAGGGCAACACCTTCATGTATGGTAAACCCTCTGTCGGCCATGACAAGATCTCCGGGTACCAACTTATTCAGTAACCCACAATTTTCAGTCAGATACTTGTCTAATGTTCGTCCTCCCCAGGCTTGTGAAACAAATGAAACAGTACCTTGAGGGGTGATGCCAATAAGGACTTTGACTGTATTGTGATGTTTGTATGAGCTAAATGTTTGTGCTCTTGCCAGGAAGTTTGTTGGTCTGACACAAAACACTTCAAAACAGTTGATTATTACCGTGGTTTTATTTCCAAAGGAAAATTTAAAGCACTGAGGCATGGTCCTCCAAAGATCTTCTGTTTCCGGCCATTTAATCAGGGGGGGCAACCGCAGATCCATAATAAACAACCAGTGTGTAATTGACCTTGACACTGTGGACTGAGATACACCAAATCTGTAGGCTAAATCTTGAAATGGGACATAAGTCTCAGTTTTATCAGAACTATTACCATTTCTTGAAATAAAGAAAGGTTTTGTGTTCGTCGCTTGACAAAGGGCGAAATATGTTGGTAAGCGGCTTCGAGAATGCCGTATGTGGGCAAACCAGTGTAAAAAGAAACGTTGGCATCATCGTCTCGAAAATAATCTTGATCGAAGGGCCTGTTTGCGGAGGGCTGATTGAATAAATATTCAAACTCGCCGGTTTGACATGAGGCATCGGCACGCGGTAGAGAGTCCTCTGATCGAAACAAGTGATCAAATGCCTCTGTTTGTGTAGACAAACTGCGGTGTGTTGCTTGCTCGTCTTGGTCTTCAGGTTCCATTTCTGAGCTCACCGAGCTTTCGATATCGAACGGAATGTCTTCTAGAGGAAGCCCTGGCTCATTTAACTTCTGTAGCTTCAGCAGTCGTTCCTGTTCTTGAATTTCCGCTTGCCTTTTTCGCCTCTCTTTTGTCCTCTCGGCTCGAGCTAGATTAGCCTCAGCTCTGGTTTTCGCTTCATCCTCATCTAGTTCTCCGCGGCCGCGCGTCGTTTTATCATGCCCTAAATTCAAAGTAGGAACCCAGTCAACGTTATGCCGATCCCAAGGAGCAGCTGGCCGTCCTGAAACGAAGTGACGTTCACAAACTCGGTCGTTGTTCTGTATTTTTTCGGTGAGTAAACCACGGCTTATGGCGGAGATCCAAAGTCGACGCCGTTCAATTTGCAATTCTTCCGCTTCAATGCCCTGATTCTTCGCAACAGATGGTACTCTAAAGAAGCCAATTCCCTTATCTCGACCACTTTTCATGGAACACCCTATAAAAAGGCACAGAGGCATTTTAAGAAGTAAAAAACTCTAGAAATATCCAAACGTGTGCTCACAGCGTGTGTTTGTTTATGTATATCTGGTACACCAACATGGCGGACGGATAAACACGTCACACCAGAGGTCACGTGGGTGCAAGTCAAGAACAGAACTTCGTGTTGTGCAATTTTCGTCTGAAATCATACTCTTGATTAAGTTTCCGCTTGAAGAGGGTCCCTGCTAGTGCATATTTTTAGTAATGTCTCTATCAATTCCAAGCCTGCCCGACCTGTCCACGGACATTTGTGGGGCATTTGACATCTTGTTTTTAGAATATTGTAAATGCCCCACCGTGGGGACAGCTCAGCTGTCTAATGTCCCATGTTTGTTGTGTGAAATAGGCCTTTTTAAGTAATTGTAAATCATTGGTTGTCTTCCATTTCGATAAATGCCCCACCCCCGGGATTGATAGGTTGATAAATGTCCCATATTTGGCTGGGAGGGGGATAGGCAGGCTTGGAATTGATAGAGACATATATGTTGCAATCTTATCACTTTGAAGACCATGGTATAACTGGACAAGGATTCTCTTAAAGAGGCAGGGATTCATCAGCTTGGGAAAATACTGGAAATCATGAACTAGATAATATTATTTATTGGTAAGTCAAAAAGTAACTTGTACTGTTATATAATCCAATCCAATTATGCATACTTTAATGATGGAATTCACTGAAAGCTATTAGGCATTAGAAGAGATCTTATTGAATTATAGCCTCCAATGAGTGCTCTTTTCAGCTCATCTGTGAGAATAACAAAGTTGAGGAGATGAAAATATGAAGTTGACAACTTTCCATCTCTTTTATCTACAGCTGGTCGCAAAGAACCAAACAAATTGATGCCAACACAGACTGAGAATAAATCAACCTGGAAGTCCAAAATAAATAATAATGACAAAAAGGATTGGAAACCAATTACAAGAATTACAAAAGGCCTTACGTACAGTTTTAGTTTGCACAAGGCTGCTACCATAATCAGAGAAGCGAGTAGAACTTGGCTGGGAAACAAGAACGTCTATTTTAAAAACGAGATGAACAAATTGATATTGCACGAAATGTTGTCTAAGCTTGAAGCAAACTGTTGTATCCCCCAGATAGGGTTTGGGAGAGGTACGTACGTTTTACTAAACCATAATTACTTAGTTAAACGAGACTTACCTGTAAGTTGAAGTTTGACTTCAATTCCATCTCATTAAAGGTCGTAACCAAGGACTGACACGAAGAATGAACAAAGCCTACCGGAAGTGACCTCACAATCATTCCTTCAAAACCTACTCATAGTGGAGGAACACAATATAAAACATCTCATAAAAAGAATATTAGTAACCCAGGTGACTGAGGACCACACAGGGAGGGGGAGGTGGGCATGTCAGTCCTTGGTTACGACTTTTTATGAGATAGAATTGAAGTCAAACTTCAACTTACAGGTAAGTCCCATTTAACTAAGTAATTCTATTTCATAAACCGTAACCAGCGGTCTGACATGAAGTCTTCAAAGCGTGTGAGGACACTGAGTACCTCCCAAAAAATAAATGAACAAACCAAAATCTTGGTGCTACAAAATTACAATTATATTTTATAACCCAAAGCCTAGTCTAAATACATAAAGTAGTGGATAACTTATGAAAGACATGTTTAATAAATAACTTTAAAAAAGAAACAAAACCTGTAATGCCTCTTCAAATACAGCTGCATGGGCCCTTACAATATAAAGCGAGCAAACAAGATCGTGATCAAATTATAACCGAATGTTCCCACTAACTGAACACATGTTTGTAATAGAACCTCTTAAAGGTATTAGCATTGCTCCAATCTGTCTTCTTAAGAATCTCATCCCTTGCAATGGCAGCTTGATAAGCAGCTGTTGATGCAGCATGCCTCGTAGAATGTGGCATAAAAAGATCAATGTCGATACCCGACATCTGTAGTACTGTCCTAATCCATCTAGCTAACGTTTGAGTGCTGACAGCCTGGTGAGGCTTTATCGTAGAAATGAACAGCACATCCACATGTCGTACACTCTTTGTTCGCTCAATATAATCCTCTAAACAAACATATGGACATATGTCAGCATCCACACTGTACCTGGGAATAATCACAGGTGGAACTGGGTAATTAGGTCTACTTTGCTTTACATGCTTACTGAGGATAAACACAAACTCATCCTGAGATTTCTTCAAACATTCCTGGCTAATATTAAGGTGCAGTAAGGTCTGCTTTCTTTGAATGCTGACCAAGGCCAATAACATAGCTAATTTCAAGCTAATTTCCTTCAGAGTCAAAGATCTGTTAGGACTCATAGTTTTCAAAAACTGCAGCACTTGCTGGACGTCCCAAATGCCATAATACTTATGAGATGGTGGCTTTCTCTCAAAGGCACCTTTCAAGAAACGACAAATGACTGGATGTTGGCCTACTGGTGTTCTGTCGACTGAAATAATACATCACAAAGCTGACCTGGCAGTGTTCATAGCAGAATAGGATAAATGAAGCTGTGTATACAAGAATTCTAACACATCTGTCAAATCTGGGGAATATGGAGTAATTTTGCTTTCACTACAGAATAAAGACCATTTCTTAAGATAAACTGCATATTGTTTTTGTGTAGCAAGTCTCCATGGGTCGAGGAGAACACTGGTAACGTGCTCAGAAAAAAACCCGCTCTTGATCATGTCCCCTGATAAAGGACATGCCATCAACTTGAGTTTGCCCTGCATGCTGTGGATTTTTCTGCTTGACGGATCTGTTAAAAGCTCCATTTCTAGAGTCCACACCATGAGTTTGGGCTGCTGAGTTTGGGTGGCCCAAGCTGGGACGACCAGAACACCCTCCGCTTGCTCGGCCTCTATCTTGTCCAAGCATTTGGGAATTAAGCTGAAAGGTGGGAATGCATAAAAGTATTCATTGCTCCAAGACACACTAAATGCATCAACAAAGGCAGCATGTGGATCAGGTCTCCACGCTGCATACCTTGGCAACTGTGTATTGAGCATTGTGGCAAAAACATCAATGCTAAAGCTGGGGAATAGATTACATAGCTTCTGAAACAACTCCTGACTCAGCATCCATTCATGATCAGAATGGTGCTTTCTAGACAAGGAGTCTGCAACTACATTGGTGGAGCCTGGGATATGGGAGGCACTTAACTATATGTTCCTCGGACTACACCAATTCCAAATCTTCTTTGCCACTGTGTCACAGGCTATTGACTTGCTACCCCCCATATGATTACTGTAGGTAACAGCTGTCATATTGTCTAGTTAAAATTTTAGATGGATCCCAACCATCTTGTTGCAAAAAGACAGTCAAACAAATAAAAACTACATAGAGTTCTCTCATATTAATATGCAGGGATCCTTGCACCCGAGACCATAGACCCTAAGACTGTAGAGAACCATCAGTTGTACAGGTAATGCCCCAGCCACTGTCGCTGGCATCAGTCTGAAAAACATAAGCAATTGTTGCATGACCAATTCTGTGATAGGCATGCATCACATTTTCAAGCCACCAACGTAGCACTTCTTTAGCTAACTCAGATAGATGTAAATGTCCATCATACTCACCACCATTATGAGTCAGCGCCCTAATTTTATCACGTTCAATATTACGATAATGCAGCTTGCAAATTCAACTCCAGGCAGAGATCACACAATCTTTCCAATAACCTGAGCTATGAATCTAATTGTAAAAACTTCTCCATTCTAAACCTGTAAGCAAAGCGATCTCAACTTTTCTTTCTTTTGTCATCAAACTTGTATTCAAAATAAAGCCTAAAAACGTTAACTCCTTTGTAGGTGTCAAGACACATTTGTCTGGGTGCAAAGTAAACCTTTATATTGTTGGAGCATTCCTGAAAATCATCCCCTTGCAATTAAAAATCATCTAGATACTCACTATTAGTGTACCCCTTCTGTCTAAGCGTAGCTAGGCTTCATGACCTTAATAAAAATCCTAGGGGAACTGGACAACCCCATAGGCAATGCCCTAAACTCATACAGCTGTCCATTCCAAAAGAATTTCAAAAACGTTCTATGCTCTACAGCAACAGGAATGGTATAATAGGCATGCTTAAGGTCTAAGGAGGCCATATATGCACCCGGAGTGATCAAATGTATGACTACATACAAAGTGTCCATCTTAAAATGTCTAAAAAGGACAGCTTCATTACAATTCTTCAAGTTGAAAATCAACCTGTGTGAGCCATCTGGTTTGGGTACAACAAAGATCGGAGATAAACATTCATCTAACTTATGCACTGACCTTCCTATAGCCCCGAGCTGCAATAATTGCTCAACTTCTGGATCTATAATGAGATGCTGCTGTGCATTGAAAAAACTCTGCCCATAAACACTATATTTGCAGGGATTATGAATAAACTCTATGTGACAATGCTTTACATAGTCTAAAATTTCTGGGTCTGAAGTGATTTTTTTGCCATTCAGAAAAACAGTTCACAGTCTGTCCAGCCACAAAAGGTGGTTGGTTGGTAATTAAAGTTTTGATTTCTTCATCTGGACTTACATACCAATTGCGGGTAAACTTTGAGCCTGACTTGTCTGACTGGGGCACAAACTGAAAAGACTGGTGTTGTTGATAACCAGAATAACCTCCAGAGCCCCATAAGTTAACTTTTTGGTACGTTTTACGTGGCTCTTTTGAATTTGAGCCTTCTTTGAGACTCAATTTCGATGATAGTTGTGAATGTTTATAGACGAATCGTCTAGATCAGCGTCTCGATGGAGAGTTCCACCTTTCAAAACGTACGCTCTTTTTCTAACGGGCGCTGTGATTGGTTTATGTCGCCTTCAATCAATCTTGTAATGAGAATTCAAATTTCGATCTTTAAAATACAGAATCTTCCCATTCGTAGCCTTGCGTTGTCCGGCTTGTGATTTTCAAGCATTTCTTGTGTTCTCCCAACATCCCAAGTGCTTTATTTCGCCAGTAAACACAGAAACGTGTGGTCTATTGCTTAAATATACATGTTTTTTTAACCTAGACAAGAGACTCACATTGTAGTAATAGAAAGCAAAATTAACCGATAATATCATAATAATAATATTGTTGATAGTAGATGACAAACGATTAGTTGGTCAGCAGTCAGAGAGAAAATATGGTGATTGTCGTAGCTCCGTAGAATTCTGATTTTTTTTTTATTGTTTCTGTCCGTGATTGTGCTTTTACTCGTTTAATATAATGGGTGATGAACCCTTAACTACAAAACTTCTACAGGAAATACTAGACAAAAAGCTAGATTCAAAGATTACGCCGATAACGCCGAGAACTTAAATCAGACAATCAATGACTTTTGCAAATTCATAGACGAAGTATATACTACATGTACATGTGTACTTCACATTATACCATGAACAGGCCTTCTGATATTTCGCGCGGGTGCGGGCCCGCGAAATTTAGGTAAATCCGCGAAATCCCGCGAAATTCCCTAAAGTCCGCGAAATCCCGCGTAATTTGCCAGAATTTTGCAAAATACATACCATTGAACTACAATAAACGCTTGTCACAGTTATTGAGGTCATTTTTATGCCATAAAGTCCAAACGTGTCGGGAAATTGCCTTCAAAACCGATTCAAAATCAATCGAGTACGTTGCCGCGACAAAAAACTGCAAGGCGTTCCAAGTGTAATACCGCGGAGAACTGGGCGCTAAAAGCGATACTGCAAGGCGTTCCAAGATTGGATTACCGCGGAGAACTGATTTAAAACTCAGCAATGTAGTATTTCTCAAGTATGTAGTCTTTACCGCATGCGGCGGCTTTAAAGTTTCAAAAGTATGGAAAAGTTTCTGACCAAAAAGAAGGACAGCCACACTGCCCTGAAGACCAAAGCATATGATCGGTTACGAAGCTATCCCAAAGGAACTCTTCACGTCGACGATGGCCTCCTATTCTGCTCAACGTGCAACGCTGTGTTGGACCACACGAGTTAGTCGACTATTGACAAACACTTCGAATCAGTGACACACGTTCAAAGATCGAGAAGCGATAAAAGCAAAGCCGCTGGCAAGCAGCAAACCCTGAAAACCTCTCTTAACGTCAAAACAACTGCCCAGGTATATTTTTTAGACCAATATTTCCCTTGTTTTAAAAAGGCTTATTTTCGATTTAAGCATGGTCGCTTTTATTTATTCACGTGGATCAATACTACATATCAAACAATTCGCCTTTATCGCACGGCCGCCATCTTGGATTTTGTAGCATGAAAACGAGGGCACACGTCTAGACTGTGCCAAAGACTTTCTCAAAAATACCCAAGTTTACTCGATGTTCCTTGCCGAAATACGCATCTGAGGTTTAGAGAAATTACATGAAGCATTTATTAACAACATCGTAGGTGAGTTTTTCCAAAATTTTAGGTACACTGGGAAAAAAGTGTAAGTTGACTTCCAGCGAAATATTTTCGATTTGGAAAGCCGGAAATCAAAGAATGCACTTTGTTCCTGTAATCCAAGATGGCGGCCGTGCACTAAATCTCCGATCCGTAACCAACAACATTGAAATCTGACAACGAGCTATCCTAGGTCTCGAATTAATCGGAAACCAATCACAATAAGCCGGATACAGCTCACCGGCGCGCTTTTTCCGTTCATTGCCAGGTAGAAAATCGTACTGCTTGATTTACATAACTTTATTATAGACGGACAAAATGCGGCACATTTAATCTCTGTTTTGGAAGTGTCGATCGAAGATCATTACGTCTTTTCATCTCATTTGTAGTCAGATATATATTCAACGTCTGCATCAGATCTCACTATCTCAGCTGATGTCACATCCGGACTACATTTTCTTACATATTTTGCTTGGTGCATTTCGTTCTATTTTAGGCAGAAAAGATCAAGTTGTGCCATGCGTGGATTAAGGCTTGTACTGCGGCAAACATTCCTTTGCATAAAACTTTGCATAAAACACCGAAATGAGAAAATTCCTGCAATCAAGGGTAGTCAACGGCGGCGCAATCCCTAAGTGTTCTCAGTTGCGAGATTATTATCTTTTTGACCTATACGAAGTCGAGAAAGCAGAACTAAAAGAGCGAATCAAAGGGAAAGACGTCGCCCTGATGGTTGACGAACTCAGCGATGACGAGGGATGATATGTCCTTGACGTGATGGCAGTAATTATTGATTTTGATGATTTAAGTCCCAGTGGTAGATCTGTGGCATATCTGCTTGACACACACTTTCTAAGTGCTACAAACAACAAAACAGTTTCTCAGGCGGTAGTGAGAACCGTTCACGAGTTTGGAATAGATTTTGACAACGTTCGCGTCTTCAATAGCGACAATGTTTCCTATATGAAGAAAGCATTTAACGAAACATTATGCAATCTATTTACATTAGCCGTTTTCATTCCATGCAACAGCCATATTATAAATCTTGTCGCATCAGACTTCAAGAAAACCTTCGTGGAGCTGAACGAATTCATGAAATGTTTCCGTAACTTATTTTTCGTTCCGAGCGGAAGAAAAGGCCGGCTTTTGAACTTCTTACAAAGTCGCACTGCTACAAAAGCGAGAATGCCGCCCAACCCCACCACCAAAAGCTGGAGTGCGTGGTTCGATTCAGCCATATACTACGCAGAGTTTATTCTTGTTTTAGAAGATTTTGTTCTAGACGAGGTTGCACGCGGGCGAAACGCGGCCTCTAATTCCCTTCTTAGACTAGAGGAGATATACGCCAACCCGGAGCTTATGACCATGCTTCATGCGCAACTAAAGCTTGTGAAAGAAAAGGCCCCCACCATCTTAAACTGCCTAGACTACTTCCAAGAGAGGATGCCACATGCAACAGCCGTCCACGGAGTCATGAACCGGCTTTTGTATTATCTGGAAGTGAACGCTAATGCAAAAGAAGACGACTTCTCCTTTTGTTTTGTGGGAAGTCCTTACAGTGTTTCGAGTGATGTAAGGGCCGCTGTTATTGACTCTGCGAAGACTGCATTCAAAGCAGCTCTCACTAAATTGTCCAAGTATGTCGTTGACGGGGCGCAACCAGCCATGGCATTTTTCGAACAAGTGCGGATTCTAGATCCCGAAAACATTGTGGATTGTAATCGTTCCTACGGTAGCATCGACAGCATTCCTGGTATAGAATCCGTCTCAAAGCATGAGTGGGAGCTATATGTTAAGCACATAGGACCACAAAGTGTAAAGAGTTTGGGTGATGGAGACAACATCGATTTGAAGCTCTTTTGGAAGTCTAAGGCGGCCAGTCTTCCCGCGTTGTACCGACTAGCATCCTGCTACTGTACCACTACCATTGGCTCCTATGATGTGGAGAGGTCATTTTCCGCCTATAACGCAATGCTCGATGATAAGAGAAGATCGCTAACAACAGATTCAATTAAGGCGACTCATTTCCTTAACTGGTGATCATCATCTTTAATACAACTGTACTTGCTACGGATATATATACATTAACATGAAATGCAATTACACATTGTATTACTATTCAAACTGTAAACGTTGACGTTCATACCAAACCTGATGTTACTCTATGTGATATCCATTTATAGGGGGACTATTTAGAAAAGCCTCTTTGGGTTTACTTAGTCCTCCTCCTTATTATGTAAGGACTAATAATCGCTACTTGTATTTACTATTGTATTGATCTACATGATAAGGAAATTAAAATATATATATATATATAGAATAGCGACCCCAAACCAAAGAAAAGACCTGCCCCTGACGTTATTAAGATCACCAAGACAGGGTCGCAGGAAACAAGACAGGAAACTAGCCAGGTCACCAACAATCAGAACGTCGGCTCATCCAAACCCTCTCCCAAAGCTGCTCAGTCGCAGCCAAACGTCACCAAGACTCCGGCAAAACCTGCAAACAAAAGAAAGCCCGCAAACCAAAACCAAAACAACAAGTCGAAGAAGAGAACAAGTGCGGACATTGGACTAGCGTTCCGAAATGCACTCCCTAAGACCACTGCCACGCCATATCCAGCAATAAACCATGGTCTAAGTCAAGAGGTGTGCAACCTTATGTTTAATTTTTTGCCGGGATATACAATAGAAGACGAAGAAATATCTTCGACGAAAGACCCGAAAGATAAACAACAGACACTTCATTAAACCATTTGTTCGTAAGGAACCTGACAAACTAGTCATTCACGTTGGAACCAACGATATCAAGGTCTCTTCACCTCAAGTGATAGCTGATTCTATCTCAAATCTTATCACACAAGTCAAACAAGACTCTCCTAACACAAACATTGGAATCTCGGGACTACTGGTAAGAAATGATGGCCACGGATTGGCAGACAAAGTTAGTAAAACTAACAGGCTTTTACAATCCTGTTGTAGGCATAATGGAGTGCCTTTCCTAGCAAATAACAATATTAATGTATCACATATAAATCCCAAGGGGCTTCATTTAAATCGTAAGGGGAGCATGACACTACAGTCAAATTTAATTGATTTTATTAATGATGACATTAACACTGGAAAGTGAGATCATGAGACGGTTAGTGGAGCCGAGAAAATAGCTATAAAGGATTTATCAATGATTTCAAATGTAAGAGGTTTTAAGATGGCTATGTTAAACGTTGTTAGCCTACCAAAATACATTGATGAAATACGCCTTTTATTAGCGGATAAGTGCCTTGATATTCTGGCATTGAACAAAACGCGGTTAGACTCAACTATTTCGGATGGTGAAATAAGTGTCGACGGCTATGATATTGTCCGTTGCGATCGAGCACGCAACGGAGGAGGTGTTTGTATATATGCGAGGAGATCTCTTTGCTATCATGAAAGATCCGACTTAATCTCGGAAAACATCGAAGCTGTCTGTATTGAGATCACGAAACCCAATAGCCGGCCTTTCATCATTGCCACAATATATAGACCACCCAGTGCTCCTGCCGAAGTATTATCCAAAGTTGAACACTTCATTGAGCTGGTTGACAATGAAGACAAGGAGTTGTATGTTTTGGGAGATCTAAATTGCAACTTATTGTCTCAAACTCTAGATCAACCTGCTAAAACTTTGTCTTCAATTTTGGAACTATTTCAGCTAGCTCAAATAATTAATGAACCGACACGTGTTACAGAGAGTACACGTTCGTTATTGGATGTGTGTATCACTAATACCCCAGGGAAAGTCACTCGTTCCGGTGTTCTACACGTCGGACATAGTGACCATAGTCTAATATATGTGATAAGGAAAATCAATACAGTTAAAAAAGATAGAACCCATAAGCAAATTGAGATCAGGAACTTCAAACAATTCAACGATCAACGGTTTCTGGCTGATCTCAATTGTCAGCCGTGGCAACAAACATATACCAAGCAAAACGTTGACGAAATGTGGGTGTGTTGGAAGGCAATGTTCTTAGAAGTGCTTGATAGACATGCCCCGGTAAGATCAAAACGAGTTAGAAAGAAAATTAGCCTTCCGTGGATATCCAAAGATATCAGGGCTAAAATATTCGAAAGAGATCATTTCAAACGAAAAGCAATCTCAACTAACAACGAATCTGATTGGAAGTTTTACAGGTCAGCCAGAAATGATATCAACGTCAGAATGCGGAAAGCTAAAGCAGAATATTATCAGACCCAAATCGATAACCAGAAAAATGACCCTAAACGAGCTTGGAGAACAGTTAATGATATTTTGGGAAGAAATAGAACGGATACTTTCGTGAATGAAATTAACACCAACAATGACACTATCACCTCACCAGAGGAAATTGTAGATTGTTTCAATAACTACTTTACAAACATAGGCCCTAAACTTGCAGAAACCATAGATAATGATGGACCCGATTTCGAGAGTTATATCAAGAAAGCAAATACAAGTTTTAGTTTTAGGCCTATAAGTACATCAAAAGTCTACAAAATAATGAATTCATTGTCTACTCGAAAAGCAACAGGTGTCGATAAAATCTCTGCTAGAGTTTTTAAAGTGGCAGCACCAGTTATTGTAAGTTCCCTTACACAATTATTTAATATAGCCATTGTCACTGAATCTTTTCCTTCAGAATGGAAAATTGCCAGAGTTAATCCACTCATACTTGACAACTTGACAACTTGACAACTTGTTTTTAACACACTTGACAACTATAGACCTATCTCAATTCTTCCAATAATAAGTAAAGTATTTGAAAGAATATTATACGATCAGTTGTACGAATACCTGATGGAACATAACCTACTATCGAATCACCAGTTTGGTTTCAGAAAATTCCATTCGACCGCAGCTGCATTATTAGATAGCACAAACGAATGGTATGTTAATATGGATCGTGGCCTTTTTAACCTGGTTGTGTTTATTGATCTGAAAAAAGCATTCGATACCGTAAATCACAACATTTTGGTACATAAACTTGAGCCATTCGGTATAAAGGGAGCTGCTAAGAATCTCATCCGCTCATATCTTACAGACCGTACTCAAAAGTGCCAAATAAATAATGTAGTTTCGGGTCACAGGCAAATAACATGTGGAATTCCTTAATGGTCAATACTTGGGCCACTTCTATTTCTAATGTATGTAAACGATCTGCCAAATTGCCTGAGCTCCACAACAGCACGGCTATTTGCGGATGATACAAATTTAACAGCAGCTGGTGAAACTCTAGAGGAAGTAGAACTGGCAATAAATCGTGATTTGGGGAACGTTAAAAAATGGCTTTCGGCAAACAAACTGAGTCTTAACGTAGCAAAAACTGAATACACCCTGATTGGATCTAGATATAATATTAATCATCTTTCAAAGGCACCAGACATTGCCATTGGGAACCAACCAATCAGGAGGGTTAATAATTGTAAAGTACTTGGTGTCCAGATCGATGAGTTCCTTACGTGGGAAAGTCATATTGATTATATAGCTAAGAAAATCTCATCGGGTATTGGTGCTATAAAAAGGTTAAGACAGTTTGTAGATCACGAAACATTGATATTAGTATATAATGCATTGGTTAGGCCGCATTTCGACTACTGTAGTGTAGTGTGGGACTCGATAGGAAGTGTCCTTTCGGATCGTCTTCAAAAACTACAAAATAGAGCCGCCAGAGTTATAATGAAACGCAGTAACGAAGCCGGACAGTCTGAAGCGTCCCTAAATGCTCTTGGGTGGTTGACATTACAGGAGCATAGAGCTCAAATGAAGGCAAAACTTATGTTCAAGATACTCCATGGTTTAGCACCTTCGAGGCTGTGTCATTTATTTCAAAAATTTAATCAAACTAGCAGTTATAACTTGAGAGGATCTTCTAGTAAGCTAGTCATGCCTCGTCCAAGAACCGAATTCTTAAAGAAAAGCTGGAGTTACAATGGTGCAAAGTCATGGAATACCTTGCCAACTGAAGTAAGGGACTGCGAATCGTTTAATTCCTTCTGCAATCTCATTTCTTCCTCCATTAACCGTTAGCATGCATCATTCCTTTCCTTCCGTACTTTTAAACTTTTAAACAATTAGTAACGCTACCATTAAATCAGCAGTTGACATTATAGTATATTATAATGTCATATTATTGTAAATACGTATCATGTGTTTTTAACACATCTTAAATACCTTTATATATATTTATGCATTATATGTGTTTTTAGCACATTTAAGTAGTCATCGACTTTTGTATTATAGTTTTAATTAATTGTATTGTTCACGCCCTTCATGGAAATCAGCTACAAGTTGTAGAGGCTAGCGTGCCTAAATAAAGTTATTGATTGATTGATTGACACAGAGTTCTTCGACTTTAGGGCTTGATGTAGAGGAGCCGTACAGCGATAAGCCTATAGCTGACGAAGAGTGGCTGTTGGAATACAATCGCAAACAAGAATCGCAAAAGAATTTTGAACACCAGCTACAGAATCGGTATGAAGGAACTGAACCTATAAATTCGTGGTAAGTTCTCGTTGCACATGGCGTCGATAAATACACAACGCCATGTCATGTTTCCATGTGCGATATTGGATATTTATACTATGAAATCAGTTGTAAGTCATCTTGAAGTTTGACATCATTTAATGTGACTTAAAATTCTTTATTTTACCAGGTGCAAGTGCGGAAACTGTCAAATCGAAAATCTCCAAAATGCCAATGAATTTGTGTGTTATGCAGAAGTAGAGGAATGCGTCGAATCGCTCACCAGCGAACAAGTGCAACAAGAGGTCGATACAACACCGACATGCGTTACACTTCACCCAGGTTTTGGTCAAGCTTGCCTGCAGAAATGGAGTTTGCGGCTAGCTGCCGATAAGTACAAAACGAGGGACAAGAAGAGGTACTGTCAGACTGGATCAGAAGAAGAGTAAATACTCCAATACTTGTTCATTAAATATTGCGAACTTGAGTCCTCACTTGTAGTGCATGGATTATCGGCCATTTTAATCTTTTATTGCACACTTTCATTCAGTTATCTCGAGACTGAAATGTCATCTCCAAAAATAATGTCCTTGAAATACCATTTTAATTCGGACGGAAAATAGCAATGTTGAGAAGCCCCTCCAACACAATCCATTATTTTTTGGAGGGGGGGATAAGAAATACTGCAAAAAATATTTGCACAGGATGCAATCCCTTTAACTAACTTACTTGTAAAGTGGAAAAACATTGTTTGCAAACAAGCAGTACAATTTTTTGCATGCATGCCCATATTTCACACCACCCACCACTCCAAAAAAAAAAAATGGTTTGTCCCTAATTTTGCCGTTCTATAAATGTCATCCCATTCTTTGTATATTCATGAAATTAAATGTGTGTGAACCATAGAAGTTGTTTCTGTTTAAAAAAAAGAGTCTAGTAATTTCAAAGCTTAACAGAAATAGCCCATAACATCCTGTGATCTTGGAGTTATGCTTTTTTAACATTTTCAGAGTATTTTAAATAAACAACATACCAAAAAATCGTTTCATGTGCAGATTTACCAAACACAAATAATCTATGATGGGTGTGATAAATGTAGCTGGTACTTTTTAAAGTTTGCAAATATACGGCATTCTGAGAGTGAAATCTGATGTCAATCCCCCTCCCTCCCCCTCCCTCCCCCTCCCCCTCCCCTAATCTTTCACGGTTATATTGGATGCACAGATGGGCTACCTCCTTTAAATGTGGTCAGTGAACTGACAATTAGACTGAAATGTAAGTATAGTTCTTAGCCAGACCATATATTACTTAAAAGCTTTACATGTAGTTTCAGTGATTTGATCAGTATTTTGTAAATGGTGATTATACAATAACGACAATTTTACGAAATTAAATTCCCCTTGACTGCAATTTTCTTCCTCAAATCGCAAAATATGGTTCTCCCATTTTGCAAAATCAATTACCCCGAACATTAATAACAATGGAATCAATTTAGATGCTGCTTTGATTTATAATTTAAAAAATATTGTTTAATAGATAGCTCAAGTTCCAGCACAGTAACTGTTGATGATTTGTCGAAAATTCATGTGAATGATGATCTACACTTTGGTAAAGTGCCAAGAGCTGCCGCACTAAACAGAAAGGTAAAACTATATATACAGTTGATATGATAGGTAACTACAATGTAGTTCATGTAAAAACTAGTGTTGGTCTGTGTCAGCAGGGAAGATAAACACTGGTACATGTATATATAATCAACTAAAGTTGATTGAGGTATGCTAATAACCACCGTGGAAAGCGAATAGCAGCTGACGTTTCGAGCGCTAGCCCTGGAGTGATATCATATCGTATTTCCTTGAAAAAGCGCCCATGTGCCATGAAATCTGGAATAATACCAACAGCAGTCAGGAAGAATATATAAGTGAAAGGGGAAGGAATATACTTCCAGGTTCCTGATAAACCTCCCCTAAATCTGTCTAACATTCATGATCGATTTGAAATTTGAAAAAGTGCACAGGGTGCTTATTCAAGGAAACATGATATCTTCATAATAGAGATTTTAAATATGCTATGTTGTACATGCATCTAATGGACTGTATTCGAGTCCACTTCACTTCCCTTTGCAAATAACAAATCAATCTTAAAATTAAGAAGGTATCCACTGTTCCCTTATCTGCATTAACACCCACCCACCCACAATTACAATAGGTTGAAATAACTATTACTTTTGTTGTAGCTATTGATAATCGTTATACTGATAACAATAAAGGTAATGTCCAATGCATAAATCATTATAAAGTGCATTACAAAGCCTCTAGAGAATTATTATTATTCTACATTTAAAACAATTAATATGTATAAATCAACTACGTATATATATATATTCGCTCAACCGAATGGTATCGAGCACTCTTGACACACGTATACAATATTTTCTTCTGGATATATTCGCTCCTTTACTGTAGGGTACTCTTTGGAATTCGTGTATCAATATGGATCGGATATCTTTTGAATATTCGACAAAGAACATACCAACAGCATCAGGACCTTCATATTTGAAAAAGTTTATTGAGAAAACCGAGCTCTTCATGAAACGGATGAGATGGAAAGCCTACTTTTTTTCTTAATCACGAAACGCCAGCAACGAAACAAGAGACGTACGGTTCACTCAAAGATCACCACCAGCACTCAGCGAGCTGAAAGAGTTTGAAGAGTGTATGACCAGTTTAATTCAAGGCATCGACTTCGAAAACAAACCCAATGACTTTCAAAGCAAACTACTTCAAGATTTAAAGACGACAAAAGACGGTTAACAAGCTAACAATAAAAGCGGACAAAACAACAAATTACTATAAGATGGAACAAGAGAAGTATAACGAGTAAACAAAAACGTCACAAAAACTTACAAGAAAACAAACAAGAGCGAAGTACTATCCGTGAACAGATACGCAAAGTGCATCGCAGAAAACATCGAACTCAGCGACCATATAGAACAGTTGGCAGATAAATAAGCTTTCATTACCCTGAAAGACCACAAGCCCAACTTCGAAAATAGTCCAACCTGCCGATTTATTAACCTGACCAAGTCAGAAATAGGACAAGTTAGCAAGATCATACTAAGTAATTTAGTGAGTAACGTTGTGAAATCAACCGGACTAAACTATGGAAAACCCCACGCGAGTGGTTCTCGAATGGTACCGAAAATACCCGAATAAGCAGGAAAGCAGTTTTATTAACTTCGACATCGTCGACTTCTACCAATCAATTACCGAACAACTCCTCCTGAAAGCAATCGACTTTGCTAAACAGTACACTAAGATCAAAGAGCGTGATAAAGATATCATAATTCATGCGAAACGGTCTTTAATTTTCAATGATAAAGAACCCTGGAAGAAAAAAGATTCGATTTAACAATGGGCAGTTTTGACGGCGCGGAATCATGCGAATTGGTAGTATGTTATATGCTGTCCCTCTTGCAATCGAAATACGGCAACTCTGTAGGCCTATACACAGATGATGGCCTGGGAATCTACACGGGAACACCAAGATAAATAGAAAAAATGAAAAAGAATATCTGCAAGACCTTCCAAGATAATGAATTAAGAATTACAATTGAGGCAAACAAGAAGGTGGTGAACTTCCTCGATGTGACTCTCGATTTGAGATCGGGACAACATATGCCATACATGAAACCGAACAATAATCTCCAATACGTAAACACCGAATCCAACCACCCACCAGCTGTTCTGAAAAATATCCCGGTAGGAGTCAACAAAAGGCTATCAGAAATATCCTCTAACGATGAAGTATTCAACAAAGCCCTGCCTGTTTACCAGAAAGATCTAGACGACAACGGATACAATTATAAACTACACTACGAGAAGATCAAACCGGAAGCGAAAAGCAGATCCAGGAAACGAAGCATTACTTGGTAAAAAAAACCATACGATCGTAACTTGAAGACAAACATCGGTAGAGAATTCTTAAAGATCCTAGGTAAATGTTTCCCAACATCATTTCAACTTGTTTTTGCCAACTTAATTAACATTTGCCTGTCCATGAAAATTCAAGTCATTAGAAAATCAGTTTGTGTAGTCAGTCCAATGTCCACAGTCTACATGTACACTGGATAACGTTTTTCATGGTTATATATTCATAATATTTATGTTGCACATATATTTATACTTTAGATCACGGCTGAGCTCTGGAGAATAATTAGGGTGGAAGACTGCAGCAAAGACCTCAAGAACCAGTTTAATGGTGCTTGGAAAACCAAGCTGCACACCTTCATCAAAAAGTCAAAAAACAGGGAGATAACTAATTTAATCTCACTCTTGGAGGATGGGGAACTTGGAGATGAATCAGGTGCAATAAACTGTCAAATATTTTAAAGTATATATAGTCTCAAACATTTTTTATGCATGTTAGGGCTTGATTCCAACATCCTGTAATTGACTGCAGATTATGTTGGAAACATTGCTAAACTATGAATGGTCAAGTATATACCATTCAATAACTCTTACACTATACTGGCACTCAGACCTAACAAGAATGAAGAGTGGTTTCATATCATGTTTTGTTTTTACTTTTTGGTTTCACATGGTGATTCAGTGGCATGGTACCTTCTATACAGAGCAGAATGCACATGTACAGTACCGCCAAGAAACATATGTACATTTATCGCGATTTGCTCGCGAGCAGATCGCGATCACTTAGTGTGATCTGCTCGCGATCTGCTCGCACCCTGCTCGCGATCTGCTCGCGATCTGCTCGCACCCTGCTCGCGATCTGCTCGCACCCTGCTCGCGATCTGCTCACACCCTGCTCGCGATCTGCTCGCACCTTGCTCGCGATCTGCTCGCATCGTGCTCGCAATATGCTCGCGATCACATCGCAAAATGATCGCGATCAACTGGTGATCGCGGTCACAGAATCGATTCTCAACAGAAAAAAACTTAATGTATCTGACTGCAATTTCTGACCGTTTAGCAAAATGTTTAATTCGAAGCAGTTGGCTTCGTTTGTTGACGGTGGTGTTGAGTAAGAAAGACAACGCATCGAGTGTGAACGAGAACAGCATATTTTGGTCAAAGATTGTTCTTAAAGAATGTTTACTTCGAAGCAGTTGGCTTCGTTTGTTAATAAGAACGCGAACGGCGGTATTGAGTAAGAAAGACGACTCATCGAGTGTGAACAGGAATACGAGTTTAGTCGAAGATTGTTAGCGTGCCGCCTGTCTTAAAGAATGCTTACTTCGAAGCAGTTTGCTTTGTTTGTTAATAATAATGCGAACGGCGGTGTTGAGTAAGAAAGACAACTCATCAATTGTGAACAGTAATACGAGTTTAGTCGAAGATTGTTAGC
Source organism: Actinernus sp. WN-2022 (assembly GCA_030867875.1). NCBI lineage: Eukaryota > Metazoa > Cnidaria > Anthozoa > Actiniaria > Actinernidae > Actinernus > Actinernus sp. WN-2022. Next base: position 39,302,355 of record JAOWCC010001501.1, read on the forward strand.
GTGCCGCCTTTACTTCGAAATGCCTGCAATAAATATCTCATTTACTATAAACTTTGAATTGTGAATAAAATAATTGTGTGGATGAATTCTGGTGGTCTTGTCCTTATTATGAATGTTGAACGCAATATGCTAATTTCGCACCAGTTGTTGTCAATGTAGTAACGGAAGCTAAAATAATTCAAGTATAGACGTTTTTGCGCGTCTTTCATTAGAAACGTGGCTTTAGAAACGTGGCTTTAGAAACGTGGCTTTAGAAACGTGGCTTCAAACCTGGCTTCAAAACACACTTCAAACTTCACGTTCCCATATAGTTTCAGCGATTTTGACAGACCTGTCAAAAATCGAGACTAATTGCACGTGGGAATTCAGACTCCGAGAAGTTGAGATTTTAATTTCGAACACATGCCTTTAATAGCACTGCAAACATTTGCAATGATTTTAACCGAAACCTCTAACAACACAAGGATTGAAACTACAGAAGCAAAAGTTTATTTGCTGTTTAGCTTTGCGCTTTAAGCGGGTCCCGCACCGCTGTTCGGGGAACTAATTAATATAAGCGAGCGGCCGTTGTTTTGTGATTATTTTGTTTCGCTAGTTCAGGATTACATATTTTATGCTAGTTCTAGAATATTTGGTATAGATTTTCAGTAAGGTTATCAGAAGAAATGCAAGGACGCATTACAAGCAAGCTGTGAAGCAGGATGGATAGAAGTGCCTTCCCCAACAAACAAACTGCAGTGTTGAATAAAAGAACACAACTCTTCCAAGGGTTTCCTTCCAAGTGTGAAATGATCGAAAATACACTTTTTCCGAATTCTGAACGGTGTCTCGACAACTGTCTCGAGAAGTTTTAATTTTCGGAAGCGCTTGTGTCTTAGTCAACTGTAATACACGAACAGTGGTGGGAGTGTTTGCTAAAAGAGTGGGCTTGATTTCTAATATACATTTGTAAGACGTGAAATAAGCGATATTCCATTGCTGTATAAAGTGAAATTTCACTTTTACAAATGTAGATCTTAACGGAGACGTTAATATTTATTTGGTGAATGACAGGCACTATATGAAGCTGTATTCTCACAAGATCATATACAAAGTCCGCAAAGTTATGGTTAAGCAACGTGGAATCAGAATTGCTTCGTTTTCTGCTCAACTTACCATGTTTCATACACTTCTTATTCTTACACATGTTAAAAGGTAGAAAGAAAAATATTTTACCGCGACTTTTTTGCTTGCGGACGTTTGCTCGCGATCAGCTTTTGATCGCAAGCAAATCGCGAGCAAGGTGCGAGCGGATCGCGGGCAAGGTGCGAGCAGATCGCGAGCAAAGTGCGAGCAGATCGCGAGCAAAGTGCGAGCAGATCGCGAGCAAAGTGCGAGCAGATCGCGAGCAAAGTGCGAGCAGATCGCACTTCATGATCGCGATCTGCTCGCGATGTGCTCGCGATCAAATGTACATATGTTTCTTGGCGGTACTGTACATGTATGAACACTGTTTAATGTTTCTGCAAGCAACTAAATCTTTACCATCAAAGCAATTGCACTAAAACCTTAATTTCAAACACATACATGCAGTACTAGTACATGTGTCACCTACAAAGAGATAGCTGTGCAAACACACTTAACACAGATTTTATCTACATAATTTCTTATTTCTATTGAAATGCCAAATGTGATACCTGTACTGTCATGTATGTACATCAATTTTGCTATTCATTCACCATTCAGATGTACTACAACAGATATTAAACCTAATATACTGTAAATATTGTTGTTACTCAACATAACCATATAACTAAAAATAGAACTACAACCGTACAGTACGAAAATGGCGATTGTAACGGTTTTCTATTGTTCAAGCTCGCAAAGCATTAATCCTGATTGGCATTCTTTAATGTAATTTGACCAGACATAGTGGATTGTAGTTTTCATGTGAGGCTTTGCCAAATGTTTCATTTTCGGTATTCTGCATGAGATACATGTAGGATTTATTTCACCTGAAGTAGTTCCTCTAAGAACTGGTTCACATGAAATAGTTCCTGGGAGAACTGGTCTTTGTGTTCAAGGTACTTTTGAGGCAATTATTGCTAACATTCTAGCAGGGATTATTTGAGCAGAGTTCACAATTGCAAGGTACATCTACAATATATGGAAGTGTGTTTGCCACTGATATTTCATCCCTTGTGTTGTTATTAATATAACCTAAATAATGTATCGCACTTCTCCCACTAAATCTCTGTTTTGTACTCAAATTCTTACAATTTTAGTACCGAAAGTCTTTATTTATCTCTAACAAACTCTTACAAATTAACCACAAGATTTTCATTGGAATGACTTATAAATTGACTTTATGACCATGTGTTTTAAGTAAATTGTATCATGCATAAATCATTTGAGTGTGGGCTCCTTGTGCATTGAGCAGAACCATTTCCATGATCTGGTATATTGATATTGTGATGTAGTTGGAAGGGCTGAAGTTTTATATTTTGCTATACATACATCATGTGCATACTACTTTTGCAGTATAGGTATTCAACTCAAACTTGTAACCTTTTTTATATCCAGAATGAATCTGATGTGGATGTTGAGAAGGAAGTTGAATGCACAATCACCCCAAGGATGATCTCAACAGGATCGGTGGACAATATTCAGAGTTTATTGTTAGCCGCTGAAGGAATGATTATTTGTCGTTTCCGACAGATAAATATATTGAATGCAGTTGTCACATTAATTGCAAGTTTTTATGTATCCAATGCAGTATATGCAGTTTACCAACAATTTTCCATCTTTACCAAGTTTGGTATGGAGGGAACTTTTTCCTGTGAGAAGTGGGATGTAGAAAAATATTTGTCAGTTTCCGGTTGGCAAACTGCACGGGACTTTATACACCACAGTACTCATCTAAAATTCTTATTGTGGTTAATTGTTTTTACAGGCTTTGGATTAAAGATGAAGGACCAAAGTTTTTAACCCTTTCAGCCCCAAAAGTGACATCCAAATTATTTTCTCTATACATTTTGATACATTTTGATCAACTCCAAATACTCATGATCTGCCTGCTTCCCTTTGATCACGCTTGGGGCTAAAGGGTTAATTCTTGAAATCATCACCCTGCCAAGTAGTGAGTGAAGATCAGAATCATTTGTTATTAAAACTGTATACATGTAGTTTGTAAAACCTATAGCTATATGACGTAATAAACTAAAAGTTAAAAAGTTAGAATGGCATGGAACATTCATTATTAACTCTGTTATTTTTTGCCGAAACCTACATGTAAGCTAGGTTTTAAAGGGGCTATGTCATTCTCTTTACATACAATTTGTTTGTCATTTTTGCTTTCATTTTAACCACTCAACATACATCTATGTGCAAGGTTTCTCAGTTCATTTCAAAATCGCTGAAAATAACTGTGCATTCCAAGTACATTCAGTGGTTTTTAGATTTTCTCCAAAATCTAATATTTTTCACAAAAAAAGGAGATCATTACAAATGCCTCTCATGACCACCATGACACAACCCCTTTAAACTCTAACCTTTAGTATACATATTATTGTTCACATAAAACCATTAGAAGTCTGTACTTATGCAGGTATTATAAATCGATCAGTTTAAATTATTTTTGACAGCAATTTGAGCATATTGTTTTAAGAATCTATCTAGTCATTCAAAAGCTCAAATTTCATCTCAGAAGTCACTGAAGCCCAGTTAAGGTGATGGCATTCCTACATTTTCCATGAGATGCAGTTTTTGTTACATATTAAGTCTTAACTCTGTAATTTTGATTCACTAAGCAATAACTTCTTTATAGTGTGGCCCAAAGGGAGTCCAATAAAATGTAAGATTTTTAGAGATGAGGTCTTACCCTCTAATTTAGGTGACATTAACTTTGATTAGTAAATAGTCAGACTATTAAGACTCTTAGACTAGTAGAATATGACATTTTTGAATGGGATTACACGTGTATTGTATATTCATGTATAAAGTTGAACTACACGTACATGTACAGTTTGTAAATGAATAGTTTTAACTTATTTATAGAAATAGGAGTATTTTACTGTCTGGTGATTGTAATGATACATGTAACTCACTTACATGCATGTTTCTATTAAACTATACATAGAGTTTAAAACAATTACTGTGTTATTTTCATGTTTATATGACAACTACATGTATGGTACAATTTGGGTGTAAGGATCCTACAGGAATAGCCCAGGATCCTACAGGAAATAAGCCCAGGATCCTACAGGAAATAAGCCCAGGATCCTATAGGAATAAGCCCAGGATCCTACAGGAATAGCCCAGGATCCTACAGGAATGGTCCAGGATCCTACAGGAATAGTCCAGGATCCTGTAGGATCCTATTTAAGATCTTGTACAGGATCCTATGTAGGATCCTGAATAGGATCCTCTAGGATCCTGCCCAGGATCCTGTCCAGGTTTTGCACCAGGGTTTGCAAATTCGTCTCTTTGTCTTTTGTGGTGTGTAAAGGCGGTCCCGGCTAGATAGCTTTCGTTGTTTTTTTCGGCTCCTCCTACTCAGTCTTTTATTTGTTTATTACATACTACTTGTAACATTAAGAGTGAAATAAATGTTGTTGTTGTTGTTGTGACTGAAAACTGAGATGTAACAGAATAGACGAGATTGGTGCGAAATAACGCGTCCTCTATGTAAAAAATATTGATATAGTTACGCCGGGTAGTTTGGAGTTTTTGTTAAATGGCATTAAATGATGAAAATTCAATCACTCAAATATCCAAGTTACTTTCGAGATGGACAAAGTCTCAGTCTCGGCTCTTACGAATTATTTACCTTTTCAAATAGTTGTGTAATCAAAGAGCATTACTCTAGTCTGCAAAAGGCAGCAGTAGGGATTGTGATGATCATGAAGATAGAAGGGTAAGTAAAAGGCAACATTTATATACAACTTAAAAGATTATGTCAGACACGTCGATTATAGCGTGACTAGCCTGAAATACAGCTCCACTACCTGGGAGAGGACCCTTGGAAAGAGCTGAAGCGACAGTATTTCTGGCTACATGATGACCATATTTTTTTTTAAATGACAATGTGTGCATTCTTACAAACTGGGATATGAATTTGCAGGAGGCAATGGTCAAAGAGTATCTATTTTTCCATTCACAGAGTTTAATCGCGGAACCCATTCGATATGCTGCACCCGCGTGTTCTTCAGATGACAGTGATAGTGATGTTGAGAAGGAAAACCGTAGTGCTAAGACGACGAGCAATGCAAAAGAAAAATCAGTCCGTTTGCGGGCAGGTCATAATAAAGGAAATAAGGCAAGATATAAACCTGCTGTTAAACGTACGCTAGGCTAGCGACTGTTGGATGTGTTACGATGTTTTTCTGTTGACCATGCGCAGCTTTGACACAAGCATGTCGATTGCAACCCCAAATTGTTTAAAAAAAAACAGTGAACCCCATGTTCGTTGCTTTCTTGCTTGATGTCATGCGCATAATGACGTAACAAGAAGAAAACCGATTTAAAACTGATATCAGATATAAGAGTCGGCTGTTTTCTCAGGCTAACTATAAGGTTTACATTCAGAAATGTGGATTTCAAATCGCGAGTGCCGATAGAGGTTCCTTTTCCCTCTCCTACCCAACACCAGAAAGAGGTTAAGGAACCTCTGCTCGCAAAGTATTAAAATTGGTAATCTAAGAATTAAACATTAAACATTGAACATCGTATGTAACAATGTAATGTACAGCGGTTCATATTGGCATTTTTCTATGACTACATTTTGTACCAATACTTTTTCATAGTATCTGTATGTTTCTAAGCGTGTTCAGAAAATAAGTACATATTGGAAAATATCGTCATTATTGCATTTTGGCTTATTTGCAGCGTTCTCCAAGAGTGACGGGTAAACGAAAGCAGAAGGCACTATCAATGAGGGAACTTGAAAAATCGATGGAACATATATGCTGCAAAGCAAATTGTGTTAAATTCAGTCTCGGAAAAGATGACATCTTGAGGACAAGGAAAGCGTTCTGTTCCCTCACAGAGGAAGGTCAGAGGTCATTTTTGTTAAATTTCTTCCTGCTCTCACAGTATCACCTAAATGGAAAAAGACAGTACACATTCCGTGTAAATGGTAAGAATGTTTGCCGTTCAGCTTGGATGAGCGCCAACAGTATTTCTCCATCAACATAAGTGAATTTTGGACCGGGTTGTTCGAAGCAAGGGTAAGTGCTACGCTGGCGTTAAATCTCTAAACCGAGGGAAAACTGTACAATTACAATTACAGATTTAGCGCTATTCTATGAATAAAGCTACCCTCGCTTGGAACGACTGGGAACTGATGCGTAATTAAGAACCTGAAAATGTCCACTCAAACGTGAATCTATCAGCGTTTTTTTGTGTGCATTGGTTGTCAGTCAAATTCTACAATATACGTTTGTCATTGCCTTCATATCTTATCGGTGTCTTACTTGCTGATTTTCTATAAATTGATTTTATTTTATTTTATTTTATACCTGCTATAACGAATAACTGCTTAATTTGCACGACTAATTAACTCTCTTTGTTTTTAACACAATTTTCAGTTAAATTTTCTTGACAAATGTACATGTAAACCATTGCACACAACCGGATCACTACAGGTCTGAATCACCAATAAAAGTTCTAACAATCTTGTAGACAACCCAGATATAACGAACATTTTGCTGGGAAAGCGTTATTACCGAGAGTCATTTATATCCGGAATCATCTATATAACGAACCTATTTTTCCGGTCCCTTGGCACTTCGTTACACGTAGCTTCTTTGTTTGTTCTCTCCGACACTTAATGTACAATCTAAGATTCCACCGCTTACAAAGACAGTTCGAACACGATGGCAGACTTTCCCTGGAAGGTGCAAAGACAGGCCGACAACTGTCAAAACCGACTACGCTGAAAGCTGAATCATGGTTCAAAGGTCTTTATTTGAAATGCTTGATTTCAATAGAAGTATAATTGTCCACAGCCTTATGGAATTTTTAAAAAGGGAATCCTTTCACCGTATATGTTGTATTGTTGGTTTGTAGATTACATCAAAGACAGTGCCAATCCCATTCCAAATGAAGATAGGTTTCGCCTACCAACATGTAAGACTGAGGAAGATCTGGGGAGTGCTGCACTAAATCATATTTCGTTGCCTACTTTCTGTAGAATGTGGAAAACTAAGTTTTGCAACGTCATCATACCCAAGGTATTATATCGATTTAAGTAGTGTTATGTCTATTCAGCAGAGAAAGGAATGTTCGGTACCTTTCCTTTTTCCATTCCTATAATAATTTACTTGAAATATACCCAAACGTTTAGGATACGCTATGTACTCTTTTATTATAGGTATTTCAGAGCTGTTTTATTCACGATGCTTATGTGTTGTTCTTTTAGGAAAACAAATTCACAAAGTGCGGCGTCTGTGTTGCGTTAAAGTTATGTTTGCAAGGGACCACGGACAAACAAAAAAGAATGACGTTTGTACAAAGAAGGAAGACCCACAACGAGCAACAAATGTAAGTGTGGAAATAGTCACTATTTTTATCAGACCTTTCTTTATGATTAAAGCTCGTGCAGAGACAAACATCCAACTCTCAAGATCTGACGGGGTGTGGATTAAGATGTATTCGAGCGTTTGTTTTCATTTTCCTTTAAGGGCCAAGAGAAGAGCATATTACGGAAACTGTCTCAAAGCTGAGGTGTCACCGAAGCAATACCTGTCGCTTATCATTGATGGTATGGACCAGTCAAAGACAAACCTGCCACATGCAAATTGCCTTTCAAAAGTAAGGTAAAACGTATTATGATAATAGATTGAATATAGTGAGGTGTTAACAGTTTTGTTTTACCTGGCGGATAGCGTCCTTGGCTAAAAAAATGTGGTAGTGTTCTACATGCAGTGCTGAACCAGAGAAGCTATACGATACTTTTCCAACTACTCTAAAAAATACTTTTAAACAAGTCCAACACTTATAACATAGGTATTATTTTTCTTAACCTAGGACGAAACCTACCATTTTTTAAGAACACACATAACTGGGGCCATTTCGCATATTTACTTTCATTGATCTAATGCGGTGGCCTCATTACTTCAATTTGACTTTGAATGTGCTGCTCAAGATATTTATGGGACTTGCCGAGGTATAGTGCTATCGTCAACATTACGGACGCTCCTGGTTATGGGCATATAAAACAAATTTTGTCATTACTCCATGCGGTATCTGTAGCCCTTACCCTTAAGTTTAACATTCATCTGTTTGATTTTAATTTCGTGTGATAAGCAGCCTGTTGCGATCACTCAGACGGAGCATAACAGAGATGTTAAAAACGGTTTTCGAATGGGTATGCTTTTATATCCCCCCCCCCCCAAAAAAAAAATTCAACGCTTATTTAGTAACACCATTGAAGAATGTACTTTTGTTTCTTATGGAAATTAAAACACTATTTGCACCTATATGAAGGTGCACTAATCATATTCCTTTTGTGTTCTTTGAAGGGAGGGGGGGGGGGGGGGGGGGGGAGGGGGGGCTGTTTAAAGCAGTTTGGTCCAATGGGGATTTATTTTTCATGGCTTATACTACTTTAATTTGTAGGACGGACAGTTGCCTCCCTATCTATTCCTGCAAATGGATGATTGTCATAGAGTGTCAAAACCGGTTTATCCTTGTTTTTTGTGCCCTATTGGTGAAAAGAGGAATATGTAAGGAGGTAAGATTCTAGATTCACATTCTTTCAAATCTATATATATGCGTACTAACGCTTCGTAATTGGGTTACCTGTGGTGAGGATGAGAGACTGTAGTGCATCAGTTTTCAGTGAACGCAAAACCCTCTACATATACGCCCTTTTAACAAGTGGTTGGAATTCAATAATAGTGACGTCAATCAAGGAAAAGCAAACAAATCACGAATGTTGAACTCATGATTTCTTGAATGAAGATGTAGCAGAGGCGCTGGTAACTACATTTTAAAACATGCATTCAAGTCCTGATGCACGAGAAGTACGCGTATGACGTCATTGATCATACTTACAGTCAGACTTCTTCAATTACGAAAAAATAAATTGTTGAAGGCGGAATTAAATACAAAGAAATAAATATAATTTAAATTCTCAATACAGATCCAAATGCCATTTCTTATGACTGGGCACACGCACGAGGATGTTGATCAGGTATTCAAACATATTTTACTTATGTCCAAGTAGGTAATCAGGTTTTCTTGCATTTATCTTACTTGCAAGTGTCAAAGTAGGATGTTCAGAGTACATATAATACTGTGGCGTGTCATACAGAGATTACAATAGCTAAACAATGGTTACTGAAATCAGTGAACGCCATTTGTGTAATGGTCTATAGATTTTTAGATTTTGTTCAAAGAGAGGGGAAGGAATCCCTAGTGAATCGCTGTTGTTCCGAAAACAAATGGTAACGCTTGGTAAAAAAATAGATACCACTTTTAATTAATTACATATGTGACTCGTGTCTGATAGGCTATCTTGTTGTTACGGTCACAACAAATTTGCTATCGATGTTTTTATTTTCATTCTGAAGGCCCGTGAACGGTACAGTTATTCAAATTTAATTTTCGGCACAACCTATTCGCCATAGTGATCGTGCGCGGAAAATGACTGGAAAAGACACATGACCGGAACTACTTCCTTTTACGTCCGCATATCTGGTTTCTAGAAATAACTTTAGTGAGAAGGGCCTGACCAGGAAACTCCCCTCTCTGTCCTTTATTTTCTCTTGTATATACTCATCAACGGTTCGACGGGGCTTTCAAAATCCTCGTGCCAATTTAAAATGTGCGCCCTCGGCATTTGAAATTTAACGCTGATTTTAAAATCAATGTCGAATCCAGTGACGAGAATATGAAACCTTTGCATGGGAAAGGCTTACAGACTTGCTTTGGTGATAATATTACCGATCTCGCATTAGCCCGGCGGTAAGTTGAGGTAAGAGGTGGTCAACATAAAAGCGAGGTCACATCCCGCTTCGCGCTCAACTGAACTGGAAGAAACAAAAAGAAGGCCCTACACAGGCTTATCTCGTTCAAGTACATAAATGACACGTGATTGAATCTGCAAATTAGCCGGCATTAAATACACAATATGCCAAGACAGCATGACAGTACCGGTGCTGAAATCAACGTTAGAAAGGCACATACACCTGAGGCCGAGACCCATGTTGTTCACAATGACATTTTGATAGCATTAGATAATCATCAGTCTGTCATCCTACTTCTTCTAGATTTGTCGGCAGCGTTTGACACTGTCGACCACATTATTTTACTTAATAGGCTGGCTACTAGGTTTGGTATCACTGGGTCTGTGCTTTCTTGGTTCACCTCCTATCTTAGAAATCGATACCAGTTTGTTAGTATCCGGGGAGAGAGGTCTTCACATCGCTCATTGGCATGTGGTGTGCCTCAAGGGTCCGTGTTAGGCCCCATACTCTATCTGCTCTACACTTCGCCACTTGGGGATATCGTGAGAAGGTACAACATGGGTTTTCACTGTTATGCCGATGATACTCAGTTGTACTTGTCTTTCGATTCCCAAGGTGGCGAAGTGGAGGCATCAGTAATTTCCCAAATTGAAGCCTGTGCTAATGAAATAGATAAATGGATGTGTAGTAATAAGCTTAAGCTTAACAGCGACAAATCGGAGTTGCTAGTTATTAGTTCTCGTTATCGGCCTCGTCCACTTCTGAACTCGTTACAATTAGTAGTTCCGTAGTATAGTCATCGGCGTCTGCTCGTAATCTGGGTGTAGTTTTTGACAATGGTTTAACCTTTGAGAAGCACATTAGTGCTATATGTAAATCAGCTTTTTACCATCTTAGGAGAATATCTAAAATTAGAAGTTATCTATCTGAAGAGTTTACAATAGCACTCATACATGCTTTCATAACGTGTAGGTTAGACAACGGGAACGCCCTTTTGTACGGACTGCCTAAATATCAGATCCAGAGGTTGCAGTCCGTACAGAACTGCGCTGCTCGTCTTGTTAAACGCCTATCTAAATTTTACCATGTTTCGCCTTTACTTTATGAGCTCCACTGGCTACCTGTGGAGCACCGTATTGTTTTTAAGATTTTGTTATTAGTTTTTAAGTCTCTAAATAACCTAGCTCCTATTTATATCAGTGATTTATTAAAGAAATACATCCCTAACCGTAATCTCAGGTCTTCTCATAGCTCTTTACTTGCAGTTTCCAGGTCCAATCAAAGGACCTACGGCGACAGAGCTTTCGCGGTAGCTGCCCCGCGCCTATGGAATGCTCTGCCCATCGATATGAGAAGGCCTGACATGTCAATTACAATTTTTAAGAAAAGTCTGAAGACTTACCTTTTTGGGAAAGCTTTTTTGTAAATATTCATTTTATTTTTTAATGTAAAGCGCCATAGTGCAGTTAGTGGATATGGCGCTATATAAATTTATTATTATTATTATTATTATTATTACTTTATATTCAACATAAAAAACTGGATTGAACCTTGTTTAAATAGTATAAGAAACCATGTTTACCACCATGCATATAAATTTATGAAAAAGAAATGGAGAAGTTGTAATGAAATACAAACAATGGGCCAATGATGTAACTTGGCTCCCGGAAGGACCTGGTCTGCGGTTCTTGGCCAAACTACCCCTTCTATTGTGCGCCCTGATACGGCGAAAATCATGGAGGTTGATACGTTGGCCGATTGTGTTAGAAAAGGGGTGGTGGGCAGAATTTTTATGAAAGGAAAGGCAATACCGAACGAAATGGAGCAGTGCCTCCGACGACTACCTTCTCAATGCCAAGAAAGGTAAATGGTATTTGGACAAGCTACGGAGGCATAAACGAATCAGGGATTTGCGGGGAAAAGACAATGATCAGGAGGAACGGGGCAAAAACCCTAGACAATCTCCTCAACAAGGTAAAACAGTGTCCAAAGGTTTGTGTGGTGTTAAATGTTAATTTACATACAAACTGAAAAAGACCACTATTAGCTTGGTTACTAATAACTACATTTTTCTTTTTCCATATATGATAGGTTGTACTTGGAGAAAAGAGGAAACAGCCCCCCAAAAACAAAGCTCTTCGTCAAAATAAGAAACAGAAACAAATAACTGCTTCGATTCCTCTCCGACCGGCTCGTTATCGCACAACTAAATGTAAACGTTCTGTTTGTTTGCGTTATTATTGTAACTGACATGGGAATTCTTACAAATGTATATTATTGAAAGTAAAACCAAATGTAGAACGGAACTCACTAAGAAGTAATATAAACTCCAACTGATGAATCATTGCCGGATGTGCGACCGTTGTAATATTTTTGTATGTTCTTCTTAATTTGATGCTGTGCCATGAAATGAAGATCATTCTCATGCGATGACCGGCAACTGAGTAGTGCTAAATCTAGACTCCGTATTTTAAATTTTGCATTTGATTCGTTTTGAGAGTTAGTTTATACGTGTAAGCCAAGTTTAGTCCACTGCCAACAAGTGATTTTACTTAACCCGTGAAATTGATATTAGACTAATACGCACAATTAGACCCTAATTCCATTGTTTTCTTTTGTTTCTTCTTGACTATTAGATACTGACTATTAGATACTGACTATTAATGTGTTTCACAGGTCAAGTAAAACCACTCTAAGCTTGTCAGTTTTGAGCACCACTAGAACTATGATAGGTCTGTGATTGGTCCAAATCTCGCCGTTAGATTAACAATATTTGGTGGCGTGGGGAATGGCTACATTAGCCAGACGGGAAACTGTAAATTCTAGATGTGTAGAAATGGCGAAATCAGGAATGATCTGGACCAATAACAGGCCTCCTGGTTGAATATCGCAATCACGTTTTCTCTACCAAGATTTCTTTAGTGTTGGGATTGATCCATGGGATAAAAGCGGACTGATCCATGGGATAAAAGGTGACTGATCCATGGCATAAAAGGGGGGACTGATCCATGGGATAAAAGGCGGGTTCGATCGCTTGTTCTGCCTAAATCGAACCCTTCCTCTCCCTCCCTTTTATAAAGAAAAATAAAGAAGTTGCCATGGTCCAATCGAACCGGCAGTGGTACGGTTTTATTTAGAAAGTACTGATATAGCCATCATGTAAATGCTTTAGGCATAATAAATAAAATATAAACTTCCAGTTAGGTTTATTTCAGAATAGCGATACTTCGTGTTGATAAAAATTATAATTGTTATGATAATGTTCAAACCATGATTTCGAAAGGCGGCACATTAATGACAATGGATGACGTGCAAGTAAGTATCGCTCTATCCGTTTACGTGTTTAGTGGTCCGTTTAGCAAATTAACCGAGCGTGCAGTATACGTAGGTTTCACCCCATGCAGTGAGTCAGTGCAGTCGTACCTGGCAAGAATATTGTTTTTAGGCCCATTTCAAAGGGCGAACTTTTCATGTGCCGAATTTCCTAATGGTGCTAATGAACATAGTGACATAGGACGATGAAGGAATACGAAAACTTTACAATAGCGACTTTGATCCCCTTTTACTGTCATCAGGTACAGATGCAGAGTAGATGCCAAGCGCGCTCGCCACAGGGAGGAACATGCTTGGCTCGTCTGAACACTTTTGCGCTCTCGTGCACAAGCTGCTTAGAAATTACGGGAGTTTAGAGAAATACATTGTTTTTGCTAGAGTAAACATCAGAATCTCAAGCCATGTCGCTAAAATGTTCTAATGATCTTAGTTATATTTTAGGGTTCAATACAAGGCGCAACTTTGAACATGAACGGGATACAAAGCGTGTTCTTTTAATCTCTAATCTGAACATTGCTAATTGTGGAAGTCGCTCAGTGCTGGAGGTGTTAACAGATATCTGAAGTTGCCGGCATGTCCTAAGCGCATTTCTCATCCGCTTGTTTGAACACCCCCATAAAAAGACGTGATTGCCAAGAGCAGTCGGATCGAATTACACGGTAAAGAGTCGGAAGCTCGTGTTACGAAGGGAAAACCAGGATTTATGGCCGTTTAAATGTTGTGTTACAATTGAGACGTAAGATAATTTGAAGAAAACGTTTTCATGCAGTGGACCCATAGGGGGAGCGAATAGTATCCCAGAATCATTTGCAAAATCAACTATATTATCGAAATTGTCGTGACGTCATCAGTAGCCTCGCTCTTTCGTCAGACGAAGGTCTCCATTAAAAGATGGCCGCGTTTCGTATTTCATACGACACAAAATCCTTAGCGTTTACGCATACTCGCCTTATTTACGTTCACTGTGTATCGAAACAGGATTTCAGTGTTTACCTGAAAGGTTTTTTATGTGCTTTTCTGGTGTGTAAGGAGATTCACGTCAGTTATTTGGAAAGTATGTCAGAGAGAAAGAGTCTGTTTGGTTCCAAAACTGCTTGATGACAACTGTTTAGTAGAAGATCTCTTCGAGGATGTACCGAGCCCTGCACTGATTCAGATAAATTCGAGTTGCGACATTACAGTAAGTAATCTAGTTTACAGTCGTTTAGTTTATGGGTTCTAGTCTACGTTTGAAACCATTCGTTTCGTACTTCAAGATTGCATTAAACTTAAGTTTATTTAAACTTCAGTTTGTAGATCCCAATGACACCACTCAAGAGTTAACGGGGACTGTTATTTGGGACTTCGAAATCCGACGTCAGAGCACACCAACTGTGGCCATACCTGCCTCTGTCTTTGACAGTGCGAAACCTTTTGATGCGTATTGCTATCCAGTCGATCTTGGCAAGAACTTTTGTAATTGCAGCCATTTTGCACCTGACGTGTTATGTCTTATCTCTTATATACCTGATCAGGCTCAGGAGGATTTGAATCGTCCGAACTTAGACTTAGAATCACTCGAGTTGAACGATGTAAGTCAACAGGAATCAGAACCCGAGGAAAATACATGTACTTCAGAAAAGCTGTACTCCGAAAGTTTTAACGTCACAGGGTCTTACCACGAGGAGAGGTATCAAAAGGCTTTATTAAAGTGCAGTGATGCCAGACGGAGAAAGGAATCGTTTCCTATTCGTGCAGAATTTGAACCGAACAATATATCGCTTGGCCGAAGTTCTGCGCACGCGTAATGTGAGGGCTGTGGCTAATTTTAGAAATAAAGATGGCGGTCGCGGAGTCAAACATGAGTGTGAACTTCGAGAATTTCGAATTTATTTCACTTCACGAGTATGTAGCAGACAATAGGAAGGTTTCAGGAGCAGCTTTTCCTTCCTGAAGGACACTCTTCGTGTGTTTTATTAAAAAAAAAACGTCTAGTAAGTGTGAAGCCAAAATGGTGAGAATTGCCTTCATTGGAGGAGCAGGGCATAGGGAACCTTCTACGTGGGAATTAGGCAACTCCATCACCCTTTTTGAATGCCTAATATCTGAAAATGATGTCGACATAAAGTCTTGTGCAGTACTTGGCCCAGATAAAATGAGAGGTTCGTCTATGCTTCCTCTTCAAGGCAGTGCTATTGTTGGTGGCGGTGACACCGATCATGAAACACAGGTATTATGTTTGTGGGGTGGACTAAATACTCGAACAACGTCATGCACAAACGAGCTGTTAGAGGTCAAGCTTTCCTCGAATGATAACAAAGGTAAACGAAATGTAAGAGGTTCAATAAAGAAGTCAGAGTTATAGTTGATTTGACTGCTTACACTGCAAATGCAAACACTGCTTCCTCCATGTCAAATTCAAGATTTCTACTTCAAAGTGGAGCAGTTCCTTCTCCCAGGACTGGTCATATTCTAACTAAGGTTACATATGAACTAGTGATTCTTTTTTGGGGAATCAGTTGAGAGAATAGGGATAAGGGTATTGAAGATGTGTTTAAACAGACATGCAAGGATGGGAAATTGTATGCCTTCAACCTAAAAAATAAATCCTGGTTTTGTTTAACTGGGGAGATTTCACCAAGGCATATCACTCGGCAGTTTTCAGAAACAAGACCAACACACTTTATATCCTTGGTGGAGTACAACTGTTGAGTGAAAGCACAGCCCAGTATTGCAGTATACATGACTTTACAGCAGTGCAATTTAACTTTCAGACACGTTTAATTGTATCAAGTGTTGTAAAGTTTCCAGTGGCTGAGCCACATTACTTAAGCTCACAAGCAGTTACAATTAGTGATAACATAATTCATGTATTTGGTGGCTATCGTGCTGATGTTAGCACTATTACTGGAAAACCTAATTTAAGCTCTACTATGTTTGCCTACAAGACTTACAGCATGCAACTCCTGGCCATAGTACCCACGTCACTGGTTAGCTCAGTTGGTAGAGCACGGTATAGAGTGCGGGAGGTCGGGGGTTCGAACCCGGCCGCGTCCTTGGGCAGGGACGTTTATAAGCTGTTGGCCTTGTCTCCTACTTCTAATCAGTATTTGAAGGGGACGTCAAATAACCTGTTGTACTACTCGAAAAAGAGAAGGGGATTGTCAACCGGTACAGCAGCCTGGCCATTGCACTAACCACACACTAAACATTGTAAACTGCGTGGCAGCCATTGGCGCCGTAATAGCAGTCCGAAAAATTCACTGATTGGATATGTCAGTAAAATGTGAAGCGCCATGAGACTGTGGTATAGGGCGCTATATACCTATATAAATATGGCCTATTATTATAATAAGTATTATTATTATTATTATTATAGTATGCTTCTATTGGACAGCTCAACGCTGTTAATCTGTGGTGGCACTAGAAAGGAAATTATTTTATTTACTAAGTTCAAGCCTCAAGCAGACTACTGTGACCTTGGTGTCAACTGTAAAATTAATGCGTCAGAGGTAATTTATCCTGTTCCATGGGTAAAATGTGAAGGTGCTTGCAAAATGTGGATTCACCTGGTTTGCAGTGGCCTGAAAGGAGTACCTAAGCGAAAGTACATCTGCAACAACTGTAAAAAACCTAGATAATTAAGAAGTAATAAAATTACAGTTACTTTACTGTAGTTCATGTTGCACACAGGCCAACTGAGAAGTCGTTTATACATGTACATTTCAGCCAAAAACTGTTTATTACTCGGGGCAGCTAGTGGCTGGCGCGAGTCAAGGTTTCCAAATGTTTTTTTTTTTCAAGTCGAGCTATTCAGCACGTGACAGGATCAACCAATCAAATTCGACACCGCTCGGGGCACTTCTGATATTTGTAGAGGCAAAGTTCGATAATTTCCCATCAACGGGAGCGAAGATTTGGGCAATTCTTACCCATTATTTTGCTGAAACCAAAGGTTTCTTCGACTGAAATAGCAAGATGTTCAGTTATTCTAGGGCTAACAGGACTTTTAGGGGCTTTCGATGGAAAATTCTCACATTTACAAAAGGGATGGCAGGAGAAGTGAAGGTTTTGGTCCAATAATCCGTACTGCTGCTTCTATAAAGTGCCATAGGATTGCAGTGTTGCGTTGTTGATATTGGTGACACGCTCTTCGTTGATACCCTGATCACACACTGTGAAGAGGTCAAATGAGGGATTTTGATTGTTTAAATGTTGGCTGTTTACCTACTCTCCTGAAGTACTCTTGAGACAACTGGGAAGTCTTGAAGCCAGTCTACTAAGACTTCAACTCAAGAGTCGCAAAAGCTGGAAGTGAACAGTGATTGACCCTTCAAGGGCATGTGTATAAACTACAGATAATTCAAATTATTCTTCAAGTGAGATCAAGGCTGGCTGCAGAATATCAAGTACCATTGTCAGTTTATATTGTAGTTTAATTGTTTCAGTGGTGGAAGCGGAATAATGAATCATGGCTATAAAATTCGTAGAAATAATGAAAGCACAATCCAATACAGCGAGAATTTACGATCGCAGGTTCACTCGGTTTTTACTGGATAATTCAGTAAATACTGACAAGTTGATTTGACTGTTGGGGTTGAATACGCTGCGCCAACAAAACATACCACGTTTGGTTTGATACAGTTTGGACATCACCGGACTTTGTCGATGCTCCAGAGTGTAGACTAGTGAACATTTCCCTCGGGCTTTCACTCCTTTGATAAATCGTACAAACAAAATCAGCAGGCCTGGAGAGCAAACGTCGAAGAACGTTGAAGAACGTTGAAGAACGTCTCGGCAAAGCTCTCATGACGACTCCGACGCCATCTTGGGTTAGGCGCGTAAAGACCCCTGTGAACGAAGTTGACCACATCCACGGTTGAAAATTTCTCGATGTGTTTCGCCTGGAAACGCACAGGGAGCCCAATGCAAGCAGATTAGTATGCGTTCTCCTTCGTCGAACGCAATTACCATGAGCATCAGTAGTAAATCAATTACCTGGCTCCCCTAGCACAGACTATGAATGGCACACACACATGCTACTAACAACTCAATGAACTACATGTATTCACCTATTCCTACATGTAGGTGGCCCGAGTTAAGGCCACTCAGGGCCTCTTGTTCTAGAAATAAATACTAACTTTGCTTTTATTTGGAATATTAACTTTGCTTTAACCTGGTGCAGCTTTCTAAATGTATATCTGATTTACAAGGAAAATGTTGTTGATAACTTGTTTGAATTTCCTGGAAACATTTATGGCCATACATGTATGTAATATGATTACTGTACAGTTGAATCTGACAATTACTGTGATAATTACTGGTTACATGTGGAATCCACCCAGTGTATAATCGATTTCAATAATTTCCTGAACATGCTCAATGGTCTTGTGCACATAGTTATTCCATCTTGCGTAGGGATAGTTGTTCATTAGCTGGTTTCCAAATTCAATAGCCATTGATTTGTATTGGTTCCACTCATTGGGAAATTCTAGTTTGGGACAGTTGGAACTGAAAATCTTATTCATGAATCTCAATTGGGTTAGTAAATTTGCAAGTTTTGCTTCCGTTCTTCAGATTTAAGAAGATGAAGGATATGCTCTTCATTTTTCTGTGAAAACAAAATTCTAGAATAATTTCCAGGCATCATTAAGCAAGGGTAAATTCCAATAGTCTTCTTTAAGTGCATGTTTAAATGGTTTGTTGCTTCTTCGATGTGATGCTTTATATCAGAGGTCTCATTCCACTGAGTGATACAAGCAACTTCCCTGATTAATAGTTTGTAGCAAAACTTTCCTATGTTTATTCTTGGATGAGTAGCATCTACTTTGTGTTCTGAATGCTCGATTTGTAGTACTGGGTGGGCCTTGACCCCCTGGCCAATGCAGAAGGTTGTGTTGGACTTAGTTTATCGGGATTAAAATGAAGCAGGTTAGCGATCTGTTTTGTTTCATCAAGGGTTCGACTGATTTTAAATGTACCCAGGTCATTTTTAGCAGATTCTCGTGTGGCATAGCACAGGTCGCACATGTATCGAGATCCTGCCCCTTTCAGTCCACCATCAGAACGAGCTCTTTTTTCGTCTAACATTGAGCTTACAAATTTTACTTTAAAATTTCTCCAACTGTTTCCAACTTTGACACTTAATAAGTTTTGGGATATTTGTTCACGCTCCTTTTCAATTGGTACAACACAAGTAACCATAGCTGAGGTCTGGTTCTCATCACACACAGCTTCAACCAGAGTTTTATTTGTACAAACAGATCCAGGGGCCTCCTCTTCCCAGACAGTAATCATTTCATCATCTTGTTCTATGGCGATGTTAAGAATACAAAATGAATACCTAAATGCTTTGTCTTCCAAGTATCGGTCACCCTTTTCTTTGTATTGGGAAACATCCCCAAGGCCATCTCCGTCATCTTTCACTAGCACATGAAGTACAGGTTTGTCTACAATGCCTGGAGTTTGTAACCCTTTCTCGATTTCACTTCCCAGTTCTTGAAGAGATTTTGCCATAGCATTCCTGTAGCTCCAAAGAGCTCCCACAACATTTGGAACTGGGAACTGTGGAAGTTCATCTCTGAAGCCAGACATCAAATTGATGGGTTTAGTTATACACTCATCATGGGCCATTATTATATTCATCATGGGCCATTAATATATCACCATTACTGTCTATAATATTGTATGTCTGTTTGATCAAGTGAGTAGTGGCTTGTAAATAAACTGACCTTTGTTGTTCAAAAAATCAAATTGTTTCTTGTATTGATTTTTGGTTTGCAGAATGTCAATGCGAATAGCTGGGCATTCATCTACAGATAAAATATTGTCAGTCTGCTCTTTCCACATATAGTCAACCTTCTTTGATAATTATATTTTGCCATTATCTCGTAGTGTACATGACAACATTGAAAATAAAATAGCTTCTGGTACATATCTTTCAGACTTCCATGTCTGCGATATTGTCGTGACACATCATATAATTTGAACTTCTTATAGTATCCCCCTTTTCTTTTTTACTTTCAAAAAATTGCAACTTTGCTCATGATCTGTTAAATCATTTAGTGTCAACTTTTTCTCACAGCCATTTTCAGCATACTTGTAGCACACTGTAAGCAAATCAAAAATTGTAAACATCTGTTGACGTAGTGGCGAAATATCCTCATGGTCTACGAACTGGCGACATGAAGGGCATACACCATTACATGCCAGCCAGCGCTGAATGCAATGTTCACAGTACACATGGTGGCAGCTACCAAGTATTACTGCCTCAGTTAGCACACATGCATCACCTTCAAAAGGATCATTGCCTAATGTATGGGTTTCCTCATCAATATCTTTCATTTCTCTTGGTGCAGAGGCCTCATTATTACCTGCAGTTGAAGTTGATGGAGTAGATACATGTGCAGCTGAATTGTTGAAAATGTGTCTTGCATGCACCTGCCTCTTCCCACCTCCAGCTGTAGTCTCACTGGCATTTCCACTTATAGCTGGGCTTTGGTCAGATACATAGGCCCTCTTCCTTGGACTTTTTCTCACTGAAAAGCTACAAATAGGGCAAGACCCTTCTTTCCCAAGAAGAGATTCATGAGAGAGAAAGACAGAGCATTTACCTTTGTCTCCAGGAAACTTTATTTTTCTCTCGTTTCCGCCCTTTGATTTCTTGAATCGTTAAGCTTCAAACTGCAACATCTACACAAGAAAATCGGGTCCTTTGCTGGAATATCACGGATAATATCCAGTCCATCGCCTGCTAGCAGCTCCTTTGCAAAGTCGAGAGCATGTTTTGGCTTGTGCCTGCTCGTTTCTGTGTTTAATTCGAAACCTTTCCCACATCGCCGACAAAACAAAGCCAGCGTTTCCTTGTGAAATTTGGCGTCCGCATCCTCCATGATGATAATTTTGTCGTAAAATATAAAAGTGTTCACACAAGTGCACACGGTAAAAACATGTCTTCCCTTCCTCTAGTAATATCAAAGGCCAACAGGAAAGCTCCAACACTCACCGCAAAACTCCGGCAATGGTGTTAAAAAGCTGAAAATTATATCGTTCAAAATCTGTGCAACAAACTGCGATCAAAAAAGTGCCAAAAAGTTGAAAAATTAATAAGGTACAGTGCAATAAGTATAGCCGCAGATGAACTTTTGTTCTTACGAAATCGACTTCGAGGAACCGATTAGAACTAACTGTGCATGTCCACAAGCTATCGTTCAGTCTCAGGCCTCTTCGCGCATGCATGCCATGCGATCATCCTCGATCAAGGAAGCCCACTGGCCGAGTACAACTGATAACGAGGAAACTAGAACGAGTCATTTTGCAATTTGAAATTTATAAAGTGTACCGTAGGCCGACCCCTTGCTCCTTTTTTGAACAGAAAAATCATATTCTCAATATTACAGCTACAGTCAACTCTCTCCTGCGACCACTTCCCGTAAGCGACCACCTCCCTTAAGCGACCACTTTACAAAAGAACCGCTTTTTTCTCAGTCAAATTCTGTTGTAAAAACTCTCTCGTAAGCGACTAACGCAAAAATTCTTAAGCGACCGCCACCACTTTTTAGTCTCAACACTTGACATTTTCTATTGTTTTTTGTTTCCGATAAGCGACCACCAAAGTAGATTGTACTATATTTTTAGAAAATCATTACTCAAATACCGCAAAGTTCAATTTTTAATGGCGCTGACAGGTAAGAAACTGAAAAAGATTGGAAAAACCTGAGCTAGAACTACCGTGCTTAGCTATGTTGTTATGGCGACAGCGCGATAGAGCTGTGCTAGAAGTCTGATCCGTTTAGCAAGCACTTGGGCTATCTGTGTTGCTTTTTCCCGTAAGCGACCAACTCCCGTAAGCGACCAACTCCCGTAAGCGACCACTTTGTCTGTGCAGCAAGGGTGGTCGCTTAAGAGAGAGAGTTGACTGTAGTTATTTTCATAAGAAATGCTTTGCCTAAATATAAATAATTGTCTCCGGCGAAATTGAAGAGGGATAAAGTAACCTCGAAAGAAAGCAAAAGCGTATTACAGCCATAGTGGTGATCAGGGACAATCGAAATTAATTTCCATTTCTTTCTGCTTTATAATAAGACTGGAACGATAAACACGCACGGCTTTACTTTTACACATCATTTTGCGGCTTGAATTTGATTTTTATCTTGTGTTGTTTGTGGTGTTTCGCTTATATTATTGTAACAAGATAATGACAGTTTCTTCGTTTAACACGCATGTTTCTTTTCATTCGGTTTGATTGAAAGGTGAAGTATCACTTTGCACGACTTCATATCCTGCATGAACACATCTTTCAAGTTGTGCATGCATCCCAGACAAAGTGGCATGGAAAAGCACTTAATGCCAAGATAAGAATCAAAGTTAATTATATGTACTATATGATCTCTGAATTTTCAAACTCGGGAGGTATCTTAGTTATTCTCGATTCTGAATTGTCATTGGTAATTTTGGATAACATTACTCAATAACATGACCACCATTGATAACCGGATAACGTTATTGGAGCTCTTCACCTTATCTTTCATTGGTTATAATAGCCAATAATTGCCAATAATGAATAACAGCTTTTAGTGCCAATTACTTTGAAATAGTATTTTTGGTATTTTACTTGGATATTTGCCTTGATTTCAGATGAAGTACTAGGAAGCCCGATAGAACATTCCCAAGCCTTTCGTTTCGTATATATTGTGTTTGGGTCTGGATCAACTATGAATTTGTCCCTGCCACTTGCATCACATTAGATCACATTTTATTCCACGTCATCCAAAATAACAACATCCTTCGACATGGAACAATAACTTTTATTGAAGAAAATACCAAAATAGTGCATTACGACTGTACATGCACATGGCGGTATAAAAGATATGTTTCATGCAACTATACTAGTATCTCACCGCTTCACGAGTTGTGCTTTCACGTTTAGCCCTTTGCAGGAGTCACCTCTGCATCTTAACCAAAAGATCAGGTCAGCATTTTTTAGTTCCGCTGGATTTCTTACCTCTAGACTGGCTCCAGGAATAGCATTTTCCGTGAGTACAACAGAATCCTAAGTCGCCATGTTGAAACTGTATGCCTCATTCGCCTCGCTTTCATGCTCGTTCCAGTACTCTGACCGTGAGTGTCCGTTATTAGGAATTCGGTGTATGCGTTAGGGATTTCATATATACATACATCTCAATACATTATTTTCTCTGCCCCTGTCTTTCCACTAATATTACGCCGGATTTATTACCTGGGTGGAACAACAAAGGCACCGCTCTGTATTATATATGAAGATTGCTGAAGTCCTTCGTACCGGAAGCCTGTCCGACCTGTTATCAGTAGACGACAGTGCCTCCACCTCCGTCTTAGTTTGGGTGGGGTTCTTTGAGTTTGGCTGTGCCACTTCTATTGGCCTCTGCTGTCAGAATTGTAGTCCGCCGTTAGTGATTGGCGGCTCCCAGTCTCATGAATGCGCAAGAGAGAGAGAATGCTAAGAATAATATACTATTCTAATAAAAGCGATGGCGAAGGTGCGTGAAGCTGGAGAAACAGCAAAAGTACTCAGGAGATCTATTAACATCGAAGGAAGAATGTTTCAAGCCAATTCAGTTCCCCCTGAATATCATTAACGCGTGACGAGAAAAATAAACTGAAGCGGATAAATAAAGTTCTAACAACCTCAAGTCTGAAACGAGCATTGAAGTCAGCGCTACGGTTCTAATTACTTAAAGCGTTCAGCCACCATATGGTTCTGGACGATAGGTAGTACACATTTTTAATCAATTGTTATTTTATTACCAGAAACTATGGACATCAGCGGAAAGGTACTGTAGTACGTGATGCACGGTGGTTAACTAGTACATGGGAGGCCAAGCAAAACACAATTCCTCACGTTTTTTTCCGATCCGTCTTACGGCCTGATGATGAACGTTATACGTTATACGAGACCCACGACTAACATTATATTTGTAAGCTCTCGAGTCTCAGTGTACGTTGTTCTTTTTGGCTGTCTGTGGGCTTACAGTAGAACTCGAAGGCAGTAGACATGGAAGAAACTGGTATCATAAAAAAGAAAACCAACGAGGCAGCTGAAAATGAGAAAATGCTGGTGCACCTTTGCGACGGGCATGCCATGGGCATGGTTTCCCGAAAATGAGAGCGAGGCACATGGTTTACGTATAAATTAACAGCTGTCTGTCAATTAGATGTGGGGGTGATCATGCATGACATGACAGGACGCACTGTAAAGCGCGCGAAAAGTTCTCGACAACAATCTAAGTTTGCGTCGTGGTTTGTAGGTCGAGGTCAAATGCATAACGGATATTATACTTTTTTTTATAATTACAGTACTAGTTAGATAGTTGCTGACATGAATGGGAGACAAAGACGAAAGACACGTACCGCGTTTCACGATTTTGTACGGGAATCGATCATCATCAAATGCAAATATATTTTTTTAAACAAAGAGCTGAATCATGCAGTTTACATAGAAGGAATTGGAGTTTCCAGTAAAATATTAGTAAACATTTACTTTAACTGGACTTTATTTGCTTCGAACATACTTATGCCTGTAAAATGTTATGGTTAAAAAAAGCCAGTGTTTGACTTCAACTTCAAGTTCAAGCGGCATCGCAAAAGACGCAAAGCTCGAATGAGCTGTTCACCCTACACGTATAACACGAACAACCACAACAAAATGTTGGTGGTCCGTGGGTTACTGTAAACGTGGAGAAATATAAAGCTTACTTAATGTAAACTAGTAGTATAAAGCTAATTATTTTTCTGTCTTCTAAGGTTTTTTAACTTTTAAATTTTATTCGGCTTTGGATATATCGATTATCTTTAACTAAGCGAATAGAATCTTTGTTTACATTTTTTCCTCATTAGAATAATAATACATCGAACTTCATCTGACGTACATACAAACAAACATAGTCCGATAATCACCGAAAATGTGAGATACGATAATTATATTTTGAGGAATGAGCGTTTAAAAATCTCAAAATTGCATGTCAGCAAATCTTGCCCCCAGCCCATTTTAGTTTTGAAGTCCTTTTTTCCGTAAAATATATGACATATCAACTCAAATTTTTGGTGATTACTACCGTAAGTTTAAAATTCTCTTAATAAACATACATACATTAATGAATTGCAAATATATTTAAAATTTAATCATTCTCAAAACATGTAAACAAGCTTAAGCCAGATACTATCATTATTTTGTACCCCATATTTTAATATCCATCAGATTATTCCCTACACTTTTTTCTCAGGCCACTTTTTAAAGCCACTTTATAATAATTATGTTAAACACCTATAGTAATCAATATAATTATATCTAGTAATATTATTCATTGTTGCAGTCATAAGCTTGATCTCTAACCAATTTATATATTTTAGATCGATATGTGCTTCAAGAAAAGCTATTGCAAATTGAAGAAGAAATAAAACAAAGTCAACTAAAAAAAAGAAAAAGAAACAAGTACATGTACAAGTACCAGTAGAACAAGCTGTATCTAAACCAGCAAATGCTAAACCAGCAAATGCATCAGCTAAAGAAAATCACACATCAAGAAAGCGTAAGGTATATATATACATGTAGAATTATTGTAGTAGCGTGGGGTTAAACATGTAATTTGGTCATGTGCGAGGCTTCATATATATATATATATATATAATTACTTACATGCAACTCAAATAATTTTGAGGTATAGTACACTGTATATAATATAATGTGAAGGAGGAACTGAATTCCAGAGTGAATAAAGCACTCTTACTAAGGAAAACTCATCAAGTGAAGGGCTGACAATCATTATAAATGCTGCTTATATCTTAGAGATAAGCATATATGTTAAAATTGAAATTAATTACAGGAAATTGGTAATTTAGAATTGTCCAACTCTGTATACCCATTGCAATAGGGTAGTTTCATTATTATAGCGTCATTTTACTATAACTACAAAAAGCCTTTTCAAATTCTCTTTCTCATTAAGATTTTAAAACTTCTTTGAGAATTCCAAGACCAAATGAGAGGAAGGAGAGGATTCACACGGAGTTCTGGTACTTGTAGTATGTGACGTCATCAAGCAGATGTATTGGCTACTTAACCATATATGTAATGTCAGATTGTGCTTGAAATACAATCATGTACAGTCGTGTTCTACTTGCAGACTGTACAAATGGTGTTGTTAATATTGCAGATGCCACCAACCTTCGAAGGGTGTGGGAGCCCTGGGAGCCCCGGGAGCCCCGGGAGAGCAACATACAGTTCAAATGAGGTGAATGTCGAGGTTTTGTACGATGTTCATTGTATTCCAGAAATGCCAGCTACTACATGCACATTCATGCCACTTCAAGATAGGGGCCACCGGCAACAACAACTACCCCTTTTACATCGTCATGCGAATCAACAAGCCCTGTTAATTCAACTGTCACTGCCGAGACCCATTCACATCCACCACTAATTTTGCCACCCATTGTATCATGTGCTCCACCAATGCAGTCATCTCACAAATCATCTTTTACACAGCTATTAAATTAGCAACATGACATTTTCACGTCCTACACCTGATGTTGTTTACTCCACACCCAGCCCTATGTGTACCTCTATACCAACATGTCATCCCATTTTCCCTGTTTTACCATCTTTAATGTCCACATGTATAATCACTCACGGATCCATCCTTCCCTCCCTTCCCTTCCTTCCCTTCCTCCTCTCTCTCTTCCCTCCCATATACTTACACTTACCTTTCATTCAGATGTAATACCATGTACTGAACTCAGAGGGATTTGAACTCATCAGCTCTGCCTTGACACACCCAGTTTTCCACTGACTTAACACACTGCGCCACACAAGCGCTTGTTGATTTGGAAGCAACATTTTATTATATAAGTAACCAGAACCTCTCGGGTCAACAAGTCAACACTTACATGAAGTAGTAACCCACATGGAATATGTCATGAAACTCCAATTTGTTTTTTGCTTTAGTTTGCTTCAAACAATCAATAATCATGTGAACTAATCCAAATCCTACCCCCACACTAAAAAAAACCTAAGGTTCCGTCAACAATGTGTACTCGCTAATTTGTTTGAGTCAAATTAAACTAGTTCGTTTTGACCGGGTCAAATTGACCTAGTTGACTGGATCAAATTGAACTAGTTTGTTTTGACCCATGGTCAAATTGAACTGAATGGTCAATTTCAACTACAACATATACATTGTCATGGAATTCTATGGTACAGAACATATCCATCAAAATTCTGCACTGATTTAAGTAATTACAAACTTTACTGTCAATTAATTTTCAGAATATTTACAAGGATAGCTATAATCCCTTTTATGAGCCGAGATGAAGAAGCAGAAAGCCTTTCGGCCAGGCTTTTAGCAGAAGAATCGTTGACCAAGGCCAAGAAGGAGGCCTCAAAGAGTGTTGGAGTCATCCTTCAGTTGAAGGATCCTTCAGTTGAAGGATGATTTCACAGATATGCACAAGGATGCACTTTTTAACAACATAGATGAAATGGTGTCAAAGCTTGAGGTGGATCCTCCTAAGATGTTGTAATTTAGTCCTTGGGCCTGCATGGTAGAAATTAATTTGTAAAAAAGTAATTATTATAAAATAATGTTGTTACAATACTGTACGTTAATTTGTTATTCAGTGTTTTTCACAGAATGATGTACAAATTGTACATGTAGCAGCCGGTTTTGTCATTTAATCAGTTTTGAAACCTAAACCTAACCTCTTCTCAAATGAATATTTATTTATAATTTTAATTAACATTTCTTACATGCATGTAGATCTTGTCAAGATGCAAGCTGAATTACAATTTCAATACACTTTACAAAGACTGGTTGGAAAGTGTCTTAATGCCCATTTATCGGTCTGTCTGTATGGTCTCAGACCAATATATGCCAGCAAATGTATCATCAGCATTCAATGCCAGCAAGGATGAGATGTTGCATTTGACTGATATGTTGATGCAAAAGGCAGCGGTTGAGCCACTCGAGGTATGCCAAAGTCTCCGGAGCGCCTGTCAGTGGCTGCACACATCATATTGTCGCTCCGTTGATCATATATTTTTAGCCATTTTAACTCATTTAATTCGTTCCTAGACCTGCATAACCGCTTTCATTTATCTTCTGGAAGTTATGGTTACCACTATTTACTTGAGAGCCGCTCTGTCAGGGATTATAAACTCGATGCGAGCTGTTCCAAGAATCGATTACAAGATTTGGCAGTCGTTAAGAGAATGTGGCATCGCAAAATCTACTCGCCGTGGTTGTAGAGCAGGAGCTCTCAAGCAGAGACCTATTACATCTGTTACTGGCTTTGGAAGGTACAGCTTTTCACCAAACCCGGAGCCTGGCTGTGCCATGGACAATGTTCTGCTGTGTTCGAAGCTTCAAACAGACGCCATTACTAAAATCAACGAACTGCGACGAAGTCATGTTCACAGGAGTGCATCCATGAATAATTACAATCTCATTTCGATCAAATGCCAACCAAGCTCAGCGACCCTCAATAGAGCTAAATCCATGGAATTCTCTGTCCTGAACACAAGATCCATCCGGAATAAATCTTTACTCGTTAAAGATTTGATTGTCGATCGTGACATAGACATTCTAGCACTAACTGAAACTTGGTTAAGCTCTAGTGACTTTGATAAACAAATCATACGTGACATTTGTCCTACGGGGTACGAGTTTTATAGTGTGCCTAGAGGGCGCCGAGGCGGCGGCGTAGCGTTGGTCTACAAAAATCTCTTGAGGTTTCAAAAACAATCTTGTATTAAAACCAAATTCAAATCGTTTGAATTCACAGATCTTCTTATGAGGCATTCGTCCTCTAGTCTGCGTGTCGTCATTGTATATCGTCCACCGCCCTCTAAGTCTAACAACAGCTCTCTCCTTTTATTCTTCGAAGAATTCCCAAGACTTCTGGAAGACCTTGTTACTGCTTCAGGCGCACTGTTGATGGCTGGAGACTTCAACTTTCACGTTGAGGACGACTGTGATTCTGCTGCCTCGCGATTTCTCAACCTGCTAGAGGCTTTTAACCTCAAACAGCACATCTCAGAACCGACACACAAGAGCGGTCACACACTTGACCTGATCATTACTAGGGCTGAAGAGGATGTGGCTAGAAATTTCAAAGTATATGATCCTGTAATTTCCGATCATTTAGCCGTTTGCTGTACGCTGTCTATTCCAAAGAAGGCTTTTGAGAGAAAGGAGCTCTCCTATCGCAAGATCAAGTCGATTGATATGGGACAACTGCGCGAGGATATCAAGAACTCTTGCCTAGCAGATCCTGATAGTGTGAGTGGTGATCTGGACACTCTCACTCGCAGGTATAACACGGTTCTGTCCGAACTACTGGATAAACATGCGCCGCTAAAGAAGCGCACCATTACACTACGTCCAGCTGCTCCTTGGTACACTGATGTGATCAGAGACGAAAAACAAAAGCGACGGAAACTCGAGCGCCGTTGGCGGGCATCTGGACTCACTGTGCACCGTGAACTGTATGTCGATCAGTGTAATCTGGTCAATAAATATATATTTGATGCTAAGATGGGCTATTACTCTGCGGTTATTGAGGAAAATCATTCTGATCCCAGGAGTCTATTTTCAAATTTTGATAAGTTGCTTCATCGAAAGGCTGAAAATAAATTACCTCATTCTGACGACAACGAATCCCTAGCAAATGCATTTGCTGACTTTTTCAATTAACAAGATTTCAGCTATACGGGAGGAGCTGCAGCTAGAAAAGAACACTGTGGACGATCAATTTCCTGAGCCTTCTCCCTACTATGGTATCAAGCTCTGCGAGTTTGAGCCTGTCACAACTGAAGAACTGTCCAAGCTCATCAAAGCTTCAGGTCGTAAGTCCTGTGCCCTTGATCCAATTCCTGCATCGGTCTTAATGGGCTGCTTGGACCTGCTGTTACCGTTTGTTAACAAAATTGTGAATTTTTCACTAGAACATGGTGTGATGACTGGGGACATGAAGGAAGCTTTGCTTAAACCGCTCTTCAAAAAGGCATCACTGGACTACGAGCTTTTTAAGAACTACAGACCAGTTTCAAACTTGATGTTTCTCTCCAAGTCTTGCGAGAAAATTGTCGCATCTCAGCTCAACAACCATCTGTGTGACAACAATCTTCAAGAATTGTTCCAGAGTGCATACAAGACCGGCCACAGTACTGAGTCTGCGCTCATCAGAGTGCAGAACGATGTCCTGCGCGCCATAGATGATGACAGATGTGTCATTCTGCTGTTGCTTGATCTTTCAGCAGCCTTTGACACGGTAGACCACGGAATACTTCTTTCAAGACTGTCTAACTGCTACGGGATTGAAGGCACTGTACATAAATGGTTCAAGTCATATCTCTGCGATCGGAAGCAGTTCGTAGTTATTGAGAATGCAAAATCTTCCAGCCGCCCATTGACCTGCGGCGTACCACAAGGATCTGTTCTTGGGCCGATCCTATATCTGTTGTATACCACGCCTCTAGGTAATATAATGCGTCGTCATGGCATCTCATATCATATGTATGCTGACGACATGCAGATTTACCTGACGTTCAAGTCATCTGTGTTGGGAGATATGGAACTGTCCCGTGAACGAGTTGAAGCCTGCGTATGCGATATCGATCGGTGGATGCTGTATAACAACTTGAAGATGAACAACGATAAGACGGAGCTTCTGATTCTGCACTCAAGACATCGCCCACAGCCATCGTTGGAATCTGACTGTCGGACACTCGCCAGTTTCTCCAACTCCATCTGCGCGGAACATCGGGGTTTTGTTCGATAGCACAATGAACTTTGAGAAGCATATCAGTGAAATCTGCAAGTCTGCCTTCTTCCACATTAGGAACATTTCCCAAGTTCGCAGATATCTTAGTATTGAATCTACAAAGACCCTCGTTAACGCATTTGTTACGTCTCGAATTGATAGTTGTAATTCTTTATTGTATGGCCTGCCTAGCTACTTATCCCAGCGTTTACAGTATGCTCTTAACTCGGCTGCGAGGCTCATATCCTTGTCGCGCAAGGCTGATCATATCACGCCTTTGCTCATAGAATTGCACTGGCTTCCAGTGGAACAGCGCATAAATTTTAAGATTTTGTTGTTTACCTATAAGATAGTTAACGGTCTAGCACCAATGTACCTAAGTGAACTGCTTGTACCTTATGTTCCAAAGAGAGCTCTTAGATCTGCTGACAAGTTGCTTTTTTGCCAGCCATCATATCATGCCAAATCGTATGGGTCCAGAGCGTTCTCAGTTTGCGCTCCTTATATGTGGAACAAATTACCTATGGACATTAAGTGTAGTCCTAGTGTTGTAATTTTTAAGCAGAAACTCAAGACACATCTTTTTAAATTAGTATATTATTAACTTTTTACTGTTCATATAAGTTCCGATATTTCTATTATATATAGTTAGCATTTATTATCGTTATTTATACTTTAACTTAGGTTTTTAGATTTGAATTGTATATACATGTATATGTAAAGCGCATTTGGGCATTTCTGGAGAGTGCGCTATAGCAAATAATAAAGTATTATTATTATTATTATTGATGTTCAAGTTATCATGTTACACAGTCTATAAAATAATGTTAAAGTGCTAAGCTGTCTGAGATTGTATCAAAGTGTATCAAACATGCATCTAACGTCACATGAAAAATAACTAGAAGTGTATAAACAAAGAAAGTCAAGGTTATAACAAATTTATTTTCAATTAATTAGCATAGGGTTAGGGGTTAGAGTCCTTTAAATGATGCCATTTCAAGGATTTGTAATGATTTTTTAAAGCAAGATATATATATATATATATATATATATTACAACCATAAATTGCCCAAAAAAGTTGGATGAGATTTTAAATACACTTTACTACTCCCAAATCAATTATTTCTGGCTAGGGGTTATCAATATTATTGACACTGTATGTTGCACTGCCCTGATTATTACCATATAATTATATTACACACACAAGTATACTGATAAGTTGTAGAAAGTCATTCAGATCACAATATTGATTCTCTGGTACAGTGTCGATCCCCAAAAAAGTATACAACTTTTACAGGAGAAATATATATATACATGTATACAGTATTGGGTTCATGTGTACTGTACGCAATGTTGGCCGACACGTCGGTCGATTTTTCCCTCCTGCTGTTTATCTCAGTCAGCTGATAGTGGGTTGGTGGTATATTGGTAAGGGGTCTGTCATATATCAGTGCTGGGTATCAGTGAAATGCTAAGTTATTGAACTGATTTGAGTTTTCAATCAAATTAAAATGACTCCTTTGGAAATCATTTATCTGGAACGTTTACTGTATTTAATCAGTAATATTATTCATGATCAGTTTAAGTAGGAATATTCCTTTCTGTTGCAGTATAAAATCCTTAATTTATACTATTAAATCTCTTTTGGCGACTCATGAAATCTGGTCAAATGCAACATTTTATATCTTTGTGTTTTTAGTGTCTTTTATACGTGAAAGGCTTGTTAAAACACATATGGAGGGTCTTGATTGTTAAGCTATACAAAGTTTAAATACATGTCTGCTAATTAAATAATGGTGGATCAGCTATTACTAGCATACATTTCATAACTTAATTGTATCCTGAAATCTGATGTGATCTACATTGTACATGTATCTGCTGATAAGATTTTTCAGTACGAATAAAGTTTAATTTTGTAATTTATCATATTTAGAGCTTTTGCCTTTTTTATAAATACTAGGCTAAGAAATTCCTCGTGATAAGACAAAACCCACGTGGCTGTCTGTGCCAGGAAGTGATAGCCTTCAACGTTCCAGCAGCTGCTAGCTTTATTGGTGCCATAGGGAAGGAAGCAGCATGGAGAAAATGGATAAAAGCTAGTGGCAATGGGTGCAATGACAAGAAACTGAATTTCCTAAGTGGAAAACAGCTTTCCTGCTCCCATGTGAGGAGGTCTAAATTGAGTGCAGGACTGCTATGTGATTTAGACAAAGGTAAGATATATCTATACATATTACAATTGATGTTCCTCAATCCATTTTCTCTCTGAATATACTGGAACAGTACTTGACAATCATTATACTCTATCTTTATCCTTTATCAGTGAATGTAGCACCTCGATCCGTAGATGCAGCAAATGTGGAGGATGGCCAAGGTAATATTAACATTATTATTGTAACACTAGATCAAATAAGTCATGGTAAAAATTGTGTCACCCTAGCTATTGGTACAAATGTTCCTCCATTTTCTCTCTGAGTATACTGGAACAGTACATGACAATCAATATACTCTATCTTTTCTTTATCCTTTATCAGTGAATGTAGCACCTCGATCCGTAGATGCAGCAAATGTGGAGGATGGCCAAGGTAATATTAATATAATTATTAAATCCCATTATATGATAAGAAAATAATTATATCTGG
The DNA here is from genome assembly GCA_030867875.1 of Actinernus sp. WN-2022. Taxonomy (NCBI): domain Eukaryota; kingdom Metazoa; phylum Cnidaria; class Anthozoa; order Actiniaria; family Actinernidae; genus Actinernus; species Actinernus sp. WN-2022. Next base: position 39,336,049 of record JAOWCC010001501.1, read on the forward strand.
GTCTGGTTGTTGGAAGCAAGGGTAAGGTGCTACTCTATGATTAAATTGCTAATTCAAGGTTAAATTGTGCAGATTACAATGATGGATAACTAGTTCCTGTGTAATGATAATACTACTATTGTATTCATGTTTCAGGAATTGAGACTTCACATAAAAATAAAGGTACCTATCAGTGGAGCTTGTTTCATGTACCTATTTGAATAATAATGCAAATGGTGTTCACCAGATTTCATATGAGAAAGACAATATCATAACTATAGTATTGTTACAATTCCATCTGTGATTTAGCCAGGTCCTGACTTATACATTTAGATCATCACTATATGGCCTTGGTAAAATTGAGCATATATATCCTCTAATAATTCTCATTTTACATTGTATCGTATTGTATTGTCAATTACTCATTCACGTTCTCTGATTGGCTGCAAGTATTGAGTCGCTCATGGTCATATGACATCCACTTTATACAAGAAAATCAGTAATTACCTGTTAGCAATATCACATGTACATGTTTATGTACATATGAACCGACTTGCATTTTGAATAAAAAGCTGTATCTCTTGCTGTTGTCTAGCTTTTCTATTTGTATATGTTTTGTTAAAAACAACTTACTGTGAGAAAGTAGAAAAATAAATTATCATATTTTATTGGCTGCTTACGATGTTTGATGTTTTCCCTTCAACTTGTTATCCATCAGGAAGAAAACGAGGTGTTTCCAAGAGGTTGAAAGATTCTTGGAATAAAGGCCAATATGTTGAAGGTAATAACATATAGTGGATGAAAGGTTATAATTATCAACTTTAAATGGGGATTGCATGTAACAGACTACAGTGATGGATAACTTAATAAGCTTTGGTTGTATATAGTAAGAGCTCCCATAAAATTCTATAACAGCATTATTTTGAATTACTTAAGACTGCGAAAAGACGTTGCAGTATTTGGGACATGTCATACAGTTTTCACGTTTCCAAGGCTTATACAATACAAGACGTTCAATGCTACAATAGGGTACGTTTACGTAGGAATATTGTCACAAACTAGCTGGTCCGGATGAGGGGAAAAACATGGTCACCAAACAATAGGAGGGCTAAGGAGTGTAAAGGAGGGCTGAGGAGTGTAACGGAGGGCTAAGGAGTGCAAAGGAGGGCTAAGGAGCGATAAGGAGGGACTTAGGCTACTAAGGAGATGGTTTCGAGACACTATGTGTCGGGACATTATGTGCAGCTACATGAAGTACTTGCCCAAGAAAGCGAAGCTGTCTTTTCACACGCTTTGACCACGTGACCTTGAACACAAAGACAAAGAAGTCAGCTCAGCTATTCAGGTCCAGCTCTTTCCGGTCACGTCAACTATGTAACCAATCCGTGTTGTGACTCCCATCATGTGACCACAGCAAAGACCATTTGCGCGCCATTTCAAACTTGTTAGTTCGACGCTTTAGGTTTTCAGCTCTATAATAATTTTCAATATCGTTAGTATTTCTCTATATTTCAAGCGCTTCGCCCAAAATGTTGTGGGCAGTTGTTGTTCAGTGGGTTGGAGAGGATAGTGTTAGTGTAGTCAGCGAGAAGGAGACGATCTTAGAAGAAGTGGAATCGCTGGTCGAGTTGGTAGATGCCACGGTGTCGGTTATCACAAAAAAACGAGAAAGGAAAGGCAAAGATTTTCAAAGCAGTTGTGCTGAAAGTGTTTGGTAAGTACTTGACCCGATAAAATACAATAATACCTAATGGATACATTATTTTTTTAATATAGCTTCTGTTTTACCTTAAGCCGTGTTTAGCTTTAATGCCCCATAATTTAAGGCCATCAAATCTCATTTTTCTATGGCTTCATCTCTGGGTCAATTTCTAAGAACCCTTAACTTGTTCATATTCAAATATTTCGTGATATTATGGTCATTCCTGAAACTGTTCCAGGACCCTTAAGTATTCTGTGATAGTAATAACTACTATGTTGGTCCAATATGCATGTCTCAGTCTTTAATAGGCATCTTAACTTTAAATTATTCAGCTTTTCAATTAGTTTCCTTCGCACCCGTGCTTGGATTGTTTGTCTGATTCATTGACGCCAATCTTGCATTTCAGTGAAATTATAAACTTCAAGCAGGTAAATGATGATTACTTTAATTTATTAAATACAGGAACGAGATCTAAAGCTCTAGACTATGAGAAGAGCATATTAGGAAAGTCATCAGAGTCGCCAGGTACGTCTGTTGAGGTTAATTAAAAAAGCTCATATCTCGTTTTGTAAAACCCAAAAATAATTGCTGAGTTTTGTTAAAAGGTAATTCATAAGTGACACTACAGTTTATTGGGCTTTATATATTAATGATTGGTTGAAAATTATCTTGGCATCAGGATCCAAGCAATAATGTGCTCATCAAGACTTTTCTTTTAAAACTTATCAAATAATTAAAACATGGAATATGTTTTTCTATGTTCTCTACTCTGACGAAACACTCCTAAAGTTGTAGAACATGAGAAAAGCTTGATAAAGAACTTCTACAGATGGTTAGTGTAATAGTGATCAATTTTCAAGCTTTTCTCGTGTTCTAATTTAGGTTTTGTCAGACTACACAACATAGAATTAACCATCTTCTCCTATTTGTTAAATGGATGGCATAAATAGGATGGAAATGCTTGATTATGACAAACTTGAATGCAAAGCCACTAATGGATACTAATAGTTCTTTATTATTTATATAAATATATACATATAGATACAGATGAACAGCCACTACACAAGCGCAAGAGGAAGCCATCAAAGAAAATCCTTGATGCTGCAAATTCAAAAGGTGTTTGTTATTAGGATTATACTAAACTGCAAATTAGCCAAACCATGGAGGACAAACTATATTTTTTTCACATTTAATCCCATCATAAAGTTTTTAAGTTAAGCTGGACAACTAAAAATATTAAGCCAGTTTTATTGTGCCATACATTTTAATCTACAACTACATGGTTTCATTCTCGTTCCCAGTGCCTCCTCAACTAACTTTGTTAGTTATGCCCTTTTTGCACACAGCCCTTTAATTCAAAAACCACTTTATACAAACAAAAACAGAATGGAAATTCCAGGAAAATTTGTCATAAAATTAGTTGTTTAACTCGCTTTTGGCAGGTAATCTTCAGAAATGAACAAAAATACTAAAAAAAACTGGTAAATAGGTAATTTACTTAGCAATTAAGCTTTGACCTACCTTGGGCTAGCTCCCTAGACTTTCGGGCTTAACTAAACCCAGGCCACAGCTTGCTAGAGGGGCAAGCTGCTTTTTTGATTTTCATCACACCCTGTAAGTATCTGATGATCATCATCACAGTTGCTGCCAATAATCACTGGTAGATCAGGCTCCTAAATGCCAGCCCTGACATGAGATGGATTTCAATCCCCAGAAGAATAAATTTCTGTTCTCCAGTTCACTGCTACATGTACATTTAATTTACATTTTGGTGAAACCATTAATGGATCATACTCCTTGACATTCCAGCTTGACAAGTTATTTGGTTTAATGTTCGTATAGCGTATTATCATTACGTAAATACAGTGGAACCTCTCTGCGAGACCACCTCTCGTAGGCGACCACTTCTCTTAAGCAACCACTTACCAAAAGCCCATTTTGTCTCGCAGCCGTCAAATCACTGCATTTAATACCTCTCATAATACCTCCTAACCCTAACCACCTCTCGTAAGCAACCACTTTTCCAGGTCCCGAGGGTGGTCGCTTACGGGAGGTTCAACTGTATTCATTTTCGACCAAAAGATAAGGAGAAGCAGCAAACTGTCAATGGGGTATTAAAATTTGTATACCAATTAAATACATTTGTACCTTGTTATATTCTACATGTATTCTAACAGGATACTGTTTTTTTTTTAGATGACAGTGAGGAAGATGCAGCATCAAAGCAGACAAGCGGCAAAAAAAAAGAAAATAAATGAAAGTGAGACAAATACATGTACAAACAAGGTTAGTTACATAATCTTGCATTTTGCTTACTAATAATGGAAAGTCCCCATGAAGTGAAATCTTACAAACTAGATTTCCCTTGTGTTTAACTTGGTGCATGTATTTGGATAATTCAGGCTCCTTAAATGCCTTGATATAAGTCATTTTAATTATCATCTATCCTATTTTTGCTCTTTTGTTAGCTACAAGAACAAGTTCAAAATGAACGCATAAGTTCAATATTGACTGGCAGGAGATCGAAGGGGTTCATAAACAGCAATGAGCCCAGTAGCAGCTGCCAGATGTACATCACTGGAAATGAAACCAACAACAGCCAAGAAGTACACACACAGAACACGCACTCACAAATGCAAACACAAAGCTGCTTTCAACATTCAGCTCTGGATGAACAATCAGTAGACACACTCATAGTGACACCACCATCTAACAGGCCACAAGCATATTCACTCCCACATGCACAAAAACCACAGCAAACCACAGCACCAGTACAAACAAACAACACAAATACACTACCTAGCAGACATTCACGCTCATATGCACCACAGCAAACACCACCACCAGTACAAACAAACACACTGCCAACTAGTTCCCACACAAGACATTCACCAGTACTCATACCAACACCTAATAGAACACATGCACATGAAACAAAGCAAACACCCGAACCACTTCATGTAGACCCACCACACCAGTACAGACAGACACTGCAAGCACACCACTTACATATAGGAGTAGGAGTATAACTCCTCCAATGCACAATGTCCAACATTTAGATCACATCAATGAAGTACATGCCCACAACTCAGAGCTCACACCACTATATCCATCCACCACAATAGGCAGACAACAGCCACAGTTTTTGTCAATGTTAGAAGATGATGATTACCCCACTATCATATACACACACTAGCCCATCCACAACATCACACACCATATACACCAGTGCAGTCATACAATGTACAAACTGGCAGCTGCAGCGACAAAGGTGACTGGAACTCCTTCACAACACACTTCACCTCTGAATTTGAAAAACTTAAAGCAGAGGTGGATTCTCTGAAGACTGAGATGAAAAACCTCAAAAGAATCATCAGAGATACTAAGGTACAATAATTGTAAATGCATCTATAATTGAAGCTGGGCTGTGTGCAACATTAGGGTGTATTTAGTCACTCACATTCTTCAAATTCTTAATGTTTTCTAAGGGAGAATTTAGAATAATGACCATGCTCTAATGTTGCAGTCCCCTTCAATTTATACATTGTAAGAAAAGTTAAAGTTGTTTTTTAACTTAGTTGTTGTTAATGTCAATGGTACAGAAATTGAGCCTGAAGTGAGCTTAAAATTTAAGGCCCTTTGCCATTTAATTTCCTTAATGGCAGCAGGACAACTTTAAATGATTAACAGTTTAGTGGGACAGTTTTACCCTTCTCATATTTTTTTAACTGACAAATGTGTTTTTAAAGCGGGAATGGTGCAGCCTCAAGCTCGTTCCCTGCAGCTGTCAATCACATGTCAGTGCATTTGCGAAATCAGATGCTGATTGGTTGAGAGGAGTGGTGATTCAGAGTGGAATAATACCACTGCAGGCTAATTTATTGCACACTATTTATAACTTAGCGAAATATCAACAGGAGTACTAAATCTTGAAGTCATTCATCAGACTATGTGATTCAAGAAAAATCACATGCCTGACTTATTAATTCCACGTTAAAATGGACTCGAAAAACCAATAAATTTGCCCTTGTCACTTTGCAACTCGGGTGATATCAGTTTTCTCATGCAATTTAACATGGAATCCTCATCAGCCATGTGATTTTCCAATAAAGTCTAATGTTGTGTTGATCATTATACATTGTGAGGGGGTAAGCTATTTAGTTGCCACTGCAATAGCATTTTGGTTGCGTCACTCGGTTAATTCAAGTCACAATTTTGAATCCTGCAGCTTAATAAATGCCAGTGACTATTAGTGAATCTTTGGTTAAAATTATTTTCTCAAATAAAAGGTGACATTTGGTAAGATTAATGTATTGACTAAATAATAATTGTTTTTTTAAATAATTTATTTGCAGGCAAACAGAGGAGAATGTGAGAAGAATCCAGAAGAAGGCACCTTGGTATGTGATGTACAATTAAACTGACCCCTATAAATTTCGGGGAATCCCCCTGACTTTTGCTTATGGAGAACCAGTGACGCAGAAGTCCACAGCAGTCGAGTGTGCATTGTCCTTGTTTGGGAGGTCTGATTGTATAGGAGGTAATTGCTGGTACATGTATATATGATTTGAAGCTCGAGGATATATTATGTATGTATGTGACTTATATATAATTGCCATGTATTATAACCATGGATGCAGTCTTCAGGGCTCATTGATCCTTACCTTAAAAATTATAATTAGCTGAATTAACTTGTCTAAGAATTATCTGAATGCCACCGTTTGGTAATATCCCTTGCATTATAGAGCATGCAGTTTTCAATAATTATCGATTAAAATTGTAAAACCAAAACTATAGAGCCAATCAAATCAATTTTCAAGCTGTTCTCGTGTTCTAATTTAGGTTTTGTCAGACTACACAGCATAGAATTAACCATCTTCTCCTATTTGTTAAATGGATGGCATAAATAGGATGGAAATGCTTGATTATGACAAACTTGAATGCAAAGCACTAATGGATACTAATAGTTCTTTATTATTTATATAAATATATACATATAGATACAGATGAACAGCCACTAAACAAGCGCAAGAGGAAGCCGTCAAAGAAAATCCTTGATGCTGCAAATTCAAAAGGTGTTTGTTATTAGGATTATACTAAACTGCAAATTAGCCAAACCATGGAGGACAATCACATTTAATGCCATCATTAAGTTTTTAAGTTAAGCTGGACAACTAAAAATATTGAGCCAGTTTTCTTGTGCCATACATTTTTATCTACAACTACATGGTTTCATTCTCGTTCCCAGTGCCTCCTCAACCAACTAAAAATCGGAGGCTCTGGTAAGACACAAAGCAGATGTCCTAGATTCTAGGACATTGAAACTGTGCATGCCAGTAGGAAATGTTACTTTCGGTCATTACAGTGCAATTGAAGAGCTGTGTGCAAAAAGGGCGTAAGTGACTCTTGATCACATTCTAAATTCTCCTTCAATTTCTTTGTTTGCTAAGGAAGAACTTAGAATGCGATCAAGAATCAGTTATGCCCTTTTTGCACACAGCCCTTCAATTCAAAAACCACTTTATACAAACAAAAACAGAATGGAAATTCCAGGAAAATTTGTCATAAAATGAGTTGTTTAACTCGCTTTTGGCAGGTAAACTTCAGAAATAATAGGTAATTTACTTAGCAATTAAGCTTTGACCTACCTTGGGCTAGCTCCCTAGACTTTCGGGCTTAACTAAACCCAGGCCACAGCTTGCTAGAGGGGCAAGCTGCTTTTTTGATTTTCATCACACCCTGTAAGTATCTGATGATCATCATCACAGTTGCTGCCAATAATCACTGGTAGATCAGGCTCCAAAATGCCAGCCCTGACATGAGATGGATTTCAATCCCCAGAAGAATAAATTTCTGTTCTCCAGTTCACTGCTACATGTACATTTAATTTACATTTTGGTGAAACCATTAATGGATCATACTCCTTGACATTCCAGCTTGACAAGTTATTTGGTTTAATGTTTGTATAGTGTATGATCATTACGTAAATACAGTGGAACCTCTCTGCGAGACCACCTCTCGTAGGCGACCACCTCTCTTAAGCAACCACTTACCAAAAGACCATTTTGTCTCGCAGCCGTCAAATCACTGCATTTAATACCTCTCGTAATACCTCCTAGCCCTAACCACCTCTCGTAAGCAACCACTTTTCCAGGTCCCGAGGGTGGTCGCTTACGGGAGGTTCAACTGTATTCATTTTCGACCAAAAGATAAGGAGAAGCAGCAAACTGTCAATGGGGTATTAAAATTTGTATACCAATTAAATACATTTGTACCTTGTTATATTCTACATGTATTCTAACAGGATACTTTTTTTTTAGATGACAGTGAGGAAGATGCAGCATCAAAGCAGGCAAGAGGCAAAACAAAGAAAATAAATGAAAGTGAGACAAATACAAACAAGGTTAGTTACATAATCTTGCATTTTGCTTACTAATAATGGGAAGTCCCCATGAAGTGAAATCTTACAAACTAGATTTCCCTTGTGCTTAACTTGGTGCATGTATTTGGATAAGTCAGGTTCCTTAAATGCCATTTTAATTGTCATCTATCCTATTTTTGCTCTTTTATTAGCTACGAGAACAAGTTCAAAATGAACGCATAAGTTCAATATTGACTGGCAGGAGATCGAAGGGGTTCATAAACAGCAATGAGCCCAGTAGCAGCTGCCAGATGTACATCACTGGAAATGAAACCAACAACAGCCAAGAAGTACACACACAGAACACGCACTCACAAATGCAAACACAAAGCTGCTTTCAACATTCAGCTCTGGATGAACAATCAGTAGACACACTCATAGTGACACCACCATCTAACAGGCCACAAGCATATTCACTCCCACATGCACAAAAACCACAGCAAACAACAGCACCAGTACAAACAAACAACACAAATACACTACCTAGCAGACATTCACGCTCATATGCACCACAGCAAACACCACCACCAGTACAAACAAACACACTGCCAACTAGTTCCCACACAAGACATTCACCAGTACTCATACCAACACCTAATAGAACACATGCACATGAAACACAGCAAACACCCGAACCACTTCATGTTAGACCCACCACACCAGTACAAGCAGACACTGCAAACACACCACTTACATATAGGAGTAGGAGGAAACTCCTCCAATGCACAATGTCCAACATTTAGATCACATCAATGAAGCACATGCCCACAACTCAGAGCTCACACCACTATATCCATCCACCACAATAGGCAGACAACAGCCACAGTTTTTGTCAATGTTAGAAGATGATGATTACCCACTATCATATACACACACTAGCCCATCCACAACATCACACACCATATACACCAGTGCAGTCATACAATGTACAAACTGGCAGCTGCAGCGACAGAGGTGACTGGAACTCCTTCACAACACACTTCACCTCTGAATTTGAAAAACTTAAAGCAGAGGTGGATTCTCTGAAGACTGAGGTGAAAAACCTCAAAAGAATCATCAGAGATACTAAGGTACAATAATTGTAAATGCATCTATAATTGAAGCTGGGCTGTGTGCAACATTAGGGTGTATTTAGTCACTCACATTCTTCAAATTCTTAATGTTTTCTAAGGGAGAATTTAGAATAATGACCATGCTCTAACGTTGCAGTCCCCTTCAATTTATACATTGTAAGAAAAGTTAAAGTTGTTTTTTTAACTTAGTTGTTGTTAATGTCAATGGTACAGAAATTGAGCCTGAAGTGAGCTTAAAATTTAAGGCCCTTTGCCATTTAATTTCCTTAATGGAAGCAGGACAACTTTAAATGATTAACAGTTTAGTGGGACAGTTTTACCCTTATCATATCTTTTTAAGTGACAAATGTGTTTTTAAAGCGGGAATGGTGCAGCCTCAAGCTCGTTCCCTGCAGCTGTCAATCACATGTCAGTGCATTTGCAAAATCAGATGCTGATTGGTTGAGAGGAGTGGTGATTCAGGGTGGAATAATACCACTGCAGGCTAATTTATTGCACACTATTTATAACTTAGCGAAATATCAACAGGAGTACTAAATCTTGAAGTCATTCATCAGACTATGTGATTCAAGAAAAATCACATGCCTGACTTATTAATTCCACGTTAAAATGGACTCGAAAAACCAATAAATTTGCCCTTGTCACTTTGCAACTCGGGTGATATCAGTTTTCTCATGCAATTTAACATGGAATCCTCATCAGGCATGTGATTTTCCAATAAAGTCCCTAATGTTATGTTGGTCATTATACATTGTGAGGGGGTAAGCTATTTAGTTGCCACTGCAATAGCATTTTGGTTGCGTCACTCGGTTAATTCAAGTCACAATTTTGAGTCCTGCAGCTTAATAATAATAATAATAATAATAATAATAATACATTTATATAGCGCCAATTCCCTACAGCCCATTAGCGCTTTACATATAATATAAAAATAAAAATCTTAAGAAAAAATATTTTTTTAAAAATTTAAAAATTTAAAAATATGCCTGTCTAAAAAGATAAGTCTTAACATGTATTTTAAAGCTTTCAACTGTTTGGTGGTCTCTTATAAAGTCCGGTAGTGAGTTCCAGAGCCTAGGCGCGGACACAGAGAAGGCTCTATAGCCATACCCTTTCAAGTTATATGGTGCAAATTCTAACAAGTTCTTAGAGGCAGATCTTAGTTGCCGTTTCGGTACATAAGGACGGACTAGATCTTTCAGATAAATAGGAGCTGTGTCATTCAGGCACTTATATGTAAGTAATAATATCTTAAAACTGATCCTATATTCTATTGGCAACCAATGTAGCTCCTTTAAAACGGGTGTAATATTGTCGTACTTGTTTGTCATGCATATTAATCTGGCTGCTGAATTTTGGACACTCTGAAGTTTCTGGATCAATTGTGTTGGCAGTCCACAAAGTAATGAATTGCAGAAATCCAGCCGTGATGTAATAAAGGCATGCACTAGTATCTCAGCCGAGTGCACTGATATATATTTTCGTATTCGCCATATGTTTCGTAGATGAAAAAATGCCGATTTACAGATTTCATTGACCTGGCACTCCATGGACATGGCTGAGTCGAAGTTTGCACCAATATTCTTAGCGGTGGCAGAGGGTTCAATAACCTCGCCACAGATAGAAACGGAAGTTATAGGGGGTAGGGGACGATGTCGCGCATTTAGAATCATAAGTTCGGTTTTGCCCCTATTCATTTTAAGCATATTCCGTGACATCCACTGGTCAATATCCTGGGTGCACGCTTCTACTTTGGCCCTAGCCAAGTCTGCCTCTGAGGACCTGAACGAAATATAAATTTGGGTGTCGTCTGCATAAAGATGAAAACCCATTCCATGATTGCGGATTATGTCTGCGAGTGGTGCTGTATATAATAAAAAGAGCATGGGTCCGAGCACGGAGCCCTGGGGAAGTCCAAATAGTAAGTCGTGTTGCGTTGAAACGCCACCAGACACACTGACGAACTGCTTTCTCTCTGACAAGTATGATGCAAACCAAGCAAGCACATCATCAATCAGACCGAATCGGTTAGCCATTCTTTTTAACAAAATTTGGTGATCCACCGTATCGAACGCAGCCGATAAGTCCAATAAGAGAAGTATAACAGATTGCTGACCATCTAGTGCTCGGAGAACATCATTGTGTACTCTAGTAAGTGCAGTTTCAGTACTATGTTGCTTCTTATATGCAGATTGAAGGATCTCATGCAAGTTGTTTTCATCAATATGTTCATTAACTTGACTCGCAACAAATGCCAGTGGCTATTAGTGAATCTTTGGTTAAAAATATTTTCTCAAATAAAAGGTGACATTTGGTAAGATTAATATATTGACTAAATAATAATTGTTTTTTTATCATTTATTTGCAGGCAAACAGAGGAGAATGTGAGAAGAATCCAGAAGAAGGCACCTTGGTATGTGATGTACAATTAAACTGACCCCTCTAAGTCGTCTCTAAACATTATGATGTATTAACTTGTAATGAATACAATTTATTGGTTGGTCTTAATAGTGATAAAACACAATACATATTAGTATTTAATACTCAAAGAAAAAATAACTGACACACTGTCACAGTAACTACAGCGTATTTAAATACCAGGCCACTTTAAAATAGACAACAACAAACCAGGCTGAGTCACAGAATGAAAACTCAAAGCATTCCAACTTACAGATTCAGGTTGAGCTCAGGAATCATTATGTCGAGTACAAGACAAAACAGAATTTGGAGAACAAGTTTTGGAAATCATTCATATTTAGTCTTATAAATGAAAAAACTTGGGAGGACACAGGCCAGACACGTGTAACGATTTGTTAGTTCAGGGATGCTTAATATTTTCGTTTTTCGATGTATTAAACTAAATACTTCTTGTTGTCGAGGTGACATAAATGGCCCCTAACAGACAGAGTTACTGAGTTTAAAAGTCAGACACAATTCTAAATATGAAATAATGTAGATACTAAATAAGTCTCAATGCGACACACTGTGTTTAAGTCACTCAGATACAATTTTTAAATCAAAGTGTTCATTTAATTGTTAAACCTGGCAAGTGTATAAAATTTACATGATGATGTTGAGTCTGATTTCAAATACATGTAGATTTCTCAGGGGAATGAAAAACAAAAACGTATGTATTATGATGTCATTTACAATATAAACAGTCAGAATGTAATGTGTTCAATTATTAAATGATGCAATATGCTTTTTAATTGCAGGGTGATTTACTGAAAATAGTGGAAAACACCACCAAGCCACTGGATGCACTGAAAATAGTGATTTTTACTCTCTTCAGTGAGGAAGAAGTTAGAGTTTTCTCCCTGAAGGGGGTAACTACTACAGCAGGTGGTGCAACTGTTGGGTTGGATAAGCAGAAGGTGGACATTCTGTATTGTAAGTTACTGTTTTCTTTTCATTTTTCAGGTATTATGAAAAATAATTGTAAATAAATGCATTATAATCTTGGAATTTTAGAGAAAAAAGTTAAAATACCAAATTGCAAAGCCTTGAATCGTGTGCTTAAATATGGTGTTACTTAACTCACAAGATTTGATTAGACCTGATGCAGTCTTGCCAGTATTTTGTTTTACTCAGTGCAAAGTTTCAATATTAAGATAAACTTCACACAGATTTGTTCAGTATTTAACACAAATAGACTGAATAAAAGCATGATAGAAATTTCTAACATAAAGGACAATAATGGCATAAATAGCATTTCATAAAAATGGAAAGCTGAACTGTTCATTCAGAACCAAAGACAATATTATTTGCACCTTAATTGTAGCAAAACTGATGCATGTTCATCACCGCCTCACAAAATACCTTCTTTTTCTTAGGTGGCATGGAGAAGCGTTTCCCATAAAGCACCAGAAGTGATGTTGACAAGTGGGCCAGGGGCCAACAAAGGAAATTAAGAGAACAATATAAAAAAAAAGTGATTCATGATTATTTCTCTCATAAAATTGGGCATTTTTTGATTTGAAGGAAAATTTGTTTTAATCCCAATTAAATAGATTGATTAAATTAAGATGTACATAATTTATAGAATATATTACTTTGTATATATAAAGAAACTATTACAGTGCTCCAAGCTGCAAATTAGACCCTTTCTGTTTGTTGCTCCATTACAGACCACCTGACTAATTTCCCTTAAATGTCAGTAGTGTTTTTGTTTTTCTGTATCAATTTCTATAATTGGAAAACAAATCACTGAATCTTCTGGAGAACTATCACATGGTCTGTCACTTAAATGGGGCAACAAACAGGCAAGCTGACTTTAAGGTCTATTTAGAAGACAAAAATAGTACTAAAATTGTTATATTATCTATGTTATTGTTTTACCTTTTCTCATTTTATTGATGTGCATTATAAATATTTATCATGAGTCATGTACATGGTGAGATTAATCTTTTCTTAAATTTAGCTTAATTAAATTACTGTTCCTAATTAGGCTCAGCAGATTTGCATCCTAATAGCAGTGTAACAATCACTGTATATTATGGTCCACAGCTGATAGTTCAAGTTTTAAACAAGGCCTGGCACACTTAAAAGGGGAATCTGAGCTCCTGACCCCCTTTAAATTAGACTCTCCCTTTAAATTGGGGTTTTAAATTTGAAATTGACAGAACAGTAAAGAAAGTAAGCTCAGAGGCTTTCAGTTTTCTCCTGTTTAATAATACTAAATTGCTGATACACAAAATTAAAATCAATTAGCCAAAGAAAGTAAACAGCAGGTAGTTAGTTAATAAGTGGCTCAGTTTAATGCCCGTCAGTTAAGTGTTACTTTAAACATTAAAGTCTTTGATTTGAATTTTGCATGATAACAACAGTCAGATTGCTCAAGCAGAGAGATGCATTTATTTGCTGAAGGCATGAGCATGCCTGGCACTCAGATGCCCTTTTATAGTGCAGGTGCTTGTTTATAATCATTCAAACAATTTCAAACTAAATGTATTAACATTTAGATAAAATGTATTTGGAAATGAAGAAAAAACATTTTAAGGACTAGAGATGATGTACTGTATATACGATAAGATAATTGACAAAATAATAATATTGATTGAATAATAATAATGGTTTTTTTTATTTTAGCACTCAGTTAAGATAGATACAATATTAAATGTCCTGCAGATAATTGTTTAACAGATTCCTTTGTTGTATTGTATACAAGGCAATTTTAGATTTTTTTGAGATTTTTTAAGGGGGCAAGAATAATAATGTAATCCCATGTCTTAAATTGCTTTTAATATACAATATTAGAGTAGTATATATGTAGAGTAGTTCATTTAATAAGTAAAGTATTTCCCCATTTCTTAAATACCAAAGGATTCCAAGGAATTCCTAGGAATTCTCTAAGAATCCAAGTCTCGTAGTCTACAATAATATTCCTAGGAATTCCTAGGAATTTTTCCAAGCTCCTCAGAAGATCAAGCAATCCTTGGAATTCCTAGGAATTCCATGTTCCAATTTACCGTGAAAATTAACACCTCCATTCCTAGGAATTCCTAGGAATTCCAGCAAATAAATTTCCTAGGAATTCCTAGAAATTCTAAGCTTCATTTCGCAGGGGTGTTACACAACTTTTTGTGTAATAAATTGTTTATTATATGACAGCTAACACAGTGTGTTAGAAGACCAAAGCCCCAACAGTCCGACAAGTCTAGGACGAAGTTTCCAGGACTTTCAGCATTACATCTACAAGTACATGTACAACTACAAGTTCCAATAATGTACCATCAACTGCCGGTGCCAGTTCTGCTTCTAATTTTCGACAGAGTAACTGCAGTTCCAACTCAACACCCACCCCACGCTTCAGACTAGGGTACAACTTCATGAGAGGTTGTAAGCAAAAAGGAAAAGTTAACGAAGGGAAGCAAGCGAGTGGCCCTTTCAAGAGTGATTTTACTTGGTGGGCCAAACGTCAAGAATCTCGTGTATGGCTCATGGAGAATAATCACGTGGTGTCTGGAGCACAGTTTCAAAAAGAAAGGAACAATAACATTCTAGACTTGGTACTTGAAACTAAATTGTAAATAACATTAAGGTATATTTCAGTTAGGCCAATTATATTGTGTGGTATCATTTTGTATCATTAAAAAAAAATGATTGCGGTATTTAAAATTGACTATTTTCGTCAGCGAAAGTGACATTGCCATCTCGACATTCAACGAATAACAAGTGATGCTTGATTTTATCCCAGGAAAACTATGAGCTCTCACACGATGAAGAACTGAAGAAACCAGCATTTCATGGTAGAGGTGATTTTCATTCTAGTGCCATGCTCCAATTATTCAAAGCATCAAATTTGATAAAAATGACCAAATATGGCATGAAATTGGGGTTTAACTTAAGTTATGTGACAAGCATTTTCAAAATATGGGACTTTTTAATTCAGCGGTTTTCAATAATACGCGGACTTGGAATTCGTGTGAAGCTCTCCGTTCCCATGGGAATCCGCGATGTTGAAATACATCTCACGGCCATCGTTAGTAAATATTCGGTGGCCGTCGCAGTTATGATTGACGGCACCGTAAAAAAAATGTTGGTCGACATTTGAGTTTTCAGTCTGTGTATTATTGAAAATCGCTGTAATTGATAAATCTGGAGCATGGAGCTGTTATTACTCATTTGAAGTCCCTTGGCTTATGTGTTTCTGGTTGAGATACATAGGAGAAACCTGTCATTTTCATACCTTAGATTATAGTGGCCATTTTCTTTCAACCAGCTTAAATGGGTTTTGAAATATTTTTCCAATCGTTCCTGGAGTTATTTCCACCATCTCTCAATCTGCATAGGAAATATAGAAAGTGAATGGGAAATGACAATGAAAACACAGTCAACAGTCACAGTCAATAGATCGAGTTTGCTTGCCTGGTTGTTGCGACCCCATTTCAGATCACCAGACTACAAACTAGAGTAATGTTCCTTTGTTTGTCTTTATCCCAACACAAAATCTATATTTTTTAGACCACGAAAACAAAACACTGAATCCTCTGGAGTAATGTTACATTATCTGAACTGGGAGAACATTGATGGAGACTAACTCGGTCTATAGCATGACATGAGAAAAAATGTTGATAAAATTTCCCAAGAGCCAATGGAAGTCCCAACAGAGCAGGCAGAGGCACTTTTACAAATTCTGCTGAGGCTCAAGGAGAAATTTAATCACAAATTCCCGAAAAGTCGTGCTATAATTTTTTGGGGGTGGGTGGGGGGTATGTCAAGTTAAAGGCTAAAACATTTGGGGGCTCTACCAGGAGTATATTACAGAGGAGTGTTCCTCTTCCCACATTATATTGTCACACAACACTGTAGAGTTATTTTTAGGATAGAGTTTCCCGCGAGAAGAAACAAAGGCTGTCACTTTTAACCAATCAGGATGCACTGAAAAATTGTAATTAACACGGTTCAAACTGCTAAAAAATACTAAAGTGCAAGATAATAAAAGACAACGTAATCGCATACCAGAACTTCGCGACTATAAATAGACACACCATCTACTGTGTTAGGAGCCAACACAAGGGCACAGGAACACTCCTGTGTAATATACTCCTGGATCTACCAAATGTTGCCAGATCGACCTTCTTTTATATGCACAGATTATGTGGGAATTTTGGTTAATCAAAAACATCAATCTATTTTGAATAAATAATAATATCATTAGCTGTAGAGGGAATGGGTGAAGGATCGAAAGGGGCAATGTTATGATTTATACAACACAATATTAAGATCTTACTTGATTTGAAGTTGATGGTCCATATATCACAGTATCACAAGGACCCATGGCACTGTGATGGCGTCTGGGGAATGCATGCATCGTTGCCATAACTCCAGTTTCAGATCCCTTATCCATTCTCAGAAAAGATGAAACGACCCGTGTTTCATAGAGGTATTTCATTGAGGTATTCTAATTCCAACTATCATAGGATCGGAATTAGTGACCCAAATACGAAGCCGCAAAAGGGTATGTGCTCTTTTGGTAGCCTATTCATTTGCCATGCCCGTCAAAACTGAGTGCACAAAGGTTGGTCCCTTAGTGGTGAAATACCCCCTTTGGCTTTCGTTCTGGTTGTTCCAACAGCACGGGTTTCAAGGCCCTTTGGATCTATTTCATACATAACAACATGAACTACGTCCTGTGGAACATTCAAATCGTTTTTTTCTGCATCGCGCGGTACACAGTAATTCTCCTGGCCCATCCAACTCCTCTACTACAGCTTCCTTTATTTGTTCCACTCTTACGTCCTTTTCACTGTAGTAGATACCAAAATGCAGAAGTCTTCGATCCAGAGAGCGGATGCTCCACGAAGTCATTTAGTCTTTTATATATAGCTAGCGAACTAACACATATGTTATCTTTGTATAGGGTGGAAACTCTGCTACACTAACTTTGCAATAGGAAAGTCCAAGGAGAGCACGAGCTACGACAGCGCAAACGCCTCGGCTCCTTCAACACGAAACAACAGAAGAAGAGGATAGAATCCGTGAAGTCAGGGTAGGTAAAATCTATTGAAGACATACTGTAAGTAAAATTGGATCATGTAAAGTTTACGACTCCATCGAAAATGTTCTTTGACAAAACTCCACATGATCTTGCCGAACAGATCTTGCCGAACAGATCTCGCCCTGTCAATATTTGGGGATTTCGTTGTTCTCAAATGTTTGATTTTCGACTGATTCTCAATAGGAAATTTTAAACTTGACATGATCTGTAAAATTTCCTCAACGTGACCTTTTATCCTCTTTCATTTCTATTGTTTTCCATTTATTGTTTTTTTTACAAAGCCTACCAACACTAACCAGAGGACGGGGTATTTCTGCAACTAAGCATTATACTATTTATGAGCACATTTCTCTATTTGTTATGTGCTTTGACAGCAAGTGTTCATACATTCTAGGACTTCATTGGAACTCTGGACCAACCAATGATAAGGAAATTTTCTATTAGGAGCCTCAGAAGGGGACGAGGTAGTATGGACTACATAGCTTCCCTACTGATTGCTGAGGACGACCTAGATGAGCCTGACGATACCAGTGAAGGTAATGAATTTGCCATCCATGAAGATGTAGGTTTCACATCAGCTACAACTGCAGCTGCGGCAGCCACACAAGATCCTCAGCCTGACACAAGTACTCTCCCTCCTGATTAGTGTTCATGTGGTCTGTGCCAGCCTATGCCTCAAGAATTGGACAACAAGTGTTGCAAACAAAAAACATGCATCACATTGTCATCCCGGTTCACAAAGCCCTGCCTAGATCCTGACGTGTTAGAGCTATGCATCAAGAATAGGGCAGACATACGGAATGATCCCAAAGATAACAGCACAAGGTCATTTCGTAAAGCTGCATACAGACAATATATTTTAGCAAGGCATGGTTTCCTTGGCAAAGGCAACAGGCGTGTTTGCCCCTCGTGTGCTGTCTTGAAAATAAGAAGTCATTACCGTTCATTTACTGGAGTTTACATGGGCTATAGAGAGTCATAAAGAGTAACCGTGTTTGTACACTCAGACTACTTGCTGTCTGCATCATAATTATTGTTCTACATTGTATATGGATATGGTTTTTAGGCCATCAGTCTCAGGGGCTGGTCATTCATTATCTACAAAGGCTGGCCAAATTGCTGGTGGGTCATTATTAAAATTCACTTTTTTTTTTGAAATTATACTGGGGGTTCAGTTTTCATTTATTTCCTGTCTTCGTTTCATAAGGTATCCATGCGTTCTGGTCTATTGTAACATGTCTCTCTCAAGTAAACATCTTCAAATGAGATACATGTACAAAATCCGACTGTGATAATGCCAGAAAAAAAGTGACATGTTTTCGCCTGTGACTCTGCCCTTGAGGGGTGGGGATCATTTTCATACGTTGCACATTGGCTATTTAGATAGATACTTTACCTATATAACTAGCAGGCTATGGAACAAATTACCTACGAAGGTACGAGAAACTTCAAATGTCAACGAATTTAAACGCGCTTTAGCTAAGGTAGAACTTAGCACAAATTTAACTTGTCAATGTATTATTTGCGATAGCCTTTGATTCGTTTCAGTAGTTTTATTATCACGTCATATTTTAAATATAAATTATAGTTTTTAGATATATTTTAAAGGTATTATTATTATTATTATTATTATTATTATATATATATATATAGGGTTTATAATTAAGATATATATTCTGTTCAATTTAGACTTTTTAATTTCACGTTCACATTAGAACGAGCTTGTGAAAAGCTCTTAGGTGTAACGTGGATAAATAAAGTATTATATTGTTATTGTATGTTCTCTTGTTGCATCCTTTGTGTTAGTACTGAAACCAAAATGCAAACAGCTTCCTCCATTCTATATATATACATGGTACAGATACAGGACTGTTCACTTTGAAAGCCTAGATTGAGGTCTTAAATTCCTTATGTTGCTCATCTGTGTGCATATATGTCTCAATCCCAGGACCAGGGAATAGTGGGCCTAGCATATTCTGTGGAACAAGCCTCAAAACGCAAAGGTATCCATATCTGAACTAATACGTAGAACTGATCTTTCCCTCAATACCAAAGTTATTAAAAATAATTAGGCTCTTAGGCACTTCTGTAAACACAACGATTGGAATCTTATTAAGCATGAGAATATAACTATTACAGTGCGACAACTTCAACCGGGGCCACCCAACATAATTCAGCCAATTACAGCGCGAGTCTATTACAAAGGATTTTGAGTTTGTCCGGTTCCGCCGAGCCAATCCAATCTGACCACATTTTCAAAATAATTCATTGGTTTGAAACTGGACATTTTCTCTGAAACTGGTCAGGTACAGTATAATAATGTTACCAGGAGAAGTCATCGGGCTTAATCGTAAGGGAGGCATCTACGACAACGGCCGTAGATCAGGACAAATCATTCGCGAAAGGGTCTTAGACTTGGTCCACGAAGGGTTTTCTCAGCGAGACATTGCGCTGGAACTTTGAACAAGTCACTTTATTCGAAACGTTTTATGCGACTATGATGTAACCAACTCCTCCTATCCGGCCGCAAAAAAAACACAGAAAGGGCGTACCGTAATTTATTAAGATGCGATGGACTGTCTGGAGATAGAAAAGCTGAGTAAGCCCAGCATTTATTATACAGAACAGGCTCGTACAAGACGGAGTAGTTCACCCTGTTGATCTGACTCATCAAAGTACGATAGCTAAATTATTTTGATGATGAAAAAAAGATTCATCCTATTCCATCAGAATGCAAAACGGAAGCTGTTGAGGATTACACAAGCTTTTACCTTGATCAGGTTCGCGACTTGAACGTTTATTCACTTTTTATTTTTTGACGAGTCCAGTGTTATAAAAACAACGGTGAACAGGCGATACGGGAACGCACCAATTGGAAAACCCGCGTTTGAAACTCAGCAGTTCGCTGGTTATTGCTTCAGTGACCACAGACTAACTGTAAATCATTATAAGGTGTAAAGTATTATCGGATTGAGCTGTTCAAATGCATGGATACTACTTGGCCGCGTGAAGATATGAAATTTATCTTCGAATGTTGATGAAATATCTTACGAGTGAGCGGTAGATTTCTCAACACAAGAAGATAAATTTTGTTTCTCCAAGCAGTCATGTAGTTATGTTTACAGCGATTTTCAGTCACATGCACCCTTTGAGAATTTTGTCTCGACGAAGAACTCGTGTTTTGGTGGACGTCAATCAAACAAAACACGTTGGAACTTGAAACCATCTGTGGAGCGAAATGAGTTCTTTAAATGCGTCGAGTTATATTTATACTCAACGGTTCTGTTCTTTGACATTTCCAAGACTTCTTCTGAGAATTGTACTCAAATCTGAATTTAAAATCTGAATTCAAAATCGGTTTCCGATGCTTATTTTCTAGAAGCAAGGCAAAAACAATTTGTCTACAGCCAATGAACAATTTTGTTATGGATGAACGGGTTGACCAATGAGAAGAAAGTGAAACTTATGATTCATGTCCACCAAAACCCGAGTTATTTGTCGAGACAAAATTCTCAAAGGGCGTGTGTGACTGAGAGTCGCTGTAATATATAACTATTGATAAAATGCCTAACTTTTCAAAATTACTTCATTTTTACATGTAATGCGAAAAAAAAAATTCTAGTAAAGACTGTTATTTTCACGTACTTTCACGTGTGAAGATATAATTTTTTCGAAGTAGAGTCATATTGGTGTTTCATTGATAGTTATATATCAAAATAGTGTATGTACCTATTATTATCTGACTCTTGGCATAACAATTGTGTTGAAAATAAATTTGTATTGTACATATTGATAATGAGATTGACACTCTAGCATGTGCCTTGGTTTGGCACACTAGCGTGGGAATGGGTAATTTTCATTGGTTGCTTTCTCTGCCCATATTGTCCAAACAACTTTATCGCGCGGGAGAATCGAGTAGCATTTTCGCTGAATTCTTGGCAGTTTAATACCTTATAAATGGATGGAGGTATTTCCCACGAGAAGCACCACTGCCACTGTTACCATTGATATTCTCAGGACTGTATTTGCCAGGTATGGATTGCCACGAGAACTGGTAAGTGATAACAGACCACAATTCATATTTGAAGAATTCAAAACATATTTGAGAATGAATCGGGTTAAGCATACACTGTGCCCTCCATACCATTCAGCAAGTAATGGATTAGCAGAGAGACATATACAGACATTCAAAGGTATATATAAGACATATGACAACTAGCCTGCATAGCGGCTCAAAGGGTAAGGGGTTAACTATTCACCAGGAACTATATAAAGGGTTAACTATTCACCAGGAACTATATAAAGATCAATGTAAAATTGTACGATCACTCATAAAATCCTCCAAAATGGAATTCTATGCTAACCTTATCACTGAGAATAAATCTGATCATAAAGTTCTTTTTTCCGCAATAGACCGTATGCTAAACCTTAAACCTGAAAAAAGCTATCCCACCTGTGATTCTTCAACTCAACTCTGTAACAATTTTGTGGATTTTTTCTCAGAAAAAATAGCGACTATTAGAAATGATCTTGACTCAATACAGCTGTCTGACACTGCCCTTTCTAAATTCAATCATCTTGATAATCCCACCTTAACATGTGAATTTGCTAATTTTGAACCAACTACAGCTGAGGAGCTTAGTAACCTAATTAAAAAAATGGCTCGTAAATCATGCTCCCTGGACCCAATTCCTTCTACTCTCCTAAAGTCTTGCTTTTCGGATCTGTTACCAGTCATTGCAAACATCATAAATCTTTCCTTCGAGAGTGCTAAAGTTCCTATCCCTATGAAATTGGCAAGCATATCTCCAAGGCTGAAAAAGCAGTCACTCGACACGGAGCTCTACCCAAATTTCAGACCTGTCTCAAACCTGAGGTTCATATCCAAGGCGAATGAGAAAGTGGCAGCTACGCAACTATGGGACTATGTGAACTCAAATGGACTGAGTGAGGAGTTTCAATCTGCATATACGCAGTACCACAGCTGTGAAACTGCGTTGTTGCGTGTCCAGAACGATGTTCTTGAGGCCATTGATAAACATAACTGTGTCTTCCTATTGCTGCTGGACCTCTCCGCAGCGTTTGACAAAGTGGACCACACCATTCTTTTAAAAAGACTAAATTCAAGATTTGCTGTGAGAGGAAAAGCACTTTCTTGGCTTGAGTCATATCTTGCAATTCGTTCACAGTTTGTCCAAATCGACGATGCTTCATCATCTGTGCGCCCCCTTCATTTCGGTGTGCCACAGAGCTCTGTACTGGGGCCAATATTGTACTTGCTATACACCTCTCCCCTGGGTGATATCATTCGTGAGCACGATCTATCATTTCATCTCTACGCTGATGACACACAACTATATACGTCGTTTTCTTGTAAAAACACCCATGATTTTCAAGTTGCTAAACAACGCCTTGAGAGCTGCATATCTGACATTACACTATGGATGACTGCCAATAAGCTTAAATTAAACAATGGCAAATCGGAACTTCTTCTCTTGCACTCACAATTTCGCCCAACTCCCACACTTCCATCATTGACTGTTGGCGAGAAAATTATTAGACCGACAAATAAAGCACGTAATCTCGGGGTACTTTTTGACGAAACTATGTCTTTTTCACCACATGTAAATGCTGTTGTCAAGGGTGCCTTCTACCACATTCGTAATATCGCTAAAATAAGAAAATATATTGACAAGAAAACTACAGAAGTTTTGATCCACAGTTTTGTAAGCTCAAAACTAGATTTTTGTAACTCTCTTCTTCATGGGGCCCAAGGACGTGATATAGCGAAATTGCAGTCTGCTCAAAATGCAGCTGCTCGAGTTGTGACATGTCTTCGAAAAAACGACCACATCACGGAGACTCTAAAAGAACTTCACTGGCTCCCAATCGAGTACAGAATCATTTTTAAAATAAATCTTATTACTTTTAAATCATTAAATAGTCTCGGTCCACGCTATCTTAAAAACCTTTTAACATTTTACCGACAGAAAAGACTCTTGAGGTCATCTAAAGACCACCTTCGTCTGGTTGAGCCCGCCTTTAACATGAAAACGTATGGTCAACACGCCTTCTCTACCGCGGCTCCCAGGCTCTGGAACAAGCTACCTTTAGACATCCGTGCTTCTTCCAACGTTGAAACGTTCAAGTTAAAATTAAAATTAAAAACGTTTCTTTTTAAGAAGGCCTATTGCTAATTCATCATTTTTATCCATTCGTCCCAAGCTAGCCATTCCTTCCTATTGGCTTCGAAGTCCTCACGTAGCTCGAGTCTTACAACTTCATCTATGCTGTTTCCAGAGATGGCAATGTAGGCGCTGTCTGTGTCCATCTGTATGTACTCGAAGTCCTTGCGATCGATGTACTTGTCGAGGAAGTCGTAGTAGAACTCAAGCATACGCAGCTTTGCGAGCTGGTACACAGCGATACCTACTTGGAAAGGGCGTTTGATTCGGATCTGGTCCTTCCTACTCTCGAGTTCGTATGCCTCGCCAATCTCTTCCAGGTCTTCGAACCAAACACTTCGCAATGCCTTGTCCACAACCTTCTCATCTTTTGTATAGGTGACCTTCGTTTGGCGTCCCAAGTCTTCGAGCAACTTTCCATAAGCGCTGTTTCCTAGCAGCTTGAACACATCTGCCAGCAAAGCCTCACCTTTGTCTTCATCTCCCATGCGTCGCGCCTCAGTGACTTGGTCCACGAACCATCCGAAGATTTCTTTGGGTTCGTAATCTATCGTGCGGTAGACAGCAGTGATCACTGCGCCATGATCTACATACCAAAGTAGAAGAGGAGCATAGAGTAGCAACTTCTTTCCAGAGAGACACCCAACTAGCTTCCTTTCCTCGCTGAGCTTTCTACCTGTCTTCTCAAGGTAGGCTATCATTTCTGGAGGGATTGCTTCTTTGGGGATTTTCTTGTTGTAGAAGAAGGGGGGCATCTCCTCAAATTCCTTCCACAATTTCTTTGGTATCTCGATGTCTACTTCTGCATATCCAAACCACGTTCCACCAAGTAGACATTCAACGAATCCTTCAGTGGCTGGACCTGGATCGTCATAGTGCACAACCTTTTCTTTTCCACAAGGCATTTCGAATTCCATGGTAGAAAGATATAGGGCGTTGGCATCGTATCCAAGAATCTTACGACAAATCTTAGTTCCTCCCTGATGACTACGAATCTTAGTTTTTCCCGCTTCGTGGAGTCTGGTGAACACTATGCTTGGACCTCCCACGACAGCGTCTTTCAGCATGTGGTAGGCTTCCTTACTTGGAGCGTACATCTCAGCTCCCCTTTCTACACTACCTCGAAGCAGGAACTGTAGTGAGACTCCTGGAATGGACACTGCATCTTTCAGCATGTCTACTCCTTTCTCGTGATAGAAATCTCGCATCTTTTCGAGTGCCTCTAAGAATGGAACTACATCTAGGTTGTTGTAGTATCGTAGCCAGTCTGCAAAGGTTTCCATTCCTTTGTCGAGAAAGGTGCGCTTGCAGTCTTCGAACTCTGACATAGATAGTAGATGTTCTCTTTTCAACTTCGAACCCCACTCTGGATAGTCTGGTAATCCAACGTGATCCAACTTGTCTGGAGAATCGAACCACTCATATGGGAAGAAACTCTTTTGCAACTCACAGCCGTAGGCAGCGACCCAACGTTCATAAGAAGTTCCAGGTCCAAGGTAGTTGATCACATCAAGGAAACGGAAATCTGGGGTCAATAGGAACATAGTGGAATTGGCTTTCTTTGCTACCAGGATCTTTGAACAGGTGTCGGCAATGATTCCTACGAAGTGCTCCCTGATCAGATTAAGATCGTACCTGCCAGAGTTGAATCCCACTACTGGAACTTGGCTGATCCATTCGTCGATCTTAGCTTGTTGTTTCTTTGGTAGGGTGTCGAAGGAGAATTTGGGCTTATCGAACTGGTACCATCTTGCTATGGCTACTTGGATTGTCTCTGCTCTTTGCTGGAGTTCTTCGACGAAGGCTTCGATGAGTTCTTTTGGATTGCGTCGACAGATGTGGGTTGGCTTTCGATTGTACGTGTTGGCAATTGATACTGATATTGGAACGTGGACGTTTTCGATGGTCAGGTGGTCTGTTGGTTGTCTTCCTTTCGTTGTATCGAGATAGGCTTCGAAATCGTAAACTATGAAGTGTGGGTAGACAGTTTGCGTTGGTGTGGGGACCGGTTTGTTCTTCTTCTTTGTGGAGCAGCCCCAAGCTTCCACTACTGTATAACCAGCTCCTTGTAGCTTTGCCGTTCTTTCACAGGTCTTGAGATAGAGCCTCCTTTCCCTAGGGAAGCATTTCGGGCAGCCATGGAAATAGCATCCATGAAATTGGAAGATGGTTTTCAAAAGAGGTTCGTAGCCGTCGACCGGCGCTCCTTCTATCCAATGCTCTCCACCATGTCCACAAGCTGCATGATGAATGTGTTGTCCAATCCTTTCGGTTTCGCGTTCCAACCAGCATAAAGCGACTTTGCTGGCTGTGCTCTCTGGCCAGAAGGCTTTTTCGTATGCCGACTGGGGTACTGTGATTACTTTTCCGGGGCAAACAATCTTTGTTTCTCCACGACTGCAACGATCTGCATGGCGTTGAAGGTGGCAAGCCTGTGTGAACCGTTGCTTACAGTCATTACATACGTAGATGTGCCCTAGCTTGTTGATGTTCTTGATATAGAAGGCATGTCCTTCGTATATCCCAATCGTCATCGTATGCTTGTAGTGAGCTGCATGTCGCATCAGATGCCAAGCGCCATCCTCCGTGGGTTCATACACCCGAATACCGATTCTAAAGTGCAACTCGACTTCCTCCAGCTGGTCTAAGGAAGTTCTGGGAACGTCTTGTGTGAGCGCTGTCAGGCGATAGAAGTCCTGGGCAAGTTTTCGAGCTTTGACGCAACACCTATCTAATCTTGCTCCTTCATGCATGGCAAGGCAGCGCCAAAGACATAGGTTGTCGCCATATCGATCAAGGGCAAACATTCCTTTTTTCTGGCGAAGCCATTGGGGCAGTGGACCTGTTCCCAACAGAAGCTGACGATCGATCACAACTTTTACATCTACGTAGATCAAACGAACGAAGGCCCATTGGGTATTTGGTCGATTGATGTTGTCGGGATTCAAACGAGCTGTCTCCTTGCTATTGATCCACTCTTCTGCATCTTCTAGGATATTCACCCATGGAGAGCCTGGGACAGTCTTGGAGAATAGAATCACGCGTCCGTCATTGACATTGCGAATGCGATAGGTGTAGCTGTATCGTAGGTAGAAGCTGGTGGTTACCTTTGCAACTAACTTTTCCATGATCCTAGGGGTCAAATCTCCTGCCACACCTTGGAAGAAGCGCCATCGGATAGTACGGCGACCTATCTCCACTCCCTCAAGCATTCCATCTCTCTCCTCTAGAATGGCACCTGCCTCTCGAGCTAGACTCCGTGGAAGTGGTTCACTACGTGGTCTCACCATTCTCCCTTCGATATAACTATGTGTTAGGATAGCTTTAACAGATACTCGAATTTGGATTTTTATGTGTAAGGATGTTGAGGGGCGATATATCTCTCTTCGGTATAACTATGTGTTAGGATAGCTTTAACAGATACTTGAGTTTTGGATTTTTATGTGTAAGGATGTTGCGGCGATATAACTATATGTAATCATATCTCTAATAGGATTATCAAGTTGGATTTTATGTACAAGAATGTCTAGTGACACTTTGAATGACCCTTAGTTACCCCTAGTAGTATAGTCGGGATTAAAATGATACAACTTTTTGTTGTGCAAGAAAAACTTAAAAAGTTGTAATGGTATGGACGCCTTATATGTCAAAATTATACCACTTTTTTCTTGCACAAGGGGCGTCATGAATCTGTTCTTCCCTCTTGATTCATGACGCCCCTTGTGCAAGAAAAAAGTGGTATAATTTTGACATATAAGGCGTCCATAACATTACAACTTTTTGAGTTTTCTTGTACAAGAAAAAGTGGTATCATTTTAATCCCGACTATACTACTCCCTCAAGTGCATCATCCCCGACCAAATATTGGAGGTCCAGTCGTTCGGGCTAACTGCATGTTCGATATTTGTAATGCGAGATGTACAATCGCGTACGGTTCAGCAGAGTGTGCTACGGTCGACATTCAGAGAAAACCTTGCCGCATGTGTGATAGATGAAACCCATAATGTTCAAACTTGGGGTGGGAAAAGGTAAGCAATTACTGAAGAAATCGTTTCTTTGTCTTTTGATCGACATGGTCTAGTCTATTTCTGAATTTTTGAACGACATTCAAGAATCATAGTCAGCCGCCATTTTGTCGGCCATAAAAAATAAATACAGAGACTCGAGAGAGAAAAGAAAGCCATCAATTTCCTTTGGCTTATTTTGCCAAGTAAATAAAGTATTTTTAACCGAGTACTGTTAACTAAGTATCATACAATGTACTTTATTCGTGTACGGTTATTTTAAAGTTTGTGTTGAAAAATCAGCTTCAGCTTTTGAATGAAAACAATGTAAACAATATCTTTGATTTTGTTTCAAAGTTTAGGGAAGGCATTTGATTTTTATATTTTATAACTTAAATGCTGAATGTAACTGACATTCTATTGACATTCAATGATGGGGTCCTTGTTGTACAAAATATGATGCTTTTCTGTAGAAAAAATCTAAAACACCCAAACTCAAAGGTGATCAGGATATGCAATATACAAACTGATTTTCATCAGTATCTCAATAAGCTGTACAGGCACAGGATTATAAAGAAGTGGATTGAATATGGAAAAAGCTAGATAGGCAGCACATTAGCCACTGCGGAGGAAAAACTCCTGCTGAAGAATCCATTCAAAATCAGAATCAGCCCCAACAGGGAAAACATTCGATTTTCTGTTGAAAAGTTTAAGAAAGAGAACGTAACGACAGGACTTGGTTGGCTCATTTAAACCATGGAACAGCAAGGTGAGGCAACACCAATAACTATTTGATGCTTAAGCTGGGCGAAGCAGCATATTCCCCACAAGAGCCAAAGATATCAGGGAATTGCTTGGTGGGCCTATACCACTCCAACTCGTGGGACCGTAACATAAAGTGTGTTGTAGACTCATTAAAAGAAACCACAGGGAGAATTAGGGTTGTCGTGGCATCAACTGCCCTTAGCATGGGTGTAAACTTTCCTGATATTAGGTACATCATTAACTTTGGCCCAGCAAGAAATCTTCTGGACCAGCACCAGCAATTTGGAAGAGCAGGTAGAGATGGACTGCAAAGCCAAGCCCGTATTATTTACCATGGCCATCAACTATCCCAGTGCGAGGAACGGGTAAAGGACTTCGTGAAGTCAGACATTTGCTTGCGTGTTGCTGCTTACAAAGTTATTGACAATGGTATAGAGCCATTACAACCAGGGCATCTGTGCTGCAAAATGTTTGCACTGTTGTGCAATTGCCAGGGAGGTGAATGCAAATCGCATATCCCCCATTTTGAGAGAAATGTTCCTGGCTCTGAATTTCATCAAGTGCCAGAACTAACAAGGCCTATTATTATTGGATGTTTCCGGACATTGCTTTTCAACCCAACTAGTGGATGTTACTAAGAATTGCTCTAGAATCTTTACTTTGAGTGATATACTCGACACCTGCCCAATATTCTCAATTGTGAATGCTGTTAAAACATTAGGTGATTCAGGGAATTTTTCTGAACAATCCTATTTTTGACGAATCAATGGAATTGCTACTGCAAGGCAAATTTACCAAGGACACTGATGTGTGGAATCTTGAAGAAACACTTAAAGATGTGGATTTAAATAGTTATGTCCTTTTCTCAGATAGTGATGATGAACTGCCAGAACTTTTGACATGATATTACATTACTACAGCACATGTAAATTTACAAGATGCTTTATTGCTATCTTATCTATTATACACCATGCAACCTCACGAATTCGAGCAACAATATTACATATCAATCTATTTGCCATTTGCAAAAAAGTGGGCGACTGAGAATAGCACTAATTAGTGATGACTTGAAACTGAAAATTCAGTTTGTTCCCTTCAAGTTACATTGTAACTCAGAAGAATCAGACACAGAGGCAAATAAATTTCATACAAACAGACACGAGAAAAAATGTTATAGTTTAGTTGCTGTAAGATTGATTTTCACGACTCAACAAATAGTTTTGAAAGATACTGTCCAGTGAGTCTTTTGTCTTGCAACAAACAACGAAACAGGTAGTGCTAATTAGTGCTATTAGAATTAGTTTAGATTTTACACGTTTACCAACTGCACTCATTAAAATGCCAATGTCAACGATGCAAGAGTTAAGTTGAGTACTTGTGAAGTTCATTTCCTGAGAAGCTACTCAGACGTACCTGAATTTGAAGGGGAAGAAGCCATCCTGAGCGCAGAAGAGCCCGAAGTACGCAAAGAGGTTACTTCACGCGTAAGTACCGTAAAGCCACAAAAGATGCACACATTGGGAAAAGAAAGATTTTCGAGATTTTCCTCTTGGTCTTCCCTGAGGCGTACCATCGCCATCTCGATAACAAGGGTTAAGCTGTTCAAGCAGAAGTTCGTTGATAGCCAGGAACAACGGAGCGGTCCCAAACAAAATCTATCAGTTGAAGTGCTCAGACAAGCTGAAGAAACCATCATCAAAGTCGCGTCATCAGAACCTTGGGCGATGAGTGTGAAGTTCAGTTCCTGTATGTTCACTTTAATTAGTTCGTGTGATATTACTTCCGGTTACGTGACCAGCTAGGACGTCCATCGTGCTAGATACATGAGCGACGTCGTGGAGAACTCAATTCAGTTCGTTGTGCGTTTGTGGCAGTAGATTCTTCGTGTTATTTTATCTATAAGCTCGCAGACCTTTGGAAGGACAGTGGAAGTGATGCGATTTTTAGGTGATTTTCTAGCATGTTTACGAGAAGATATTGTCGTTATTCGCTAGTTTTCCACCATTGTATTGGT
The DNA here is from genome assembly GCA_030867875.1 of Actinernus sp. WN-2022. Classification (NCBI taxonomy): domain Eukaryota; kingdom Metazoa; phylum Cnidaria; class Anthozoa; order Actiniaria; family Actinernidae; genus Actinernus; species Actinernus sp. WN-2022. Next base: position 39,366,692 of record JAOWCC010001501.1, read on the forward strand.
TCTAGTGAGTGTTAGAATCGTGGTATTGGTTAAATCAGCCGGTTTCTGGCTCACCATACATCGGAGCTGAACTGGGAATGCAACAGTACTTGATGTTACATGTTTGACCTTTTTTCCTCTCAAATTACAAAGGTTGACCATCAAATTTTCCTCTGTTACACATTTTGCTATTACAAGATGCATCCCCTGTCTCTTCTTTAGACTCTTGACAGTCATGTCCCGCAGAGTTATTTTTCTGTTGACAGTAGGGCCTTGGATGCTGGTCCCAGCTGCTATATTTGGTTGATTGGCATGCTTACCCACGCCGATCTTTTCTGTTCTTGTTGCCGTTTTCTCCATCGTTTCTTTTGTTCTTTTCTTTCTTCACATTTGATTCATCATTACTTTGTGTCAGGGAGCGAACGGTGTGTAGTGGCGCGTGCTTTGAGCTGACTAACTCCGGATGCAATTTTGCAATATGCCGCACCCTGGTCTGTTTGATTCGGCTGGAAACATTTATCTGGAGGGATAGTTAAGAACAACGTTTAGTTCTTATTTTTTAAGCCCGCTTTGAAGTAAGAAAACTTTAAAACACTTTCACAATTAATTAATTAATTAGTTCTTTCTTTATCGGTAATCGGAAAATATATGATTTTTTAAGTCAACTAACATAAAACATATTCAGTAGTTGAAAAATGTACCGGACCCACCCTACTGAGATTTTACTTGATCACTGAATATAATCTGCTTCCGGTTACTTCCGACGCATATCAGTTTCAAAACACTAAACGTCGAGCTAGTCTCTTGCCATACCGTACTAAGCTATTTCCACTTGAGAAATGTCTACATACTGGACAAAATGTAAATGCTGCGATCGCAAATTTAAAACGTTGTATTCTTTGCGGAAACATTATGGAAGACGTCATCCAGAGTCACAAGATGTCAATGGTCATCACAATTTCTACGACGAAGAGAGCCACATGGTTAGCCATCGAAGACCAACTCCAATCGAAAAAGATAACCAGCTCTACTCGTTGTGGCTTTCTGGCTTGATAGAACGTATATATGCCTCATTACATCCTTGCCTGCCTGGTAAGATTTTTATACGCGAATTTAATTGTATTGTGCTTATATCCCAAGCCTGGATCTCAAGGTGACGGTGTATACATTTTGAGATTACAGTGAATGTGTATGGGTCTGTACGTTTTTTTTATCTATCTAGTTTTGTAGGAAATACAATAAGATTGTTCCTGTGACTTGTCTTACTTGTTTCTTGTGTTATCGTTTCTGTCCATAAGAAATTTGAGGCGATTATGACTAAAACTGAGAGCGCAATATAAATTTTCCGAGTCTTAACCAATCTAACCTATCTCAAAATTACACAGTCAGCTTGGTATACCTGTCCTTGTATTAATTAGGGTAAACTGCTGAGTTACTAGCAGAGCATTCTCTTCTCCAAATCGACTACTTATCAAACTGCCAGGGGACAGCAAAAATCTACAAATTAGTTAACTCGTAAAATATGAGACATTAGATGTGACTTATAATAGTTAATTGAAATTGCAAACCGAAGGAGAATAAATAGGTAATTAGTTCTTGAAGGCCTTTTTAGTCAGTGATTTTGTTTCTGTCTCAATATTATTCCAAAGTTTTGCTCCATAGAATCTGATACTGAACTTGCCATTATTGATACGAGAAACAATGAGCCAAAGTTCAGCTTGAGTGCTTTTGTTTTGTATCATTTTTGCTTTTTACTAAGTGTATGCTTGTCATCCCACACATGTTCATGAATGAGGCACATATATGTGCCTCAACATCCCTGCTGTGAAACTCCTTGTACTCGTTGTAGTGGCTATGTACTCCTTTGGCTGCATTTGTCTTTCCACGCCTGTTCGTACTGGCTCTGCTAGTTCCAATCTCAGCCGCAGACCTATGTTTTACAAACATGCTGAATTCCATCTGCAATATAAAGTTGGTGCGATACTATTATGTCACTATAATTAATCTCAACAAAAAAAATTCATATAACTTGCATTATCATTTGTAATATATTGCATGGTTTTCAGTTACGGGGTTATCAATGTGGTAGATGCATGTGTGCAATAATGAAATATCAAGAAACAGTTAAAGTCGTTAAATTCTTGTTTTAAGGACTAAATAGAGTCCTAAAGCCATGACGTCACGTTACCATAGGGATAACATTTTGCGTTCTAAACAAACCATTAGACGCTACATAATTGACCTAGAGTTCACAACAATGGCTGCGCTTACGATCACTTCCCTACTTTCTTTCTTTGCTGGTGAGCCCAAGTCCATAAAAAAAGGAGAAAATCATTACAAATCTGACCATGTCGAAGGATTTATTTACAATCAGGGTATTAGCCAGCATGAAACAGAAAGTATACAAAGTATCGGTGAGTTTACGCACGAGCCATATTGAATATTTACGGTTTTGTTTTGCTGATCTCGCTACAAACATCCTTCAAAGATATCATACTAAGTAATTTTAAAATCAAGACATGGTTTGCTTAGAGGCATCTAGCTACGGCCCAAATACGAAGCGTATTAGATAAGCAAAATCGTTGTCAAAACAAACGTGGCGCCACTTTGAAAGGCTATAAAAGCTTCAGCAAATCGCTTTTACATGCAGAGTATATGCAGTTCGTCTAACATTATTATGCACTTGGCTTGATTTCAGATATATCTTGATGCCAAGACCGACATTCGATCTACCGAATGTGAGTGCCCGAAAGGGAACTTCAAGTGTGGCCATGCTGCAGCGCTGTTCATATACGGGATACATAACCTCAGTAGAACGGACATTGAATGCTAATGGCGGAAAAAGAAAACCGCTCCTACCATTCAGTCAACTGCTGAGATGTTTTCTCCAGCAAGAGAGTATTGCTTTTTAACTCGAAAGCCAAACAAACAGGATAGAGACGCTCTGTTTACTGACCAAAAAAAATATGGGAAATGCACAGGGTTATACTGGATTATGAGCCCAGAACCTGCCCCAGTCCGGCTACCTGTGCCAACAATTGAGGATATTATTTATTCCCAGGAGTTTCTGAAAGCCCAGGGAAAAGATAATCAACTTCAGTGTTTGAAGAGGATCATAAATGTAGATGAAATCCTCATTAAAACTGTAAGTGAGATTACAATTGGCCAGCGAGGTAACCCTACCTGGCACCTTATAAGGAGAGGAAGACTAACAGCCAGTAACTTTGGCTGTGTACTAAAAGCCAAGAGAGTAACTCCTTCGCTCCTGAAGAGGCTACTGGGGCAGTATGCCTTGACCCGTGTAAAGGCTGTCAACTGGGGGACAACAAATGAGGAAGAGGGCATAAAAACATTCAATACGGCAACTAATCTAGACGTAACAGAAACTGGTCTGTCGCCAGATGGGTTAGTTGGTACTGATGCAGTATTAGAAGTGAAGTGCCCTTATACTGTCAGGAACATGACAATTGCAGAGGCTCTGGGCACACCCTCCTTCCTGCAGAAATCTGATCAAGGTCTTTACAGTTTAAAGCACGGCCATGTGTATTACCACCAGAGCCAGCTACACCTAACTAACAGATCCAGGTGTTACTTTGTTGTGTGGACAACAAAAGAAACTATAATAACGGTTATTGGGAAGGTCAGTTGTTGGACCTCTAAGATTGATCTTCTCGGAAGTTTCTATTCCAGCTTTTACCAAAAATAACAGAGGGGAACCTCTAAACGGCTAATTTGATATAATTGTGAGTGAATTTTAGAAAGGCTCTTTTATAGCTAATTAAGCAACCCACATTTTTAGGACTATTATGCCAATCAGTGCATATGTTGTAAAATATGAAAAGTAGTCTTTATATTAAGCTGTTTCCATTTTTGATATAAGACTTTATTATGAATATAATAGTAATTTATAATTATGAATTTTAATTTACAGCATTTCTGTTCGTGTTTTTTTATATTGATAGTGATATCGCAATCTAAAATAGGTAGAGTGGTTTTACTTAACCCATTAAACAAAAATGAATAGTCAGTATCTAATAGTCAAATAGAAACAAACGAAAACAATGGAATTAGCGTCTAATTGTGACTATTAGTCTAATATCCATTTCACGGGTGATAATATCTAGTCAAAAGTGGTTCCTTCACATCCCTCTTTTATTAATGAAAACTGCAGGTTGACCAAAGCTGCACAAAGCTGAAAAAGAATGTCTGCAATAACAGCGCAAAAATGAGGGTATAAAACTTAATATTCTGAAATCTTTAAGCCTTGCATTTGCATGCTCGACATGGATCCTAAATCTTGCAATTGCCTTTGTAGCCCTCGCCTCACCCTCAGTGAACTTCCCATTGTTCAAGAACGGTGGTATGTTCAGCGAAACATCATTTGGTAGGATGTCTTGAATGAGAAAACCTTTATCAGCTAAGATTAGGTCTCCTGCAGATAAATGCTCCAATAATCCTGATTTCTGTACTATGGCTTTGTCCGACACTGATCCGGGATAAAGTTTACTTACATATGTAATAACAGCATTTGGAGCGACACCAACAATTGCTTTAAAATAATTCATACCGCTATATGAGGAATATGTTGCACTTTGCTGGCTCATGAGACAGTACAGTCTATCACTATGCGACTTGACCTGAACTGGGCGAACGATGATGGAGAGCATATTAACTTATTCTTCTCCCTAGAGGGGATATCTGTCATAATTTCAACAAATAAAACATTGTGCAAAACATGAAGTAATGTGGTAACAATATTTGCAATGGTAGCAACACTACAATGAAACAGCTGTGCCAAATGAAGGTTTGTGTAATTCTGTCTTAATTTCATTAATGTTAAAACAATTTGATCTTCAAAACTTATAGATTCTACTTTCCAGCCTGAAAAATATATAATATTGTCTTTGAACCTAGTGGAATACCTGACTACAATATTGAATATTTCACGGTTTGGAAGACCGTCTCCATTCAGTCTCCATTCGTATCACCTCATCTGTCAACTGAGAGATGGAATATTTCTCCCTTGAATATTTCTCTCTTTCTTGAATGTCCTTCAGATGCGGTTTGTTTTGCCCAACTCTGCCTGTAGGATTATTACGTCTGTAGAAGGCTTTACTTTAGGTTCTTGATTGTCAGCCTCAGCTTGTTCACTTTTAAATTTCTGGACAAGGTCCTGGACAGTCTCTGGTGGTTTGATAACTTTTTTTGGCTTTTTCTTTGGGGATCCATCCAAAGGCTCAAACAGTTTATTTTTGTTGCGCTCAAACAGTTCTGGGGTGTTCTTCTCCCATTCCTAAAATGGCAGCTGCAAACCCTTGAGTGTTCGTTAGGATCTCTGTCTTCTCTCCTGGAGAAAAAAAATGAAACCCATAAAAGTAAAAGTAACTACAGTCTAACCTGTATTAAGCGGTCACCCTCAGGGAATGGCTAAGTGACCGCTTAATACAGGTTGCACAGAATACAAGTCAAATACAATACAAATGCCCTTTTATATTATATTTGATCACTTAATGTACAGTTTATGCACAAAAGCGCTAACAAAATCACTTACTTGGTTAAGAAACTGCAACAGTAAAATGGTATGACAAAGAGATCATACAATACATGGAATATAAAAACGCACTACAGTAATGTAAAACAGTAACGCCAAAATCCTACAGTTAGTTTTGCGGGTCGTTAGACCACAAACTACAAACATTAATTTCCGGTGATTTAATGTTTTGTGAAAATAAACACGGAATTCAATTACATTTGCGTGGTTTCCTTTTACAAAGCGACCGTTTAATACAGGTCAAGACAATAAAAACAGCTCGTTGGGACTCAGTAAAGGTTGACCATGACCGCTTAATAGAGGTGACCGCTTGATAAAGGTCAAAATTACAGTAATTGAGGGAAGTAATTTTCGGGACTTTGACAACTGACTGCTTAATAGAGGGTGACCGCTTAATAGAGGGTGACCGCTTAATACAGGTTCGACTGTATTCACCATAAACTTTCTATGTTCCAGATATCTTATGCCAAGAAAGATAATTCAATTTATATACAATTTAAATATATAAAAATATATATAACTTCATATTCACCATATACCCTACATTGTGCATACATATGTACTAAACCTCTGTGTAACATATAATATACAGGTATTAAAATAAATAAAATAGGCAATAGAATATAATGGTAAAAACTAACACCTACAAATACAATAATAAAATTAATACAATAGATAATATATAAGAACAATTAAAACTAAGATATAAAAATTTATATCTCCAGGTACAGTTTATATTATACAAATACCTATTAATTGGTTTAAGTGGTTTCAGTATTAGCAAAATTTGAATCTTTTTTACGTACAATTTCAACTCTCACCAAAAGCCAATAGAGTTATCTAATGACAAATCAGTCTAAGCTATTTCACATAAAAGAGAGCAATATGCAATATAACTTTAAGTTGTTCAATTTATTGAGCTTTGACTCCAAAAATCGACGATCGGCTATAAACAACTTGTGAAAACGGGAATGCCGTTCGTCTCCGCGATAACAAAAAACATCAGAAACAAATTGTTACTAAATACAAAAGTTTCAAACTTGATATTGTCCTTCCACTTTTTAAACTCTGCTTTCTTCTTTTTATCGCTTGGGAATGTGAAGAAACTACAACAATGACTCTCGGAGTGGTGATTGTAGTCGGGAACAAAACAGTTCACCATTTTGCGCTTTCAAGACCAATACTCTGGTAATCCTTGTGGTTTAGCGTAATCAAGGTGCGATTGATCTTTGCTTGAAGTATTTTGAGAAGATTCCGGACAATTTAGTAAAGGATAAATAAGATATTAACCTTTGTTCAACAGCTTGTGTTCGTAACGCCTCGGTAACCTATAGCCTGAAGCGTGTGCTTAGAACCGAGAACACTGTACAAATAATATAAAGCATACAATTATAAATGTATGCACCTAAGGAATGTATGTGCATGCACTTCGGAGATGCCTGGTCCAATTTCGAAAAAGGCCTGTATCATAAGTCAAGCAGCTTCGATTTTAACATTTGGCATGTTATAAACTGTGAGAAGTTTTGCTTCCTTGCAAGCTAAACATTATTATACATACTGTTTTATACCATGACATGTCCCAATTGTCACTTGTATCTTCTTCCTATACATGCTCACTTAAAGGCTTCTGTGAATACTGAGAATACAAGTGACGCATGGAATATTACAGGGTATTCCACACAAAAGCATTGCATAACTAGTATATATACAGGTATATTTAGCATGTCAGAATTTGATGACATATCTTCTGTGAATGGATGAGGGATGTGCCAAATAACATCGTTCTGATAGGCCTGGAATGCTGGGATATACTTTGTTAAAAATTCTACTGACAAGAACTGCCCACTGAAGAATCATATTCTGCTGGACGCTCTATCAGGCAGCAGAGTTGACAGCTGGAGATCATCAGTGTCCACTTGTGGTGCTGTACTACTGAGGGTTGGATTGCTAACTTTGTCCCGTACTGCATACTGGTGGGATCCAATGAATTGATCGATTGAAATGATCTTTAGTTTGAACCCATGCACAAATTTCATAATCAATATTGTCTGCCGCAATTCTAAAACATCAGAACCTCGTCCTGGGAGGGCCTTTAGGAAGAGAGAGGTCGATAAAAATGAATGCAAAGCCATTCCAAGGGACGAAAAAAGATGAGTTGAAAGTAGAGTTGAGAGGAAGGAGACTCCTTTTCAGCAATGATAAAATTAAATCTGATTATGAGAAAGAATTGAAAAGTGAACTAAAAGGGATACAGAGGGTCCCTGCACTCCTTTATCTACACCCAGCTGAGAACATTGACAATTTAAATCTCACATCCTATGAAGCCCTTCCTGGATACTCTTGTAGAAACGCAAAGAATATTATATACCAGTGATGACAAGAGATACACTCGCCTTGTACTCCGATACCACAACTGTAGCTTTCTTCACTTTGTAATGTGTGCAATTGAATTTGGCCTCACACCCATCACATTAAATGCTAGAAAACTGTATGGAAAGTACCTATATAATCTCATGTCTCATGCTCCAATTCAACTTCGCCTTATTTCAGGACCGTCTTCAAATACTGAAGATGAAGAAAGAATGTTCAATACAATCAAGAGCATCACACAGACAACATCTTGCAACAGACCAGGTCACATCATTGGCAACATCCTAATTAGAATGCAAGCTGAAGAGAAACTTGGAAACTATGATGATTGTAAAACAACAGCACATCAATCCTCCAGAATATCAAAGCTTTCATCTGCTTTGCCCAAGTTTCCAAATACAGTAATCCCAGGTCACATTTTAGAAAGCCCGAAATATTCAAGGTGGTACCAGGCACATTTAGAAAGAATCAGTGATTTTCTTCTACCTGTAGAGGGTGTCTGGTGGCTGACTGATGGAGAAAGTGTGGAATTCATGGATTCAACAACTGAGCCAGATGTGAAGGACCAGGGCCCAACATTGCATCACTTTAGATCACATACTTTTAAAAATGAAGAGTCATATCTATCCGAGTGTTGGAGCAAGTGTTTAGAATTAAGAGATGGAATCAAACTACCTGCACATGTTCTCTTCCTGCCAAATGCCAATGGTAAAGTTGAACAAATCGCTACAAATTATATCAGGCAAGACCTAGTTGTACATATGGATAATGTACATAACAATGATATTTGTTGTGATAATCCTTCTGGCATCAGGATGCCTTATGTTTCATTTGCTTCCGTTGAACAAGAACAGGTTGACAATGAAATAAATGAAGAGGAAGAGGAGCAAATCTTAATGTCAATTTACTAGTTGATGGAACAGATACTGCTCTCAGCACCTGAACCTCAGCACGACACTGAGATGCTAACCATGCCTCTAATTGTACCCCCACCTCTGACTCTGACTGATAATGAAATACTTATTTCTGTTGATTCTACTCAACCATCTTCATCTGGAGTATCAACAACACAGGGAAATCTACATGAGCTAAAGACTCGTCTTGGAAGGGCTGTAGAAATTGTTTTGGGAAAGACGGATGAAGTACTGAAGCTAGACTCTGCTCGCTGTACCTTAAAACTCTCACCAAATCGTGCAGACCTTTTCACCACCTATAACAACATCCTTGCTCTAACTCAGACAAGGGTTCTTGCACAGAGAACAACTGCCAGGAAACAACTGAAAAACTGGGAAAACTATTACTACCTTGATAATAACTTTGAAATGCTGTCACTAGATCGAATGAAAAATAATCCTGTAGCCTCTCTATTTCTTAAGCAGATGCAGATCCACTCCTCCAGGAATGGAGAATTACACTGTAGTTTTACCTGTAGCTACAGGTGACTTAATAATTATCTGTTTTATTTAAATAGATTTCATGTTGATAGCCCACAACCAATGCATGAAAGTTGTACATGTATTATGATTTTTTAAACTCTTCAAGAGTTGTTCTCTCTCAACCAGTGTGCATTGCAAGAATCTGTTATTATTATCTAGAACCTTTCAAATATCTTCCCGCCGAAATGCCGTACCATTCGTACGAATCTTCGAAAGAACCAACTAGGATTTTGGCACGCAATGCAGTTGAGAGACCCTATAATTGACACAGGCTAGCAAACATTAACAATAACGAATCCCGGGTCACGAATGCACAATATTGTATATACATTTAGTGTTATTTATTTATTTAGTATATAAATGATTTAAATTCCCACATTGTGATGGAAGCCTATAAAGCCATACCAGTATGTTTGCTTAAGTAGTATTTTCGTGAATAAGGACAATTATAAAACTTTAACGTGCCTGTGTTTAAATTATACCCTATAAATCCATATCAAAACTCACCTGAAGATAGCTCCCAAGTAGGCCATTTTCATGTAATATAACGCTTTTTCACAATCTTTAAACAAGCCGGGACATCTTAAAACAAATACTAGTTTGCACAAGTTGTGCAATTTGTGCGTACTCCTGTAGACTGTACACTCCGCTCTAGCGCTCTAGCCCGCATGGAAACCGCCATGTTCGTTTTGAGTTCAATATGCAAATTAGGGCCTCAATTTCAAGATCGTTGATTTCAAGTCTTCGTTGGGGGTATTTTTCAATATTTGACCCAGGCCTTATTATACCCGAGAGTTTCCATTAACACTAACATAATCTGGAACTCCTGCTGAGCGTGTACTGTCTTTAATCGTGAGTACGACGAGTAAATGCTTTCACGGGAGAATTCTTTGAAGCCGGCAATTAATTACATGTATTTATGTTCGACACAATTTCGGCTACAAAAGTTTGTCAATGGGATCTATTCATCCCGGGTATTCATATATTTTGTACAGGCTAATTAAGAGTATACATGTATGAACAGTTACACTCGATACACTCAGTGCGATAGTGTAAAAATAAGAACTACACTACGAGTGTGATTACACCGGTTGTTATTTACACTCAGATAACACGGATTGAAGCATTTGTTTCAACTCGCAACAGCTCGACTGTTCTAAAAAAAATCCTAGACTGTGAAACAGACTTCACCATATAGCCTACAGAGTATACAACACTGGCGGAACTTTGCTCGGATTTTCCATATCTAACCTCGGGAGCAATGTATTCGCCACACAAATGTCTTTGGCGAATGTCCATGGTGCCTTTTTATGTATTGGTTGTTTTCTCACTCTTCGATTAAAATATAATTTCACTTAAGGTCATTATGTAAATATCCTTTAGAATGGATGTGCTCTAAGATAGAACAAATATTTACAAATACACTGATGCGCTGCCTTTCCGATAACAGCTTTGTGTTGTCAGCCTGCTGTAATGTCAATGCACTTCCGTCCACGCCATGAAACGGAAGCACGAAAGCGTATGGTTCTTCATGAGTTACCACACCAAAAAGTACCGGCAATCTTTCGTGGTCCCCTAATGCAGTTATTATTCTTGCTTCATGGAGTACTACTCTTTTCGCTCTCTCGTCTTCGACTGCAAGTACTTTCGGAGTTCTTCATTTCATTTGCTTCACGACAACATCTAGCCCCTTATAGGTGGCAAGAAAGCATTCTCCGAAACTCCCGCTGCCAATTGTTTCACTTGAAGCATAATGAAGCAAGTTTAGATTCATTTGCCTGAAGTCTGCTTTTCGAGCCAGTTTCTAGTTATCATTACGTTCTTTTTGCAACTGGCCGGCAACTGGCCGGCAGGTAGCTTTTGCTTCACATTTGTTGCGGTAGGTGTTGTGGCGTGTTGTTTCTGGTCATGCACAGTCTGAGACAGTCCACTGCAGCCGGCAAGAGCTAACTCGACCATCAATTTTCCTCTGTTACACATTTTGCTATTACAAGATGCATCCCCTGTCTCTTCTTTGACTCTTGACAGTCTTGTGCCGCAGAGCTTTTTCTGTCGACAGTAGGGCCTTGGATGCTGGTCTCAGCTGCTATATTTGGTTGATTAGCATGCTTACCCACGCCGCCCCTTTCTTTTCTTGTTGCCTTTTCTCCATCGTTTCTTTTGTTGTTTTCTTTCTTCACATGTGTGTTCTCGGCTCTTTACCTCCTGCTCTGCTTTTTAGTCGGCTTTTCCGAACTTTGATTCATCATTACTTTATGTCAGGGAGCGAACGGTGTGTAGTGGCGCGTGCTTTGAGCTGACTAACTCCGGATGCGATTTTGCAATATGCCGCACCCTGGTCTGTTTGCTTCGGCTGGAAACATTTATTTAGAGGGATAGATAAGAACAACGTTTAGTTCTTATTTTTTAAGCCCGCTTTGAAGTAAGAAAACTTTAAAACACTTTCACAATTAATTAATTAATTAATTAATTAATTAATTAATTAATTAATTAATTAATTAGTTCTTTCTTTATCGGTAATCGGAAAATATATGAATTTTTAAGTCAACTAACATAAAACATATTCAGTAGTTGAAAAATGTACCGGACCCACCCTACTGAGATTTTACTTGATCACTGAATATAATCTGCTTCCGGTTACTTCCGACGCATATCAGTTTCAAAACACTAAACGTCGAGCTAGTCTCTTGCCATACCGTACTAAGCTATTTCCACTTGAGAAATGTCTACATACTGGACAAAATGTAAATGCTGCGATCGCAAATTTAAAACGTTGTATTCTTTGCGGAAACATTATGGAAGTCGTCATCCAGAGTCACAAGATGTCAATGGTCATCACAATTTCTACGACGAAGAGAGCCACATGGTTAGCCATCGAAGACCAACTCCAATCGAAAAAGATAACCAGCTCTACTCGTTGTGGCTTTCTGGCTTGATAGAACGTATAAATGCCTCATTACATCCTTGCCTGCCTGGTAAGATTTTTATACGCGAATTTAATTGTATTGTGCTTATATCCCAAGCCTGGATCCCAAGGTTTTTTTAGAAGTGGAAATCAAATATATCAGAGCAATTACTAAAGTCATTTATATACAACAGGAATAGAACAGGGCCAAGAACAGGGCCAAGAACAGGGCCAAGAACAGAACCTTTGGTACACCACAAGAAATGTATCTATAGTCAAACACACTGTTACCTATTGAGACAAACTGTTTTCTGTTTGAAAGGTAAGACGAAACCAATTTATTGCAATCCGACGAAACCAAAATATTGCAATGCCACGAATACCATGATGATGTAATAAATGAAGTAGAATATCATGGTTAAACAGTGTCATGTTAACAGTAACTAAAATCAAGAAAAATTCCACAAGAATAATTGACCTGTTGAACTGCTTGTTGTATTTTGTCAGTAATAGATAGTACTGCTTGGATATTTGAATGGTTGGATCGAAAAGGTAGATAATAGAACCCTTTTCAATAAAAGCCATTAAACGATTGTACATTAGTTTTTGAAATATCCTATTAAATACTGAGAGATTGAGTGAGAGATTGACAATCCCACTTAAAACTTATGGACAATAAGCCTTTCCAGTTGCTGCACCGGAACTATGGAACAGTCTTCCTTTCAACGTCAGATCAAGTACTAATCTCAATCAATTTAAGTCGAAACTAAAGTACCAGAAAAAGCCTTGGAGCAAGGCCGAGATACAAACAAACTCAACTCACATGTGGCGCCGTGTCCGGGAACCGAACCTGGGCCACAGAGGTGAGAGGCGAAGTGCTTAACCACTGCGCTACCCCCACATTGTAGCTGATGACAACTGTGCGCTTGGAATTGTTACCGTGGTGATAACTGATACAGTACGAGTTGTCTGTGTTTAATGCTTTATAATATGATACTCCTGGAAACAGTATTTGCACTATACTAGGAGTTACAATAAATAGAAAGAATAATAAATGATAATATTAACTAGTGCGTAACTTATCAATAAATATTAATAATTTTAAAATATTAATAAGTGATAATAACAATAACAACAACAAGCAGTCTGTCACAAGAGAGTTCCCTCAACACACCTCCACAACAACTTCATGGGGATTGACAATACATACAATAATACAATTATGGGAGGCACAAAGACTTGATGGATGGCATGGCTAGAGTTTTAAAACTAGCAACAGTAAGGAAGGCAGGATGTGGTTCCAGGTTACAATGGTTCTAGGATAAAAATAATATTTATGCACATTGTTGCTACACTGTAATTGACAGAAAAGTAAGGAATTAGATCCCAACTAATCCTTGCTGGATCTTATAAAACATAGTGGCTTGGGATAATAAACGACGTTGCTCAAGTGAGTCCCATCCCAGATGATCAATCGTGGAAGAGGTATGACTAGTTCTAGGATAGTCGCTATGAGTAAACCTGGCTGCCCTGCGCTGGATTATTTCAATGTTATTGGAGTTCGTTTTAGTATGTGGGTTCCATGCAGAGCAAGCATATTCTAATTGTGGAAGAACAAGACTAGTATAAGCTCTGGATTTAACTTGCATACTACAGTCACTGAGAATTCTCCTAAGTAGGCCGAGCGTGCTATTGGCCTTGCTACAAATGTTGTCACAATGCTGGTTCCAGCTAAGGTTGTGATTAATTGTAATACCTAAGTATTTAGTTGAAGATACTCTAGAGACAAGGTGGTTATTCAATACATAATTAAAGGACATAGGTACTAAATGGTACTTTGGGGTATGTTACTTTGGGTATGTTATTTCTTCGAATTATTATAAATAAGTTTGTTGGATGTTTTAGCTTTCAGTTTTGTATTAGAGGAGAACGATCAAACATTTCGTATGCAACTTCAATTTTATTTTCACTCCTGGCAATTGGCCCTGGCAATTCCGTTCCTTGCTGTTTGTGGCGGTGGTAGTACATGTACTAGTAGATGCGGCAAGCACGTTATGTACCCCCCGCAAAAGCTGTACGAAATATATTAAAAGTAACATATATTTAAACCATATCAGGTGTAGTTTATTTTACCTTGAAGTAAAGGAAAAATAGGCACGTGTAACTGTTTTGTGTGTACATGTTCACACTATACACTATGTATAGACACTTCATCGTTTCTTACCAGTCTTTTTTTGTCGCGGCGTCTGCGTACCTGGGTCCACCATTCCAGCAATATCAATTGTAGGGACATATCCCTTTTTTAGATAACGCTTTAAGCTCCTTGCCAAGGTCAATGCTAATATTACTCTCAAAGCATGATACGTCGAAACGAGCCAAACATAACGTGGACATCGATTTTGGCTTAAAGTTCTCTCGGTGTCTATGGACAAATTGCATCCATTTACGCTTTAAACTTTCGTCTTTTGGAAAGACATGCATGGAAATACCTTTCGTGTAGCTGGTATTCATGCAGCTCACGTTGTTTGGCTCTCCGGCAACACAATATCTACCTCCGCGCCTTCTCTCAACTCCACTTTCCACCATTTTGATTTGTTTGGCTGTAAATCAACTGACGTCACAGGCATGACATCACGGTTTTTGTGTAGTCTATCGAAAGTTTTGTTTTTCGGAAAAAGGACAAGATAAAACAAACTTTCTGAAGAATCTTGTTTTTTAATTCATATATGCCTCCACCTTTCTCCCCTCTCCTTTACCGTCTCCCCCTCTCTCACGGTCATGCCAATGGCTGATGAGAAATACTTGATAAGTTAATAGGAGTTACTGTTCCACTAACACTGCCAAGGGTGTGGTATTCAGCAATGGGTAGATCTGAATGTATTCTAATCGGACTGTCAGTAAAATTGGCTAGGCAAATTGTACACGGTCCAGCCCTTGGGACAACCAGGGAACGTGCAATGCAAACATCTGATGCCCTCTTTGTAACTTAGACCACTCCAGGATTTCTGGACTACCAGAATTCCATTCATACCCCTCCTCTAGTTTAGCTCCTAATACTTATTCAGTTCCTCGTTCTACCTCATCATCAGCACACATATAGATTATACAACCGCTAGGTGTTACCTTTCGATACCCAATTGGTACTTCAGCATCTCTCACCATCAGAGTTCCTGTGTCATAGTGAATCCGACAGCCATGGTGCTGAAATAAGTCTGAATCAAGTATACAATCATGAGCCAGACCGCCTAGCGTGCCAGTTTTGCCGTGTTTGGAGTAGAAATACCAGAAAATGTGGTTTTTGTAACCTAACCTTAATCTCTCAAAGTTACTTGTGTAGCCTAAACTCCTCAAACTGGCGCCATTTCTCGAGCTTTCAATGGAGTTCGACGTACTACACGTCAAAACAACGGTCTCTTCCAGTACTTTAATCCTAGCGTGCCAGTTTTGCCGTATTTGGAGTAGAAATACCAGAAAATGACGTTTTTTCTAACGTAACCCGAACCTCTAGCTCTCAAATAAAGACATTATGGGATAGATCTGAGACAAAGGCATTATGGGATCGAAAGGCCAGAAAAGCCAGATACTGTCATTTGCTCTTAAAATAAAACACTGGAAAGCGCGTTATTGCCTCTTAAAGTGAAGAAGCACACAACATGAAGCATGTTAACACAAATGGAGCCTTCTTGTCTAAGACTTTTTTTGCACAATTTTACACGACCTATTCGTCTCAAATCAATATCGGAAAGATGGTAAATAATTATCAGACCCTTAAGAAGGAGAATGAAGAGCTAAAATCCCAGATAGATGCTTTAAACAAAGAATTTCAAGCGTGGAAAGAAGAAGTTGCGAAAGAGCAAACGAGCACGAGTCGTCAGTTGGAGCGAAGGGTAAATACTCCTGAACTCGAACAGAGCGTCGAGTTTCTCAGTGGAAAATACGATGAGTTAGCTGCCTCTAAGGCAGTTATCATTATCAGATTAGATGAAATGTTCACCAAACTCAGCGAGATTGAAAAGAAATCTAAAGAACTCGCCAGCAAGATTGATGAACAAGAAGCTTATAGCTACCGCTATAATTTGAAACTCGTGGGAGTGCCTGAATTAGAAGATGAATCTGCATACATTGTACGACACTTCACAACTCTGTGTGAAGATATTCAATAAAATGGGTGCACATGTTAGTATACAAGACATTGACATTGCCCATCGGGTTCCGAAGAGAGCACCTCGACAGGCCGCGAACAGGAGTCAACAATCTGCCTCATCTAACCCTATTATTTGCAAGTTCGTCCGGCGCATACCAATCGAAGAGATCATGCGAATTCGTAACAGGATTTCTACCATTGATCCTATAGAAGTTGGTATGCCCGGGGAGGATTCCATGCAAGGCGCCAGGATATACAATCACTTGACACCGAGATTACAGAAGCTCTTATACCACGCAAAGAAGAAGCAAGAGGAAATTCACTTTAAGTACTGCTGGGCAAAAGGCAGTGCAGTCTTCCTGAGAGAGTCCGACTCCTCTCGCATCTTCAAAATCTCAGTAATGGATGACCTGGAGAAATTCACATAGATAAGTACAATATTTCATGACTTATAAACATAATCTGTATAGTCTTTACAGGTTCCACCGGCTGTATGATACTAAATATGTCAACTCGCGTCATAATATATATATGTTACGTGACGGTAATTCTTACGTGACAATGTTTTTAATGCAGATGGATGCAAGCTATCATAGCTGTCTTATACTAGCATATGGCAGATACATGTAACTCTGTGGTCTCCGATTTTCAGGTTCTTCCATTTGATGGTTTAGACGATGAGTCCTTTAACTTGGCTATCTACGAAATTAATCACGGCCGAATTAATTTCAATAGAGACCGCTTAGATTCACTGTATTTTAATCCGATTAATTGTGAAAATTTCACTAAGAGAACTTTTGATATTGATCCTGACCAACAATTTTATTCGGCTCTTGATAGCCGTTATTTTATTCAAGATCAATTTAATGAGCTGATTTCTCAACAAAAATCCTCGTTCTCTCTCCTACATTTAAATGTACGTAGCATAAGCCAAAACTTACACAAACTCACTGATTTCCTTGATACTATAAATTTTAAATTCACTGTTATTGGTATCACTGAAACTTGGCTTAAGAAGGATTCAACTGCCAATGTTGATATTAATGGCTATGAGTTCATACATAAATGCAGGGCAGATAAAACAGGAGGAGGTGTCGGTATCTATATTGGAAATGAGCTTAATTATAAACATAGGCCTGATCTTGATATCTTTGATACTCAAATATTAGAATCATTATTTATTGAAGTAGTTAGACCTAATGAAAAAAAAATAATAATTGGAACTCTCTATAGACCTCCAGGAGCTAGCATAGTTGAGTTCTTAGAAAAATTGAATATGATTTTGGAGAAAATATCAAAAGAACAGAAACCCTGCTACCTCCTAGGGGACTATAATTTAGATCTATTGAAGTACCAGCAGTGCACTCACACTAGTGATTTTCTTGACGACATGTTCTCTTGTTCTTTCCTTCCTCTCATTACCAGGCCAACTAGAATCACTTCCCATACAGCTACACTAATTGATAACATATTTACTAACAATTTAATTGATGAAACAACTAGTGGACTGTTCTTCACTGACATTTCCGATCACCTTCCCACCTTCACCTTCTTGCATCAATCTCAACCAGATGATTCTGCAAATTCTGGTATCAAGCCTGTTAGGCGCCTCATTACCCCAAAAACTAAGCAAAAATTTAATGAGGAATTAAATAGTTATAACTGGGAAAGTTTATACAACTTTAATGATCCCGAAGAAGCATACAATTATTTTCTTGGAACTTATAAATGTATCTTTGACAAATGCTTTCCATTTAAAACGATAACCCGAAAAAAAGCTAAATTACTTTCCAAGCCTTGGATATCTACTGGATTATTAAAGTCAATTAAGACTAAGAACAAACTCTATAAGGCATTTCTCAGTAACCCTTCCCCTAATAATGAAAATATTTATAAGAAATATAGGAACAAACTCAGCTACCTGCTTAAAGTATCTAAGCGAATGTACTATGATTACAAACTAGACTCTGTGAAAGGTGATATGAAAGCTGTATGGAAACTACTTAATGAGATTATCAACAAAAGGAAAACTAAATCAAAATTCCCATCAATTTTTTTACATAATGACCAGGAACTTAAAGATCCTGTCTCAATAGCTAATACCTTTTGTGAGTATTTCACCAATATCGGTCCTAATCTTGCCAGAAATATTCTAGAAACAAGTACAAATTATAAATCATACCTTAAAGAATCAGTCGTACATTCATGTTTCCTTAAGCCTGTAACTAAGGATGAAATAGAAAATATTGCCCATTCATTCAAGGGGGGAAAGGCTGCTGGCTTTGACCAAGTTAATATTACTGATGTCAAATACAATATCTTATGTCTCTCAGCACCCTTGACACATGTGATTAACTTATCATTGTCTACTGGAACTGTTCCTAAAGACCTTAAGGTTGCCAGAGTGGTTCCTATTTTTAAAAATGAAAACCCAGCTTATTTTAGTAATTATAGGCCAATTTCAATACTACCTGCTTTTTCAAAATTCTTTGAAAAAGTCATCTTCAATCGCTTCATGGACTTTATAAATAAACACCATATTCTTTATGACCACCAGTATGGCTTTAGATCTCAGCACTCTACTGTAATGGCACTTTTGAACTTGGTTGATCAAATTTCTTCCTCGATTGATAATAAGCAGTTATGTGCAGGAGTTTTCTTAGATCTATCTAAAGCCTTTGATACCGTTAATCATAAACTCTTACTAGACAAACTGCAACATTATGGTATTAGAGGGCTTGCATTCAATTGGATTCATGACTATTTGTATAACCGTAAACAATTTGTTGAATTTAAAGGCGAGTGTTCTGAATATCAAACAGTAAGTTGTGGTGTTCCACAGAGATCAATTCTTGGGCCCCTTCTTTTTATTTTATATATAAACGACATTCATCATTCCTCCACTTTGTTAAAATTTATTTTATTTGCAGATGATACTAATGTGTTCCTCTCAGATAAAAATGTTAATAAGCTTTACTATACGCTTAACAGTGAACTAGAAAAGGTATCTAACTGGCTTAACACAAATAAACTCTCAGTAAACATCAAAAAAACAAACTACATCATTTTTAGACCAAGACAAAAGAAAGTATTGCTTAACAATCTTGTTGTCAAGGTTAATGGTGGACCTATTGAACTTAAACACTCTACTAAGTTTCTTGGAGTTTTTGTTGATGAGAATCTGAACTGGAAGCAGCACATTGCAACTATAACTAGTAAAATTTCAAAATCCATTGGCATAATCTCTAAATCGAATTTTTTTCTATCCAAAGCATCACTGCACAAACTTTATTTTGCTCTTATTTACCCATACCTATACTATGGCAATTTAATTTGGGGTGGCACTTATACCTCAACTTTAAAAAAAATTGTTACGCTACAGAAAAGAGCTATTAGAATCATCACCAAATCAGATTATGATGCACATACGGCTCCCTTATTTAAGGACCATAATCTTTTAAATTTATTTAATATACATAAACATCAGGTGGGTCTCTTTATGTTTTCCTATGATAAGAAAATCCTTCCAGAAATTTTCAAAGATTTCTTTTCTACTAATCTCAGTATTCATTCGTATAATACCAGGATAGCTAATGATTATAGACCAACATTCTCAAGAACAAATATAAGAAAATTTTCAATAGCCTATGAAGGACCAAAAGTTTGGAATTCTATCCCTGACGAGATGAAAAATAGAACTTCTCTCACCAGCTTCAAATATAATCTGAAATCCTATTTAATTAACCAGTCATCTCCTTAATTAACTGATCTAATATTGTCTGCTCTTCTTCGCTCCCTTCTCACAAAAACCTTTTCTTTCGAATCATCTTTCTCTTATCATAATATTAATATTCAGTACAATATTGTTAGATTATTAGCTCACGCTTAAAAAAGGCAACCTAAAGTAATAAGTCTTTGGCTTCCATTTAGGTTGTCTTCCACTGTAATTTATTATATATATTTTTTTGTATTTTTATGCGTGTACATGGTGGTTTGTGTGTAATAAAGATGATGATGACTGTTTTTGTGTAAACGTGCCTCATGTTGTGTACCCTAAACTCTTCAAAGTGGCGCCAGTTTTGCCGTGTTTGGAGTAGAAATACCAGAAAATGTGGTTTTTGTAACCTAACCTTAATCTCTCAAAGTTACTTGTGTAGCCTAAACTCCTCAAACTGGCGCCATTTCTCGAGCTTTCAATGGAGTTCGACGTACTACACGTCAAAACAACGGTCTCTTCCAGTACTTTAATCCTAGCGTGCCAGTTTTGCCGTATTTGGAGTAGAAATACCAGAAAATGGCGTTTTTTCTAACGTAACCCGAACCTCTAGCTCTCAAATAAAGACATTATGGGATAGATCTGAGACAAAGGCATTATGGGATCGAAAGGCCAGAAAAGTCAGATACTGTCATTTGCTCTTAAAATAAAACACTGGAAAGCGCGTTATTGCCTCTTAAAGTGAAGAAGCACACAACATGAAGCATGTTAACACAAATGGAGCCTTCTTGTCTAAGACTTTTTTTGCACAATTTTACACGACCTATTCGTCTCAAATCAATATCGGAAAGATGGTAAATAATTATCAGACCCTTAAGAAGGAGAATGAAGAGCTAAAATCCCAGATAGATGCTTTAAACAAAGAATTTCAAGCGTGGAAAGAAGAAGTTGCGAAAGAGCAAACGAGCACGAGTCGTCAGTTGGAGCGAAGGGTAAATACTCCTGAACTCGAACAGAGCGTCGAGTTTCTCAGTGGAAAATACGATGAGTTAGCTGCCTCTAAGGCAGTTATCATTATCAGATTAGATGAAATGTTCACCAAACTCAGCGAGATTGAAAAGAAATCTAAAGAACTCGCCAGCAAGATTGATGAACAAGAAGCTTATAGCTACCGCTATAATTTGAAACTCGTGGGAGTGCCTGAATTAGAAGATGAATCTGCATACATTGTACGACACTTCACAACTCTGTGTGAAGATATTCAATAAAATGGGTGCACATGTTAGTATACAAGACATTGACATTGCCCATCGGGTTCCGAAGAGAGCACCTCGACAGGCCGCGAACAGGAGTCAACAGAAAAGTCAGATACTGTCATTTGCTCTTAAAATAAAACACTGGAAAGCGCGTTATTGCCTCTTAAAGTGAAGAAGCACACAACATGAAGCATGTTAACACAAATGGAGCCTTCTTGTCTAAGACTGTTTTTGTGTAAACGTGCCTCATATATATATATATATATATGATACTCGTCCTCTAAATTAATTTCAGCGGAGTTACATTAAAATAAATTCTGACAAGCAACGAGGACAAGCAGGCACATTACGTTGTTCGTCCTCCTTAAGGTATGGCAAAAGGTTCACGAGGTCACTTGGGAAAAAAAATCGTGTAGCGTCAATATTAACGCTACAAAGACATACTACATGTATATATCAATTTAAAGCTCAAAGATTGAAGAACAAATATGAATGTTTAAATTTACTATTTAAAAAAATCTCTCAATGATGTATTTTTTTATTTAAAAAGCGACCTCTCACACTATCGTAACTTCAAATCCGGAAATGTTTAATGAATGACAACTAAATTCTTTGTTTTCGAATCTCAGGTAAATTGTCCCAAAAAGTGTGTCAGCGATTTTTTATACGTTGCGTATTACAAGAATTATCCGTAGGTAAAGTTGGAGTAAGTTTTTTCATGCTAGCGAAACGCAAACTACATAATAATTACGAAATGAAGCAAAATTTTGCAAAATGCTGGCACACTTTTGCAGAAATTGTGGTTTTTTGGCTCTCGCGAAAATTTGGATTTAATCGAACAAAACGTTCTCGAGTTTTGATACGCCAAAGTTGTATTTTTTGCATTAAAACACAAACGGAGAAACAAGGGATTTTAGTTTTCTGACCATTTCACGGTTGAGTAAAAAGCCCCGCCTCCAAAGATAATCTTATTATATTCAGCCAATTGAAATACAGTATTAGGCTGACAGGCGGGACAGGCGGGACAGGCGGAGTTGTGAATGATCTGCTGTGACAGCTTTCGCGGTAATCTTCAAGGAGGTTCATTTTACACTCGAGACTGGTCACAGAGGTCGTAAAGCTCGTGGGAAAAACACAAGGTCAAATAAATATGAAGGCCAATTTACAGCAAGTTACTGTAAATGATGCTATTATCAAAGCCATCATGCTAAAGGAGATAAACAGTTCTGGGTAAGTCGAACACAAGTTATATTCATTCAAACGGCGCAACTTCTTGCTAAACATCATAAACAAACCGCAGGCTTCATATTGCATATTATTTTTATACTCTGGAGCGGTAAAGATCATGCTGAATCTACCTTCTCTTGACTGCCTTATAATTGATAAACATATCTGACTCCTTTTCTAGGTATCAGGGCGATCACTTCGCAGAGAATTTGGTTGCAAGCATAGAAAACCGTAAAAACCGGCAAACAGCAGCTTGATCTAATGCCCGACTCAATTACAGTCAAGGAATTCGAAGTTCGCGGGTGAACTTCATCACTGCTAGTCCGAAGCTTCCTAGAAGTGATGCTTTTTGGCCCGGGCTCATTCGTTTCAGTCAACAGATCTTCTTCGCTTGGCCATTGTTTTTGTTTGAACCACGAGCCTTTATCGCTCGACGCCAAACTTGCCTTCTTAGTCGGCCTAAATTTACCTGTTTTCAACTTCTTCTTTTTCTTCGAAGATACCGAATAGCCTCTATTAAGTTTCGACGACATAATTTTAGATAGAATGCAATTCAAGAAAAACAAACGAAAACGAAGCGTAGCGTACTATAAAGACGAGCGTAGCGTACTATAAAGACGATTGTTGTTTTAGTTTGTTCGCGTGCCGCTGTCACGTAGCTGTCAGCGTCTGTCAATCATGTTTCGCGCGTCATTATTCGCGGGAAATTAAAACATGGTTTTTCGGGGCGTTAAAAAGGAATTTTAGTTTGGATTTTTTTGCTATAATACAGCTAAGACCTAAAGCATTTTAAATATGTGAAAACATTTTTTTTGGGAAGTTTTGCCTGTGAACCTTTTGCCATACCTTAATTTGGACGTTGAATGAAAATGCATGCCTCACCTACCGCTCCTCGAACATACACCAGTTGTCGCTTAGTGGTAAAAAATATGGGCGTGTCTCCACTAAAGGTAATGTCTTGAGAAAAATGACACTTTGGTGCGGGGAGGTCGACCGTTACCCCCTCTAACATCAACAACAGGTCGTGCCAAGGAATGAGTTGTGCAGACCACCGAAAATCGTTCAGGAAAATGATCTCGGCATCCTCTGATCCCACCCATGCGAAGCTGGCCGTAGCAGGATTGCAAAATGTCCTATAAATTACGGTCAGTGGGTACAAAATGAATGTCTTCCCGCAATTTGCGGGCCCAGTAATCATGATATTACGGTATTTGCCGCGCCCCATCTGTAGTAAAATTTCGAACAGCCTCTGAAAATGATGCTTGTAAAATTCCGTTTCTTTCCAACAGATCTTGGGCACAAACCAACCAATCACCGTTACAGCCTTCCACTCACGAATTCTCATGTGCTCGTGCTGCCTCGAGAAGTTGGATCCGACTTTGCTGTGATCTTTTTAATTTGGCTTCAGCTTCAACCATTTCCCAGCCTGTTCTTAAGGCCTCTTCCACAACCTTACTACCACGGTTGACTATAAATTCGGCTAAGGCCGTTTTTCCCTCCACCTTTTGAGCATTCGCTAGGGCTAACAGAGCTGTTACACTTTTATGCATTTGCAAATAGCTATTTCTGCCACTTCGTACGAACTTAATCGAGATTTACGCCAGCGTTTTAAAGGCTTATCTGAGTTTGACTTGTGTGCAGACTCTCCATCGGAACCTCTTTCCTCGGCCCAGTTATTATCTTCTTCTGGCACTGCATACTCGGCTTGAGTGGGAATGGATCGCTGGGATGACCGAGCTTCACTGGCTGCGTGTGTTTGTGGAGGGCCTTCGTCCTGTAGGTCAGGATGGCCATCAGATTGAATGAAATCAGAGTCCTCCTTGGTTATATACAGCCAAGCGGAGTAATAGTTGCTGTGCCGAGAGGAAAAATGAACTTGAATACCGTGGAAATGTTCATTGAGGTACCTCTTCACAGGACTCCAGCGTTTCAAGCGATCAAGTTTGATGGCCATATGAAAATGAAACCCCGACTTTCCCTTGGTAACTCTGTGGTGTCTTTCAAGGCAGCAAACCCAGTGCAAAACTGAAGCATGGACTCCTTCGCAATTCAGGAATGCCTCCTCAACGGCGCTAGCGAATGACTATCGATCAGGGATTAATGAGAGATTCGCCTGACTATAGGTAAGTAAATATACCTTCCGCACCTGTTGTTTCCCAAGGTCGGTCGGCTCATGATCTGTTTCAGAGTCACTGCTGCTAGCGTATTGTGACAGCAGTTCCATGACGAGTCAATACTGAGAAATGAGTACTGCAGTGAAACGGCCAAAAGTGTTATCACATAACAGTCATCCTTATTAAGCGTTTTTAGTTATTATAAGGACTTGAAAAAGGCGAAACTATGTTTTGCTGTTGTTTTCCAATCTCTATTGAAACCAAGGTGACCAACATGCCTGCGGAACTCTACTTAATCAAGTATTATTTGTAATGTTTGTAATTGCAAGCGTATATTATTCATAATACAGGGCCGTAGCAGGGTCAATACTATTGGGGGGGGGCCATCTCGAGCGACAACTGCGCGATGCACGAACGCCGAAGGCGTTATTGTCTAGGGGGGTCCGGGGGCATTCCCCCCCAGGATTTTTTGAAATATAGGGTCTCTGAAATAGCATTTCCAGCCTTCTGAGAGTAGTTTCCAGCAAGTTAAAACAGCTTTGAACTGACAAAAAAAAAATTGAAATTGAAGTTGTACTTTCACGCAGTACCGTGAACGTCCTCAAATAATTCATGCTTAAATAATTTCATAAAATCAAATGAAAGAAGCTGGAAATATCCCGCGAAATGAACAACAGCTATTTAAACAAGATCTAGTGTTCAACTTTGCACTAAAGGCAAAACCATGGATATGCGATCAGATATGTTAATTAAACGTAATTGTATATAATTAATTGAACAGGTTTGTACAAATTATATTATGCAACTTGTCAGTGTTGTATGATGGATAAATTAACCTTCTACGTAGACCCCACAGACACTAATAGTTCTTTGCCTAACTGGATGTCAGAGTTTGAGTTGACTTCGACAGAAAAGACAACTTTCGGGGCATATCGTTTGCAGTAAATCTTCCAAACAACTGCTTTCTGTTTTCATTTTGCCTCACAAACTCGTTGGCTGCAGTCACGAGGTCAATCTGGTCACACTGTCCCTGTGTACATGGAGCACCATGAGATGATTCAGCCGTGCATCTCCGGTTGTTGAACGCAAATATGTCTTTACACGCTTCAAAGCGGAAAATGACCGCTCACTCGCGGCATTTGTTGCTGGCAGTACTAACAGTAACTTGCCCAGCGTGCAAATCTCGGACAGAAGCAATTTGCGGGAATCATCAAGAGATTGAAAAAAGGTTATCAGATCATCAACGCTGAATCTTGACATGTCATAACCCATTGAGGCAGCGACTTGTGGCAGGAGTAACAGCTGGGCTTCAAGTTGAGAGGTATCGAAATCTTCACCATAGACTTTCAATACTAAAGCCAGCTCAGCATCATATATTTCATTGGCGGTAGCCTTCAGAAGGAGTTCCTGGATGTTCGTGTACACTTTAAAGTCCTTCTGGTCAAATCGTGATGTGATGGCAGTTGTTGCAAAATCAATGGCTTCAAAATAGATTTGCTTGTAGTGCTCCTTGGCGGTTTGAGGAAAATGATGAGTTTGTGGTTGTCCAATCTCGAATCGTTTTGGTGCTTTTCTCTTCCTGGGAAGCTCGGGGTCTTTGATGATATCAATTTCCTTGTCTTTTCGCTGTATGATGCGAGCCCAAAAGAGATCAAATGATGCATCGTTCCGATCTCTTAACAAAGTTTTAACCACATCTCAAGCAAGCATATTTCCTTGAGCTGCTGAAATTGACGAACTCTGCAAAGCACGGCTCAGGTTGTCAGTTTGTCTCAGAAGTCTTTCGCCTAAAGAACAACCAAAGTAAAAACTAAACTGCGTCATCATACTTTTAACACCTATGATTCTGGATTTCATTTCTGTGTCCTTTAAGACCTCAAGAGACCACTCCCAAAGTTCCATGAGTTCATCATGATTATTTAGTACTGATGCTAATGCTTCGCCACGCACAGTCCATCGTGTCGGGCAAAGCGCATGAACTCCACGTGACTCATTTTTGGTTTCTGCTCTGATTTTATCTAATCTGGTGTTTCTTTGAGGGGATTTTTTTACCAACTTTCCAATTTCTCTGACTGTATCAAGTGAATCATTCATGCATTTCACTGATTTTATGGCATCAGCGACAGCCAAGTTCAAGGCGTGGCCATAACAGTGTGTGTACAAGCACTTTCCATTGACAGATTTAATCTGTGTTGCCACCCCAGTCTTCTCACCTGCCATTGTTGCTGCACCGTCATAGCACTGACCACGAGCGTTTTGAATGTCCAGATTCATTGACTGCAGGCCATCCTTCAGTTTTTCTACCACCTGATCCGCAGTGGTTCTGGGCAGTGGGTACATCCCAATAAAGTCTTCGTGAATTAAGAACTTGTCGTCAACCCAGCGAATGCAGAGTACTAGTTGTTCCTTGATAGACACATCAGCTGTCTCATCGGCCATTATCGTGTAGAATTTTGCATTCTGAATCTGTTCTGATATTTTCCGTAGAATACCAAAAGCCAGAGCCTCGAGCATCTCGTTCTGAATTATCGGGGATGTATATTTGTCAGTTCTGCGATCTAACCACTCCATTATTGCTGGGTTATCTTCAGATCGCAATTTCAGCAGTTGATAAAAGTTTGTGTTCTCCTCACTTACACTGTCGGTGTCCCAATTGCCTCGCAGTAGCTGGGCCTGTCGAGCTAAATAGCGGACATTCGACAGAATCGTGAGTAAAATACTTCTATTTTTTGGCCTTTTCCTGCGCATGTTTGTCAGACAACAACTCTCCGACATCACCGACTGTTGTTGCTGGTGCCGTAACATATCTGGCCACTGCTTCCCTGTGAGATTCAGATGACTCGTGTTTCTGAAACCCTTTCTTTTTTTCCAGTTCCCAAAGCCAACCCGTGTAAATGATGGATCTGCCTTTGTTGAGGAAAGTATATTATTTTGGATGGCTTTCAAACAAGTGTGGCAAAACACCGTGTCGGTTTCGTCGTCGTAATGTGACCATGATCGCTGGTCAAACCATGCTGGTTGAAAGGAACGCTTTGTATTGTTTCCAAAGGTCTTTGTGGGGAACTTGAAGCTTTTTGGTTGATTGGGACCTTGTGACACTGATGCTAGACCTGGTGCCAGTCAATAAGGTACTTGTCGTGTGGCTTTGATGCTTGAATTCGAAGATTCTGCTGCTTGTACGCCAGATGTTGTCTCTAAATCAGCCACTTCCGTTATCTGTTCTTCACTGTTTTCATTCTTCTCAGCAGATGGCTCGGGTCTCATCCAGTTAAGAAGTGTCCTTTGTCTTTGATTTTCCATGTTTGAAGCCATAAATGAATAAATTTCATGCTCTATCGAAGCGAAAGAAACACACAGGAGCGTGAAGAGCGTAACCGCTGACCAAATGTGCCTGTCAAAATAGAGCGTGGCCGCTGACCAAATGTGCCTGTCAAAATTATTGGGGGGGCCCCCGCCCCCCCGGCCCCTCCCCCTGCTACGGCCCTGTAATATATATATAATGTTGTTGACATAGGGGAGTACATCGCTTATAAAAACATAAACCCGTACACGGCGCGTCTTATCTGCAAAGCTTAAGACCCGCCTGTGATTAGATTAATACATTAATTGTTATAATAGCCGTTATCATCTTGGACTTTAGTACTACTAAAAACAGAGACATTAAAAATAAATAAAAACTCGGCAAGAAATTATATATCTCTTACTTCAAGTTGAGTTAAACTACATAACGTGACTCTCAATCGAATATTAGTTTGGGTTGCCGGTCGATAACACAATCCGAATTAGCAATAGTTTAAAGTATCTAATTCAACATGTTACTTGGTCTACTCTAAAAACATATGCCATAAATAATACTATTTCTAATCGATTGTGAAATGACGCTCACTATTTTCTAATGATTTTTTTCCCCGAGAATATAATGGCTACAACCTATAAAGACCCACAACAGTAGTTCGCTGATTTAAATAAATGTCGTAAACGTCGCGTGACGTTAATGAATATCTACTCCGCCATCTTGGATCGTGACTTAAGTAAGTACCCTGTTCCCAGATTTCACGTACTAATCTCACTTCTACTACTTAGTGGAAATATTGAACAGAACCCTGGACCACAATTCGAATAGCCTTGTGCAGTTTGTTTCAAGTCGGTGAAAACAAACCAGAAGGGAGTGCAATGCGATCTTTGTGATATCTGGTTCCATACCTGATGTATGCACATTTGTTCCGAAGGTATTATCATTTTCACGAAACAAATATTTTAAGTGACTGATTCCGTGCAAACAATTGTGTTTCCGCCTGGGCCTGACCCAAAGGGTGTCGGGTCCTGGAAGGGGCCGAGAAAGGCCAAGAAAGGTTGAAATGTGATCGTATTTTTTCTTACAGGTTAAGACTTTTTCTGCTGAATTCTGTACATATTGTAATTGTTGTTTATGGGCACCATATTATAGAGAGTTGCAGTTGTCTAATTTAGATGTGACAAAGGTGTGAATTAGTATTTCTGCTACATAAAAAGATAAGTGTTTTCTAATCGAGACTAAATGTAATTTAGGCATGGTTAAAGAACCAGCGACTACTGGGGGCTCTGTGTTTGCGTGCACGGCCCTGGGGCTGGTTCATCTGGGACTTGTGCTTTGTGTTGTTGTCTTGATCGTGGCTCTGTTTCCCGCTTGTCAGTTTTACGTCGGTGTGATCGCTTGCAGTTTTCCCTTTGTGGGCTTGCGAATTGTGCATCAAGTTGGGTTTTTGAAGTACATGTATTTTGGTTACAGTGGATTCTTGTGACCAATTTGATCAGCAAGTATTGTTCATTTGATCGTGAAATTCTGCGAATTTAATCCTTCGGTCAAGTGTGCCAATCCACAAGCATGGCCGATCAAGATCACTCATCGTGATCACGCGATCGTGTCTTCAGCATCCGATTTCCAGGGTTTGTTTGCTGCTTTGTATCAGGCTGGGTTTCATCCAACTTGTCAGCCGTTGGTAGTGGGATCGGTTGGTGGTTTATCGGAGGTTTCGGGCCCTCGGCTCGTCGCTGCTGTCACTTCGTCGGCTAGTGGTTTGGTTCCAGGTTCGGGGATCGCCACTGTTCCTGTCGTGCCGGAGTATTCTTTGGCGGCCAGTAATCTAGGTATGTATCGTCCTGTTTGGTCGGCACCCTCGTTTTTGCGTACAGTTGATTCTGTGCCATTCTCGATCCCTTTGGTGCCTTCGGTTTTCGTTCCGGGGCCTGCTCTACCATTGTGGTCTTCTGTTACCCAACCGTCAGCTTCGCTCCTTTCAGCTTCTCAACCTTTTTTGGTGGCCGACTCGCTGCCTCCAATTCCGTCCAAATTGGTGGACCGAGCTGTCTCGGGACAGTTTGTAGATCTAACAGAACTTCTTCCAGCCAACCTGTCATCTCGCCCTGACCCTGCTCGGCCAGCTACTCTGCGGTTATCGTTGCCTTAAGCTGCAGCTTCATACTTGGAACTGGCCCCTATCAAGCCTAGACATCAAGCTGTTTTGTACTTTCACAATTTTTTTTATTTTATTTTTATTTAAACAATATTTGGGCTTTACGTTTGCCCCAAGAGCTCTAAGCTCATCGTGGGGGCTCACGTGAATTAATTTATACAATGTTGACCACGAAGAAGCACGGAACAAACACAACGAGAAAGGAAATAGAAATAAATAAAAACTATGATAACAAATTACATCTCTTAATTAAAACGTCCAGATTGGCATATGTAAGTCCTTACGGCAATAAAGATAACAGCATTGTTAAACCATTCAGTTATCCTGGCTGCTCAGCCTCACCGGTCTGCAGAGATGTTAGCTTATATGTTACTCATCTGTCGTGCTTCCTGGGAATATCAGGCTCCTCATTGGTTTGCCTACGACAAAGGGTTCAGATCTCTTGCGGCCAACAATTAATCCATAACGTGGGGCGATCCTCATCCCAGCTTGTTCAGTTTAAGTTTCACAAGTGCAAATCGCATCGCAAGTTCCTGCCAAAGCTGTCATTCTTAGGAGCATACAGTCGAGTTTTGTCCTTGGACTTCCCCTGTCTTATCTGCTTGCCGATTGTCTTCTTCGGAAGCGACCGGCTCCCCTTCGTGTTCGGCAATGTGCCATTGTTGGAACAGTGGTCTGTGCTGCGAAGCAGGTGGTTTGCCGCTACCGCCACTTGTGTAGCAACGCTGGCTGCAGTACTAATCATAGAGCTCGGGATTGCCCTTTACAGCTTACATCATCTTCCAAGCGTAATGCCTCGAGTCTGACTACTTAGCCCTTTCGCAAGCAGAGGAGGAAGTGATAATTTTGCTTCCTCCTCGCATCATCACATTCCTGAAATTGCCTTTCGGCTGCCTCTTTGGTATCACCACTTCGTGTTCAACGCTGGGTTGTTTTCTTGGCTAATCATCCTGACCAGACATTAGCAGCATTTGTTGTGTCTGGCATTTCGGCAGGTTTCCCTTTGCGGTTTCTCTGGTTTTTCATCGAGGTCTGCTCCTCCTAACTTGCTATCCGCTCTTTCTCAGCCTAGAGTTATTGACAATTATTTGTCTCAAGAGTGCTCTCTTGGTCGGGTGGCTGGCCCTTTTCCATCTTCTCCTCTCTCTCACCTTCATGTCAACCGGTTTGGGGTGATTCCGAAGAAGGGTCAACCTGGTAGGTAGAGACTTATACTGGACTTGTCCTTCCCAGCCGGCAGTAGTGTTAATGATGGCATTTCAAAGGACGACTTTCCTGTTCACTACACTTCCATCAATGAGGCTATCGTTCTTATTTTTTCTATGGGTCGTGGGGCCTTAATGGCTAAGTTGGACATTGAGTGCTTACCGCATTATCCCAATTCATCCTTAGGACCGTGTTCTGTTGGGTATGCGTTGGAGAAACAGCTACTACATTGATCTGGCTCTTCCGTTTGGGCTTCGTTTAGCCCCTTCGATATTTAACCCTGTGGCAGATGCCCTCCAATGGATAGCTCAACACCACTTTGGAGTGGGTTCAATGGTTCACTATTTGGACGATTTCTTTACGATCGGTCCACCTCAGTCTTCGGTGTGTCAACAGAACATGGATGCCTTTTTCAGTGCTTGCAGAGACTTGGGGGTTCCCATCGCATCTCATAAGACTGAAGGCCCTTCACCCCAGCTTTGCTTTTTGGGTATTTGTCTCGACTGCAATGTTATGGAAGCCAGGCTGACTCAAGAGAAGTTATCTCGGGTCCGCTCCGAAGTCCACTCTTGGCTATTACGTCGATCTTGCACCCTCAAAGAGTTACCAGTTGCTGATCGGCCTTCTGTGTTTGAACAGTTTCGCCTGATACGGGAAATGCTTTGAGCCAAACTCCAAATGCCGAGGTGACAAGGTTTAGCTGTTTTCCAATTTCTTTCCAATCAATTGCCGTGAGATCGCAGTGTATCAAATCTTCTGGAGTTTTGATTTTAGTATTTATCTTTATCACTTTGTATTGAGTTAATATAATATCTGCTAAAATATATGTTATAGTGCTCGGCAAATTGTAAATGCGATCACTTGAAACAATGGCAAGGCGACTGCCTTTGCAGAGTAACACGTCTTCAACGTATCGATTCTTGCGATTTCTTCTACAACATTAAACAACAATGGTAAGTGTTTGGTGACTTTTACTACATCTACTACATCTACATCAACTTTTTCAACTGTTAAAAGTTTCAACTTTGTTGTTTTGTAGCGTGAAAATCGCCCTTCCAAGCAAATAAATTCGCTCTCGCAAAAAAAACAGATTTTCGCCGTTAATCACTCATCGCCTTTTGCCGTAAAAAGCGTGACAAAGTTTTAAGTGGTACTGTACATGTAAATAAAGTGGTTGAATCCCATAAGGCCACAAGGTATCACATAGTGGTTGCTTCACATAAGACCACAAGGGTAAAATCCCGGGTGTCCGGCTTGTCCCCAAAATCTAGGTCTTCTTGGTTCCGCGTGGGACTGATCCCGGGTCGGGCTGTCACTAGGGGGGTGGGCGGGGGGACCCTATTTGGATATATTCCAGCGTAGGCTTGTTTCTCGTACTTTTGCAGGTATTGCTTGTGGTTCAAACCTTGCTGCATAGCCTTGAAATCCATTTTACATAGCATATCATAGTACTTTTCTGTGGTTGGTCTTCTTTCCTTCTCCAGCTTTGCGGCCAACTTATCCATATCCATGAAGTACTCACCACTTTTCAGGCAATCGTCAAAGTGGATATCCGATGCCCATCTCAGTGCTTGTTCTTCCATTGGCATTGGAAAGCACTCTGGCGTCCCGGCTAATCCTTTGACGGCTTTGGCGTAACACCCAACATTCCCCGTCGGGGGACCCCCTGGGGCCATGACAAAAACTCCCGACCCCTCCCCGAACGCCCGTTAAGGCCGACCAGTCCCCACCCTGGGTTTGGTCTCCCCCGACGCCCCGCCGAGCCCCTCCCGAACGCCCGACACGGCCGACCAATCCCAGGCCTGGCTTTGGTCTCTTTTCCAACACCCTCCGAACCTGGCGGGACCCCCTAAACTTCCGGCCAATCCCAAGCCTGGCTTTGGTCGCCTTTCCAACCCCTTCGAACCTGGCGGGGACCCCCCTAAACTTCCGACCAATCCCAAGCCTGGCTTTGGTCCCCAACTGGGGGGACAGGTTTGGCGGCGCCACGTGCGCTGTGACGTCATTTTAAGCCCCGCCCACGCTCTCGGCCAATCAGGAGGCCGAGGATTGGCCGCCCAGTGAGCTACCAATACTACTGTCCCAGTACCTCAACTGAACTACCCAACCCCGGCATCATTTCAAGCGTCCCCGCTGTATCTACCACACAGCATGTCCAATCTCCATCCAGCATTCCCATTCCTCTTACTCCGGGTTATCCAAATCCATCATTTGGTTCTTATATGCTGTATCTGCTTTCGTTTTGTCCTCCACAGGTCAGGCAGTGTTTTGGCTGTGGGCAGGTACTGAAACCAGGCGGTCAGATAGGACGGCCACCTTACGATCTAGTTATAATATCCAATGCATCAAGATCGTTCAGAGATAGAATGGGAAGTATGAAGGAGAGAGTGGGTAACGTGTATTATCATATACAAGGAAGCTGTTTGAAGAAGCACCAGGCTTACTTTATTCCCTCCTTGGTACAAATTTCCCCACAAATTAAGGCGATCTGCGGGACGACAGACTGGACCACCTGCCCCCAATGTGGGCCCCGGAAAGTAGAGTTTAAAGGCCCCACGGCCCCGCCCCAATTCTGCGATTGACTCTTTTCGGGGGCCCACGAAAATATTGTTAGCGGTCTTACCCAAGCACGAATAAGAGGCGCAACCAACACAATCACCTCATTATTTCAGCGAGGCAGCCAAACCTTCGACAACTAGTAATCCTCTAGGCTGTGGTATTATGGCCGAGCAAGTTCTCCACCCACCAGTGCGTCCACTTGTTAACGTCTTGGTTCCCCAAGTACAAGCCAAAGACCCTCCCAACGGCTCTAGCTAACCCACAGGTCCCAGAGAATTTAGAGGTAACTATTTCCGCTCGTGTTTCTCAGTCTTTTTATTTTGTTGCCGTTCTCGCATTTCCCGGCATCTTGTGTAAGCCATGGGATGTGTTTGGCTATTTTTTCCCTCGTGACTGTTTATGTTTTGCAAAACGTTTTTCTACGACGCTCTTCCCGTGCAGATCGTATTTCAGTTTGGCTCATTGTTCGCTCATTTCGCAGTTCGTTGCCCTTTTCGGCGAACATCGTGGTATGTACTTGGTTTAATTGGCTTGTTCATGATAACAGTTTCCATTATTGTGCATAGGTCAAGTAATCTCGCTAATTGGGTATTATCTTGCTTTCCATTGCAATTATCCTCACTGGTTGTCCCGTTGTTCCTGTTGTGCCCTGGCCACTTATTCATTTGTTAATTACCGTTTATTACCACCGCGTCGTTCGATTGACTTTGTTTCAGCTGTGTCTATTAGTAGGCGTTTTATTATTTATGGGTGATTTATTCCCTTTAATTGCTGTAGTGCATTTTGTAGCCGATTATTGTGTAATTTTGGCACACGGCTTGTTTGGTATTCCTTTGATATCTCTGCCTTTCCCTTTCACCTAGTTCGCGGAAGTTGTAAGGCAGCTTCAAGTACTGGAAGAAAGGGAAGCTGAGGATATTGAAACCTGGTTCACAGCTCTAAGAAAATATGGCATCCGTCGTAAGGGCAATTGCGCTGAGTATGGCCGATGACTTGGCCATTGCTGCCCGGCAAAAGAAACAGAAACCAGCCTCGTTCTTGGCGGCCGCGGCCCAGGCCCTCAGGGATAGACCAGACAAGCATGTCGTTATTCTCCGATGCCGATTACACTAAGGTCTTGGATAGTAGTGCCAAGATGGACAAGACCCTCAAGCGGGCCGCACCATCCGATCCAGCCCCCGCCCTTAGGACAGCACCACCTGGTAATTATCGCCAATGCGTGGTGTTGTCTCATGCGGTATCCCGGGCCATACCGCCGATACCTGCTTTAGGAGAAACCGGTCACCTCCATTCCTAACCCCTTTTTGGCAGCACATTGCCTCTTATGCTCCGTGTGACTTATCACACCAGGTTATGCACTGGATAAAGGGCTACGTCGACCTTGCAGATTTTCTCCAGCCTTTCCGGGGACAATACAAGGGTGAAATGTGCCTGAATGTAAGTTAAAACTGAGTCAAGCTGGTTCAGCGGTATCTTCAATTAGTGCAGATACCGATCCTCGGAGGCCCCGCATGGGCTTAGGGCCTACTGGCCGAGTTGCTGTTCAGGCTGTAGCGTTGTGCTAGCTTTTGAATAGCTTCAATCGTTCAATTTGCTCCCACCCTCCTGCCTCTGGACTAGGTAGGATGCTGTCAGGTGAGCAATAGGTGAGTATATTCCACTAGTTCAGAGTGCCTTCGTGTGTGCCGACCTTTATACACCGAGGCGTATTGGGGTCGTTAGTTAATGGCCCGTAGAGGGTCGGTAGTATATAAATATGAAATGTATTTTTTTATGGTTCTGATAAATATAACGACAACTTCTTGCTTCCATATGTAGATAACAATGAATTATGCATTACCATAACACATACTCTGGCTAAATATGTGAAGCCTTTCTAGTACAAGCTCATCCAATAAAGCTATTACAAGATTAGCCTATGTTTCAGACATCTATGTATTTAGAAAATAACTCCTCACAAGAACTAGTGATTCATAACTTCTTGAATTCAAAATTTTCTGGGAAGGTGAGGGCATCATCCCAGAACCACTCGTTTTACTGTACGTGGCACTTTCCTCAAAATGAATCGCAGATATAAGCTGTTTAAGAAATCCGTTGACAAAAAGGACAGTGAGACATGGACTAACTACAAAAAAAATGAAATCACATCGGACATCAGAAAGGCGAAAGAATGCTATTTTTAAGAAACTTGATGAAATAAAAACCTCCGGAGCTTACTGGAATTTGTTGTCTAAAGCAACAAACCCCAAAATACGAAAGAGCATTGGTCCCCTGAAGTGAGACAATGACAGCCTAACCGTTGAAGATCTAGAGAAAGCTAATCTGATGAATACATTGATTTTAGTATTTATCTTTATCACTTTGTATTGAGTTAATATAATATCTGCTAAAATATATGTTATAGTGCTCGGCAAATTGTAAATGCGATCACTTGAAACAATGGCAAGGCGACTGCCTTTGCAGAGTAACACGTCTTCAACGTATCGATTCTTGTGATTTCTTCTACAACATTAAACAACAATGGTAAGTGTTAGGTGACTTTTACTACATCTACTACATCTACATCAACTTTTTCAACTGTTAAAAGTTTCAACTTTGTTGTTTTGTAGCGTGAAAATCGCCCTTCCAAGCAAATAAATTCGCTCTCGCAAAAAAAAACAGATTTTCGCCGTTAATCACTCATCGCCTTTTGCCGTAAAAAGCGTGACAAAGTTTTAAGTGGTACTGTACATGTAAATAAAGTGAATGGAAAACCAACTCCTACTGCAACCAATGCAAAGGGAAGAAAGACAGGTCAACATAAACAAAAGGCAATTGGTGAATGTTATAGATGTGGGTGACAGGGGCATTTTGCAAAAGACCCCAATTGTCCAGCAAAAGATAAAACATGTAACAAGACTGTAAATTTTGCAGCAGTTTGCAAAACAAAGAAAGCCCAAGGGAAGGATACCAGCCGAGGAGTTAGTTTTATAGGCTGTCCCACGAAGAAGATGAAGGGGTTCAATATGCATTCCCAGTATTCAAAAGAAACTCACCTCATTGAAATCCACAAAATCAACTGGACCGGATGGAATATCACCCAGTTGTTAAAGTTCGCAGTGTCGGCAGTCGTACCGCCACTAACCGATCTATACGCGTTAAATGTGAAGAATGCTTCAGTCTTCAGTGAATTATATTGTAGACATTGAATTGACTCGGACCTCAAACTCTCCACTTCACCGGATCTCATCACTTACACTTAAATATAATTTATAGACCTCTTATTTTATTTTATTTTATTTATTTTTTTATTACCTAAATATTATTAATCTTGTTAATATTACTATTGTTGCTATTAGCTTAGAACTAAACACACAGATCTCTGGAAGAGCATCTTTGTAATTTTCACGATGAATGAGACTCCGTGTATAAATAAAGAGTATGTTTGTACATTATTTGCTGAGTTCGCCGAGTTTCTGGAATCAGTTATTCTTGGTGCAGATCCTCTCCTGATCACCGGTGACTTTACCATTCATATCAACGCTGATGATAATGCCGATGCTATTAAACTGTCAGAGCTTCTTGAGAGCACTGGACTCTAACAACATGTCAAAGTTCCTACCCTTGTCTGTGTCCATACTCTGGATCTTATAGTAACACGTCAGACTGACCATATTATTAACTCCTCTCCAAGAGCCGGCTACCTGTTTTCGGATCACAGACCCGTTCTGTGTCAGCTGCAGGTGGACAAGGTCTCCATGACTAAATTACAAGTCTCCCACCGGAAAACTAAATCTATTTACCTGGAATTGAGGAAGGAATTATCTGAATCATATCTCTGTCAGAACACAACTTTGCTGGAACTAAATGAACTTGTGAATTGTTATAACGATACTTTGTCATCCGCCCTTGATCGCCATGCACCATTGGTTATTAAATCTGTGCACGAAGTACACTAGATTCATCTTGGAAAAGAACTGTGATCAACGGAAATTATTTAAAGGCTGCCAAGACACTTTTTAATAAAAAGACGGACTATCAAGATACCTCTGTACTTGCTAATGACATTGGTCACTTCTTTGTATAGAAGATTGACTGTATCCATTCGGAACTAGACTCTACTGCAAGTTATAATTATTATGTGGACGTAGTACCTATTTTATTTAGCAACTGCTTTGACTAATTCGAAATGTTAAGTGATGAAAGTGTTAAGCTACTGATTGCCAAGTCAAGTAAAAAGGCGATCTCTTTGGATCCAATGCCTACTCCACTTGTACTAGAATGCCTGGACGTCCTCCTCCCTGTACTTACCAGGATGATTAATCTATCTCTGGAATCTGGCCTGTTCCCTGATAACTGGAAGCAAGCAGACGTTCGTCCCAGATTAAAGAAGCCATGGATGGACGTCGTATTTAGGAATGACTGTCATTCACCTCAAAGCTTACTGAACATGTGGTTTCTAACCAAACACACAATCATATGACAGTCCGTAACTTGTACCCTAAAGCTCAGTCCTCCTACCGTAAATTCGATAGCACAGACACAGCTCTTCTCCGTGTGAAGCATGATATTCGCATGAATATGAACAACCAAATGTCACTTTGCTTGTGCTACTAGTTCCGAGTGCCGCATTCGACACCGTCGATCACGATATTTTACTTGAACGATTACACTCCAGCTTTGATAATAATTTCGTATTGTTAGTACCAAATAGACTTGCCCAGACTTGCTAAATACTCATCAAGAATCTAGGCAACCCATAATGTTTTTAAATATGGATTATGCCGCCATTTTGAATAGGTAATAGTCCACTCCCTAATTAATATTCAGTCGCCATTTTTAATAAATTACTCATTAATTATTCATTGCGCATTATTATTAATTTTTCATTCTTCACTGTGTCCTATTATTTACTCATTCATTGTTCACTCAGCACGTATATAAGAGATGAATCTGAAGCCATAGCACATTTCGCGCCACACAAGCATAATACAGTGTATAGCTATGTCTAAAGTGAAAACCCATACCCAAATCCAAAGACAACGTAGCAACGGAACAGAACAAACAGGGTCAAAGTTTATATATGCCTTTCTACACAACAGTTGTTGTCGGTGCTAGGCCTGGGTACAATATACCGGAGTTAGTGGCAAACCTTGTTGCTATCCCCTATATATATTGACCTTGATTGCGTTCTACACGGCGACCATTATCACCTTTGCCTGCAGGGGCATGAACAAGACATCGATGGCAATGACCAAAGGTTCTCCCGAGGAAGATTCTACGCCTATTGTAGGAACCATTCCATCCCTGTGGTATCCCGCCAGACCTACGGCGATGTGGCCGAATTCCTGCAATACCTACGTTCACTCCCGCGTGACCTCGTATTCTGTTCATTATCTCTACGACGCTTATGGCAATCCGCGGGCACAGTACGCGATCAACTACACGAATCCACTACTGACGATGGAAGTCAAGAACAACCTGATGGCCCACCAGCACTTCCAAAGAACCTCCGAACAACTAAGCAAGGAGACGATATCCGTGCCATCATTGCACTCATGGAAGAAGGGAAATGCCGCTCAAAAGCCCAACTAGTGAAGTACTGCCGAGAAGATGCACAAAGATGGACGTTTCTATTCGATAACCACATGTGTAAGGGTATTCAATACTTTGATCACAAGGTCAAGCTCGCTAAAGAAATAATGAGGATGGAGTCCATTGGAAGAGACTGGAGTTCTAGCATAGCGGAGTGGTTAGACTTCAACCGAGAGAATAAAGAATACTACAGTGTACAGAAGAGCATGCAGATAGTCGACCACATGTTATTCGACAATGGTATCGACCCCTGGCAGTTTACCCAAGACCTACACGATGTTCTCGACAAAAAGAAGACCAAAAAGAACACAATCTTACTGCATGGAGTATCGAATGCTGGAAAGTCCATCCTAATGAACTCTGTGTCTGATGCATATCAAGCAGTTGCGCTTATCACAAACGCGAGCGGTACAACCTTTACCTTCCAAGACGCAGAAAACGTGAGTGTTATTCGCATTGACGAGGCTATTATCGGAGAGGACCAAACTGAGATCTTTAAAATGCTAATGGGTGGCGAAGGATTGCATGGTGCAAGTGAAGAACAAGGCGCCTGCTCTCGTTGAAAGGACACCGGTGATTATAACGTGTAATGCGCTACCTTGGTGCTTTGTTGGAAACAACATTGTGTACGAGAACAGATGCAAGTCTTATCAGAAGTTAGCTAGACTAGAGTGGTTACAAGATGTGAAAAAGAAACTCAACCCCGGGTTATGGAGATACAGACTGGAAAGGATTCTAGATAAGGAAGACGAGGGAACTTCAAGTAATTCAGATGACACAGAGAAGATAGACTACGAGATGCCCCTAACTCCATTGAGATATAAACGAAAGAGTCCAGATGCGTCGAGCAGCCCTAAACGTGTTTGCATCCCCGATGATGACAGCGACGAGGATTTCGTAACCGCCTGTGACAAGATTGATCGTGCCTATGACGAGCTCGTGCCTGCCTCATTACCAGACAATGAACTTATGCAATTCCAATCCCAGTGGGGATTTGATAGTAGTGATCTTGGGTACGATTGGCCAAAAGCCGACGAGCCCATTCCTGTACTTGACAATAGTCTTTGAATAAAAATAGTAGTTGTCACTCTTGTCTTGTCTTTATAATGGCCGGTCGAGCCCTCGAAGCTTCACGTTACGCCTATCGCGCTGGCCATCGGCTTGCTGTTGATATGGCGGCTCGTGCAGGCACTGCGGTCAACCGATATGCCCATAGAACTGCAGATTCCGTTAGAAGATATTTTGATGGAGACGACCGCGAGCATCGTAACGGACCAGTTGCAAAGAGAGCTCGTGTAGAAGAACCACATAGACAAGAAGACTCAGAAGATGAAGAAGACGGTATGCAGGCGGACGACGACGGGGGGTTCGCTGGAGGCGGGGCGGGGAATGCAACAACAGTGCCCATGTTTATCCAACCCAGGGGAGGGAAGAGAATAGTCAAGTTCTCTAAAGTATTCATGCACAGATGCCCTAATGTCCGATTTTGCCCAATATTTAGCCATCTAATACCTTTAAGAAAATACATTAGCCATCTATTGACAGTTTGAGGTATATTGCTATCATTGAAATGTTACTCTATAAACAGTAACATGTGAGCTACAGTACTATAATTTGGTATGCAACATTCATTTCAGGTGAAAGAGAGAGACACGAATTTTGTACTTCAAAGAAGCAAAATCGAAGTTTTGAAGTGAATCGACGACTGGTGTATTCCATGAGGGCTTTGGGCAAGGGCCATAGTAGAGCAAAGAAATTCTGCACACTCATGAACATGCCTCCTCCCCCAACAGCAAAGGCATATAGCAAGAATGTTGTTACTATCGCTAAGCATCTGAAGCAGATTGTACAGCACAGTATGGCTAGTGCAGCTGATGAAGTTAAGCAGTTAAAGGGTGCTGTGGGCAATGAACCTATTAATTGTGCTGTTTCATGTGATGGTATTTGGCAGAGAAGAGGCTATTTATCACAAAATGGATGTGTCGCAGCTATTTCTATGGAAACTGGAAAGATATTGGATGTTGAGGCCTTAACGCAGGTCTGTAAGCGATGTCAGCTTTATGCTCCTTTGGATAAAGAGAGTGAGGAGTACCGCTTATGGAGGGCAGACCATAATAACTGTAAGGCCAACTTTAAAGGTTCTTCACCAGCCATGGAAGCAGAGGGAACTGAGCGCATATTTCAACGTTCAGTCACACTTAACAATTTGAGATACACAGAACTGTATGGAGATGGAGACAGCAAGAGTTTTAAGAGGGTTAAGGATGTGTACAAGGATGACGAAGCAGATCTACATGTAGAAGTGGAGAAAAGGGAATGCATTGGCCATGTCCAGAAGCTGGTTGGAAATGCTCTGAGAAAATTTAAAAAGGAGACGACTGGTTTAGGAGGAAAGGGAAAACTGACAGATGCACTGATTGACAAGCTTCAGAATTACTATGGCATTGCCATAAGATCTAATGTTGGCAACCTTGCTGGAATGAAGTCTGCAGTTTATGCAGGTCTTTTCCATTGTGCGTCTAATGCTGATCAAATCCTGCATGATCATTGTCCCAACCGGGGCTTCCAGCTGGTGTAAATACCAACAGAACAAAGCCAAAGGCCAAACAAGCAGCTACAAACATGGACCAGGACTTCCTCTTGCAGTTATAGTCTGCCATGAAAGATGCTCATAAGAGTATTGGGGTGCTCACTGCCAAGATGCACAATTCCATTAAGACCAGGGCCAGTGATCAGCAATACATAACCATAGTTGACAAAGTAGAATCTGTGTGTGAGGAGTTTGGCGTGGACCAAAGAGCCCAAACAATGTTTTCATTGATGCTGTTCTGTTCAAAAAAGGTTTGTTTTATTGATTTTTTTTAAGGTGGCTCGCCTGGATTTTCCTGGGACACATCATACCCACTTTCAACTGCTGATACTCCACTGTTAGAGCTCGGTCGGGCTATCCACTTCGCTCATTTACTAGAAATAGAATAAACTTTCCAAATAATGTGGGTTTGTTTGACATCGGTGTTACCATAGCAACATTAGCATTGACGTCATGTATTCTACATATCATCACTTTTCTCGAAATCTAGACCTAAACTTTTAAAATGATCTAGTGTCCCTTGCAGTCTAAATGTAGGCCTTCAAGACAGTCTGCAAAGTTTAAAAACATTGTATGAGAGCATTTTCGAAACGAAATTGGGTTGAATATTTTCGTTTAAAATTAAACAATTCGCCTTACTTCCTGTTTAGTCGTTGAGAACTGTGTTTTCCGGACCGATCAAGCAATGTTCTTAGCGTATTTCATACCTGTGGCATAGGACATACTTCCTATGAAAATTTCATTCCATTTGCTTTATTCAATTTTGGTTATGGAGTCATAAGTCATGTCATAAATATGCTCATTTTACTCAAAATAGTACATATTTTCTAAGGAAGCTGTAATTCGAAAACTAGTCGATAATATTTTTTTTTAAATTTTAAATTTAATTTTTTAAATCAACATGTACTACCCTGTCCCTGTAAATTTCAAGAGCATTGAATAATTTTTAGGGTGCGGAATAAAAACAAAAACATAGGTAACTTTTACATTCATCCACACAAGCTTCATTGCTGTATCATTTTGTTGATAGCTTACTGTCTTTCTGACATTTCTCTTTTGTCTAGATTCTACATACTTGTGTGCTTTTGAACTAACACGTTTACCATGCACGCCTGCTACGCATATTAGGAATTGAGAGAGCTGGAGTTGCATTTAACTCTCCTATCTTGAACAGAAATGTAAAAAATATTCAGAATGATTCACAAAATACAGCCATGATGTAGGCTTAACTACAAATTTAGAGTATTGAACAACATAGAATTTTCAGAAAGGTAATTTAGACAATTTCTTGACAAATATGGAAGCCTACCAGGAGCTCTTGTAATGTCTCTTGTTGGCTTTTCTTTTGTTCTTGTTTATGTATCCAAAGAATAGAAATTCAGCAAGGGAAAGTTAGCTTTGTAAATTTTGGATACACAAATCAAATCTAATGTTCACCGTGGTAAAAGGGCTATTTACCTTGCACCCATTTCTCCAGTAACTGGTTCAGACAAGTGTGTATTGGCAATTACCAAATGCAATTTGTGGCCAATATTTAAGCCTCATGACCAGGTTAATTACAAATAACAGATACTATAAATGTACATGCTGTCAATCTCTTGATTATTAGATTCTAGATGCTGTCAACAAGAGTGAATTGTTTTAGGAGGTTTTTGAAAAGGCAAAAAACCTTGTCATCCCACGCTATGGAAATATGCGGGTCAACCACAAACCAAGGTGTCTCTGGGGCCAGTGTGTGTTTACAGACATTTCTCCATGATGATTTTATAGCAGAGGTCATGAAGGCCCCTCAAGAGGAGGTACTTGAGGAGGCACTGTTATGAATCCTGATCAACATTGAACAGGGTCCCATGTAGGAAGAATTTCCATGTTTCAATATGAGCAAATATAATAGAGGATTTACAGTAGGTTAACAAAAAAAGGTTGAAAAACATAAACTTTGCAAAGCTCCTGTAAGTGGGTATCTTAATGTAAAGTGAAACTAAAAAAAGTGTCTATGAAATGATTGCTTGTTTTATTGACTTATTCAATGGCCAAAATGATTTGATTGGACACTCTAAATTCCAATTTGATCTGTGGATTAGCCGGGACCTGGCTTTGACCAGCCCCATGGTTTTGTTTCAGGTATCGTTAGAAATACAGAGACTACAATGAAAGAACATGAACATTCTTTACACTACAATAAAGCTGCAGGGATATGATACTGTTCTGGCAGCAGATGTTGTCGTCATCATCGAGATAAAGTAAATAATTGTGGCAAAGTTCTAAGCTTGCAACCGGTGTGAAGTTGACTGATTAATTGCAACATAATACTCAATCGTTCTAGTAATGGGTTTATTCTGCCAGGGTGTCCACTTATGGGAGCTTAAACACAAAATAAAAATAAAAATTATAACCCTCATAAGTGTTTGCATCTGCTTACAAGAATGTCCACTTACGGGAATGAGCTGTCTGCTTATGAGAGTGTCCACACAGAGAGCTTTGACTGTAGGTTGGACAAGTTTAACCTGATGTATATTTATTTATGTAATACTATATAAATTGTCAGC
This sequence comes from Actinernus sp. WN-2022, assembly GCA_030867875.1. Taxonomy (NCBI): domain Eukaryota; kingdom Metazoa; phylum Cnidaria; class Anthozoa; order Actiniaria; family Actinernidae; genus Actinernus; species Actinernus sp. WN-2022. The sequence goes on from JAOWCC010001501.1 coordinate 39,411,320, forward strand.
CTTGGTAATATTTTATGTTCTGCTAATGCAAAGACTAATTTATAAAAGCTGTACAAAAATGAGACTTTGATGTAAATAGAGTGAGAATATATTGTTTTCATGACCATTTATCCAACACTACAATCAGACATTAGATAGCCATTATTGTCAATTGCTGTTGATCTCTTGTATCAGTAGTGCAGGACGACCCATAAATCCTATCCACAATGTACCTGATCTATTGAATATGTTAATTGATATATAATTTCCTCGATAGGTAATAATTTGCTGTATATATGTACAGTTATTGGACTGGAATATGATGACACTCATGGGTGAGCAATCAAACTAGCTAAGAGTTGTTATGTTTTCTTTTAGGTTCTCTCATTTTTTGATCAAGACTTTTCCCCAACTAAATGCCAGTGTGGCATGTCAGTAACATTCCACACCGAGAGAATGCTTGCCTTCATGACATCTAGGGTGTCAACACATGGCATCACAGCAAAGAGCATCAGGTCTTTCATTAGGGACAAGAGGATTGGGTGTCCAGGTGGCAAACAAGTGACATTTCGCCACCAAACAGAGCAAGTGTCTGCTGCTCACATTTCTCATCAGTTGTTTGATGCAGACCAAGTCACTGCTTTGAATGACAGTAAGTTTATAATACAGTTTACATTTTATTTGTTTGTAGTCTGGACTGTCATGTATTTAAAGTGCAACTATGCTAGTAGCAACTTAATTATTGTCTTATATATACTTATCAGTCCAAATCATACATTTTAAAGTCCATGGTAGTTTGAATTTAGTACCATTTAAACATCAAATTCATTTTTTTCTTCACTACACATGTTGGGCAGAAGACACCAAACAAAATCGAAACGCCCACAGGGAGCACAACGTAAGCTTAGGAAACTTACAAGTTTGATTTCCCTTTAATGTTCACCAAGTATTTATTTTCTTTGTAGACGTACATGTAATAATGGCTCCCTATATGTCCACAACACCAACAATTTTATTATTAATTTTACACTGTAAACAACACTCCTGACAACCCATCCTACATTTCCTATTTTAGGCATTGGAAGCATCTCAACAAAATTGATTGATACGGATTGGCTGAGAGGAGTGCAATAATCCCATTATTAATCCCAAGTTGCCCCTTTGGTTGTAACTGCACTCGAAATTAGGAATGAGACTATTTATAAATCTAAAACAAAAGAAGCTTAAACGAAATTGAAGGGTATGTGAAGTTGTTCACAGTGATGTCATGTTTTGGTATAGGATTTTTTACAAAGATTTTCTGAATGTTTAAGTATAATAAGAAAATGGGAACAAAAATCATTGCTTACTTTGACAAACTTGAAATTGCGTAATTGATGCCATATTTACTTCTTAAAAAAAAAACAGGGAAACAAACTACACCAAAGCCTTCGTTCATGCCAACCAGCGAGATTCCCTCAGATGAAGATGAATCCCTGCTGGCCTCTGAAGGAAACCGGTCGTTTCGCCCGAGAGTCTATTCGCCCGGAGTCAGTTCGCCCGAATCCAGTAGTCGATTCGCCCAACATTAGATTTGAACAGTTTTAACGAGAAAATCGAGAACCATTGGAAATTTACTTCAACCCAGGACGGAACCGGTCGATCGCCCACTTGTTTAAGTAATCGAAATAAAAGTAAATTGAAACCATATTGAGTGGATTCTATTGAGTATTTTGATTTACTTTACAACTTATCTGAGTTCTAGACTACAACATACCCCGTAACTTATATCATTTGAAAGCTTTTAATGCATACTTTCACTTTTAAAACATTATAGCGATGCGTTTTCAAGAGAGCATCTAAAATCAGAGAATAGTTTACTTCAACTCGGAATGGCGTCTCAGTTGTTATGACGCCGAAGCCGAACTACGTGAAAAATTGAATGGGAGTGAATTTCAATGGAATTAACATTTGAATGGGAGTGGTTTCAATGGAATTAACATTTGAATGGGATTGAATTTCTATGATAGTTTACAATCGTCGGCAAATCGATCCAAATCGATTTGATAGTTGATTATTTCGCATCTGCCAATAGAAAGTGGTTTCTTTCAATATTTCGATCCGTGGTGAACTATAAAAGGAAGAGAAAATTATGGTGCAATCATTCGATCCAGCGAAACCTGTGAACACAACTCCTCTTACGATTACGATTACTATTACGACTACCATTATGGCCGATAACTGCATTGAGTGTGAACTAGTTGTTAGACCTCGCCAGGAGGCTCTTCAGCGCGACGCATGTGGTCTTTGGCAGCACCGCACCTGCGATACCGGGGTAGACAGAGTAACGTATTGGGCCACGGTACAGGCTCAGCACGGTATCGACTGGCGGTGTACATATTGCGTTGATATTTCTGACATAGCCGTCGCCGAAAACACTAGGATTGAAGAAAGCGTTTTTGGTAAGTAAAACTGGATTCGTAAAAGTATGTAATGCGGGATGAGGGTGCTTTCAAAGAATTCCTTTCAAAATTAAGAGTTATCTAATTTTTTTTTTTTACGCTTATGTTTAGGTTATTCAGTAGTCCTCTCTGAACTCTCAGGCATTTTGGATGAAACGGAAGACCAGCAGCCACCAGTGGAACTGCCAGCCCCGCTAGAGGAGTCCTCTATCGAAGAGCCCAGCATCAGAGACGTTGCCCCAGGCCCAAACGAAGTCACATACGAGGTCGTTGAGGAAGGGACCAAGAGGAGGAGTAAGAAGCTGATCGACAGCCTGAGCTACTCCTACAACGTGAAGGAGAGGGGTAAAGTTACTACTTACTGGCAGTGTACCATGTGTCCCAAAGGAAACTACCCCTGAACAAGAGCCGAGTTCTACTGCTAGTGCAAACGACCTGTATGAAGAATTTGTAGAAGAACAAAAAACAAAGAGAATTGGTGTGGGATGCTAACCACACTGCGAAGAGAGCGAGAACGACTGAACCTCGCACCTTTGCGACTGAGCAAAGCGTTTGAGCCCAGCATTGCCGTTGATGATTTCACTCAGATCGACGACGCCAGCCGAAGGAACAACTTGCTGTAGGAGTAGCTTGGGGAAAAGACAAGAGAATGCACATGTCTATAAAGCAAGGTGGAGGAATTGGAAGAGGCCAATCGGCTTGCAGCCAAGAAACAGCGGATAGCCAACGATAATTTTTGCAAGTAAGCATAAACTTTAAATTATTGTTTCTAAAAACTATTTCTTCCCGTGTATGCAATTCAATTTTGGAGCGATTATAGAATACCCCGCCACTTCTGAAGCTTTGTTAAGTTAGTGCGGCGCGCTCCCGAAGTGACTCAATAATAATTTGCCTAATTTTGCTAAGGCATGAAACTGAGTGCTACTGCGGTCAGTTTCCTCATTACCTAGCAAAATTATGCAAATTATTATTCAGCGCCACTTTGAAAAGACTTTGCTGAACAAAGGACGTGTTACCTGTGTGAACCAATGCATATTAATTTTGACTTTCAATAGTCGTGATGATGCGTAGTAACAGTATTCATTGATGATTATCATTCAAATTGCACTTTAAACAGATGCTAGAGAAAGTAGAAGACTCGATTGTGTCAATGGAAAACAAGATGATGGCAACACTCTCAAAAATAGAACAGCGTTTGGATTCCCTGGAAGCAGTTTCGCCTAAGCCTGTACCCATTCCTTGTGAATTGGCGAGTGTATTAAATTTCTCTTAAATATATTTATATCGTTTAAAAAAGGTAAAGTAAAGTTCTATATTTAACTTTGGGGTAGCCCCTGCAGTCTAACCGACTCCCATCAAAAAAATCCTATTGAGAATCACTAGAAAATCAAACATTTTAGAACGACAAAACTCCATGATTTTGCCATCAAACGACAAATTCCCCAAATGTTGACAGGGGTCCCCTTCTCTGACAGAGATCCCAATAAAGTCCTTAAGACTCCTCTTTTTAAAGAAGCTTTTCGATGATGCAGCATGTGTTCTAATAGTGTTAAGGTTAGTTAGTTATTTGATAACTTATTTATTGACGTGTATATCTTTGTTTGTAAGGCGCATTTGAAAACGCATGTTGAATTTGCGCGGTATAAGTTAATAAATTATAAAATTATTTGACGCCAACAAAGATGTATTGGCTTAAACTTTAGAGATTTGCAATTAAGAATTTTGCCGTTAATTGTTTGAGAATTTTTTTCAGAAGCAGAACTGAAAGGAAAGAACATTGCCGGTGTGCGAAACAAGCGAGCAGTAGCCCCGCTTAGAATGGCCATAATGAGAAGCACGTTTTTAATATGTATCCCACACCACCTTTTTCCCAAAAATCAGCTTGGAGTCTGTGCCACCAGGCAATGGATGAGTACATCCGACGGCCAGTGAAACGTTCACTTCGTATGGAGTAAGTTCGCTCGAAATACATATTCCAAATTCCAAAAGGACGGTATTTTACATAGTAAGGGTAGAAATTTCAAACTTTAAAATTTAGGGGGAAATGTTGTCAATTTTCATTTACAATGAAAACCTCTAGAAACTCGTTGCATTTACATTTAGTTCAAGTAGTTTGTCCAGTATTCAAGTTTTAGTATATTGATATCGATATCTTTCTATTAATACAAAAAGATGTATTAAATATTTCCTGTTTTATATTATTCGTTCTCTCTGCTCAAGACCTACTTCGCACTGGTTTTTTTCTGGGTTTTTGCGGTCGTTGAAGTAAAAATCATACAAGTAAATAATTGTTTGACGATAAAAATGTAAGAAGAAAATTCAACCAATTTACAGCTGAATTGAGCTGTTGAGATGTTAGCAAACCCACAAATACGTTCGCTTGGTATGCCTATTCAAGGGCTGTCGAACTCTACCAAGCTATTGTTCCTGCAAAAGGTCAGCAGGAAGGAAATCTCTCTCAAAGAATTGAGAGAAATGTGAAAGAACCAAGAAAAAGCAGCTGGTTATCAGCGCTTTTCTTAGGCATTCAGGAGAAGAGAGCTGGGAAAGCTTCCAAATGCGATTTCCTCTCCACACACAACAGAGGAGAAAAGTGCACAGTTTCAGGACTTTTTTAACAAAGTGGGGTAGGTAGTTTAGTTTAACGAAACTTTCCGTTTTGCTTTCCACAACATCCAGAACATATAGCGCACGTTCGTAACTTTCAGGCGTTTAAAATCAATTTAAAATATTTATTTAAATTGAACAACTTTATATTTACCACTAATTTAGGTGTATCTTTTTACTGAGCGAAAACGCATTTATATTGTTGAAATCCACGGAGAAAGCATTTATTTTCTGTGAATAGTGACCGATGCAGAACCTTTTCTTCTTGAATAAGTATGAGATATCGAAACAGTAAGAAAACGCGGATTCAAATAACAAATGCTCAGGAAACACGTTGTTCAACAGGAAATCCTGAACTACTTCGAGGGCCGTGAAGTGGGGAACAAGACAAAAATAACGGCCCCATAAAGCCCCAAGAGCAAAGGGATGGCGTATACATCTTTGAAAGAAAGCCCGGAGAGGCCTCGTGTACCACCCATGGCATTCTCATGGAGGGGTCCTTCCAAAACGTAGGAATCGAAAGAGTAAGGAGGATCATAAAAACGTCATCATTTCAAGGCTATCCCCTTGTTGTGGCAAGCTTTATGAAGGTAATCAAATATGTTCAATAATGAATCATGGTAAATCCATTCAGCCACCGACTAGCTAGGATAAATCGGCGTAGAGATTCACAATTCACTGTAACTTGCACCAGGAAAGAGCTTGGGTTATCAAAATAGATCCCGGACTCTCTTCACTACAACATTTATTGAGAAATTATGTTAACATATGTGTTTAAACTTACAATCCCTTGTCTCCGCAGTTGTCCTTTTTTCTATTTACATAAGACAAGGTATTGCCAGATTCTGTAAACTTTTGCCTGAACCAACTGTAGTGCAGACTATGAAAAAACTTAGAGACTAATTTTGGCGGTGCGAACAAAACTTCAAAGGTTCCGAAGGCCTAGGTCAGTCGTTGATAAAACGAACTGTTTATTTTGTGTCAGGTTCTGGGTTTAGCTACCCTGGGTACCAGAGGTTCTACTGTCTCCCTTCGCGAAAGTTGGACGCCGAGGATTTCTATGAAAACTGGAAAGATATTGGATGTTGAGGCCTTAACGCAGGTCTGTAAGCGATGTCAGCTTTATGCTCCTTTGGATAAAGAGAGTGAGGAGTACCGCTTATGGAGGGCAGACCAAAATAACTGTAAGGCCAACTTTAAAGGTTCTTCACCAGCCATGGAAGCAGAGGGAACTGAGCGCATATTTCAACGTTCAGTCACACTTAACAATTTGAGATACACAGAACTGTATGGAGATGGAGACAGCAAGAGTTTTAAGAGGGTTAAGGATGTGTACAAGGATGACGAAGCAGATCTACATGTAGAAGTGGAGAAAAGGGAATGCATTGGCCATGTCCAGAAGCTGGTTGGAAATGCTCTGAGAAAATTTAAAAAGGAGACGACTGGTTTAGGAGGAAAGGGAAAACTGACAGATGCACTGATTGACAAGCTTCAGAATTACTATGGCATTGCCATAAGATCTAATGTTGGCAACCTTGCTGGAATGAAGTCTGCAGTTTATGCAGGTCTTTTCCATTGTGCGTCTAATGCTGATCAAATCCTGCATGATCATTGTCCAACCGGGGCTTCCAGCTGGTGTAAATACCAACAGAACAAAGCCAAAGGCCAAACAAGCAGCTACAAACATGGACCAGGACTTCCTCTTGCAGTTATAGTCTGCCATGAAAGATGCTCATAAGAGTATTGGGGTGCTCACTGCCAAGATGCACAATTCCATTAAGACCAGGGCCAGTGATCAGCAATACATAACCATAGTTGACAAAGTAGAATCTGTGTGTGAGGAGTTTGGCGTGGACCAAAGAGCCCAAACAATGTTTTCATTGATGCTGTTCTGTTCAAAAAAGGTTTGTTTTATTGATTTTTTTTTAAGGTGGCTCGCCTGGATTTTCCTGGGACACATCATACCCACTTTCAACTGCTGATACTCCACTGTTAGAGCTCGGTCGGGCTATCCACTTCGCTCATTTACTAGAAATAGAATAAACTTTCCAAATAATGTGGGTTTGTTTGACATCGGTGTTACCATAGCAACATTAGCATTGACGTCATGTATTCTACATATCATCACTTTTCTCGAAATCTAGACCTAAACTTTTAAAATGATCTAGTGTCCCTTGCAGTCTAAATGTAGGCCTTCAAGACAGTCTGCAAAGTTTAAAAACATTGTATGAGAGCATTTTCGAAACGAAATTGGGTTGAATATTTTCGTTTAAAATTAAACAATTCGCCTTACTTCCTGTTTAGTCGTTGAGAACTGTGTTTTCCGGACCGATCAAGCAATGTTCTTAGCGTATTTCATACCTGTGGCATAGGACATACTTCCTATGAAAATTTCATTCCATTTGCTTTATTCAATTTTGGTTATGGAGTCATAAGTCATGTCATAAATATGCTCATTTTACTCAAAATAGTACATATTTCTAAGGAAGCTGTAATTCGAAAACTAGTCCATAATATTTAAAAAAAATCTTTTCACCTTAAATTCAACATGTACTACCCTGTCCCTGTAAATTTCAAGAGCATTGAATAATTTTTAGGGTGCGGAATAAAAACAAAAACATAGGGAACTTTTACATTCATCCACACAAGCTTCATTGCTGTATCATTTTGTTGATAGCTTACTGTCTTTCTGACATTTCTCTTTTGTCTAGATTCTACATACTTGTGTGCTTTTGAACTAACACGTTTACCATGCACGTCTGCTACGCATATTAGGAATTGAGAGCTGGAGTTGCATTTAACTCTCCTATCTTGAACAGAAATGTAAAAAATATTCAGAATGATTCACAAAATCCAGCCATGATGTAGGCTTAACTACAAATTTAGAGTATTGAACAACATAGAATTTTCAGAAAGGTAATTTAGACAATTTCTTGACAAATATGGAAGCCTACCAGGAGCTCTTGTAATGTCTCTTATTGGCTTTTCTTTTGTTCTTGTTTATGTATCCAAAGAATAGAAATTCAGCAAGGGAAAGTTAGCTTTGTAAATTTTGGTCACACAAATCAAATCTAATGTTCACCGTGGTAAAAGGGCTATTTACAAATGTACCTTGCACCCATTTCTCCAGTAACTGGTTCAGACAAGTGTGTATTGGCAATTACCAAATGCAATTTGTGGCCAATATTTAAGCCTCATGACATGACCAGGTTAATTACAAATAACAGATACTATAAATGTACATGCTGTCAATCTCTTAATGATGGCATTTCAAAGGACAACTTTCCTGTTCACTACACTTCCATCAATGAGGCTATCGTTCTTATTTTTCCTATGGGTCGTGGGGCCTTAATGGCTAAGTTGGACATTGAGAGTGCTTACCGCATTATCCCAATTCATTCTCAGGACTGTGTTCTGTTGGGTATACGTTGGAGAAACAGCTACTACATTGATCTGGCTCTTCGGTTCGGGCTTCCTTTAGCCCCTTCGATATTTAACCCCGTGGCAGAAACCCTCCAATGGATAGCTCAACACCACTTTGGAGTGGGTTCAATGATTCACTATTTGGACGATTTCTTTACGATCGGTCCACCTCAGTCTTCGGTGTGTCGACAGAACATGGATGCCTTTTTCAGTGCTTGCAGAGACTTGGGGGTTCCCATCGCCTCTCATAAGACTGAAGGCCCTTCACCCCAGCTTTGCTTTTGGAGGATTTGTCTCAACTGCGATGTTATGGAAGCCAAGCTGACTCAAGAGAAGTTATCTTAGGTCCGCTGCGAAGTCCACTCTTGGCTATTACGTCGATCTTGCACCCTCAAAGAGTTACCAGTCGCTGATCGGCCTTCTGCATCATTGCTGTCAGTTTATATTTTATTTTTGTTCCGTGTTTGAACAGTTTCGCCTGCTACGGGAAATGCTTTGAGCCAAACTCCAAATGCCGAGGTGACATGGTTTAGCTGTTTTCAAATTTCTTTCCAAACAATTGCCGTGAGATCGCAGTTTATCAAATCTTCTGGAGTTTTGATTTTAGTATTTATCTTTATCACTTTGTATTGAGTTAATATAATATCTGCTAAAATATATGTTATAGTGCTCGGCAAATTGTAAATGCGATCACTTGAAACAATGGCAAGGCGACTGCCTTTGCAGAGTAACACGTCTTCAACGTATCGATTCTTGCGATTTCTTCTACAACATTAAACAACAATAAATTAATAGAGCTTGATCGTTTGATATCTACATCAAGGAGGAGGATGTGCACTTCTCGATAATGCTGGTAATTGGCTTGATGGCAGACTCCTTTAGCGCTTGCGATTTTCCCATTGTTGTACTATGTAGATATTTATTGGACTGTTGTGGTGGTTGCGAGTTACGAGGCTGTCGGCATCAGTTGTCATGAAGCCTGTTGTCACAAGAATACCGGGAACAAGGTACCCAACGTTTGTACTTAACAAGTGAGCGAGGTTTTCAAAATAATTAAATAATTCCACTGTAGTCAAACTTAAAGTCGATTAGTCTTCTGTGCAAAAGACTCCACGTTTTCTCATGTTGGTTGCTTATTTTTAATAGCCAAGAGGACGACATTATGGATGCTGACAGAAAGTTTCGATGTGACGCCCGAATTTATAGTTGGCCCGATTTCCACTAAAAACTGGCATGCAGAAATTCTGCACATGAATGGTAGCAAATGCTTCGATAAGAAAAATGTGCGTCCTTAATTAAACAAGTTAGTTTAGTTAGTTACGTAACTTTAAGTAGAGCTCAGTCATATATTTTGTTGTTCTCGTGGTGAAATTACTTTCTACATCGCTCAGAATGGCTGGACATATCGATATGCACATCTCATTAACTGACGAAATCATTCGTGCGGCAAGCTCATTAACTGCCTAGCGGTAGATTCAAATGCAGAGAAAGTGGCCGATTCTGCATAAGGTAGCTTGATAAAAATAGCAGGGGTTACCATTTTTTTCGCTTTAGACAAATTAGACAATCGGCTTTTTATTACCGAAACACCGATTGACCCTTCGGACTCATTTTATGGAATGGATGCTAAAAAAAAACCTACTATCTTGGCTCTCTGAATAAAGGTGACTTTTAGACCAATTTTGTATGAAAACATCTTAATGACAAACTTTGTAGCCTCTTTTCTCGTCAATCGTGAAGCTATAAACAATTGTACAGACAGCTTCTTGTTGCACTTTAGATTAACTTTAAAATGATGTTACTCTTTAAAATCGGTTCGAAAAAACCTACTATCTCATCTAATAAACGAAAAAACTTTAAATAAAACGTGATTTCTGGACGATTATTATAATTACAACAGCAAATTAATTCGAGTTGGAATTAAAGCCTAGAGCGCGAAATTCGAGTTTAATAATAGACGGCTAAAAATAAAATGAAAATATCTCACGGTTATGTTCAAATCGAGATACTGACAAAAGAGTACTGATTGGGTAGTTTTCTTAACTAACAAGAGTGAAAATCTCTAAGCGGCAACTTTCACACTGGTGCTAGAGGTTCTAGTTTAGGATCGATGAAAAGGCGTCGATCCTAAACTTTGGCTTAGAGAGGGCTGTAGAACCTCTGGCACCCAGGGTACTTTCACACCAGGACGGCTTAAAATAAATTGAAAATACATGTATCTCATGGTTATGTTCAAATCGCTTCGTAAACAAGTTTCCAAACAGATTCTACAGGAATGTCGCTTGCAAATGAGATATCACTCAAAATTCTAAGTGTTCTAGAATTTGAGATACTGACAAAAGAGTATTGGATAGTTTTCTTAACTAACAAGAGTGAAACATCTCTAAGCGGCAAATTTCAAATCAGGGTAGCTTAAGATAAAATGAAAATATATCGCGGTTATGTTCAAATCACTTCGTAAACAAGTTTCCAAACAGATGATACATGAATGTCGCTTTCAAATGAGATATCACTCAAAATTCTAGGTGCTCTAGAATTTGAGATACTGATAAAAGAGTATTGGATAGTTTTCTTAACTGATAAGAGTGAAAAATCTCTAAGCGGCAACTTTCAAATCAGGGTGGCTTAAGATAAAATGAAAATATCTTACGGTTATGTTCAAATCGCTTCGTAAACAAGTTTCAAAACAAATTCTACAGGAATGTCGCTTTTAAATGAGATATCATTCAAAATTCTAGGTGTTCTACATTTCGAGATACTGACAAAAGAGTATTGGCCCGAGTATTGTTAGTAAAGAAAACTACCCAAGAGTACAAAATCTCCGAAGCGGCAACTTTCAGACCAGGACGCTTGAAGATAGTTGAAGTCAAAACTCTCAAGGCTCAACTCTCATTGCCTCTCAAGTCCGTTTCAACTTTTAAGTTGATTATCACAAATAATTACTTTGCCGCGAACTTCAAAAAGACCGGCTTTCGCACATTTAAGTGCCGAGCGATTTAGAGCTCCCAGAACAGTTAAATGTTAGCCAATCATAAGGTGAATCTCAAACCTCATGAATTTCAAATTACACGAGCTAATGTATTTCAAAAACTAATGAGTGTCCATCGTACAATGGCCATTCTGGGCGATGTTTAGTTTGGTGGTAATTACATTGCTTGTTTTTAAAATGATTTTTTGGGAAATAATGTTACGCTGCACCACACAAGCCAACTTGAGTTCCGAGTTGATATTGAAGGTAGCAAACGCTACTTATACTAGAATATCAGCGCAACGAAATGATTTACTGAGTACCATCAATGGAGAAGTTTTTTTACAAAATTGAGTCTTGGCCAACGTGCACCAAGTTGCTGTTCTTTAAAAAAACCGATTGGTCATACAGAAACATTTAAATTATTCCTTTTCTTTGCTGGAAATGGGGGGCCACCGGATGTCATTATCCAGTGGGGAATGAGTGCCCAATTTTGGGCTCGTGGTTCTCGAATTATGCAAAAAAGAGCAAGACAGCTATTCTTTTTAGAAAAGAGAAATATTTCTTTCTACTACGATTTACATCACAAAAGAATTCTGTATTTAAACGAGGCCTAGAAAAATTACTCACCACAACCCCTACGATGTACACGGTCAAACAAAAGAGGTCTGTAGGAGAGCAAGCTGGATCAAGTTTAAGACTGCTTCAAGATGTAAGTACACAAACAAGTCCGACACTACAGGGCAGTTCCGCAAGAGAAGGGTTAATTTACAACTTATGACTACCTTCGACAAATAATAATTTTTACCCAAGATTCGATGATTGAATGGATAAAGCAAGAAAAACTAATTCAAACCAAACTGTTATGCCCAAAATGCGACGATAGCATGGCACTTGTCCAATGTAGCGACAGAAAAGATGGATTGAAGTGGGTGTGCAAGATAACAATTCAAAGAAAAAGGCACTACGCCGAATCAAGCATCCACAAGGCATAGTCTTGTCGAAATAATTAAATTCACGTACTGGGGGTCTACTGGAATGCCACAGAAACACATCATACGACAACTGTCACTTGCCACAAATACGGCAGTAGACTGGGGTGCTTTTTGCAGAGAAGTCTGTGAAATGACCATGATGCGGGAGCTCTAAGCTGGGAGGGGAAGGGAAGACTCTCCAAATCGACGAAAGTTTGTTTGGAAAACGGACAATGGGTTTCTGGAGGAATCGAGGAAGAGTCCAAAAAGAACTTTTTGGTGGCAGTGCAGGAAAGGTCAGAGGCTGTTCTTTTGCCGATTATAAAGAAATGGATCGAGCCAGGAACAACAGTAGTTGTACCCGGCTGTAGTAGTTGTAC